>CM067321.1:24696013-25428513 GCA_034231615.1 Meghimatium bilineatum
CTGGTATATTTTCCCCGGTGACAAGAAAAAGTTTAGGCGACTGGGAATATTTTAGTACGATTCTCTGCAAAATGGGTCCGAAAACACAACATCCGATTATTTTTAGTCGCCTCTTACGACATGTACTAAAAGCCATATAATACTACTAATTTTTCTATTTTTGTCCTTTGTAAAGAATTGGTAGTTGTACTTATTTTATGTGTTTCTATATAACCATCTGTATTATACGTGTTATAGAAACAGTAGGATTTATAATTCGCCAGTATTCCATCCTCAGCCATTCGGACGAGTAGGAAACCTGTCAGGGTTCCATCCTCAGCCATTCGGACGAGTGTAGGAAAATTCCTTGACATTGTAAATTCAGGATTTTATCAATTCGGTTCTTCTCTTTCCACCCTCAACTGTTCCTTGCAAAATAGTTTTAGACAGTGCATTGTGTCTTGTTGCATGACCAACCCAAGCAAGTTTACGCCGTTTCACCAGTAAAAAATGGTTCTCTGTTGCCATCACGTTTGTTTATTTTCTACCGGGAGAATATATTTGTCTTATGTTCTATATAACTAATTTTTGTTTACAGAAATCTGTAGCACTTATATTCAAAAGAAACGACCCTTCTTTCCAATGTATTTATTTAATGTCCAGCTCTCACATTCATACAAAAATATTGTTCAGCATCTGTGTAGATGGATAATTAACTGTAATAATGATCTTACTTTTCGGAATCATATTTAACCTTGCCATGGCAGCCATTGTCATTTTGTAACTTGATTTCATTACCCGAATTGCAAAATATTTGGGATCCGAGATATGTGAATATATTTGATCATTATATGTATGCACATAATTCAATGAATTACTGAGATATTTACACGGGATAGTCGGTTACAACTGCCAGAAAAACTGCAACTGCCACAGGCAAAATTATTAATATAAATATGAAGCACACAGGATGTATAGAAAAAAGGCAGCAATTGGGATTTGAACCAGGTTCCTTCAGCTGGCACCTATTTTCCTCGCAACGTGTTTCAAGGATTGACTTTTCAAGTATGTAGAGTGATCGAATTAATAAAACGTGTTTGCTCAAGTTGCGAGGCGTATAGGTTCAAACTGAACGGACCTGGTTCAAATAATGTCTTCTGCTTTATGATTTAATCTGACAGGCTATTTTTGAAGCACGGAATAATGAAGTTGTGCTAATCACTGGATACAGATCAAAATACATTAATCAACGTTTCGACCAAAAGATTTATCAAGAACATAACACACAACGGTTAAAGTACAGCACTTTTGACGATCATATCACAAAGCTAAACGAGATATATACCGGCAGTCTAGAAGAAGATGAATCATGATTTCTTTGAAAGAAGCTTATAAAACACCAAAATAGATGAAATAGCGACCCCCTAGAATTCTTTCTCTCAATGTTATACGGACAAAATAGTTATGTTAGGACAAATATTCAGCAAGCTATTGCAGCCGATAATTTATAATTTACCGTTTCCACAGGAAGACCGAGATCAGACTAAGTTTCCATGATGGTTAGGGATTATATTAATATTTCTCTCATTTCTGTCTGAGAATTATTAGCTGATAAAAGCAAAGACATGAGCACATTTATTTTCTCATAAATCGCTATATTTCTCGGTTATCATGGCACTGTTATAACGTAGAAACAATCAGAAATAGATTCTCGTTATGTGTATTGTTTCTGAAAAATAGATTCTCGTTATGTGTATTGTTTCTGAAAAATAGTTTCTCGTTATGTGTATTGTTTCTGAAAAATAGTTTCTCGTTATGTGTATTGTTTCTGAGAAATAGATTCTCGTTATGTGTATTGATTCTTAAAAATAGATTCTCGTTATGTGTATTGTTTCTGAAAAATAGATTCTCGTTATGTGTATTGATTCTTAAAAATAGATTCTCGTTATGTGTATTGTTTCTGAAAAATAGATTCTCGTTATGTGTATTGATTCTTAAAAATAGATTCTCGTTATGTGTATTGTTTCTGAAAAATAGATTCTCGTTATGTGTATTGATTCTTAAAAATAGATTCTCCTTATGTGTATTGATTCTGAAAAATAGTTTCTCGTTATGTGTATTGTTTCTGAAAAATAGTTTCTCGTTATGTGTATTGTTTCTGAGAAATAGATTCTCGTTATGTGTATTGATTCTTAAAAATAGATTCTCGTTATGTGTATTGATTCTTAAAAATAGATTCTCGTTATGTGTATTGTTTGTGAAAAATAGATTCTCGTTATGTGTATTGATTCTTAAAAATAGATTCTCGTTATGTGTATTGTTTCTGAAAAATAGATTCTCGTTATGTGTATTGATTCTTAAAAATAGATTCTCCTTATGTCTATTGATTCTTAAAAATAGATTCTCGTTATGTGTATTGATTCTGAAAAATAGATTCTCGTTATGTGTATTGTTTCTGAAAAATAGATTCTCGTTATGTGTATTGATTCTTAAAAATAGATTCTCGTTATGTGTATTGTTTCTGAAAAATAGATTCTCGTTATGTGTATTGTTTCTGAAAAATAGTTTCTCGTTATGTGTATTGTTTCTGAGAAATAGA
Organism: Meghimatium bilineatum; assembly: GCA_034231615.1. NCBI lineage: Eukaryota > Metazoa > Mollusca > Gastropoda > Stylommatophora > Philomycidae > Meghimatium > Meghimatium bilineatum. Next base: position 24,698,592 of record CM067321.1, read on the forward strand.
TTCTCGTTATGTGTATTGATTCTTAAAAATAGATTCTCGTTATGTGTATTGTTTCTGAAAAATAGATTCTCGTTATGTGTATTGATTCTTAAAAATAGATTCTCGTTATGTGTATTGTTTCTGAAAAATAGATTCTCGTTATGTGTATTGTTTCTGAAAAATAGATTCTCGTTATGTGTATTGTTTCTGAAAAATAGATTCTCGTTATGTGTATTGATTCTTAAAAATAGATTCTCCTTATGTGTATTGATTCTTAAAAATAGATTCTCCTTATGTGTATTGATTCTTAAAAATAGATTCTCCTTATGTGTATTGATTCTTAAAAATAGATTCTCATTATGTGTATTGTTTCTGAAAAATAGATTCTCGTTATGTGTATTGATTCTGAAAAATAGATTCTCGTTATGTGTATTGTTTCTGAAAAATAGATTCTCGTTATGTGTATTGATTCTGAAAAAATAGATTCTCGTTATGTGTATTGTTTCTGAAAAATAGATTCTCGTTATGTGTATTGTTTCTGAAAAATAGATTCTCGTTACGTGTATTGTTTCTGAAAAATAGATTCTCGTTATGTGTATTGTTTCTGAAAAACAGATTCTCGTTATGTGTATTGGTTCTTTAAAAACCACAACCAAATTCCTATATTGTTTACGTTAATATAGTGAGGAAAAACGTTTGGGAAACATTGTATGGAACATTGTTATATATGTATAATTATTATTAGTTATAACCTGTTGGTGATACGTGATAGAATATATCTGAGACCAGCACGAGTTCTTGGAAAACATGACTAAGGTCACGGTCATGAAAAGTTAATTTATGTGTTTCAGAAAACATGTTTTTAATTCACAATGTTGAAGTGAATTGAAGAATGTTGAAGTTAATTGAAAAATGGTGGAATGGATTGAATATTATTTTCCTGAGTGTCTGAAGAAAGTTAGATTGAATTGAAGGCTATTGATGTGAATTAAAGAAAGTTGGAGTTTCTGAAGACACCTTGCGTGAATTGAAGATTATTGATGTGATTCAAGATATTTGGAATGGATAGAAGATTTTGGTGGGAATTGAAGGCAGTTGGAGTGAAATAAAGAAATTTACATGGAACTAAAGAAAGTTGCAGTTAAATTAGGAAATTGAAATTAATAAGGTTGAAGTGAATTGAAGAAAGCTGGAGTTTGTTTTTGAAGAAAGCTGAAATGAATTGAAGAAGTTATTTGATAAATATTGGTATGAAATTTAGAATATTTAAGTTAATTGAGATATATTGACTACATTGAAGAATTTTGCAGTGGACTGAGAAATGTTGGAATGAATCTAAGAATCTTGAAGCGGTTATGGTATTAGGTATGTTGATTATCTTCTTCGCGTACCGGACATGTTCATACGTCCTCAAATCTACGCTTCAGTAAACCTCTCAGGAAATAACGGCTGATGGTTCCGGTTTTATGTTGGTTCACTGCTCTTTTTGAAATTATTGTTAGGTCTTATCTACAAGCCATATCTATCCTCATTTCTAATTCACGCATTGTCGATATTGACTAAATTATCTCAAAATCATACTCATGTGGTTGCGTTTGTAGGTCTCGCCAATGACATACCTAGACAAACCACCCATGCAACAGAAAATCTTTGTAGATGACATTGCGTTATATCAGGCTCTCCTATGGAAGCTTTTTAGAATGTTATCTATACAATTATAGGCCCCATCCGAGTAGAAGATTAATTTAATAGGTATTTCACTAAGCCGAAAGCTGAAGTCTCCTGGGTATGAAAGAAAGCTCAGAAAAACCACTCCAATGCACATAGGAAGTAAGAGCTAATCGTTCGCAATTCCCGGGGTTCTCAAACAACAACAACAATATCCCAAAACCATCTGATCGTGCGGACTCACGAAGATCAATGAGTATGTCTGCTCGGTTCATAGTCGGACTCTCTTTTATGGTGGCGAGGCTAGCTAATTGGTCGGCCCGTTTGTTTCCCTCAGCACCCGCGTATCCGGGGATAAAGTTAAGCGTGATTTTTCTCAGCGAGGCCCGCATGTTAGTTCTCTCTAATAGCTTCACCCATCCCCTACGTACATCACCTGTTTTGACTTTCTGAATCATATTCATTGAGCCACTTAATATACATGTAAGGGAATAGACTTCCGATTCGAGTCAGTTAAGTGCCTGCGTTGCAGAAAATACTTTCATTTTAGACTGTTTCTTGTTGTGGTAAAAGCTCCAGTGGCGTCGTGTACTGTTCTTCCTTGTAATCTGACAGTAAAGAGCCCACGAATGAGAATGAGTATATCTGCTCGGTCATAAGTCTGATCATCTGTTATGGTGGCGAGGCTAACAAATTGATCGGCTCGTTCGTGTCCCTCAACACCCGTGTATCCAGGGACAAAGATAAGCGTAATCTTTCTCAGATGACCAACCTGTCCGTGTAAATCGCAACATCTGTGTCATCGGCATGTTCCCAGATAAGTGCTTTGACCTCATCATCCGCGCTCACTGGGCTGTGTTTCCTGCACTCTCTATTGAGTGTAATGACGGTATTGACTGTCTTCTGAACGATCATATAAATAAGTATCCATTCCTCGCTAGGAATTATGTATTATGGGAGAAAATCTGTTTAACGGTATCCGCAGCACGGCCCATCCAAGATTTGCATCTCTTGAGCCTGCGCTTCCCTTCATACGAGGGAGCTCACTGTGTAGTGGGTGATTTATGCCAGAACTCACTCTGAGGTACGCACGGGCATATCACATATGAATTCTGTGAGATATGCTTGAAAAATCAAGGAGAAACTGTATAGCCAGACAGGGTGTGTCCCTGTGTGAATTTAATAATATTGAAGAAAATTGAAGTGAAAATGCTGACGGGAATCGCCTTGCAACTCAAGTAAACAGGTTATGTACGTTTTGTCGAGTACAATGTGGTTGGTCGTACGGAAAACCTGTTTACTTGAGTTCAAGGCGATTTGGTGCCGCCATAACGGAACAGGATAAATTTCGGTCAACCTTAAGAATTATTTTCATTTATCCTCATGCTGTCTACTTGAATTAAGTTAATTTAAGACTTCTGAAGTGAATTGAGAATGTTCAAGTGAATTCAGAGTGTTTAAGTGAGTTCAAGAAAGTTGAACTGAATTGAAAGATGCTGAATGGAATTGAAGAATGCCGAAGAACATATGAATCTGATGTTGTATTACACTAGTCAACATCAAAATTGTACTAGTAAAGAAAAATGTTTATCTGAAATAATTTTGGCGTGCTGAAAATGAAACGGATATTTAAAGTTGTGCAATTGCTCTAGTTTATATATATATATATATGACGCAACAGCGTTATACAAGCATATGATGTAATCTTACCTCGTATTATTTTGTGTATAAATTTCTTATATCGGATTAAATTTCGTTATTATTGCATTTTTCCTTCTCAAAGGTGTCTTTGTTAGAAATTCCCAGGACATGTCTCAACAATGCGAATAATTTCTGTTTTATATATATATGGTGAAGTGACTTTTCTACCACAAAGACGGGATATGTTTAAAGTGATTAAGAAAGCGTACAACTTGTATTTTGGCCGCAGGATAGGAGATAAGATAACAGTTGGGCACCACACATATGTATGTGTTGCACATCTTAAACTGTGGTTGGTTCGCAAAAAGGCAAGCTATACAATTTGCAGTTTCAATGTTGTGGAGAGAGCCCACTGATCATATGAACAACTGTTACTTTTGAATGATGCCTCCAAATGGGAAAGGAATATCAAAGAAGAAAAAATAGACTGCAATATCCAAGAATTCCCTCTGCAATACATCCGGTACCGCACGACGATGCCATACCAGTTCCCAAAGTGCCAGAATCATTTTCAGCTTCTTCCGACGACGAAAAAAAGGACATTGAAGTTTTATGCGCCACACCCATCAAAAGAACCAGAGTTTGAATAAACTATATTTACAAAATAACACTTAATAACCCAAAGTGAACTGAATAATCTTGCAAGAGACCTGAATTTATCCAAGAACACGGCGGAGCTTCTGGGTTCCAGATTACAACATCTTCTAGGAGAAGATGTTACAATTTACGTGTTTAGGAACCGCCAGAAGCTGATTACTAAGTTCTTTTTAAAAAAAAGGATGACCTGTCTGTTTGCCACAACATTTCTGGATTAATGGAAACACTCAATATCAATTACAACCCGGAAGAGTGGAGGCTTTTCATTGATTCATCCAGGACAAGTCTTAACGTTATTTTATTGAATAATAGTAATGTTTTACCGACAATTATGGTTGCTCATTCATTTCATACGGAAGAAACGTATGTAAACATTAAGCAACTTTTGAAGTGTATAAATTACAATCATCATCATTGGTCACTATGTGGGGATGTAAAAGAGATATCTCTTAGATACAGGGTGGATACACCAAGTAATGTTGCTTTCTCTGTGAGATAGTCGTGCACGAAGTAAGTGACCAACACATCAGAAGACATTAGCCAAACTGGCAGACATTACAGAATAATATTAAGCACGTGGAGAACTCAGCACTTGTTGACAGTAACAAGATTTTGTTACCACCCTTGCTCATTAAGCTGGGTCGCATGAAAAACTTTGTCAAGGCAATGGATAAAACTGATAATGCTTTCAAATACCTCTTCAGAAAATTTGCAAGACCGAGTGAAGCTAAATAAGAGAGGGGGTATTATTTGGTCCACAAATTCGAAAACTTCTTCGCAATGATGAGTTTCTTTGCTTGTTGCATGGAAAGGAAAAAGAAGCTTGCTAATAATTAAGGCAGTGGTGTACAGTTTTCTTGGAAACAACAGATCTATTAATTACAAAGAAATTGTGGGAAATGTCCTTCTGAAGTATAAGAGTCTAGGCTGCAACATGTCTTTAAAAATTCATTGTCTGGATTCTCACCTGGATTTTTTAAGTCAACTGCGAAGAGGTCACTGATGAGCATGGTGAAAGATTTCACGAAGATATTGCTGATATTGAGACAAGGTATCACGAAGATATTGCTGATATTGAGACAAGGTATCACGAAGATATTGCTGATATTGAGACAAGGTATCACGAAGATATTGCTGATATTGTGACAAGGTATCACGGCAATTGAAACCCTTCAATGATTGCTGAGTACTGTTGAAATGTGACAAGAGATACCTCACCGATTGACTACAAGAAGCAAGCAAAGAGAGCTGGAACAGTGAATGAATAGTGACGGTAGGGGTTCAAATGTTTCGTTTAGAAACATTATATGTGAACTTTAAATAGTGTTTTTTATATTTTCTACCATTTTATCGCGGAATATCACGTAATCAAATGTGTAATAACAAGTTTTATAATGCTAAAGTGTAAAAAATAGCTTCACCAAAGAGATTAAACAAATATACACGAAATTTGTATTGCGGAAATTTAAATTCATCATTAAAAAAAACCAGAGTCAATTGGGGAATTTCATTATGATATTTGAAATCAGCATGACAAAATCAATAAGAAATGATGTATTTAAAGTCTGGTACACAATTTTATTTGAGAATTTGTTGACAAGTGTTGTAAGTCTGATCATATTAAATACAGTGTGGCTAGGTATTGAAATGTGTTTGAGAACAATTGCTATGATTTGGTTACTAGCAGATGAACTAGTAGTTTTTAAATCATTCGTCATTCATGTCAGATCTCTCATCCGTGACCGTGACCTTCGTTATAACATACCTTGGCTCTAATACATTTTATATCACTACGTAAGTCCAATCTGACTATTTATGTGCTTTGTATTGGTTGGAGAAACAGTATAATTAAGTGACAATTGACAATGAAAAGTATGGCAATATTTGGAATGACCTCTCGCAGTGACTATAAACTCTGGCTTGTTATAACGAAGTCATGTCTCCTCTCTGTCTACCCATGTTTGATCTGTCCTAATACAAACAGGCATATTCAGGACGAGTTCCGATGATTCTACGACACCACTAAACTGCTTGAGTGGTTCCTCATTCTCTCACAATGAACACTCCAGGGAGATTTGTTCTCTATAACTTTTAACGAGTCAGACGTGTAGCTCGGAAAAACGTGCGTAAGGTGAGTATCTCTCACACGGGACCGGAGATTATAGTATGAGTGTTATTGATGGCACTAAAGTTAACCGTGCTGTGCCACCACCGGCAAATGAACCGGTTGATTTGTGACGTCATCAATTTGCTACGTGATTCATTTGTAGACGATGTGGAGTTTGTTGTAAGAGGACCGTGCTAAATTTCCCGTTCTTTATTGTACTGTCCTTGTTTAAGATAATACTCCCTTCCAAAATAGCAGACTTGTGGAAATTGCAAAGTTTGTCTGTTCTAGTCTATTTCAATGATTTTCCATACTCACTAAATGACTGCTCTTGTCTAGCAGAAGTGCAAAAATGTGATTGCTTTAATTGGAGTGCGTTCTTACAATCATATTGTGCTTCTAGATGTCGGCAAGATATTCCAGAAGTGATGGTATACTGTTTACATGATATTAGCTTCGTATCAATGTTGTTGATGATTACCACGTGATGCAATAATTTACTTAGAAATTATTCATATAATTTTAGTTGATTTAGCAACAAGTCACAATGAGACAGAGAGAGAGAGAGAGACAGAGAGAGACAGAGAGAGACAGAGAGAGACAGAGAGAGACAGAGAGACAGAGAGAGACAGAGAGAGACAGAGAGACAGAGAGACAGAGAGAGACAGAGAGAAAGACAGAGAGACAGAGAGAGAGGCGAGATAGATAGACGAGATGGAGAGAAGAGGGAAGAGAGAGAGAGAGAGAGAGAGAGTATCGACGCGTTACTGTTCATATGTATGATTGTCCTGTTAGTTTATGAATGTTCTATTTTGTCTGCTGTACATGTTCTGCAGATATTTGAAACTGTGTTGCATTACTTCACTTAAGGATTTCCATGATAAAAATATGATTACTGAATATTTCAAATGTATTAGGTTCAGGTATGCATAATATATTTAGAAATTTGAAAAAGGTGCATATTTTTCTTTGTATGTGTGTGGTACCCTTTTCTCTATAATGTGATTTTTGGAGGGAAATTAGTTTATTTTTACAGAAACTGAATGCAGATATAAACTAAAGTGGTTTCAGTACTGAATATTTCGTTTTAGAAACCAACTAAAGTGAAACCAAATAACAAAAGTATACCTTTTAAAAATGCATCCATTAAAAAAAAATGTACACTGTCTATGTTAAAAATTGCATTTACAAATTTAAATACACACAAAATATCATACAAAACATGATGTTTGATGTTGAAAGTTTGAAGGATTTATAAAAAAACATCTGGCTTTTAAGGGAAGCAACCGTTAAAATTGTGAACAAAACATTCTAATCTGTTTGAGGTGAATGTGTTGTAAATAAGCAACACCTGTAATGTAGGGTTAACAACAGGGAAAACATCGGTAAACGGTGACACAATGTAGTCCATTTTAATATTATTTTCTTTAATTGTTTGTTCTTTGTAGTATTCCTTATGCAGACCGTAGAGTCGATTTAGTATGTTTTGTATAATGTTAACTATATGTGTTTTCGTGTCAGTCTGTTTAGTACACTGCAAAACGAACTACTTTATGTTTTTCGTTAAAACTATTGGTAAACAGTTTTATTATTGTGTAAACTATCTAGTTTGTTTGTTTCTTTCGTGCTGCAGGCAGCACACAGGGCAGAGGTTTTGATTCACCATATGTTGCGGTCCGCTGTCTGCAGTTTTAGTTCTTGTATAGCCTTGCATACAGTCTATTATTTTATTTTCTTTAAGTATAGTGTTTTTCAGGGTTGCTTTAGGGGGTCAGTAACCTTTTTGTCTGAGAGAGCCATGGACACCACATATTTTGAAAAGTAATTCCGCGAGAGCCATACATTAGGCATATGTTTAAAACTAAAAATTAAAATAAATGTGTGCATTTTGTGTAATTTCAACAATAAAAGTATAATAATTAGGAATCCTCTACAATATTCTCTGAATTCTTTTTAATAACATTGTTATGCTATTGCTAATCAATAATGAGTATTTCTTACCATTTATGCGGTTTCTTATGCTGAGCTGTAGTAGACTTTAGCTCATTTGTAGAATGAAATATTGATATGAGATTAATATGTAGATCAAAGGAATCTAAATAAATATTTTTTTTTTAATCGAACATTTGTCTGCGAGCTAGATCCAACCAGCAATAGAGCCACATCTGGCTCGCGAGCCACGGGTTCCCGACCCTTGCTTTAGGACGTTCTCGTTTTCTTTTACTCTCAGTGTCCACATACGGGCTTGTTGGTTTATTCTGTTTTAATCTAGTCTTAAAACGTGACCCAAGAATTTCCATCTGCGTTTTATTATGAAGTTTAATACATATTCTTGCTGGTTTTCTTTCTTAAATCCCTATTTGTGACAAAATCATTTTAAACTATTTGTAAACTATTGATACTATAGACATATTGATACATAGTTTTATTGTTGGGTAAATTATTTGTAAACAATAAAACTATTGATAAAGTATAAAACTATTGATAAAGTATAAAACTATTGATAAAGTATAAAACTATTGGTAAATTATAATACTATTGGTAAATTATAATACTATTGGTAAACAGTTTTATTGCTGGATAAACTATTGTTAAACTATAAAACTATTGATAAAAAATAAAACTATTGATAAAGTATAAAACTATTGATAAAGTATAAAACTATTGATAAAGTATAAAACTGTTGGTAAAGTATAAAACTATTGGTAAATTATAATACTGTTGGTAAATTATAATACTATTGGTAAACAGTTTTATTGCTGGATAAACTATTGTTAAACTATAAAAGTATTGATAAAGTATACAACTATATGTAAAGTATAAAACTATTGGTAAATTATAAATCTATCTGTAAACTATAAAACTATTGGTAAACTATTAGTAAACAGTTTTATTGCAGTCTGAACTAGCGGTGATAGTTCCTTCTTACGATATGTACTGCAGTGGTCCAGTGTGTTGTTCATCTTTTGCTGAAACCACACATATTATTAAGCTAATGAAGGCCATCATGTAGAATAATGGTTTACTATATCAATATTACTTTGATTGTGTGACATAAATCTCTTCGTGACATAAGCCATTTTATGATGTAAGATTTTGTGATTGAATCCTCTCTGTGACATAATTCTTTATGTGTGACATATGCCTCTCTGTAATATAACATGCTTTGTGAATGAATCCCATATGCCTCTCTGTAATATAACATGCTTTGTGAATGAATCCCATATGCCACTCTGTAATATAACATGCTTTGTGAATGAATCCCATAGGCATCTCTGTGATATAAAGTCTCTGTGAATGAATCATTTCTGTGATAGGATCCTTTATGTGTGACATAAGCATGTCGTCGGTAAATGTCTGTCTTTCATATACGCTACTTTAGTATTTTTCAAAGCACCAACAGTTTCTAGGTCGATTCAGCTTAAAGAAAAAGGATATCACAACTTATGGGAAAGTAATAACAGCAGGATTTCTGTTGGTATGCAGGTCTTTGTTACCTCTAATATTTTATGGTAGTGTGTCCTGATATAACCTATTTGGACTTTGTTGTCCGCTGATTGGAAGGGGCACGCCTCTCCAAAAGAGAGGTAAATTCATTAACTACCCAGTTGATCATGGAATACCCGGACCTAACCCCCCCCCCCCCCCCCGCGCATTCCCTAATATGCCTCAATGGCGAGGGAAAAGAAAAAACTACTGAACATGTTTGTTAAAACATTCGCTGAATCACAATCTCCATAATATGTTATGGTAAAACCAAGTTATGGTAAAACCAAGTTATGGTAAAACCAAGTTATGGTAAAACAATGTTATGGTAAATCCAAGTTATGGTAAAACCAAGTTATACCATGTTATGGTAAAACCAAGTTATGGTAAAACCAAGTTATGCCAAGTTATGGTATAGGGCCTAACCATGTTATGGTATAACCAAGTTGAACTAGCGTCCGCGGTTCTTCTTCATCTTCTTCTCGTTTGCAGTTTATCACAGCAAGTAATTTTGTCGCGCAGACATGTTAAATGGACGACTTGCATCATACCATGGATGATGGTACGCCTCTTAGCCCTGCACATCTGACTTCAGCACATGTGCATACTTAGGCAGGACTGTGTGGTCCTGCTCGAAGTAGGGGATGGCCCGACCAATCTTAGTTTCCAGGCTCTTTTTGTTCCTCTATGCCCCGGACTCCACTTAAAGGAGTTGGTCTCGATGGGGTAAGTCCGCGGTTGAAAGCAGTGCACCTAATGATCAGAGGTATTTCTTACTAAACCAAAAAATCAAAGTTCCTCTATCTGATATAAGACAATCTGCATTAAAATTTACTCTCTTCTATAATACTACGCCTGCGGTTGCGTCTGTGGGTCTCACCAATGGCCCACTAGACAGACCATCCATGCATCAGAAAACCTTAGTAGATGACATGCTATTATATTGAGGCTATCTTATGTAGGCTTAGTAGCATGTCATCTATAAAATTACAGCCCCCTCCGCCGAAGACGGATGTGTCGTGCCATTGGCGCAAATAAAACGGCGACACAACGCATTTCCATTCTCTGGACTACATCCTGCTGGAAATCTAGTAGGATCTTTGCCCTGCTACAAGAGAATTTTAGCAGGAGTTAGAAAATGAACGCTGAAGAAGAAGAAGAATAGACCCCCTCTGAGTAGAAGGCTCTGCAATAGGCACTGCACTACGCCGAAAGCTGACGTCTCATGGGTGTGAAAGAAAGGTCAGAGAAACCACTCCACTGCACACAGGAAGTAAGAGCTAATCGCTCGCAATTCCTGCTGTTCTCAAACAAAGAAACAAACAAACAACATAATACCGCGATATAAGCCCTCCTTGTTATATGCCTCTGTGATGTAATTATATTTTGTAATTTAAACCTCTATTTGATATAAGCCCCTTAAATATCAACTTATGTGTGATATTACCTTTGTTATAAGCCTCTCTGTGATGTAATCTTGCTTTGTGTTGTAAGCCTTTCTGTGATATAAATCTCATAGTGGTGAGGGATGCCTCTATCAACTCCTGACTCAGTCTATTTTGGTTATAAGGTGTATGACCAGTAAAATATTGGACAGGTCGATATTTGGGTTGTTCTACCACAGAGGTCAGCTACGAAGTCGAATGTGTTGGGACATTGGCGTAAATACGACAAAACAACTCGACGTCTCCGTTCTTCTACATTCCTGCTAGAAATGTAGTTCAGACCATTATCCAGCTACACGAAATATCCAACAGTAGTTTGAAAACAAAGCGTAAAAAATAAAACAAAACAACAGAAACACTAGCCAACAAATAACTTGAAATTTACATCTTGCACTATGTTAGAATTCAGTCAGGGCATCGCAATCGTATTATATTTTTTGTATTCAATCCATCAAGTACTGTAAACAATCTTTCTTCTGACATTCATTCATTATCAGATATATTTTATAACAAATTATGTTTGATTCATTTCTGGTATTATTTTCTATGATGTGTGTTTTCTTGATTATATTAGCATTTCCCATTTTACATATAAAATCTGAATTTTCTTTAGTAAGGGTTATTCATCTATATTGTACCATAATTTTATCATTTAAATCCCAACTTTCATTTAATATACACTTGGGTCTATATTTACACAATAACATCAAACGTAACAGCAGACGTGGAACAGTAGATAAAGTAAATATGGCAGCTGATATCAATCAAGGCAACCAAATCAACAAATTACTTTTTGCAGACGGTCAATATTTGAAATAAGAAGTTAAAAACAAATGGAAAAATTACTAACATATCATTCATAACTTGGAAAATTACAAACATATCATTCATTATTTGGAAAATAGAATTTACTTTAATGGCTGACAGTTTTCATATTAGTAGTGCAGTGTGGCTTTTCACAGGAAGTGGAAATAAAAGTCGCTTTGCCATAGCAGCCGCAGCGACCAGTATAAAGAAGCATTTTTATTTTATCTCTTCTATCTATTTGAAAGATAAAATCCAGCTTAAACCGTGATTTGAACCCGAGACCTCATAGTTCGAGGACAGGCGCTCTAGTACTTCTACTGTCTGTATGTCTGTCTGTCTGATCATCCCTTCAGTCTGCTGTAGAACATAAAACTGTAACAGTAGCTCTCTAACATTTTTTTTTGGGTCGAAATGTCATCCAAATCTGTGCACATAAGGTCACATTCGTCTTTGCTACTCTCTATACGTTTCTTCTCTGGGTCTTTCTAGGTTTTGCAACTCTTATCGTTCCCTGTTGGTTCTCGTCCAGCGCCTTACTGATTATGTTGTCAGGTGTCTTTCGCAGAGTGTCAGAATGTGCTACAAACATTTGACTGTGATATGTTCTACAAACATTTGACTGTGATATGTTCTACAAACATTTGACTGTGATATTTTCTACAAACATTTGACTGTGATATGTTCTACAAACATTTGACTGTGATATGTTCTACAAACATTTGACTGTGATATGTTCTACAAACATTTGACTGTGATATGTTCTACAAACATTTGACTGTGATATGTTCTACAAACATTTGACTGTGATATGGTATACAAACATTTGAATGCGATATGTTCTACAAACATTTGACTGTGATATGTTCTACAAACATTTGACTGTGATATGTTCTACAAACATTTGACTGTGATATGTTCTACAAACATTTGACTGTGATATGTTCTACAAAAATTTGATGTGATATGTTCTACAAACATTTGACTGTGATATGTTCTACAAACATTTGACTGTGATATGTTCTACAAACATTTGACTGTGATATGGTATACAAACATTTGACTGTGATATGTTCTACAAACATTTGACAATATGCAATGCGATATATATGTAAGGAGAACGTTACCTTAAGAAGCCAAGCTAATTGCCTAGTTTTGGTGGGGATATTTTAATGATATGCTTAAACCATTTTTAAGGTAGTTCTACTAAATAAGATTAGAAGACAACAGGCGAGATTTGAACCAGATCCGTTCAGCTAGTACCTATTGTCTCACGACGCGAGTCAACACGTGTTCCTTATTCGTCTATTTTCATCTATGTGTACTATACGTATACAAATGTGTGGTATAGAAATAACATTAACTTTCAGACTAAGCTGAAAGTTTGCAGACCAGTGGTACTCCCAGTGCTGTTATACGCTAATGAAACATGGACTGTATATATACGTCATGTGAGGAAACTCAATCACTTTCATACAACCTGTCTCAGAAAAGTTCTGAACATCAGATGGCACAACAAGATTCTGGATAGCATAGTCCTTGACAGATAGGGTATCCCTAGAATTGACACTATTTTTATGAAGACACAGACTCGTTGGGCAGTTCACTTAGTACGTATGCCAGATAATCGCCTTCCAATGGTACTTTAGTGAGCTGGAGAAGGGTACACGATCCGAAGGTGGCCAAATGAAGCGCTACAAGACTTCGTTAAAGATCGCATTCAAAGCCTTTGAAATAGACCAAGATACAAGGGAAAAATTTGCACAAAATAGATCTATATGGCTCTCTACAGTTAAGTATGGCACGCCATCCTGTGAAAAGAGGAGAAATGCAGCAGCCCAACAGCGGAGAGTAGCTAGAAAGTCACGGATAGACCAAAAACCGTCTTCAGTGCTCATTCATGCCAGAACGGCACAAGAACATTTTCGGCTCGAATAGGGCTCATTAGTCATATAAACTCATAGGTAAACATATGTATCTTACTAATTTTCAAAAGTCGATGTAACAAATGGTCATCATCATTATTACTTGTGATGGACGGACAACAATTTCGTCTTTAAAAAAATAAAAGAATTTAGTTAGACTTTCAAAGTGTATATGCTCAAGTTACTATTAACATGGATTGGTCGATCGACACACCGAAAACAACAACTCACAAAGCATAGGTATGTATATCATTGAACCACAAAAATTTAACACTAGCACATACTATTTTTGGGATCAGTTACATCAGTACGAAAATGGTCATTTGGCATACTTGTAACATAAATAACACATAAACAAGGTTGCTTTAGATATAACAATGGTAAACGAAGAATACGAGGTAACGATCTGTTCCACAATTGTCTTCAATTAGCCGTTAAGCTGGATCTTGTGCGGAAAACGTGTTGACTCAAGTTGCGAGGCGAACAGGTGTTAGATGAATGGACCTGGCTCAAATCTGTCTTTTGTTTGGCTTTTAGAACTCCCGGATGTTTCCCAAGTATAGGTATTCAATAAGACAGTACTTGAGTGTATGATGGCAGGAAACACAAACCTGGCTGTGTCATTCATTGACTATGCCTGTACTTTTTGGCGTCTGCCAATGAAAAATGCGCATAAAAGATCAACCAAATGGTGTAACAAGTTGTAAGGCCATAATAACCTGGAGGAAGCTATGACACTTATTCTTCTTCTGCCTTCGTTCACAAACACTAGCAGGATGATGAAGCAGATTCACAGAGAAGCAGATTCACAAAGAAACAGATTCACAAAAAAACAGATTCACAATGAAACAGATTCACAATTAAACAGATTCACAATGAAACAGATTCACAAAGAAACAGATTCACAAAGAAACAGATTAGCATGATGTATTATTGTTGTGTTATGGTTTATTACTTGGCTACGACATCGGCGCATTCAGGCCTAGCACATCCGACTTCATTATAGCTTCTGGGTAATTTTGACCATCTATGGAACGACACAGTCAACTCCACCCTAAAAACCTCTTTAGTTACCTCATATAACATGCACGGCAGGTTCTATATTCTGTGTTCCCCCTCCCCATCTCTCTAGCTCCAAAATCACTTTGGTAACTGTGTTACTAAATATCGTCCTATTTTCCTATTGAGGTGATGTTTGAGCACTGAAACACTCCAGCTGTTCCCCCCCCCCCCGTTCAGGCTGATTGAGTCTATATGTGTCCATATTATTATTTACTATAATGTCACAATGCTGAATGATATTTTTCTGGCGTAATAGTTAAGCTGTTCGCTTTGTGGTCAAGAGTACCTGTCTGGAACACTGAGCTTATATTAGAACACTGAGCTTATATATTATTATTAGTGTGACAGAGTGGCGAGCAGAGCTTTTAAGGGAATGTCCTTTTTAAAGTGATGATGGTTCCTAATAAAGAATCGAGAGGTAGCGGGTTCGCTTCCAGTTCGAACAATCTTATTTACAAAGTGGATTTGTTCAGAGATCCTTGGGCATTGTCACTTGAAGCTACGGAGTTACGTGCTGTTAGTCTCGGCAGGCAGCGTTCCGCTTTGTTGGGACAGACCACATATCGTAACCCGAGAACAACTAAGTCAATCCTTTACGCACTTACAGGTATTCTTCACTGTTGTAATGTACCCTCGGATATTCAGACACTGTTTGACTGTTTCAGAAACGATGAATGACTTGATGGTTTCCTTCCTCAATCTGATGTTATCATATCACAGGTTTCTTAATTTGATGTGGTCTGGGATTGAATGCCATGATTATCTGATTGTAATGTCGTGTAACAAGATTTCTGAAAGTTGTTATCGGGAGAATCTGTTGCTTAATCAGTTGTGTTGTTAGATTTGCGACTCCAACGTGTTCGGATTTAGTCTGACAAGAAACACATGCTAATAAATGGAAGAGATTTTGGTACTGATTATGGGATTATTTTGCGATGTTTTTGTGATTACTGAGTCGTTCCATAGATGGTCAAAGTGACTCAGAAGCTATGATGAAGTCGGATGTGCTAGGACAGAAAATTGATTTATTTGTTCGATGATTATGATAGAAGTACATCACCACCACAATAACCATCACTATAAACACATCGTTACCATATCCATAATAATTATCATCATTATAGTCACCACCATATTATAATCATCATCATTAATATTATCACTTCCACAACTACCACCGGCATCTTCAAAACCACAAGCACCACCATCATTAAAGGTAAAGCTAGGTGTCATGGCATCACCTGACGTCGGGGATAATGATACCTCTTCATGTATCATCATCACCATCACTATCATCATCAGTATCACAACACCACCATCACCCTCAACTCTGTCACCACTCCCACCACCATCACCACCACCGTCATCATCATCAGGTGCCATACTGGCTGGCGTAGGCGGTCATGGTTCTCCACAGCTCTCTGTTCACAGTATTATGTATTAAGATCGTTGTTTCCTTGCCGTGCCAGGTTGTCAAACTGTCTAATATTTTCTCACGTTGTCACCCTCTGTCTCTGCTGCCTTCAATTTTGCCTGTTGTGACTATGTTCTCCAAACTTGCCTGTCTCATGAAGTAGCCAAAAAAGAAGATTGCTTTTTCTTATATTGTTGATTAAGGTCCGTTTCGCATTTGACTCTTTTAACACCTCTACATTAGTTTTTCTGGCAGTCCATGGTATTCTCAGCATTCTTCTGTAGAACCACATCTCTATTGCCTCTAATTTTCCCACTTTCCAGTTTGTGTATTGTCCAAGACTCGCACCCATATGTTAGTATAGGAGTTATATAGCACTGCAGAACTCTCTTTCTCATCTCTAATGACAAGGTCATAGGTAATATTACACAATATATTTTTCATTTTTCTGAATGTTGTTTTTGACTGTCCTATTCTGCTTCTTATTTCTGTTGAACTTCTTCCATCTGCTGTAATCGTGGCACCTAAATATTTGAATTCTACTGATATATATATATATATATATATATATATATATATCAGTAGAATATCCTAGATCTGGCTTTACTCTGAAATGTGCTGCTCAGGATGTGTCATTTGCTTCAGCTTAAATGTGCAGCTGAGGATGCGTTAATTACACATAGATTTAGATTCTATTTTATCCGCTGTGGTGTGGTCCGAATGAGTGTGCATAATTACCACTTACTCTTTCCTTGATGTAGTGAATCTATAATTTTCTCTGTTTCCATCCTATTTCTGATCTCTATTGTTCCCTGATAAATTAATTTAAACATGGTTTCTTGTCGAGTGCCATTACCGAGCCATGACTGATTTGAGATAAAACAAGACATGTAGACAAGCTCATGACCGCGTCACAACTATTGGCTGATTGGAATGATATATTTTTTTCATTGGTTACTTTTTATAGCAAGATAACAAAACAATTGGATAAGTTGGATAAGCCAAAAATGGCGATTAGAGCAGCCAAGAGAAGTGATCAGATCGGCAAAAAGTAGTTATTATTTCATGGGCTAGCACATTAATTTTACTTGAATTAAAGTTGGTGGTCGTAACTATACCAGCTTTATTCTCTTTATATCTTCTCTCTCTCTCTCTCTCTCTCTCTATATATATATATATATATATATATATATATATATATATATATATATATATATATATATATATATATATATATATATATATATATACAATATTGGAAGGTATACCCGGCGTTGCATGGGAGAGAATAAGAAAAAAAAAGAGTGATGTTATACATACTTTCAACCGCGATGTTTTAAGAATAAAAGTATTGTTGACTACTGGAGAACTGGCGGTGTAGATAGTCTGATTGTTCCAAAGAATAAACTAAAACTTTCATCACTTCTTTAATATCCACACAAGCCTAGAGATACAATCAGAACACCGACAGGAAAACTCTGCAATAATTATGATGCAGAAATCCAGGCAATTAGTGTGGCAGCTAAAAAACTGTTTAACTCCAACTCTGACCTACAGCCTGTGGTATTCCTGACAGATGCAAGGTCAGTGCTTCAAGCTCTCCAGTCTGAAAAACTAACAGACTTGAAAAAACTACTTAGCGAATTGTCTTACCAGTATAGGGTAACCATGCAGTGGATACCCTGTCACTGTGGAATACCAGGAAATGAAAAAGCAGACCAACTGGCTAAGGAAGGTGCTGCCGAAGACCAACCAGATATACCAATCACCTACCATCAGAAAAAACAGATGATCAAGCCAATAAGAAAGCCACAAACACCAACACAAGATGACTATCATATTATGAACAGACCAGAACAAGTTATAATTCTACGGCTCAGAACAGGACACAACCGACTCCGCAGTCACATGTATACAAAGTTCAAGATTGGCAACACAGCCATGTGTACATGTGAACAGGCAGCACAGAGTGCCAAACATATACTTCAAGAGTGTTCTGAGCATGAAACGCTGAGGCAGACATATTGGCCAGAGGAAACAACACTGGAATCAAAGCTCTATGGGACACTGTATGAACTACAAAAGACAGTGAGTTTTATTAAAGAGACAGAATTACAGATATAGACATGTTTCAAGTGAACAAAAGAAGAAGAAATTCACTTCTTTAACAAATGAAATAAAAATTTAAATTGAACATAATAGTCATTTATGTGACCATATTATCGGTACAGCGACATATTTGAAATATATTTTTAAAAGTATGATGACGTGGACGAATAGTTGAATTTCTACATAAAACAATGTCTAATTTGATTCGATGAAGTGGACGAATAGTTGAATTTCTACATAAAACAATGTCTAATTTGATTCGATGAAGTGGACGAATAGTTGAATTTCTTCATAAAACAATGTCTAATTTGATTCGATGAAGTGGACGAATAGTTGAATTTCTACATAAAACAATTTCTAATTTGATTTGATGAAGTGGACGTCTTCTTCTTCATCGTTCTTTAGTCAGATATCAGGTTACAGCACCAATAACTTCAATGAATTGTGTGATTCGCTTCAAGTCATCCATGGAACCCCTCAAGTCTGGAAGCAGTGCCGTATCAGTAGGCCATATTTTCTCCCTCTCTTCTTGGTAGAGTTGACAGGCAAGAAGAATGTGTTCTGCAGTCTCTGGGCTCAGTCCACAGTTGCACAGGTCTGTCTCACCAATCTTCAGCTTTCGGAACATGTGACTTCTCAGTCTGTTGTGACCAGTTCGTAGTCTGAAAATGATGGTTTGTTCCTTGCGTGACATTTGGTGGTAGGGGTCATTTGGTTCTGCAGTTGGGTGCATTACTTCCACTTTTTCTTATATTCTGCTTTTAACATGGTCTTACTTTCATAGTACGTATTATCATTTTCTATTTGTTCCAGTGATCCCCCTTTCCTTGCCAGGAGATCAGCTTTTTCATTTCCAGGTATGCCACAGTGACCTGGGATCCACTGCAGTACTGTTTAAAGTGGACGAATAGTTGAATTTCTACATAAAACAATGACTTATTTGATTTGATCTTCTTCTTCTTCTTCTGCGTTCGTTCTCAAACTCCTGCAGATTAGCAGGATGTAGTCCGGAGAACGGAATGCGCTGTGTCATGGTTTACAGCATTGCTACGATATCTGCGCCTTTCGGCCTGACACATCCGATTTCAGCATGGCTTTGGGTCACTGACCTTATATGGGATGGGACAGCCAACTTCATCCCATAACCTCCTTTGATTTGATGATGTGCTTTAACAGGGTCACATCTCTGTCTGTGCTGCACTAATAAAATGTATTGTTCCACGTGTAAGAATATTGCAATTGGTAAAGCAACAGAGTTTCAGCTAAGATATCATCCTGAAACATTTGAAAGAACATTGTGAGAGTACTATATATGGGAGCCAGACATTACAGATCAGTTCTGTGCTGTAAGTGAATTTCAAATTGCCGTACTGTCAGAAATCTCTCATGAATTTGGAAGACAAAACAATTGACATTACTGCTCGTGTAAAACAAGTAGAATAATAGTAACCTCTTCATGTACATTATGTTGGTTTTAGATCAGAAACAGTTGCATAATATCTCTTGTTAACAAGATTGTATACATATTTCATTGATTTCAGAGTTATGTTGAGTCAATTTGAAGCACATTAAAGGTAATTTAATTTTGAATTGTGATCATCATACAATTTAGCTCTCATGTTAGTCGCAAGATTGAAGGTAACAGCATGGTTCCAGAAGTATGATTGTTTTAGGTATGCTTTAATGTCGTCAGCTGATGTTCTCTTTTGTATTACTCACACGAGTCCGGCGAAAATCTCCAGAAAGAACAACATTTATAACTCCCATAGGGGTGCAAAGGGAACGCATTGCTCTAGGCGGACCCAGGGTTAGCAGATAACCAAGATCCCAAATGTACCTCCACGCGGTGCACCCTGGAAACAGAAATACAGCAGCTCAAGCTGATTCTGGCCAAATCATTTGGGGATCGTGTCCGAGAATGTGGAGGAAGCAGATGGAAAGAGATTTGTCTGCACAAGAGACAGACAATATCTCCGACACCACCAGCATCACCACATACAGCGACACTGTCGACATACAGTGAAGCTAGTCAGTCCAGTCCGAAAATTGGAGAGGCGGCCAATGTAAAATTCACGTAAAGGTAGATGCATGGCGAGAGACAAATAGATTTCATACCGAGTACAATGAAACAATGAAAGGGCAGAACAGCGCTAGAGGGCAGCGCGAACTGCAAATAGAAAGTGAAAAGTCCCTAGGAAAGGGGAACTACAAGCTCCGTCAGCTCGAGACGAGCATCTAGTTACCTGTGTTCCTTACAGACAGAGACCCAGACTCATCCATTGGTGGCTGGTAAAGCAAGAAGACCTAATCCAACTCTAATGTCAAGGTTTCCTATACCGGAAGTACACTTGCAGAGAGAAAGGGTTCCGTACCCGATGGGCTCAGGCACAAAAGGGACAACGATTTAGCCCTGGCTCACTCTACTGTCAGGTTTTCCTACACCGGAAATACACTTGAAGAGAGAAAGGGTTCAGTACCTGATGGGCTCAGGCGCTATTGGGACAAGGACGATCAGCTCTAGAACGCCTTGCTCTCAAACGCGTGGTGTGAGACTAGAACTCGGACAAGGGGTACACGATGTCAGTGAATGACACCTCAGCTAAGAGGGCGAAAGAGCCAGGGTCCAACTCCTCTGTTGAGTTCTTCCCCTTAAGGAACCAGGCTCACGGATGAGAAACGGTTCAGTACCCAAAGGGCACAGGCACAGCACGTCCAATTACACGAGGCGAGTTCATAGACAGTGGAACACCTCGTGCGAGTCAGACGAGAGCAAAAATCGTCTGGGCGAAGAGTCGCCACTACGCGTGCCTGGAGACAGATATAGAGGCTGTCACAGGCTAAGGGTAGCCCACCCGAATTGTCAAGGCATGCCGAAATCGGATGTGCTAGGCCTACAAGGCGCATAACAGTGGCACAACGTAATCACGCTCCCGGCGGAAATCGCACGGATATCTGTGATGGTTACAATGGAGCGAACGCAAAACAAACAAACAAACATAACTCCCATAGATAGGACAACATTTATAACTCCCATAGATAGAACAACATTTATAACTCCCATAGATAGAACAATATTTATAACTCCCATAGATAGAACAATATTTATAACTCCCATAGATAGAACAATATTTATAACTCTCATAGATAAAACAACATTTATAACTCCCATAGATAGGACAACATTTATAACTCCCATAGGGGTGCAAAGGGAACGCATTGCTCTAGGCGGACCCAGGGTTAGCAGATAACCAAGATCCCAAATGTACCTCCACGCGGTGCACCCTAGAAACAGAAATACAGCAGCTCAAGCTGATTCTGGCCAAATCATTTGGGGATCGTGTCCGAGAATGTGGAGGAAGCAGATGGAAAGAGATTTGTCTGCACAAGAGACAGACAATATCTCCGACACCACCAGCATCACCACATACAGCGACACTGTCGACATACAGTGAAGCTAGTCAGTCCAGTCCGAAAATTGGAGAGGCGGCCAATGTAAAATTCACGTAAAGGTAGATGCATGGCGAGAGACAAATAGATTTCATACCGAGTACAATGAAACAATTAAAGGGCAGAACAGCGCTAGAGGGCAGCGCGAACTGCAAATAGAAAGTGAAAAGTCCCTAGGAAAGGGGAACTACAAGCTCCGTCAGCTCGAGACGAGCATCTAGTTACCTGTGTTCCTTACAGACAGAGACCCAGACTCATCCATTGGTGGCTGGTAAAGCAAGAAGACCTAATCCAACTCTAATGTCAAGGTTTCCTATACCGGAAGTACACTTGCAGAGAGAAAGGGTTCCGTACCCGATGGGCTCAGGCACAAAAGGGACAACGATTTAGCCCTGGCTCACTCTACTGTCAGGTTTTCCTACACCGGAAATACACTTGAAGAGAGAAAGGGTTCAGTACCTGATGGGCTCAGGCGCTATTGGGACAAGGACGATCAGCTCTAGAACGCCTTGCTCTCAAACGCGTGGTGTGAGACTAGAACTCGGACAAGGGGTACACGATGTCAGTGAATGACACCTCGGCTAAGAGGGCGAAAGAGCCAGGGTCCAACTCCTCTGTTGAGTTCTTCCCCTTAAGGAACCAGGCTCACGGATGAGAAACGGTTCAGTACCCAAAGGGCACAGGCACAGCACGTCCAATTACACGAGGCGAGTTCATAGACAGTGGAACACCTCGTGCGAGTCAGACGAGAGCAAAAATCGTCTGGGCGAAGAGTCGCCACTACGCGTGCCTGGAGACAGATATAGAGGCTGTCACAGGATAAGGGTAGCCCACCCGAATTGTCAAGGCATGCCGAAATCGGATGTGCTAGGCCTACAAGGCGCATAACAGTGGCACAACGTAATCACGCTCCCGGCGGAAATCGCACGGATATCTGTGATGGTTACAATGGAGCGAACGCAAAACAAACAAACAAACATAACTCCCATAGATAGGACAACATTTATAACTCCCATAGATAGAACAACATTTATAACTCCCATAGATAGAACAATATTTATAACTCCCATAGATAGAACAATATTTATAACTCCCATAGATAGAACAATATTTATAACTCTCATAGATAAAACAACATTTATAACTCCCATAGATAGGACAACATTTATAATTCCCATAGGGGTGCAAAGGGAACGCATTGCTCTAGGCGGACCCAGGGTTAGCAGATAACCAAGATCCCAAATGTACCTCCACGCGGTGCACCCTGGAAACAGAAATACAGCAGCTCAAGCTGATTCTGGCCAAATCATTTGGGGATCGTGTCCGAGAATGTGGAGGAAGCAGATGGAAAGAGATTTGTCTGCACAAGAGACAGACAATATCTCCGACACCACCAGCATCACCACATACAGCGACACTGTCGACATACAGTGAAGCTAGTCAGTCCAGTCCGAAAATTGGAGAGGCGGCCAATGTAAAATTCACGTAAAGGTAGATGCATGGCGAGAGACAAATAGATTTCATACCGAGTACAATGAAACAATGAAAGGGCAGAACAGCGCTAGAGGGCAGCGCGAACTGCAAATAGAAAGTGAAAAGTCCCTAGGAAAGGGGAACTACAAGCTCCGTCAGCTCGAGACGAGCATCTAGTTACCTGTGTTCCTTACAGACAGAGACCCAGACTCATCCATTGGTGGCTGGTAAAGCAAGAAGACCTAATCCAACTCTAATGTCAAGGTTTCCTATACCGGAAGTACACTTGCAGAGAGAAAGGGTTCCGTACCCGATGGGCTCAGGCACAAAAGGGACAACGATTTAGCCCTGGCTCACTCTACTGTCAGGTTTTCCTACACCGGAAATACACTTGAAGAGAGAAAGGGTTCAGTACCTGATGGGCTCAGGCGCTATTGGGACAAGGACGATCAGCTCTAGAACGCCTTGCTCTCAAACGCGTGGTGTGAGACTAGAACTCGGACAAGGGGTACACGATGTCAGTGAATGACACCTCGGCTAAGAGGGCGAAAGAGCCAGGGTCCAACTCCTCTGTTGAGCTCTTCCCCTTAAGGAACCAGGCTCACGGATGAGAAACGGTTCAGTACCCAAAGGGCACAGGCACAGCACGTCCAATTACACGAGGCGAGTTCATAGACAGTGGAACACCTCGTGCGAGTCAGACGAGAGCAAAAATCGTCTGGGCGAAGAGTCGCCACTACGCGTGCCTGGAGACAGATATAGAGGCTGTCACAGGCTAAGGGTAGCCCACCCGAATTGTCAAGGCATGCCGAAATCGGATGTGCTAGGCCTACAAGGCGCATAACAGTGGCACAACGTAATCACGCTCCCGGCGGAAATCGCACGGATATCCGTGATGGTTACAATGGAGCGAACGCAAAACAAACAAACAAACATAACTCCCATAGATAGGACAACATTTATAACTCCCATAGATAGAACAACATTTATAACTCCCATAGATAGAACAATATTTATAACTCCCATAGATAGAACAATATTTATAACTCCCATAGATAGAACAATATTTATAACTCTCATAGATAAAACAACATTTATAACTCCCATAGATAGGACAACATTTATAACTCCCATAGATAGAACAACATTTATAACTCACATAGATGGAACAACATTTATAACTCCCAAAATCGTTTCGCTGCCTCTTAAATCTTGTTGAGACTTGTTAAGTGCTTCCAATGCTCTTTTGTGGGCCGTAGTACATTCACCTCATACTATACGAACACACCTTCTAAAGACTTCTGCCATTACATAATTTTTTTAATTGATTTTGCATACAACATCATCATTTGTTGCTAAATCTAGTGGTAGTTTGAATGTCGAATGAGCTGTACGACCGTCATGTAACAATGTTGCCACTCTGACAGACGAGGCTGTAGCTACGATAATTTTTTGCTGCTTGCCAACAAATGCTAATAATAAATTGATGAAAAATGTTTTCCCAGTGTCGCCAGGTGCGTTTTAAAAAAATGCCGCTAGCGTGATTGGATATGCAATCTGTTATTGCAGTGTATGCAATTTTTTGATCTTGTAGAAATTTAGGTTCATTGTCTTGCACAAATGTAGCTAAGTAGTTGTCATATGACTTTTAGAGCCCTGCATAAAGGTAAATGGCGTAGCACTGAAAGTTGTGAATAGATTCACATATCTAGGCAGTACGTTATCACAAAATGCCAACGTTGATGATGAAGTGTATACAAGGATCGCCAAAGCAAGCAGTACTTTCGGCAGATTGTACGCAAATGTTTGGCGTAGAAATGGCATTAACCTACAGACTAAGCTGAAAGTTTACAGAGCAGTGGTACTTCCAGTGCTGCTATACGCTAGTGAAACATGGACTGTGTATAGACATCATGTGAAAAAACTCAATCATTTTCATACAAATTGTCTCAGAAAAGTTATAAACATCAGATGGCAAGACACGATTCCAGATACCACTGTCCTTGATAGAGCTGGTATCCCAAGCATTGACACGATCCTGATGCAGACACAGATTCGTTGGGCAGGTCATTTGGTGCGTATGCCAGACGATCGTCTGCCAAAGATACTTCTCTATGGTGAGCTAGAGAAGGGTATACGATCTCAAGGTGGCCAAAGGAAGCGCTACAAGGACTCGTTAAAGAACTCACTGAAAGCCTTTGAAATAGACCACGATACATGGGAAGAACTTGCACAAAATAGATCTACAAGGCGTTCTAAAATAAAAAAGAGCGCATCATCTTGTGAAAAGAGGAAAAATGCAGCAGCTCAACAGCGGAGAGCAGCTAGAAAGTCACGGATAGACCGATCCGTCTACAGTCGTCATTCCATGTTCGAACTGTCCAAGGACATTTACAGCTCGAATAGGGCTCATTAGCCATCTACGAACTCATAATCAAGGACATAACTAAAATTGAATTTTCAAAAGTGGATGTAACAAATGGTCATCATCACTTGTGATGGACGAACAACAACAGATTAACAGTTCAGTTGAAGAGTTGATTCGCATCATAAATCTGTATGCATAAAGTCCATGCAAGACACTGTTTTGTTGAAGAGTACACCAGCTTGTGATATATTAAAGTGGTAACCATCCATCTTCCCCATATACGAATAGTAAAGGATATTACAGAGTATCATAAGACCTATGTGTTTCATCTATGAACTGTAGTTTATTGATTTTGCTTGTTACAACTATATCTGTTTTTCCATATGCCTGACCAGCAATTATTACCGCAACTTCATTACATTCTGGAAGATTAAAACGTCTAGCATGTTCAGCAGCTGACGTCTTGTCAGCATCAATCAAAATGTGATAATTTTTGCAGGAATTCTCTCCAGAGCATATTTAAAAGTGGTAATGTAATTATTGTGTATTTGCAACATTTCTTGAAGACTTAACATTACCTCTGGTTTTGTAGATGAATTTAAACAGTACATATGTTCTGCTCGTTGTTTCATATCACCAATGAAATATATCTGAAGAAATGTTGTAACATTATTTTCTATTGGTCGTAACGGACCAATGCGATGATAAATTTGTCCCTTAACTTTAAAATGATGATAACTATTTCTGTGATTATATTTGATCCAAAAGATGTCATGGAAAAAGCAGAATTATATGATTGGATATCCTTTAGGAAGTGTTTCGATTCTGCAGTAACCCCTGTAAGCAAAGACTTCAGAAGTTATGAAGGTTCAGAAAGGGCAGGCAATTGTATATTTCCGCTGTTCCAGCACATTCCAGCGGACCTCCTATTCCAGTTTCTGACATACTCTTCAATTGCTAAAGATTTGTGAGATGCGTAATCAGATTGAGGATTGTAGTGAAACGCACAAAACGTCAACTGACAAGGAGATTGGTGTCGACATGTAGAA
The DNA here is from genome assembly GCA_034231615.1 of Meghimatium bilineatum. Classification (NCBI taxonomy): domain Eukaryota; kingdom Metazoa; phylum Mollusca; class Gastropoda; order Stylommatophora; family Philomycidae; genus Meghimatium; species Meghimatium bilineatum. The sequence goes on from CM067321.1 coordinate 24,725,226, forward strand.
TCTTGTGTCACTTGAGAACATTATGTAGTATCATTTGTCAGTAATATTATATCTAGTTAGTAATTATTGCAGACATAATAGTAAAAAAAAATTGACAGCACCTATATGACACTGTTACGGAGGATGACATGAATATTTGAGCTATTCTGAAAATCAATAATTATTGTAAAAGACATTAGTAATGGAACACAAATAAATGATGAGTATTTGATTAATCATATTATTATATTATCGCATTGTGTGTTGAATTACAATTGATAAAATTCATGTGAACTGGAGTAAAAATGAACAATACATTTTTGCTTGTTGACGTTGTGTGACTGATGCTTTCCCTGAAATAGATGGACTTCACCTGAAATAAACATTTATTATAATATTGAATGCTGCAGATGGAAATATAGGTATATTGATGTTTAAAGAAATACAGGTTTAATTGTGATTTTCCGCTCATAAGCAGCTTGGCCATTTGTCTTCAGTTGATTTAGTATTGAATATTAAAATTGAACATATATGTGACTGTGCAGACAGCTGCACTGCATCACAAACTAATGAATATTTACTTTAGACTAGCACAGAGTGTGCAGTGTTGGTATTCTTTGATCCCATAGCAGGTCCAAGAACATAATACTATATTCTTATGTGTGAAGTGTGTGTTACCAGTTAAATGAGTAGAGGAATAGAGGGTTAACTTGACTGTACTATAGTTGCTGAATTTGTACTCCGTCTACCTCATCAATGAAGCAGCATAACGTTTGTCGAGAGTACCACTCATGAAACGTACCCGCGAACTTACAGAGAGTTCCTCTCATAGAACGTACCAGCGAGCTTTCTCAGAGTACCACTCATGGAACGTACCCACGAGCTTGCCGAGAGTACCTCTCATGGAACGTACCCGCATTCTTCAAGCAATACTCACAGGGATTGTCTAAAAAAGACAAAAAAAGTTACTTCGGGTTTTTTAAGGATGCGTACTGTTTTCGTGTTGTCAAGGAAATGATGTCATTTCATACCGTCAAACAGAAAAACAAAATAATTTCGCTTTGACCAATTTTTATGCAACCAGTACACATCGGAAGAGAACGGATAACGCTAGAGTTTAGGTGGGGCTATGGCTAGGGGTAGTGATAGAACAAATTCTAATCAGAGCCCTCCCACCCAACACCCCCACCCAACACCCCCACCCTACTCCTGAACACTATACAGCTGTGTCTCAAGGGAAACAAAAGCTGTGTTCACTATTTTTCGTTGATAATTTCCCCCTGATCACATTTATTAAATGACTGTTTTTTAGTTTAAATTATTCAGACAACAGATTGGGGGGGGGGGAGGGGGGGGAGAGGATTTCATGGGTGGTGATATGCTAAAGTTAGAGAGGTAAGGGTGCATCGTCGGGTTTAGTAGGTTGCCTGTAGCTTCCCAATTCCTCCAGTATGGCGTAGAATGGATTAACATTAACACATAGCCTAGATCGTCACATGAATTCGGCCAGGTAGCTTTAAAAGTGGTGTCATGCCGTTGCGTGATGCTTCTTGTTCCGCCACTTGATGTTGCTCCACAGCTGTTAAATTTTGTGTGTGTTGGGCCCCTGTTTCCGAATCAATAAAGTTATAAATGTGATTCATTGTCAGGTGAGTTAAAGGTGATTCACTGTCATGTGAGTTAAATGTGATTCACTGTCAGGTGAGTTAAAGGTGATTCACTGTCAGGTGAGTTAAAGGTGATTCACTGTCAGGTGAGTTAAATGTGATTCACTGTCAGGTGAGTTAAAGGTGATTCACTGTCAGGTGAGTTAAAGGTCATTCACTGTCAGGTGAGTTAAATGTGATTCACTGTCAGGTGAGTTAAAGGTGATTCACTGTCAGGTGAGTTAAAGGTGATTCATTGTCAGGTGAGTTAAAGGTGATTTACTGTCAGGTGAGTTAAATTGCTGTTTCGATCTCTGTGGTTTGAGAGTCTCTCCAACAGTCCGAGTATTTGGTTGATCCAGGTTCCACATTCTCGACAATTGATCTCAGCAGAGCAGGGCCGGCCCTTACAATTGAGGGGTCCCAATGCGAAACGGATTGCGCGGGGCCCAGTCTGGGTAATGAAGAGGATAATAAAATAAATTCTAATATGAATTTATGGGCCTATGAAGTGCGGGGTCCACTGCTGCCGCATAGGTTGCAATGGCCTAAGACCGGCCCTGCAGCAGAGTGTCAGCTCGTCTATTTTCCACCGGCAGCAGAAAGACTCCCTTTGTTTCACGACAGAAGCCACAAAGTTCCAATGTTGAACAAACACCCTGCATGTGTTCGCCTTCCGCTTGGGGAATAGGCTGTCGTTAATCTCCACGATCAAACCTTCTCCTCCAATACGCGGACGTGTAGCCGCGAAATGCTGTTAACACACACCTATCGCATATATGCATTCCATTAGATCGCTACGCTCTTACCAATATGTAGTTCGCGCGAGAACCACGGTGCAAAAGTCATCTGGTACGTCCAGCCATAACAACCTCTGCACGTCGTCACTATTGAGAGCTTTGAGAAATGCAGGCAGGTGAGATCTTCACATTAATCCGCTGATGGTGTTTCTCTACGCAACATTTCCAGCTAATCCTTCCGTCAGCGTAGTAATACAAATTCGTCCATATTTATATTATTTCCCTTCGCGCACACCTTATCATTACAGAGAACTCGCAATTTTGCATCTTTATCATTTGTAGACAATGTCAGCATCCCGTCAGCAGCCATTTTACTAATAGAGAATGAACTTGCAAAGTGACGTCACAGACAACCGTATAGTTGCATTCGGCGATGTAGTCACAAAAATACTAAACCTTTCAATGAGATAATAATTTAAAACTATGAGAGGGGTGCAAAGGGAACGCAATGCTCTAGGCGGACCCAGGGTTAGCAAATAACCAATATCCCAAATGTACCTCCTCGCGGTGCACCCTGGTAACAGAAAACAGCAGCCCAAGCTGATTCTGGCCAAATAATTTGGGGATCGTGTCCGAGAATGTGGAGGTAGCAGATGGAAAGAGATTTGACTGCAAAAAGACAGGCAATATCTCCGACACCATCAGCATCACCACATACAGCGACACTGTCGACATACAGTGACGTATGTTAGTCCAGTCAGAACATTGGAGGGGCGGCCAATGTAAAAGGTACGTAAAGGTGGATGCATGGCGAGAAATAAATAATGTCAAAATGAGTACAATGACACAATGAACGGGCACAACAGCGCCAGAGGGCAGCGCGAACTGCACATAGAAAGTGAAAGGTTCATAGGAAGGGGAAACTACAAGCTCTGTTAGCTCGAAACGAGCTTCTAGTTACCTGTACTGTTCATTGGCAGAGACCCAGACCCAATCACGCGCGTTCAGAAGAGCAAGAAGACCTAATCCAACTCTAATGTCGAACCTTCCTAAACCCTAAATATGCTCGCGAAGAGAAAGGGTTCTGAACCGATAGGCTCAGGCACAAAAGGGACAACGATTTTAGCCCTGGCCCAACTCTACTGTCAAGCTTCCTATACTGGAAACACACTTGCAGAGAGAAAGGGTTCAGTACCTGATGGACTCAGGCGCTATTGGGACAAGGTTGTTCAGCTAGAGAACGCATTGCCTCTCAAACGCGTGGTGTGAGACTCGAACTTGGACAAGGGAACCACGATGTCCGTGAACGACGCCTCGGGTAGGAGGGCGAACGAGCAAGGGTCCAACTCTTCTGGTGAGTTCTTCCTCATACAGAACCAGGCTCGCGGATTAGAAACGGTTCAGTACCCGATTGGCACAGGCACAGTTTGTCCAAATGCACGAGATGAGTTCATAGATTGTGGAACACCTCGTACCAGATAGACGCGCTCGACAAGTGTCTTGGCGAAGAGGCACTACACACCAGCGTGCCCAGCGACAGATAGACAGGCTGTCACGAACTATGGACCAAACCCGAAATAAAGGAATGACGAAAACGGCTGGACCTTGGACGTCCTGAGCACAAGTGGCTAGCCGGGGTGCAAATAATCACAGTTTTACTGTGGAACTTGCAGCACAACGTACTTCACGCTCCCCGGCGGAAATCACACGAAATATTCGTTGTGGTTATTTGAGAGCGAACGCTGAAGAAGAAGAAGAAAATTATGAGCTCTATTCTTTAACATAGGGGAACATGGGTTCCAGGCAAGAACCCTTTATTCTGTCATAACTTTATTCTGTCATAACTTTATTCTGTCATAACTTTATTCCATTAACTTTTATTTACTGTTTTTGTTTGTTTGTTTTGCGTTCGCTCCATTGTAACCATCACGCATATCCGTGCGATTTTCGCCGGGAGCGTGATTACGTTGTGCCACCGTTATGCGCCTTGTAGGCCTAGCACATCCGATTCCGGCATGACTTGACAATTCGGGTGGGCTACCCTAGCCTGTGACAGCCTCCATATCTGTCTCCAGGCATGCGTGTATGTGGTGACTCTTTGCCCAGACCATTTTTGCTTTCGTCTGTCTCGCACGAGGTGTTCCACTGTCTATGAACTTGCCTCGTGTAATTGAACGTACTGTGCCTGTGCCCATCGGGTACTGAACCGTTTCTCATCCGTGAGCCTGGTTCCTTAAGGGGAAGAACTGAACAGAAGAGTTGGACCATGGCTCTTTCGCCCTCTTAGCCGAGGTGTCATTCCCCGACATCGTGTACCCCTTGTCCAAGTTCGAGTCTCACACCACGCGTTTGAGAGCAAGGCGTTCGCGAGCTGGGCGACCTTGTCCCAATAGCGCCTGAGCCCATCAGGTACTGAACCCTTTCTCTCTTCAAGTGTATTTCCGGTATAGGAGAACCTGACATTAGAGTTGGGCCAGGGCTAAAATCGTTGTCTCTTTTGTGCCTGAGCCCATCGGGTACGGAACCCTTTCTCTCTGCAAGTGTATTTCCGGTATAAGAAAACATGACAGTACAGTTGGGTCAGGACTGCCATCGTTGAATCTTTCTTGTCTAAGCCCATCGGGTACGGAACCCTTTCTCTTCGCGAGCATATTTCCGGTTTAGGAATGCTCGACATTAGAGTTGGGTTAGGTCTTCTTGCTTTTCCGAATGCCAATGATTGGGTCTGTGTCTCTGTCTGTAAGGAGCACAGGTAACTAGAAGCTCGACTCGAGCTGACGGAGCTTGTAGTTCCCCTTTCCTAGGAACTTTTCACTTTTTATTTGCAGTTCGCGCTGCCCTCTAGCGCTGTTCTGCCCTTTTATAGTTTCATTGTACTCAGTGTGAAATCTATTTGTCTCTCACCATGCATCTACCTTTACGTGCATTTTACATTGGTCGCCCCTCCAATTTTCGGACTGGACTGACTAGCTTCACTGTATGTCGACAGTGTCGCTATATGTGGTGATGCTGGTGGTGTCGGAGATATTGTCTGTCTCTTGTGCAGACAAATCTCTTTCCATCTGCTACCTCCACATTCTCGGACACGATCCCCAAAAGATTCGGCCAGAATCAGCTCGAGCTGCTGTATTTCTGTTTCCAGGGTGCACCGCGAGGAGGTACATTTGGGAAAATTTGGTACATTTGTTTCAAAGACACGCTCAAGTCATCCTTGAAACATCTTAACATTGTCGTAGGCGATTGGGAGAGCCTCGCTCAGGATAAAACAGCATGGCGTTACAGCATTAGAACGGGAGCACTAGCGGCGGAAGAATTCAGACAAGAAACTGCAAGACAGAAGCGGACACGTAGAAATAAAAAAATCTCAATCTCACACAGATACCCTCTATTGTTGTCAATTCTGTAAAAGAACATTTTGTGCGCGCATTGGATTTGCTAGTCATTTAAAAACGCACTATTAACTTTATTATTTTTATTATTTATTGTTATTATTATTATGGTTGAGTTTTTGGTCATCGTCGATCACGACGGACGAACATCATCACATTTGGGATCTTTGTTATCTGCTAACCCTGGGTCCGCCTAGAGTAATGCGTTCCATTTGCACCCCATTTACTGTTTTAATATTTTACAAATTCCGTGTACTGTAATCTTTAAAAAGGCATAGTGTACTATATAGTAGGTCTATCTAACAAAAACTTGTACATAGTGTACTATATAGTAGGTCTATCTAACAAAAACTCGTACATAGTGTACTATATAGTAGGTCTATCTAACAAAAACTCGTATATAGTGTACTATATAGTAGGTCTATCTAACAAAAACTCGTACATAGCTGCTTCATCGATTTAACTAATGTGTACATTAGCGCATCTGTTATGTGTTAATTGATACAGATTTTATGTGTGGTCTACTTTTGTTGGTTTGGTCTACTTTTGTTCTCTGTTAAACTTGAATACTTGGTACTCTCACATTTCACACATAAGTCTCTTTGTCAGATTCTACTGTTGGGTTTTCTGTTACCAAGTTAATTTATTCATTACATTTTGACCTTCTGTCTCAGAGAGACTATCTTTCATTGTTCGCTTTATTCATGGTGACAGTCCCATCAAAGCTGTAATGTCTGTATTACACTGGAACTAACATTTGTGTAATTTCCCTGCCATTGTTTGAAATTGTTCGGAGTAATGACACGACACCGTGCCAGCATCGACATCCATTAATGCCCCCCCCTCTGTGTAGTAGCCTTGATATTTTCAAAATACAATGTTACAACTATACTTGTACATGACAAAATGTTTTTTTTTGTTTCCATTCATAGGAACTACGAGCAATAGATCTCTCTTGTGGGATTGAGGGTGGGGGGGGGGGGGAGGAATTCCATAGATTAATTGTATACTAAGAAGAAGACTCCTACACTCCACAGTGAAAGGGGGGGGGGTTGAGATGAAGTCTCCAACTCTCAGCGGTGTGCAATGATTTGAAGCCTGCCATTACACATATGGGTTAAATTGTAGGTAAAGAGCAATATGCAAGTAAAATAAAAAGAAAACTATTCGAAATTATTCTATAGGGAGAATACAATACTAGAGTCTTATTTCTCGCGACAAACAGCATGCGATAGGATGATGTGTCATCATTGCGCCAATTACTTGAACCAATTTCCCAATGACGGGTCATCATAGTGGTTTAGATTTTATTCCCAGCTGAACTGAAAACACAACGTGAACCATTCCATTAGGATGATGATGATGATGATGGTGTTCCTCCTTCGCAAGTGAAGATGAGCATGACATGAAACACATTAAATGCGATGAAAAAAATTAACTAAAAAAATTAAAAAATTATTTCCAATAGGAAACAATGCACAACCCATATGGGTACCAGTCCAAAAGAAAACAATGCACAACAAGCGTGCAGGGTGGGTACTCTAACAATTACACAAGCGTGCATGGTGGGTACTCTAACAATTACACAAGTGTGCATGGTGGGTACTCTAACAATTACACAAGCGTGCATGGTGGGTACTCTAACAATTACACAAGCGTGCATGGTGGGTACTCTTAACAATTACACAAGCGTGCATGGTGGGTACTCTAACAATTACACAAGCGTGCATGGTGGGTACTCTAACAATTACACAAGCGTGCATGGTGGGTACTCTTAACAATTACACAAGCGTGCATGGTGGGTACTCTAACAATTACACAAGCGTGCATGGTGGGTACTCTAACAATTACACAAGCGTGCATGGTGGGTACTCTAACAATTACACAAGTGTGCATGGTGGGTACTCTAACAATTACACAAGCGTGCATGTTGGGTACTCTAACAATTACACAAGCGTGCATGGTGGGTACTCTAACAATTACACAAGCGTGCATGGTGGGTACTCTAACAATTACACAAGCGTGCATGTTGGGTACTCTAAGAATTACACAAGCGTGCATGGTGGGTACTCTAACAATTACACAAGCGTGCATGTTGGGTACTCTAACAATTACACAAGCGTGCATGTTGGGTACTCTAACAATTACACAAGTGTGCATGTTGGGTACTCTAACAATTACACAAGTGTGCATGTTGGGTACTCTAACAATTACACAAGCGTGCATGTTGGGTACTCTAACAATTACACAAGTGTGCATGTTGGGTACTCTAACAATTACACAAGCGTGCATGGTGGGTACTCTAACAATTACACAAGTGTGCATGTTGGGTACTCTAACAATTACACAAGCGTGCATGGTGGGTACTCTAACAATTACACAAGCGTGCATGGTGGGTACTCTAACAATTACACAAGCGTGCATGGTGGGTACTCTAACAATTACACAAGCGTGCATGGTGGGTACTCTAACAATTACACAAGCGTGCATGGTGGGTACTCTAACAATTACACAAGCGTGCATGGTGGGTACTCTAACAATTACACAAGCGTGCATGGTGGGTACTCTAACAATTACACAAGCGTGCATGGTGGGTACTCTAACAATTACACAAGCGTGCATGGTGGGTACTCTAACAATTACACAAGCGTGCATGGTTGGTACTCTAACAATTACACAAGCGTGCATGGTGGGTACTCTAACAATTACACAAGCGTGCATGGTGGGTACTCTAACAATTACACAAGCGTGTATGGTGGGTACTCTAACAATTACACAAGCGTGCATGGTGGGCACTCTAACAATTACACAAGTGTGCATGGTGGGTACTCTAACAATTACACAAGCGTGCATGGTGGGCATTCGAACAATTACACAAGCGTGCATGGTGGGCACTCTAACAATTACACAAGCGTGCATGGTGGGTACTCTAAGTCGTATACTTTAAGAGTTAATGCGCGCATACTATGTATTCTAGGAGTGAAACAAGTGGTGTTCTATTTTACTGATGTTTAAATTTCTCCGATCTGAATGAGCAGATCAATTGTAGCAGGTAACATGGTCGATTTGAATGAGATAATCAATTGTAGTAGGTAACATTGTCGATTTGAATGAGCCCATCAATTGTAGTAGGTAACATGGTCGATTTGAATGAGCCCATCATTTGTAGCAGGTAACATGGTCGATTTGAATGAGATAATCAATTGTAGTAGGTAACATGGTCGATTTGAATGATCCCATCAATTGTAGTAGGTAACATTGTCGATTTGAATGAGCCCATCAATTGTAGTAGGTAACATGGTCGATTTGAATGAGCCCATCATTTGTAGCAGGTAACATGGTCGATTTGAATGAGATAATCAATTGTAGTAGGTAACATTGTCGATTTGAATGATCCCATCAATTGTAGTAGGTAACATTGTCGATTTGAATGACATTATCAATTGTAACAGGCAACATGGTCGATTTGAATGACATTATCAATTGTAACAGGCAACATGGTCGATTTGAATGAGCCCATCAATTGTAGTAGGTAACATGGTCGATTTGAATGATCCCATCAATTGTAGCAGGTAACATTGTCGATTTGAATGATCCCATCAATTGTAGTAGGTAACATGGTCGATTTGAATGAGCCCATCAATTGTAGCAGGTAACATTGTCGATTTGAATGATCCCATCAATTGTAGTAGGTAACATGGTCGATTTGAATGATCCCATCAATTGTAGTAGGTAACATGGTCGATTTGAATGATCCCATCAATTGTAGTAGGTAACATGGTCGATTTGAATGAGCCCATCAATTGTAGTAGGTAACATTGTCGATTTGAATGATCCCATCAATTGTAGTAGGTAACATGGTCGATTTGAATGAGCCCATCAATTGTAGTAGGTAACATTGTCGATTTGAATGAGCCCATCAATATTAGTAGGTAACATTGTCGATTTGAATGATCCCATCAATTGTAGTAGGTAACATGGTCGATTTGAATGAACCCATCAATTGTAGTAGGTAACATTGTCGATTTGAATGAGCCCATCAATTGTAGTAGGTAACATTGTCGATTTGAATGATCCCATCAATTGTAGTAGGTAACATGGTCGATTTGAATGATCCCATCAATTGTAGTAGGTAACATGGTCGATTTGAATGATCCCATCAATTGTAGTAGGTAACATGGTCGATTTGAATGAGCCCATCAATTGTAGTAGGTAACATTGTCGATTTGAATGATCCCATCAATTGTAGTAGGTAACATGGTCGATTTGAATGAGCCCATCAATTGTAGTAGGTAACATTGTCGATTTGAATGAGCCCATCAATTGTAGTAGGTAACATTGTCGATTTGAATGATCCCATCAATTGTAGTAGGTAACATGGTCGATTTGAATGATCCCATCAATTGTAGCAGGTAACATTGTCGATTTGAATGATCCCATCAATTGTAGTAGGTAACATGGTCGATTTGAATGATCCCATCAATTGTAGTAGGTAACATGGTCGATTTGAATGATCCCATCAATTGTAGTAGGTAACATTGCCGATTACCAGTATTTATTCCAAAATTTCCAGTCTCTCCAGCCGAAGAGAGACACTGATATGAATGTAATCAATAGAAATGTACTGTGGTCACCAGCCCCGAGGTAGTTATAGAATTTGTCTGTCAGAGCTATTCCAAATGACCATAACTTCTCTTTCTTCTTGTAGTGTGGTGCAATGGGCAGTTCGAAGAAATATCTTCTGTGTTTGATTGTACATAGGGCCACATTTTAGTGCTGCCACCTCCAAACTTCCAGTACATATGTTATTTTCTGTGTCCTCTCCTCATAAAAAAAACGAAGTTTGTTTCTTTCTTACAAGCTTGTGTTGACATTGTATTTGTGGCTGCATGTGGGTAAGTTATTTTCATTCTATGTTTATGGGGATTTTGATCGTGTACTTCTATTATGGAAATAATATTGTCTGTTGTTGTCTGATACGTCCATTTATTGCTAGTTGGTCTGTTATCTCATTTCCTCTAATTTGTGAGTGACCTGTAGTTGGTCTGTTATCTCATTTCCTCTAATTTGTGAGTGACCTGTAGTTGGTCTGTTATCTCATTTCCTCTAATTTGTGAGTGACCTGTAATTCAATAGAGAGCTACTTTTTTCTTGGTTGTTTAGTTGAGATAGAAATGATTTTAAGTAACTCATGTGAACTCCAAAGACATATTTACAGGCTCACATTAAGGTGCTGCATGACAACTGCCTTCACAGTGACATGAAGATCAGCATTGAGAAAACAGAATACAAGACACCAAGTAGAACACTATTAGATGGTTGGTTGCTGATCCAGCGGTCCATGAGCTCATGCCCTTTGACCTAATGCCATTAAATGACATTATATTGCTGGGAAGTCTGTGGATTTTCGGCCCACCCCGGGATAGAGCCAGAGAACAACTATCACACCTCCAGGAAGGTAGGTTTCAACCTATGCACTGCTCCTAGCCACTGTAGCCAAGATAGGGTTCACTGTGCTCATTCCCCGCCACTAATTGACTACTGGTTATGCCGAAATTCTCTATTGCTCCAGGCATGCAACCAAATGTTCAAGTCAAAAGGATTGTCACGTCCTGAGTCACTGTGCCTCTATGATGGGTTTCAGCCATAGGAAAAAAAAACAGTGCTGTCAGTTTCCTCCTCCCCACTCATTTTCCTTTTGCGCTGAAGTTAACGCATATGGCAGAGGTCAGATCTCTCCAATTCTGTCTGTTCAAAGCTATTCTGTGCAGTTATTGAATATTATGAATATTGGTTGTTTTACTTTCTCTAAGTATTGTTCTTCTGAATGTTTCTTTTTGTCTAACCCTTGCTCTTTTGCCTGTAGGTATCCATTCAAGAGACTGGTGGTGTATTCTGATGGTGTCTGCGCGTTGGACAAGCCCGATGTAGGACCAACCGCGTTTTCTGATAACATCTGTGATGAAATTTTGATGTGTCTCTTCTCTGATTTTATCATTCGATTTGAATTCACTCCAATGGGTGTTAGTTATCCTACGAAGACATTTGTTCTCGAAACTCAGTAATTTCTTTTCTGAAGATAAAGAGCATTTCCAGCTCTCACATCCATATGATAGCACCGGAATAACGCTGGAATTAAATAAGCGCATTTTCGTGCGTGTGCTGATTGACTTTGACTTCCAGATATTAGACAGTCTGTTAAATGCACTTGATGCTAGGGCAATCCTCCCCACTACTGCGGAGCAAATCTCTGGCTCCTTCCCAACCACAGAGGGTGCATACATAAAAATACATAAAATACATTGTAACAAAAAAATGAAAGTATGAGACGCATAATTGTATAGATGACATTCCATGAAGCTTCTCTAACAAAACCTCATTATAACGGCCTTTCATCCATTAAGGTTTTTTGTTGCATGGGTGGTATGTCTAGTGGGCCACGGGTGAGACCCACAGACGCAACCACATGTGTAAACACTACTAGTAAACAATATTAAGATAAACCATCACATGTCACACCTTAAAACAAGTGTGCCAAATGAAAGTTCCCTTGGGTCTAACATTGACTAAGCAGCTTTGTCGATTGTAGTAGACGTGAACCGACACGTCATCCCAGTTTATTTCTAAAGGGCTTCCAGGGTGTTGTTTTAGCCTAGCACAGGTTGCCTGCCTGCTAATGGCTAGACCACTGCAATTATATTTTACATAAATGTCAATTAACATACCTCCGAATGTGAGCCTTTGGGTAAAACAAATTATAAATAAACCTCAATTAAAGAGTCACCGATTTCTTTCATGTCGATAAACTAATTATAAATAAATCTTAAATAATGTGCCCAAAATAATGTACCTTAAATAATGTGCCCAAAATAATGTACCTTAAATAATGAACTTCACTGATTTCGTGAATTTGAACAAACTAATTATAAATAAACTAATTATAAATAAACCTTAAATAATGAGTCACTGAATTCTTGAATTTCAACAAACTAACTATAAATAAATCTTAAATAATGTGTCACTGAATTCTTGAATTTCAACAAACTAACTATAAATAAATCTTAAATAATGTGTCACTGAATTCTTGAATTTCAACAAACTAATTATAAATATAACCTCAATTAATGTGCCAGCGATTTCGTGCGGTTGGTTAGTAAAATTGTACAATGGCTGTGAAATGTATACTATACTATTTTGAAAAAAAAAAATTATGAATTGTCGAAAGCAGAATGTCTCAAATATGTTATTTATTGAGATATCACTAGTACGCAAAGTTGTCCTACAGGGAAACAAGAAATAGTAACTGTCACCTGAAATATATATTGCAAGAGGTGACTTAGGAGGAGGGGTATGTGTTGACTGCCCCAGCACATTATCTCCGCTGTGATGAAGCCTGATGATGACCCTAATCTAAAATGTTGAAAGGTAATGAACCATTTCTGATTTAGCATGCCTCGAGATATAAAAAAACAAACAACAACGAAAATGTTCCATACAGATTAGAGACTGTCATTCTAGTGGTATTACACCCTTCAGTCACATTGAGAGATTAAAATCCATCCTGTACATATCGCGGCGTCTGCTATGGCAAAACGGCCTTTTTTTCTACAGCCCATAGAAAGCCTCCCTGCACTCTTTTACAGGAAACATGCAGTATTGAAAGTCACATTGTCAACGAATAATCTTGGCCTAGCAAATATATTTTGGACAAATTCACTATTAGAAAGCATGTCAGAGAAATACACATCTGGAATTAAAAGTAAAACTACGTAATGTGGCATAAGAAATAACAGTGCTAAACTCGTACTCCCCAGGAGTTTTATAGTCATCATCATCATCATTATTATCATCATTATTATCATCATCATTATCATCATCATCATTATTATCATCATTATTATTATCATCATCATTATCCTCATTATCATGACATTCAACATCATCTTTAACATCATTATTCTGAGATCGTGAAAACAGAATGGCTACAAATACAGTTCTAATGAACAATTATCCATTTTCAGAATATCTACAAACAGTTCTCATCCACATTTATCAATTACAACGTGTCTACAAACAGCTCTCATCGAAATTGATCAATAACAAAATGTTGACACACTCTGCACAAATGAATGTGTTGTTCTGTTCGTACTCCTTGTTCTCATTCCAATTGAAATATTCAGCTGAATGTATTCTATCAGTATAAGAACAACAATTTCAGTGTCTGTAGACAGAAGCCACCGAGGCAAGTAATAGCCTATGCATTGTTTTAGAACCGTGGTGGGCGTGTAATGTTGACACGAATACGGTTTAGATTGGTTGTCAATTTCTGTGTTTTTTTTTTATTTGTCAGTGTGACAAAAGAAAAACGGTCGCCGTCGTCACTGACAGCGGGGGAGAATGTGTGGAGGCAGGTGTGGTGTATGTGTGGGAAATAGTGACACTGTATTTGACAAGTGTGGTGTGTGTCGGAGGGAAAGTGTAGTGAGGCAGATAGTAGAGGAGCTGTCAAGTGTGTGGGTGTGAGTACATCTGTGAGGCAGATAATATGAGAAGGTGCGAGGTGCTGTTTATGTTAGAGATAAAAAAAGTGTTGGTGCAGGGTTGTGTGAGGCAGGTTGTGTGAGGCAGGTTGTGTGAGGCAGTTTGTGTGAGGCAGGTTGTGTGAGGCAGGTTGTGTGAGGCAGGTTGTGTGAGGCAGGTTGTGTGAGGCAGTTTGTGTGAGGCAGGTTGTGTGAGGCAGGTTGTGTGAGGCAGTTTGTGTGAGGCAGTTTGTGTGAGGCAGGTTGTGTGAGGCAGGTTGTGTGAGGCAGGTTGTGTGAGGCAGGTTGTGTGAGGCAGTTTGTGTGAGGCAGGTTGTGTGAGGCAGGTTGTGTGAGGCAGTTTGTTTGAGCCTGTGAGATAAAGCGTGTGTGTGTTTAAAATATGTTTGGTATAGTGGGAAGAAAATAAGGAAAAACAGAGAGATAGAGAGAGAGAGGAATATAGCAAACAAGATTAAGCAATGGAAGGAGGCAGAGAGATAGCGTGGTAGATAGAGAGAACGAGAAAGTTAACGTGTAAGAGATTATGCAAGAGAAGTAATGAGAGAGAGAGAGAGAGTGGGGAAGAAAGAGAGACGCACGTTTCATTGTAAATATGGATGAGTAAACTTTGGTGCTGAAAATTGAAACGAAATAGACAAAGATAATGTATATAAGCGTTTCCAAAATAAGTCAGTAAAACAACCTAACAACGAGACACAGTGACAGACGACGTTTCGACTAAAAGCCTTCTTCAGGACAAACAAAAGACCACAGTAAACAAATCCTACATAGAGACAAATATGGTTGTGTTAGGAAGGAAAGAAAATGGGAGAAGGACAATAGCGAATGGATGACGGAAGAAGCAAAGATATGGCAGCATGACAGGGAAAAAGAGGATGTGAAGGGAAGATAATGGTAAGTAAGGAGGGGAAAGTTCACAGAAATAAGTGGAAAGTGAAAATAGATAAGATATAATGCAAGTAAAATAAGATAAATATAAAATACTTATCTCCAAAGTAGTTGGCTTGAAAAGAGTACGTATGAAGCCGAGATACCAGATTATATAGCAGACAGGGGCCCGTTTCCACGCGTAGAAAGAGCGGAAAAACATCCTCGGGCAATGAGTGGGCAAGAAATTCGTACAAAGGTCAAATCAACAAAGACAGGGAGTTGAGAGAACGCGCGGAAAACAAGAACCTAAGTGTAACGCAGCGACGTAGAACCTAAAGGGAAAAAAGGAGGGTGGGAGTGAAGTAGATATCAGTATCCATGACTCAAACCAAACGTCCAAAAGAAACAGATAGCAAGAGATGAATAGAGGTGAGTTTCCCGATGAAGGAATTCTAGTCAAAACGTCGTCTGTCAATGTGTTTCATTGTTAGGTTTTTTTACTTATTTATTTTGGTAACATTTGTACTTATATTTGTGTATTTTGACATTTTCCCCGTGTTACCATATCCACTCATTTTCTGTTTAGGGTTGGTACCCGACACTGGGACTTTTATCCACACATTTAAACGAAGTTGGGATCGAATGTTTTAAATAATACAAGAGAAAGAAAAGAGAGAGAAATATACTGATTATAACTAAGGAAATCTAGAGAGAAAGTGGTGTAAGAGTGAATACTTTGATAAAAGACCACTACTCTGTGAGAAAGAGTTTCACTTAGAACCTACGGGCACAGGTATTTACTCTGCGTTGATGTCAAGGAATTAAATTTTAATTTGTATGTTTTGACACAGTCGCCATGAGTGAGCACTCGCTGCGTGATCTGACAGCTACATTTAAGAGCGGTAACAGAAATGTTAAACGGCCAGGGACTGCCAATGAACTGAGTTAAAATTATAACTGAACTTGTAATAATCTGGAGCAAATTTTAGCAAGTGCGACACTGTAAATTTTGGATAACATTTCATTTGAAGTGAAGTATCTATCGTCAAGAATGAAAACATTGAACACAATCCATGATTTATTCGTGAAATCTATATACAATGGATGTATCCCATCTTGATATACATTATCTATCGAGGTAAATTTTGTCACAACTTGAATATTTATTGGTCTGTATAATTAGATGTATGATGTTCTACACATATTCATAGGTACACAATATTTTTTGTCTGAATAGATGAAATGTTCATAAAGTGTTAATCGTCAATGATGGTTGTGTCACTGATACAATTTTTAATGAAATCAATGATGTATGTGTCGTTGTGATAATTGTTAATTAAATCAATGATGTCTGTGTCGTTGTGATAATTGTTAATGAAATCAATGATGTCTGTGTCGTTGTGATAATTGTTAATGAAATCAATGATGTCTGTGTCGTTGTGATAATTGTTAATTAAATCAATGATGTCTGTGTCGTTGTGATAATTGTTAATTAAATCAATAATGTCTGTGTCGTTGTGATAATTGTTAATTAAATCAATGATGTCTGTGTTGTTGTGGTAATTGTTAATTAAATCAATGATGTATGTGACACTGTAATTTTTAATTATATCAATAATATCCGTGTCATTGCTACAATTGTTAATTAGATCAAAGATGTATGTGCCAGGCACATGTATCTTTCCACAGTATTCTGTATCAAAGTCGTTGTTGTTTCCTTGCCGTGCCAGGTTGTCAAACTGTCTAATATTTTCTCACGTTGTCGCCCTCTGTCTCTGTTGCCTTCAATTTTGCCTGTTGTTATTTCATTCTGTAAACCCGCCTGTCTCATGAAGTGGCTAAAAAAAAAATTGTATTTTTCTTATATTGTTGATTAAGGTCCGTTTCGCATTTGACTCTTTCAACACCTCTACATTAGTTTTTCTGGCAGCCCAGGTCATTCTCAGCATTCTTCTGTAGAACCACATCTCTGTTGCCTCTAATTTCCCACTTTCCAGTTTGTTTATTGTTCACGACTCGCACCCATATGATTGTATAGGGGTTATATAGCACTGCAGAACTCTCTTTCTCACCTCTTATGACAAGGTCATATTACACAGTATATTTTTCATTTTTCTGAATGTTGTTTTTGCCTGTCCTATTCTGCATCTTATTCTGTTCTTCTTCTTCTTCTTTCGTTCACTTGAAACATGTCTATATCTGTAATTCTGTCTCCTGAATAAAACTCACTGTCTTTTGTAGTTCAAACAGTGTCCCATAGAGCTTTGATTCCAGTGTTGTTTCCTCCGGCCAATATGTCTGCCTCAGCGTTTCATGCTCAGAACACTCTTGAAGTATATGTTTGGCACTCTGTGCTGCCTGACCACATGTACACATGGCCGTGTTGCCAATCTTGAACTTTGTATACATGTGACTGCGGAGTCGGTTGTGTCCTGTTCTGAGACGTAGAATTATAACTTGTTCTGGTCTGTTCATAATATGATAGTCATCTTGTGTTGGTATTTGTGGCTTTCTTATTGACTTTATCATCTGTTTTTTCTGATGGTAGGTGATTGGTATATCTAGTTGGTCTTCGGCAGCACCTTCCTTAGCCAGTTGGTCTGCTTTTTCATTTCCTGGTATTCCACAGTGAGAGGGTATCCACTGCAAGGTTACCCTATACTGGTAAGACAATTCGTTAAGTAGTTTTTTTAAGTCTGTTAGTTTTCCAGACTGGAGAGCTTGAAGCACTGACCTTGCATCTGTCAGGAATACCACAGGCTATAGGCCAGAGTTGGAGTTCAGCAGTTTTTTAGCTGCCACACTAATTGCCTGGATTTCTGCATCATAATTATTGCAGAATTTTCCTGTCTGTGTTCTGATTGTATCTCTAGGCTTGTGTGGATATTCTATATATACACCTGCACCTCCATTCCTCCCAGCATTCTGTGCTGACCCATCTGTGTACACTCTGACCCATATATCTTGTGGATATTCCTCATCCAGGAAACTGAGGGTGACTGTCCTTCGCTGCGCACTGTTCTGTTCGTCCTCGCTTAGTATTCCTTTCACATGGGTCTGAATGTATATTGGCATTCCATGGCTTTCACTCCACGGGGTTTGTTCTTGTACATACCATAAGGGGCTGTCAACTTCAGGTAGGTCTGTAAGTTGTCTACGGAATCGTTTAGTGTGATGGATAAAGCTGCTCCTTTTCAGTCGCCCCATTGCTAGATTTTGGAATCTTTCCTTCATTGGATGACTTGGCATACACTGAAACTTTTCTGCTTGAATTAGTACTTTTGTGTCTCTGCTTCGCCAAGTGTTTGCATTCTTCCCATTTTCTGCATCTCTGCTATGGGTGTTGATTTCATTGCTCCAAACATTATTCTAAGTGCCTGGTTTTGCACTTTATCTAGATCTTGTAATGTGGTGTTTGATGCAGGACACCACGCAGCTGAACCATATTCCAGGTGTGGTCTTATGCCTTGCTGGTAAACTTTACTGAGTATATTTCCACTGGCTCCCCATGTGGTTCCACTTAGTTTTCTCAGGATAGCTAGCTTCCTCCTGGCTTTTGTTGTTGCTTTGTTTATGTGCTACTTCCATGTCAACTTATCATCAAAAGTAACTCCGAGGTTTGTGGGTTGTTTGTCTTCTTTCAAGAGCTCTCCATCTATCTTCTTCTTCTTCTTCTTTCGTTCATGTTTATTCTGTTACATCTTCCATCTGCTGTAATCAGGTTATTTGGCTCATGAGGCTGATTGTACGGTGTTCTTCACATTCAGTGGTCCCTGGTTTCTTAGGTAAGGCTATAAATATAGACCACATTAAGTTATCGGGTATGTTTCCACTGTTATATATGTCATTCAGCAATTTTATGATTATGTCAACTCCAAAGTCATCTAAAGCTGCTAATTCTTCTAATGTGATATTATCTAGACCTGAGGCGTTGCCATATTTCATGTGTCTTAGTGCCTCCCTTACTTCTGCTGTAGTATTCATGGACCCTCGCCGTTATATTGCATGTTTATTTCTGGTCTATTGTCATCATATAGTTCTTTGATATATTCTGACCATCCCTGTACTATGTGATCTATTTCCATTAATACTTGCCCTGTCTTAGATTTTAGACACCCTGTAACTGTTTGCGTTCTCTTTCCTATCACCTCAATTTTCTTATATAGTAATGTTGTATCGGTTGAAATGCAATTCTATTTCTGTGCATTTCTTGTTCAGCCAGCTTTCTTTTGCTATTTTGCGTTTCTCTCGTATCTCCTTATGTATTTTCTGATATTCCGCTATCTGTGACTATTTTTCCTTCTGGTGCTCATCAATTCTAATATTTCTTCAGTCATCCATTTTTGTTTTGATGTATGTTTTTTGGTATTATCGTTTAGATATTTAATATCTAAACGATATCTATAAGCAACTGTCAATGTTTATCAATCTGTAAACTACTATCTATAATTGTCAATTTATAAGCATCTGTTAATATTTGTCATTCTGTACCCAACTATCAATGTTGGTATTTGGTTTAGATATTTCTGTTCTCTGTGTAGATATTAAATTTGCTTGGTGATAAAATGCATCATTGTCTTACCTCTCTTCTTATTTCTATGTATGGTGAGTAGCTGTTTTTACGCCTTATTTATGAAGTCTTTTCTCAATATATATTTCTAATCAGTCTTATGTCTTTTCAATCTGTGCCTATTTCTTGAAGATATTCGATTCGTTTTTCATGTTGGACTCTGTCAAAGGGCTTGCTAAAGTCTATAAAACAAATATAGATACTTTTTTGGACTTCTATATATTTACCTATCGCTAATCGGATACTAAGTATAGCTTCTATGGTTTTTCCTAAAACCGAATTGCTCTTTACTGACTTCCGTGTCTATCTTGTGTTTAATTCTTTCATGTATTATCTTGAGCAGTATTTTTGTTCTAAAAATGTGTTATTTCTATAAGGAGCTGTTTTATATTTGTCAATTTATAAGCTTCTGTTAATATTTGTCATTCTGTACCCAACTATCTATGTTTTTTTCAATCTATAAGCAGCTGCCAATGTTTGTCAATCTGTAAACTACTATCTATATTTGTCAATCTATAAGCAACTATCAATGTTTTTCAATCTGTAAACTACTAGCTATATTTGTCAATCTATAAGCAGCTGTCAATGTTTGTCAATCTGTAAACTACTATCTATATTTGTCAATCTATAAGCAACTGTCAATGATTCTTATAATGTTCTGTTTGTTTGAGTAAGTTACGAAATTCGAGCAAAGTGAAACAGTATTGTGTTATTATATGTATTCGGTAAGAGATAACAGAAAGTATCGTTGTGTTTATACAATTATAGTCACAAAATGATATTGATCTCTACTTCTCTCATCCTAACGAAACCACTGAATACCTCGTTATTGACTGACTTTCCTCTAAACTACTAGGAAGAGAATTTTCACATTTACCTTTAACAGACACTAAATCACTGTCGGTTGGTTGTCAACTTCAGACACAAATACAGGTTTTTAATGCCATTGAACTGCCAAGCAGAACTAATCAGCAGAAATTGGATATCGACAACAACTTCTTATGTTACCTACATACAGGATAGGTGATGTGTAACCAGCGTTACCACAGTTGGATTTTTTCCCCACTAGATCTTCGAGTTTTGACCATCCCCTGAGGCACTGGGGTTATTTTCCCGATTTCTCTCCCCCCCCCCATCCCAAATTCACCAAAAATTTCATGAAAACAAATGAAACTTTGTTTTTAGTTATATGAACTACTGCGTATACCTTATTTCTAGCGATTAGTTCTATGTGTGTCATGTCACGTATTCCTTCCAAACGTTGTCTTTCCTATGAACTCTCTGAATCCCTGTCTGTCATGGGCGATGCGGCTTATATTTTCCAGCGTTGTATTTATGTTATCTTTAATGTCGTCAGTCCACCGTCTTCTTGGTCTGCCCCTTCTCCTCTACCCAGGTACTCTTCGCTCCATTATTTGTCTTTCTAAACAGTTGTGTCTCTTTATATGACCAAACAGGTGTATTTTTCTTGTTGTTGTTGTGTTTAATTATTACCGTTTTCCATTCTTGCATCGGTTCTCATTGTTCTTTTGAGCTGAAATTTGATTTCAAGAATGAAAGGTCTGAAGAAGCTTGACACTTGTTGTCAAGAGGGGGGGGAGTTTCCTCCTCCCCAGTGCTACACAGTACATCTCTGGCTCCCTCCCAACCACAGAGGGTGCATACATAAATAGTCAGGTAAACATGAAACCCATTTTAACAACACAAATAAAAGCATAATTGTATAGATGACGTGCCATGAAGCTTCTCTAAGAAGATAACCTCAATATAATGGCATGTCATCCACTAAGGTTTTCTGTTGCATGTGTGGTATGTCTAGTGGGCTATTGGTGAGACCCACAGACGCAACCACATGCGTAGTTTGCAAGTAGGGTAGAATAGTGATCCTAAAACGTGCAAGTATGGTAGAAGACTGCTCCTAACGCGTGCAAGTATGGTAGAAGAGTGATCCTAACACGTGCAAGTATGGTAGAAGAGTGATCATAAAACGTGCAAGTATGGTAGAAGAGTGATCCAACACATGCATGTGTGGTTAGAAGAGTGGTCCCAACACGCCCATGTTTGGCAAAATAGTGTTCCCATCAAGTACATGTACAGTAGAAGAGAGGTCCGTACAGGTACATGTACAGTAGAAGAGAGGTCCGTACAGGTACATGTACAGTAGAAGAGAGATCCGTACAGGTACATGTACAGTAGAAGAGAGGTCCGTACAGGTACATGTACAGTAGAAGAGAGGTCCGTACAGGTACATGTACAGTAGAAGAGAGGTCCGTACAGGTACATGTATGGCAGAATAGAGGTCCGTACAGGTACATGTATGGCAGAATAGAGGTCCATACAGGGACATGTACAGTAGAAGAGAGGTCCGTACAGGTACATGTACAGTAGAAGAGAGGTCCGTACAGGTACATGTACAGTAGAAGAGAGGTCCGTACAGGTACATGTACAGTAGAAGAGAGGTCCGTACAGGTACATGTACAGTAGAAGAGAGGTCCGTACAGGTACATGTATGGCAGAATAGAGGTCCGTACAGGTACATGTATGGTAGAATAGAGGTCCGTACAGGTACATGTATGGCAGAATAGAGGTCCGTACAGGTACATGTATGGCAGAATAGAGGTCCGTACAGGTACATGTATGGCAGAATAGAGGTCCGTACAGGTACATGTATGGCAGAATAGAGGTCCGTACAGGTACATGTATGGCAGAATAGAGGTCCGTACAGGTACATGTATGGCAGAATAGAGGTCTGTACAGGTACATGTATGGCAGAATAGAGGTCCGTACAGGTACATGTATGGCAGAATAGAGGTCCGTACAGGTACATGTATGGCAGAATAGAGGTCCGTACAGGTACATGTATGGCAGAATGGAGGTCCATACAGGTACATGTATGGCAGAATGGAGGTCCATACAGGTACATGTATGGTAGAATAGAGGTCCGTATAGGTACATGTATGGTAGAATAGAGGTCCGTACAGGCACATTTATGGTAGAATAGAGGTCCGTACAGGTACATGTATTGTAGAATAGAGGTCCGTACAGGCATATGTATGGTAGAATAGAGGTCTGTACAGGCACATTTATGGTAGAATAGAGGTCCGCACAGGTACATGTATGGTAGAATAGAGGTCCCAACTATTAGATATTCAAATGCGTCGCTGTACAAATAAGTACGACAGGCACACATACTATACCATGTTTCCATTCTCCTTTTTTCTTTCCCTCTCTTTCTCTCTTCTCTCTCTCTCATTCTGTGTCTGTATATATGTGTGTTTCCAGATCGTTGAATGACAACAGAACACAAAAACAAGAACAAAGCCCCTATCACACGAGATCGATATTTGTAGCTCTGGTTGTTTACACATCGATTACATATTATCTCATTTGCAAATTCAATTTTTTTGGTTTTTCACACCTAACTGAAAAGACTAGAAATAAGGATTAGAGAGAGAGAGAGAGAGAGAGAGAGAGAGAGAGAGAGAAAGTAAGAGAGAACGTAGAATGGGTGTGTGAGGGAGGGGGTGAGGAAAACAAAGTATGGCATTGCTAACCAGAAGGAATCAGCTGTAACACTATGTTCACATTTCTCCATTCATGATCACTTGATTTTTAAATTACTTCCAAGAAAAACCCAATGAAAGGCGTAGAGAATTGACTTCATTGTACTCGGGTTATCTCATCCGTACTCCGTCCTTCTCCTCAAAGTGGCATGCTGCCGGTCGAGAGTACCACTCATGGCACATGTTTCCCTAGCGTTAAACAAGAATCCCCAGGGATCTCAGAGAAAAACATTAACGTTATAAACAAGACTTTGAGAGCGGGATTCAAAACCTCGACCTCTTGAGCACAAATCTAATAGCTCAACCACTACACCATGGAGATTCCATGTTACTTACTGTATAACATGACTATCCCATTATATATATATATATATATAATTGTGTCTAGGTTTTCCCATTTCATATCTACCACTTTTATATTTGTATCTAGCAATTTTCCAGGGTTCCTTGGTTTCCTACATTTTTTTTTTCATGTGAACAACAGAAAAATACACGTCTTATCATATTTTCCCTGTCGTTTAAAGAACAATACACGTCTTATCATATTTTCCCTGTCGTTTAAAGAACAATACACGTCTTATCATATTTTCCCTGTCGTTTAAAGAACAATACACGTCTTATCATATTTTCCCTGTCGTTTAAAGAACAATACACGTCTTATCATATTTTCCCTGTCGTTTAAAGAACAATACACGGCTTATCATACTTTCCCTGTCGATTAAAGAACAATACACGGCTTATCATACTTTCCCTGTCGACTACAGAACAATACACGTCTTATCATATTTTCCCTGTCGTTTAAAGAACAATACACGTCTTATCATATTTTCCCTGTCGTTTAAAGAACAATACACGTCTTATCATATTTTCCCTGTCGTTTAAAGAACAATACACGTCTTATCATATTTTCCCTGTCGTTTAAAGAACAATACACGTCTTATTATACTTTCCCCGTGGGTTACAAAACAATTAGTCTTACCATACTCTCTGCTGGTTGGAAAAAATACCTGTCACCTAGTTTTATACAAGTTTCAGTCCACACATAGCTCTGTAAATAATACTCACGTGAAAGATGTAATGACGTTTTACTGGATAACTACTGACACACTATCACTATCGGATGCCTACGTGAATTAATATATACAACAAATCACAATATAATCATACAAATGACAATACACAGGACATAATCGACGTTTCGAAACAAAAGGCCTTTGTCAAGATACGCACATAACATAAAAATATGATTTGTAGAAATGACTACACCACAACATGCGTGTCGGAGTGAAATATGGTTGTGAGATAGCGGAAGGATACGGAATTGAGTCCAAAAGGCTTGAGGGTGCCCAACTCAAAACTGAGACGGTTTTCTAAGAGATACCTAGATCTATCATCGGTGGTGCAGGATCTGATGGCAGTGATCTGAATATCAAGAACACCAAGGTGGCCATCACCGTTGAAGTGATTGACTACATGAGTGGGTGTTCTGTGTTTAATGGCATGCAGGTGGTTACAGAAACGGTCGCTCAATCTTAAGCCAGTATCACCAATATATTGCAGATATATATGATATATTTTGTTAGATTTATATTTATATATATTTTATAATATTTTATTATATATATATATATATATATATATATATATATATATATATATATATATATATATATATATATATATATATATATATATAAACTTCCTTCCGTGTTTGTATTATTTGCATTCTGTTCTACTAGCATTACTACCTTTTATTGATTAACTTAGCTCTGTATAAGTTTTAGTCAATACTTAGCTCTGTGTAAGTTTCAGTCTACACTTAGCTCTGTATAAGTTTCAGTCTACACTTAGCTCTGTATAAGTTTCAGTCCATGCTTAGCTCTGTCCTAGTTTCAGACTAGATTAAGCTCTGTATAAGTTTCAGTCTACACTAAGGTCTGTATAAGTTTCAGTCCATGCTTAGCTCTGTCTAAGTTTTGGTCCATGTGTAGCTCTGTATAAGTTTTAGTCCACACTTAGCTCTGGTAGTATTCAGAATTCTGACCATGAGACTTACAGTTTCAGTCCATGTTTAGCTCTAAGTTTCAGTCCGTCTCCGTGTTCAATGTTTCATTTTATAATTCCTTACTAAATTATTCTCATCACAAATATCATTCTCCTGGCCACTCTATCCTTTCTTCATGCCATGTCTGTCTCCTCTTATCTTGCTGAATCCTTCTTGCTTTGATCTTTGTCTTTCCAGATTTCTCATAACATATTTCATACCACGCGTTAATCTTCTTCCTACGATCCGTCACATACATGTGCTTTCTTATTTAAAGTATATTACTTGCTTGTTTGTTATCTTTCGTTGTGATGAAGACTTTTTGTTGGTTGTTTGTTTGCGTTCGTTCTCAACCTCCCAATGGATTTCTCGTGTTGAAGAACAGTGATCCTGCTAGATGTCAGCAGGACGTAGTCCAGAGAAAGGAAATTTGTTGTGAAGCCGTGTTAATTTGTGACACTGGCCCGGTACATCCGTCTTCGGAAGACGTTTAAAGTTTAAGCGTCATCTATCACTTTGTCCCGTTGCTAGTATGTTTTGTTTACAAAAATTCGTAAAACATATATCTATTTATTGTTATTTTGATGTTTGCAATGTGTTACATCAGCTCTCGCATTTCCAGTATCGGGTTTATCTTCCGTCACTGTTTTATGTCTTGAAAAGACGGAAGATATGTATATAATGATCACCATTGCGAATGTCCGCACGCAGAAGTAGACATAATTAGGAGCAATGTTAACAGTGATGAAAAGTAGAAGGAGATAATAAACATTAAAAATACATTAAGAAATTACGAGGAGGATAATCTGCTTACAAAAACATATTGTTGCTATAACGACACTAATAAGGGGACCGAATAATCCAAATTTCATTTAGCAGAATTCTTGATTCTTGATTATAAACTGGCCTCACGGCACATGGGGCATTCCCATAAGTGCTCCGCCCTCTGTTTCAGCAGCCATCCGACTCGATGGTGTTTCGAGTCCAATGTTGCCGAAACAGACGTCGGCTTCAGTGCACAACTCTGGCCCTTGCGACAGGTTTCTTTGTTGTTCCGCCTACCCACACCGTGCCCGCAACTAGTTCAAGCACAACCTCGGCCTGTCGGAACAACATGGTAACTGTTATCGAAGGTTACGACTACGGGATTGTATAGATGACGTGCCATGAAGCTTCTATAAGAAATAACCTCAATATAAAGGCATGTCATCTACTAAGGTTTCCTGTTGCATGGTTGGTTTGTCTATTTTACCAAATATTAAGACTTAAACTTTAACCAGGAGCAATTCATATATCAAGCAAAGCAAATATTGTAAGAAGGTGCAATCAACCAAAGCACAATTCTACTTTTTAGAGTTTCCTATTGCGGGAAAAGCTCTCAGATGGAAAAAAAACAACCTTCAGGGCCAGGTGGGAAATTGGTAATGGATTGTCTTTCTATAAGGTCATATACGTTATGTTGAGATTCTGACCTCGGAAATGAGGTTATTTCACATAACTAATCCAAGCAAACGAATTCGATCTAAATCGATTTCTCCATTTTTGCTACGCATGTTTATGTTTAGTTTCCACGGCCAAGTTGATGATAACCTGTCGCTGTATTGTTGACATGTCTCTGTATTGTAGATATATATATTTTGTCGATATATCTCTATATTGTTGATATATCTCTATATTGTAGATATATATATTTTGTTGATATATCTCTATTTTGTTGATATATCTCTGTATTGTTGACATGTACCTCTAATTTTCTGGACGAAGTGTAAAACAGTAAGAAACTAGAATAAAAAATTAACCAGTATTTCAAATATATCGATGTTCTGAGCATAAATGTGAAAATATAGGAGTTCTCCTGTAAAGAAGCACATTCAGTATTTACATTCACTGGAACAAACTACACGCAGACAAAGAAGTTGTGCTAGAACGTGCGCTGAAGATATACACACAAGAGATATAATACTGTTTCTTGCCATGCATGTCGTTAGAAGTCAGTAGATATTGAACACATAATATCAATCAATCAATCAATCAGTGTCATCCAGAGTGACGTAGGCGATTATGCTTCTCCACAACTCTTTCTTGTGTTGTTAATAAATTCAGTTGGTGAACTCTTTTTGTTCCATATTTCTAGATGACAACCCATCCGGAATTTCTCTCTTTGTCTTCCTCTGTCTCTACTTTCCTTGATCTTTCCTGCGGTTAATAAATGTTCTAGTTTTACTTTTCTCATCACATGCCCTAAAATATAAATATCAATTGTCGTTCCCCCCCCCTCACCCAAATTGTTGACGTAGTTTATGGACAACCCCGTAGTCACTTTTGATAACGTGCATGACAGTGTTACCATTCGTAGCTTTCATTCGATATCTAGCTTGATTCAGAAATGACTGCAATTGAAACACACAATATAAGCAATGTCTAGTCGCCTAATTTTGGCAATCATTCTTGTTCAAAAAGTGTTATCAAGACAGACATAAACATTGCATAAGTGCAAACATAGGGGCTACAGATTTTCATTGAAATATGCAGGTACACTTAAAATTCATTTTGAATTAATTATAACAATAAACATTTTAAACATTTTTGTATGAGAGATAATTGAATATTTTCACATAAACTATTTTTACACGTTAATATTTTTACACATTTAATACATTTTATTAATACATCTTGCCAGAAAACATCATCGTATAAAGAGTGGGTATAAAATATTTGAGAAATAGAAATATTGTTTCCAGTGGATACCAGATGTATTTTTTTCTGAAAGCGGAGCTGTCTGCATAAAAATAACAGTTTTATTTATAAACGTTCGTGTTGCATCATCTGTAACATGACACTTGATTGGTGTAAGAACTGGTATTTTTGAGTGAAATTGTGCACCGGTGCTGTTATAACGAAGGTAATCATTGGTTGAAAACTCGTGTCCTAAACTTAGCGTCAAATTTGGCATTTCTGGACCGGCTCGTTAGAGAAGTACTTCTATATTTTCTCCTTAAAGTGAGCAGTACTACTTGTTGGAAGATTCTTTATTAAATGAAATATGTAGATCACAGGTTCCTAATCCAAGGATTGCCCCCATAATGGGAATACGAAGGGCTTACTATAATGCCGGCTGTTGAAACAATCTGCTCAAGAAATACTGATTTGAAAATAACGGTCATATTTAATCGATATTTGAAAGTTTAATTTACAAAAGGTCACTTGTGTTACGAGTTTACTCCCCATCCATATTTTATATAAATATATATATATATATATATATATATATATATATATATATATATATATATATATATATATATATATATATATATATATATATATATATATATATATATATATATAATCATATTTATATAATAATACAAAATATAAATATATCTGTGAGAATGGATTTTCAACGGCTTTTCGTTTGAAATAAAAACAAGAAACACAGTAAGTGTTGAGACTAACAAGAGGTTGGCATTAACGAAAACTAAACCGAAACATTTTTTTTCGTTTACAAATTGAAATGTTCGCTATCGCATTATTACGAAGAATTAAAATTATATTATACTGCAAAATCTATTTCTGGCATATTTTATTTTGCCATATTTCAAAGGAACTGTAAATGTTTAGGGGTGACGGGTATAATGTGATTGCGACTCGTAAAATGTTGGGAGTCGATGACATAGATTAATTATTGTTAGGAATACACAGAGCAGTAACGGACTCTGTCAAAGTTTGAGCTCGTCCTATGCTAGGTTTGGAAAGCTAGTTTCTAGCTCTACTAGGTTACTAGACTGTAGCTTAGTTGATAGTGAACTTGCATACTATGACTGGTTATATCGTGTCAGGTTCGGAACCATGTCCGGGCAAAAAAAGATTCGACTGATACGATCGCTCCTCCAATCTATCCAGCTGTAAATGGGTATCTGCTACATGAGTTAGGGAAGGTAAACATAGTGAGGAAGGGAACTAGTCATCCCAACTAATAGTTTCTGCTTCTTAAAGAATGCACATTCTAACAGTATAACATTATCACACAATCTGTGCGTTTTATAGTTTGAGAATAAAAGCTACCAGGCAAGAATTAAGCCAACAGGAGGATGTAGCTATTACTATAGGAGACTTCTGCGATCTCGGAACGAAGGATGAATTCTACAGAACAAAAAAATCAGAATCGACTACAAAATTATTAACAACAAAACGAAGATATAATAAATAAGGAACAACACCTTCTATGAACACAAGATTTGAACGACTAAAATCAGTTTTTCATATAATGGTGTTCTTTTCCTCTTGTGTTTGTTGATTTGTTCTTGATTTATTTTGGTAGAAGCATCGTTTGTGCGTATTTTTAGCTATTCGTACAAAATCATTCCCTCCTCCCAAATGTAATCACAGTCCAGTTGATTGAATAATAGTTTAACTGCTATCCCACGTTATCGATTACATTGAAACTCTAGAGAAGGAATTATATAGCAAGTCCTTAAGATCCATGTTCACAGCCATAATTTACCATGTTCATAGTCATGACGTATGTTCACATTCATGTCATACCATGTTCAAAGTCATAGTTTACCATCTTCAAATCCATGGCGTATCATGTTCACTGTTATAATGTATCATGTTCATAGCCATAGCTTATCATGTTTACAGTCATAGTTTATAATATTCATAGCCATGGTTTATCATGTTCACATATTTTCTTACCATGTTCATAGTCATGTTACATGTTCATAGTCATGACCAGTAGCAGTATTATAAATTTAACCAGCTGTAGGAAGTCAATAAATGTAACCAGTTGTAGGAGGTCAATTTATTTAACTAATTGTAGTAAGTCAATACATGTAAATGGTTGTAGTAAGTCAATAAATGTAAACTGTTGTATTAAGTCAATAAAATTAATCAGCTGTAGTAAGTCAATTAAATATAACCAGTTGTAAGAAGCTAAAGTGTAACCACTTGTGGAAAGTCAATAAATGTAACCTGTTGTCGAAAGTCAATAGATATAACCCGTTGTAGGAATTCTAAATGTAACCAGTTGTAGGAAGTCAAAATGTAACCAGTTGTAGGAAGGAAATAAACGTAACCAGCTGTAGGTAGACCATAAAAGCAACTAGTTCTAGGAAGTCAATAAATGCAACCAGTTCTAGAAAGTCAATAAATGCAACCAATTCTAGGAAGTCAATAAACGTTAAGCGTGTCATAATAATGAAGCAAGGGAAGTGATTCCGAAGCCATAGAATTGAAAAAAGAATAATGTGACATTCTCCCTTGATTTGATCCAGCCAATTCTTATTTATTTGGTTAAGATTGTAGATCAAAGGTTTCCAACCTTATCAGACGATGAGCACAGCCACATGTAATACTGAGCGTGTGAACACCATAACATCATCATCATAAAACAAATAACTCTTCAGGGTCGTAGGTGTGCCACTCTCGAAACATCATCACACAAATTCGACCATTCCTCTTTGTTCTAAGTTGCTTCTTTAAGTGGGGAGAATATTAATCCTGTCCAGTTTTTAATATTATTAATTCATACTTTCTTATGCACTCCTCTTCTTTCTCCACACGCACACGTTCTATTTTCCCTAACATATCATAACATATAATGTTCCGTTTTCCCTAACATATCATAACATATAATTTTCCGTTTTCCCTAACATATCATAACATGTTATGTTCCACTTCCCTAACAATAAAAAATATAATGTTACATTTCCCTAATATATCATAACATATAATGTTCCATTTTCCATAACATATCTTAACATATAATGTTATGAAAGAAGAATTGAATGTGAAAGTAAAAGCAAATATGAAAACTGGTCATATCATCATTGCACCACACACACCCCTTCCTCCATTTCTTTAAAGCTGTATTTACATAAATTCTAACTGTATAACAATCTCCACATCAAATCTACCTGCATGACAATCGTTACATGAAATCTACCTGTATGACAATTGTTACATGAAATCTACCTGTATGATAATTGTTACATGAAATTTACTCCAGAAAGTTGAACTCTCTGAACCCCTTCTGTCTTGGGCGATGCGGCTTGCATTTTCCAACAACGTATTCATGTTATCTGTAATGTCGTCAGTCCATCGTCTTCATGGTCTGCCCTTTCTCCTCTTCCGAGATACTCTGCCCTCCATTGTTTGTCTTTCTAAACAGTTGTGTCTCTTTATATGGCCAAACAGGTGTAGTTTCCTTTTTGCTTTTGTGTTTAGTATCCAACATTCTGAAATCTTCAATGTATTTATAAAATCTTAGTTTCTATTTTTCTATAGCACTTGATTTCGAAAGTCTCTGTTCTCTTGGCTAACATATCACAAGGAACTAGTTAACACTCGAAAATTACAAACGAAAATTTAAAGACATCCATAAGAACACTCTTGGCACAATACTCCTGTAGCTTGCCGTTGCTTTAAGGAGTGTGCCAGAAGATGGTGCAATAATCGTCGACTTCCTTAGGGTCTTTCCTGTGGAACCTGTAGGGGGTTACTCATTTAGTTTAAGGCACTCCCATGCTAACTATAACTGTATTACTATCCCGGCATCAACTATCCCTATATTACCATCTCCAAATAAACTCTTTATATACTACCATAAAGTATGAACTCTCTATAATACCATCTCCATATCAACTATCTCTAACAGAATATCGGTTTCTACACCACATTTTTCGATTTAACTAAGGCCTGCGACACTGTGAATCGTGATGGTCTAGGGAAGATTATGGCCAAATTTGGATATCTCAAAAAAATTCCCCAACATTGTTCACCAGTTCCATGATGGTATGACAGCTTGCTTGCAAGATAACGGCGCAAACTTCAACCCGTTTCCGGTAACTAACGGTGTCAAACAGGGTTACGTCTTGGCTCCGACGCTATTTAGCATGGTGTTCTCTGCTATGCTAAATGATGCCTTCCGAAATAATTGTACTCGTAGGATTTTGCTTTAGTTATCGAACTGATGGAAAGCTAGCCAATCAGTAGATTGAAGGCCAAAATCAAAACTCAGACGGGCATTGTTTGCGACCTCATGTTCGCCGACAATTGTACACTTAACGATACCAGTCTGCAGGACAGTATGAACCTCTTTTCTTCGGTCTGTGATGCGTTTGGTATCCCCATCAGCATCTCGAAGACATTAGTAATTTACCAACCAGCACCAGGTGTCCCCTACACAGAATCAGTAATCACAGTAAAAGGACAGCAACTCAGTACTGTTGATAGGTTCATATATCTCTGCAGCACCCTATCGCAAACTGCAACCATTGACGAGGTTGTTGTCCAGCTTATTGCGTGCACCAGTGAGGCCTTCGTGAACATTCTAGCCAACGTCTACATCAAGCGTGGTCTAAGTTTGACAACTAAGTTGGTTGTCTACCGATCAGGGGTTCTACCAACACTGCTTTATGTTGCGTCATCCTGAACTGTCTATGCGAGACACGATAATAGCTTAATTCTTTCCACATTCGGTGCCTAAGAAATCTCATGGGAGTACATTGGCAGCATCTAAGACCAGATACGGAAATTCTTCAAAAGTCCCATATGCAAAGCATAGACCAACGTCGTCCGTACGTCAGACAAGCACCTTTGAAGAGATTGTTTTATTGAGGGCTGTGTGATGGTAAACGTTAAAGCGGAGGGCAGAAAAGCGCTTCAAGGATTACTTAAAGAACTCCATCAAACACAGTATCGTTGATCCCAAACTCTGGGTGACTACAATTCTTGATCGATCAGCTTGGCACACACAGAATACCGCTGGCATCACACAATTTGGAAAAGACAGAACAGTGGAAACATTCTTACTCGGGACTCTCTGCACTCATGCAGGCACTGAGATAGATCTTTCCTGGCACGAATCGGACTTCTCGGGCATCTACGAACTCACAAACCTAAACCAAATAGACAACCACCGGTTTTGTTGTTTTGTCATAATTTTTTTGTCTCACATGTTTATATTTTCATGTCATGCACATCGTCGCTTGCGAAGGAGAAATGTCCTAATACCACCTCCACATCCACTCTCCCTATAATACTATCTCCTCATCAATTCTCCCTATAAAACAATCTCCACATCAACTCTCGTTATAACACCACCTCCACATCAACTCTCGCTATAACACAACTTCTACATAAATTCTCCCTATAACACCATAACACCATCACCACATCAACTTTCCCTATAACAAAATCTCCATAATAACTCTTGATATAACACCACCACCACATGAACTCTCCCTATAATATTACCTAAACATGAACTCTCCCTATAATATCACCTCTACATCAATTCTCCCTATAATATCACCTCCACATCAACTCTCCCTATAATATCACCTCCACATCAACTCTCC
This sequence comes from Meghimatium bilineatum, assembly GCA_034231615.1. NCBI lineage: Eukaryota > Metazoa > Mollusca > Gastropoda > Stylommatophora > Philomycidae > Meghimatium > Meghimatium bilineatum. Next base: position 24,758,933 of record CM067321.1, read on the forward strand.
CTATAACACAATCTCCACATCAACTCTCCCTATAATATAATCCCCACATCGATTTTCTGTATAATGTATATACTACTCTTCTGGTAACTCTTACTGTATTAGTTCTCTTGTTTTCAATATCCTACATCCGTTATTACCTGCCATCGACGATCATTCTTACTGAAATGAAACTTTCCCCCTTCCCCTTCTTCCTAATTTATCTCTTACATCCCAGGTCTCTGTCCAGACCTCCATATTAATACAGTTTTGACATCCACTGATCGTTTCCATTTGTCATCTGATAAAGAGGATTTCACTAATTCAATATTCCAGAACTCTGCACTTGATCATGAATAGATCTTCACTAGAAACACACACAAAATATAATCTTACTATCTGTAAGACTCGCCGTTGCATAGGAATACATATAAAAATATAGAAATATATGCGGTGTATATTGTATGCCTTCAACTGTGGCTCTCTAGAGTACAGGTCTCATAGCTGAATTTATTTAGGTTGGTTACATTTCTGATTATTATTGAAATTTTCCTTGGTCGCTGTTTCAATACTAGGTGTGGCATGACAAAAATAACCAAAGCCAACCAATAGATTTCACACAAATCGGAAAATAGTTCATTTTTACGTTTTAGCGAACATGTCTCATATACTACCGGCGGTCGCGCTTCAACTGTGTAAATACATGAAAAGAGTGAAGAAGTGTTGTAAACGTATGATGTTATGTGGTACTGTTAGAGTTTGATACCATGTTCTACTGTTAGAGTTTGATATCATGTTCTACTGTTAGAGTTTGATATCATGTGATACTGTTAGAGTTTGATATCATGTGATACTGTTAGAGTTTGATATCATGTGATACCGTTAGAGTTTGATATCATGTTCTACTGTTAGAGTTTAATATCATGTGATACTGTTAGAGTTTGATATCATGTTCTACTGTTAGAATTTGATATCATGTGATACTGTTAGAGTTTGACACCATGTGATACTGTTAGAGTTTGATATCATGTGATACTGTTAGAGTTTGATGTTATGAATTACTGTTAGTGTTTGATACAGTTCATCAAGGCTTAACCAGCCAACACATCGGCTCTTTCGTTTCCCTGAACCCAGCATGACCTGGACGTAGATCCATGTAATGCTCTGCGCGTTGTTGAGAAGAGTGACCCATTCAGTTCTGATCATTCACTTTTCTATATTGCGCTGCATACTTTGAGAGTCCGATAGAATCATGGAGTCTGTTGGTGGTTGCGTCGCCATACAAGTGAGAGCTGCTGTCATCACTTCTATTTCAATTCTCATACTCGATGTTGTAGAGGGGTATGCCGTTGACTTCTCAGCTAATTTCATGCCATTTTGGTAAGCCACGAAACCCCAACCACACCTGTTTGCTTCTTGTGTTACTGAGCCATCTGTGTAAATTATTGTATCGTTATGCTTCGAGTGCTGCAGTATTAGTTCCTGGATCATTCCCTCTGTTCTGTTGGCAGCCCAGTCACGGCACTTTCTTCGCATCTGTATCACAACTGTTGTCAATAACTTTCTTTCTTTGCCAAATGTCACCCATTCACAGCCTCTTCCCATTTCCTCCAGCTGACAAACTGTGAGTAGAATTTCGCAAAACATGTGGGCAATGTCATTCTGAAAGCTGAAAAGGGTGTCAATACAGTTAAAATCATGGCATCTGCAGAGATGCTGCAGCGAACCCTTTTTCAGATGATGCAGGCAGTGATATTTTCTGTGTTGGACTATGGTTTAGGTTTACTGACACTGTCGCAAATACAGGTGGATAGATTGGAGAGAGTTCAAAGTGAGACCATGAGAGCTATCCTCGGATGCACAAGAGACACACTTATCGTGACCATGAACTTTCTGCTAGACCTACCGAGCATCATATCAACAGACTATCTGATTTATAGGAACCAGAGTCATGTCTCTGACTGTGATTATCTGATTTATAGGAACCAGAGTCATGTCTCTGACTGTGATTATCTGATTTATAGGAACCAGAGTCATGTCTCTTACTGTGATGATCATTTCACTTTTATGTTTTCTGCAAAACGTGGAGTCACAATGTAGTAAACTGTCATCTGAAAAGTACAGATGGCTATAGTTTCTTTATTCCTACAGGAAAATTAATATACTGGATTTAAAAACGAAATGAAAACAATTAAAATTGTTAACGGCGTTAAGTTGACAATGTCCTAAATAGTACCTGCAAAGTTTGGTCCAAATTGGTAAACGAATCAGAAGTGCCTTGGTAAACTAGACAGACAAAGTCATATATATATGTAAGATATAAGAGATAGATACACTTAATGATGATATCTTGGAATTAGCGAAATAATTAGCGCGATTACTGCTTTGTCATATAAGGATTTATAGTGGTAATCCTGAGATAACACTTGCCATGAACTCCTATGTACGACTGTGTACACAGATTTAGAGAAGGCAAACGCTGCGAAGATGGGCACATCCCCCCCCCCCCCCCTGACACTTCAATGAAAGTTGAGATGGTTTTATGCTGTGAGCAGCAGTACGCCGATTTAGTGCTGAATGGAGCAGTGCGCATGTCTAGTTCTGTGTGGAGCAGTACGCCTTTTTATTGCTATAAGGAGAAGAGCGCATGTTTAATACTGTGAGAAGTACGCCGGTTTAGTGCTGTGAAGCGCAGTGTACATGTTCAGTGCTGCGAGGAGCAGTGCGATACACTATCATACGATACAATATATACTGGAGCTATATTTTGCATGTATTTATCGGTAGATTTAATAAACATGCTATTAAATATGTTGATATCTTGAAGAATTTATCGGTAGATTCAATAAACGAGCTATTGAATGTTGATCACTTGCAGATCGTAAGTGTCATGGTTCTTTGAAAAACTTGCAGCAAAATCATTTGATGCCTTTTGTTGGTGTTGGTGGTCGGTGGGGGGGGGGGGGGGGAAGACTAATTACATTTCACGTAACAATATATAAACTCAATATTTGTGTATGTTCACAATAATTATACACTGCTTCGGTCAATATTTGTGTATGTTCACAATAATTATACACTGCTTCGGTCAATATTTGTGTATTTTCACAATAATTATACACTGCTTCGGTCAATATTTGTATATTTTCACAATAATTATACACTGCTTCGGTCAATATTTGTATATGTTCACAATAGTTATACACTTTGCTCACATTGCGCAGCAGCCATAACCTTCATTGCTGCTAAGCCTTTGCCTGCCCTTATGATAATGTGGTCAACAATTATTTCTTTTGTACCAGGGTTTGGTAGTGGCTGTGGTGGAATATGCACTGGCAATTCTGACTCTTAGCCAAACTCAGATCGAAAGACTGGATAGAGTCCAGAATGCAGCAATGCGTATCATTCTGGGATGCACAAGAGATACATCGACAAGAGCTATGCGATACCTACTTGACTGCCCAACAGCTGAGCATAGATTACAGTATTGCCGTGCACGGGCGTACCTTCAAATACATGCAGATAAGGAACACCCGTTGCATTCCGAAATACAGAAAGTTAAAGGCAGCAGACTCAAGAGAGGAAGGTCGTGGATGGGACGTGCTGAAGATGTAATACAAAGCGTGTGCCGATTACAGGATGTGGCAGTTGGTGCGGAATGGATAGGTCTACCCACAGTTTCGAAACTTGTTTGAGAGTAGTAATATCACTTAGCAGGGAATGCAGAGAATGGTGTCCCACAGCTGTGGAGAAAGAAGTGCAGGCTTTAATCAGTGAGAATACCAAAGAGGGGGATGTGATTATATACACTGATGGATCTGTAATTAGGCATGTTCGCAGTGCTTGGGCCGTTACAGCTCAGTGCGCAGGTAAAACGATCAAGGAGGAAAGTGGTGCCTTTGCGGTCACTACGAGTAGTATGACCATGGAGACTATGGCGGTGACCAAGGCATTTGAGTGGCTACGCACACAGAAAGTAATGCAGGTCTGCATCTTGAGTGACTCTATGAGTATGATTAAGAAGGTACAAGTGGGTCTCGTTCGCGAACAGTGGATTGAGGCCTTGAGAAATGCGAGCTTGAAGACGGTTACATTTATTTTCGTGCCGGGACATGTGGGCGTTCGAGGCAATGAAAGAGCGGATCAACTGGCATCGTGTGCGATTGTGGCAAAGGGCGATGGGGCAATGGATCGCGCTGACGTTTTGAACTCCTTAAGAGATATAACACGCGAGAGTGAGACGAATGTGGATGATGATTCCTTTTCAATGGCTAGGATTAAAGATCAGGGATTGAGATGCGGTGTTGCTAGAGGTGAACATTTTGGAGGGCGCAGAAGAATGATGGTCAACCAGCATAGGACCGGTACTGTCAGCAGAAGTGTGATGGCGGATACACTCAAGGAGAGATCGGAGCAACTATGGATGTGTCCAGTTTGCAGTGATGATGATCCGACGACTAACTAACTAACTAACTAGTTATACACTGCTTCGGTCAATATTTGTATATGTTCACAATAATTATACACTGCTTCGGTCAATATTTGTATATGTTCACAATAATTATACACTGCTTCGGTCAATATTTGTGTATGTTCACAATAATTATACACTGCTTCGGTCAATATTTGTGTATTTTCACAATAATTATACACTGCTTCGGTCAATATTTGTATATGTTCACAATAATTATACACTGCTTCGGTCAATATTTGTATATGTTCACAATAATTATACACTGCTTCGGTCAATATTTGTGTATGTTCACAATAATTATACACTGCTTCGGTCAATATTTGTATATGTTCACAATAATTATACACTGCTTCGGTCAGAGATTTGAACAATATGCTCCCCGAAATTTGGTGAGTGCTTGTCCTGTATATATTGGGGAGCTGTATTCATATCTTGTTTCCATACCCAGGACAGCCGACAGTGCTGCTGGGTGTGTTGGTGTAGAAGTCTCGGAGATATTGCTTGTCTCTTTGCAGATTCCCTCCACATTCACGGACAAGTACTTTAAAGTATTGGCTAGAAAGACAACAAGAGCAGCTATCGTTCTGTTTCCAGGGTGCACCACGGGGAGGTACTTTTAGGATCTTGGTTATCTGTCAACCATGGGTCTGCCGAGAGCAATGCCGTACCATTTGTACTCCAAAAGTCTTATTACCATGTTTGTGTTTATGACAGTACTATCACTTCATACAAGAAAAGTATTATGATGATGGTTGTATGTCCGTGTTGTATGTCCATATATGTCCGTGTTGTATGTCCCTGATAGCAGGTTGCACGTGGGGTGGGGGGAAAACAACGGTGTGCAAGATGGGACATTTCTCTGGGAGAGACACAAATCAGACAATCATGCTAGCCCTGTATACTTGGATAGCCCGCTCGGATGGTACGTAATGCACAGCTGCTATTCCACACACCCCAAATGACCATGCTACAGATCTTGGTTGCTATGGATAGCTCTGACATGAAATAATGAAAGTAAAGGTGATGGGCTAAAGCTCATGACTTTTAAAACTGAATATTGTGGAGAAGTAAAATAACAACTCCCTAGAATTTAGCCCTAATAGAATTTAGTATTAATAGAATTTAGCTCTCTAATTAGTATACATCTGTAAGTATTGCACACATCTGGCAGTTTCATCTTCTAGATATGAAAGAATTTAGCTCTTTGATTAGTAGAGATATGTAAATATTACACACATCTGGCAGTTTAATCATCTAGGTATGAAATACATCGCTTGAGAAACCACTTCATTGCACATAGGAAGTAAGAGCTATTCGCTCGTAATTCCTGACATCTAAACAACACGAACAACTTCTTAGACCATATGTGGGCACAATACTTTCCGCAAGTTAAAAACGATACGCCAACCCATATGTACTGGCCCGCCATAAGCTGATAAAGAACCATATGTACTGGCCCGTCATAAGCTGATAAAGAACCATATGTACTGACTCGCCATAAGCCGATATACAAGAACCATATGTACTGACCCGCCATAAGCTGATATACAAGAACCATATGTACTGACCCGTCATAAGCTGATATACAAGAACCATATGTACTGGCCCGCCATAAGCTGATATACAAGAATCATATGTACTGGCCCGCCATAAGCTGATATACAAGAACCATATGTACTGGCCCGCCATAAGCTGATATACAAGAACGATATGTACTGGTCTGAACTAAAAAAAACATTAGTTAGAACTTCAAAAGACTACTCCCAAAAAATTATTGGTTCCAATTTACGTGATAAAATATCAATTCGAACGCCGACCCAACAAACAGATTGTACTTTGTTTGATTGAGATGTCTATAATGTAAAATTACTTTTTTTTCCTAACATAGTTTGTGTGCGTGTTCCAGTGTATGATTTTGGACATTGATTTATTTGTACGAACCAGTGGTACAACTTGCAGCCCAGCCAATCAACAAGAGATTAAGCTTATTACTTTCCAATCCTGGAAATGATGGAGCGAAGTGGAGAGAACGGTATAGTAGGTGTAGCCGTGTCAGTGATTTATGTCACCGTTTAAATAAATCTGAGAACTGTCTGACATGCAGGACTTAACAAACCTGGGGGTAGAGGCAGGCGGAGAAGGGATTGAAAGGAGAATCTGAGGTTAAAACGGCTATGTTATCAACTATTTGTGGTCGAGTTTCCGCAGATGTAAAATGTAAAATACCATGTGTGATGTGTGGGTTGTTTACCCTCGCGTAACATCATCTATCACACCAGCTGCGATATCTGCAGTACTGTAAAAACGATGGGATGAAAGTGTTTTTCATATATGGAGATTCAAATGATCAACTGTTATAGGGTCTGTAGATTAGATGTGTTTGTACACTTGGAGAAAGTATATTTTGTGCCGGTTAGGCGTGGTGGAAACTGCAGTTCAAGATCCGTGTGGTGTATCTAGATATATAACTAAGAAATCGGACAATATACGAACTTTCTATTAACAGTTATAGAAGATAATGTGATTAGACATGTAACTAAAAAATCGGACAATATTTTAACTTTCTATTGACGGTTATAGAAAATGATGTGAATATCTAGACAGATAACAAATAAATCGGGCAATCTTTTAACTTTCTATTGAATAATAGAACATGAAGTGATTATCCAGACGGTAACTAAGAAATCGGACAGTCTACGAACTTTCTAATGAAAGTTATACAACACGATGTGATTATCTAGACAGGTAAACTAAAACACCGGATAATCTCTGAACTGTCTAGTAAGAATTATAGAACACGTTTATTTGTGATTATCTAGATAGCAATTACGAAATTAGACAATCTTTGAACTTTCTATTGAGAATTATAGAGCTTGCTCGTAGTGTTACAAAAACATACTACTCTGCAGTTTATAACAATCGAAAAATACTCTAAAGTATGTAACAATACAATAAAGATGTAATAATGTGAAGTCTGTAACAATATAATTTCGATGCAATACCACAAAGTCTGTAATAAAAAATCGCAGTGCAATACTCTAGAGTATATAACAAACTAATGAAGATGTAATACTCAAGAGTATTTAACAAACTATTAACGATTTAATACTCTAGTCTGCAACAATCTAATAACGATGTAATACTCTAGTATGTAACAAATTATTAACAATGTAATACTTGTATATAACAAACTAATAACGATGCAATACTGTATTATGTAGCAAACTAATAACGGTGTGGTGCTCTAGAGTCTGTGATAAACTAATATTAATGTAAAACTCTAGTCTGTAACAAATTAATAACGATGTAATACTGTATTCTGTAGCGAACTAATAACGGTGTGGTACTCTAGAGTCTGTGATAAACTAATATTAATGTAAAACTCTAGTCTGTAACAAACTAATAACGATGTAATACTGTATTCTGTAGCAAATTAATAACGGTGTGGTACTCTAGAGTCTGTGATAAACTAATATTAATGTAAATCTCTGGTCTGTAACAAACTAATAACGATGTCACAATCTAGACAGTAACAATCAAGTAACGATATACTACTCTAGTCTGTAATAAATTAAGAACGATGTAATAATGTAGTTTTTATCAAACTAATATATATTACTATTCTAAAGTCTGTAACAAACTAATAAGAATTTAATAATATAACCTGTAATAAACTAATACAGATGTAATACTATAGAGTCTGGAACAAACTAATGATGATTTCTGGCTACATATTCTAGAAAGGTCGAAGTTTCGATAAAAATGACCTTATTGTGTAGCGGATCAAGAATCTTGTCAAACTCAGTGTCATACATGTTGTATTTAAAAGATTCCCTCGTTAGTTTTTCATCATGCATCGCCATATTGTTCGTGGTATTTCCCCCCTTTTTTCCTTGCATGTATACCAGAGATGATTATTTTCCTTGACAGTGTTTGTTAGTTTATGTTTCTCCTTTATTAATTTTAATATAAATGTATTTAGGGTTAGGATTAGGTATGTAAAACAAAACATCTCCTAATCCAAACCCTAATTCTAACCATAAAAAATAAGTTAAATTAATAATTGATACATATCAATTGACAAACATTACCAAGGGAAATATGCAAATTAATAATAGAATGATAATACGCATTCCAAACAAGAACCGATTGTCCTTGCATGTATGCCAGATATGAGATTGTCCATGGCTGTATACTGGAAATGAAAATTGTCAGTTCATGTATACTAGATATGAGGATTGTCAATTCATGTATACTAGATATGAGGATTGTCAATTCATGTATACTAGATATGAGGATTGTCAATTCATGTATACTAGATATGAGGATTGTCAATTCATGTATACTAGATATGAGGATTGTCAATTCATGTATACTAGATATGAGGATTGTCAATTCATGTATACTAGATATGAGGATTGTCAATTCATGTATACTAGATATGAGGATTGTCAATTCATGTATACTAGATATGAGGATTGTCAATTCATGTATACTAGATATGAGGATTGTCAATTCATGTATACTAGATATGAGGATTGTCAATTCATGTATACTAGATATGAGGATTGTCAATTCATGTATACTAGATATGAGGATTGTCAATTCATGTGTACTAGATATGAGCATTGTCAGTTCATGTGTACTAGATATAAGGATTGTCCTTGCATGTACGTCAGAGTTCATTCTCATGACATTTGAAACCCTTTACACATATTCTATTTTAGAACATCATTAATGAACTCGGGATGTGTTTCTTGACAAACGTTACGGTCAGACATTTTTATAACGGATGGGATTGCAATTAAATTGTGATGTAATCGCCATGATTATCAAGTGCCGTCTCCGCAACGAAGGTTGGTTGCAACAGACTTCCAACTTCCCCTGTCTCTTGTCTTTGTGGTGCACTCTGCTAGACTGTAACCTGTTCATCTTGTAATGTTACTCTCCCACTTGTATCTCTGCTTACCTCTTGCTAAAGTCCCTGTGACTTTATCTTCAAGTAAGGTCTTCAAAAGGTGTCATGCCTTTTAATGTGTCCAAAATATTTTATTTGCCTGATTTTTTTTCACTTAGTAATTCTTTCTTCATATTAAGTGTTTTTAGTTTCTTTGTTTGTTTTCTTCTCTTTCCATGATGTTCTCCCTATTCTTCTATATACCCACATCTCAAAGGCAATTCTGTCTTCTAACTGTTTATTCAGTATCCATGTTTCTGAGCCATACATTAATATAGAATAGATGTATCATTTTATAATTTTCATTTTTAATTTGTTTGTAATTTGTTTAAATGTTACTATTTTCCTCATGTCATTGAAGGTACTTCTAGCCATTCCTATTCTCCTTTTAACTTCTGTTTCACATCTGCCTTCATTTGTGACTATGTGCCCAAGATATTGATACTGTTTTACGTGTTATAGTTTCTCTCCATGTATGCTTATGTTTAGCTCTTGTTCTTCAGTGTCTATGCTAATTATCATGGTTTAAAAAAAAAATATTTATACCCAGTCCATATTCCTTACTTGATTTATTTACTTTGGCTTGTTTCACTTTGGTGTTATCTATTGTTATATTCATTGGTGTTGAAGACTTGCTAATTTTCATAATTTTTATTTTTTGTACATTAATTTTCATGCTGTACTTCTGCCATGCTAACAACAATGCATTGATGTGCTTTCAAAGTTTTCTCATCCCCTTCTGAAGGCAAACTGAGAGGGGCTCAACTGTGGTTCTGCAATGTATCGCATTCTTTGTTCCTTTATTTTTGCGTAGATTTTATCTGTGTGACTTAATAAGGAGATGCCACTAAATGATTTACACTCTCTCTTATTACCTTCGTTTTTCCATAGTGGTACAATTACTGATTTTTGCCAGTCGTCTGGTACTTTTCTTTCTGACCAAGTTAAGGTGCAAGAAAGCAAACACAGAGACTTACCAATTTTCACCATTACTTCTTAACCCAAAGATCAAGATGGAAATTAAAAAATAAATAATATACTCAATTTTTATACAAACACTGTGCTACCAATGTCAAATATGGTCTTTATGAGTTTCGCAGCAAAGAAAAATCATCACATGTGAAATGAAATGTCTGAGAAAAGCTGCAATGGTTACCAAACTAGATAAAATAAGAAATGAAGAAATTATGAAAAGAGTTGGTATCATATATTGAACATATTGAAAGACAGCAAGTAAAATGGTTCGGTCACCGTGTGAGAATGAAGCCAAACCAAAAACCAATAAGAGCATATTACACAAGAATATCCGGGCGTAAGGCCAAAGGTAGACAAAGAAAACGGTGGATAGAAAACATCAAGATAGCCTTGAACAAACATGGACTAAATGCAACCATGGTGACACATCTGGTCTTGGAACGACAGCTTAAGCTCTCACCACTACGCTTAACGGCAAGTGTGAATGCGACCAAGAATCATTCACCTGGGGAAAGACAATAGACAATTTATTAACTTGATCTATTAGTTTTTGTGGTTCATATTCATTTTCTGCTAAAAGAACAGTAATCGACGAAACGTTAAATTACTGGTAGTAAAATTGTGTAAATTGCTAAAAATTACACAATATGGACGATTAAACTAAAACGATTTTATCAAAAATTACACATAAAGTACAACTGGCAGAAATCAGAACACATCATTGAGTAAATAATACCAACAGATAGTGTACGATTCCATGTTCCCTCTGTTGACGTTATGTGTTCAAGTGTTGGGATCATAGCCATTTCTGTTTTCTGCATTTTGTGTTTTGTTTTGTTCTTGAAAAATGAGTATGAGTGGAAACGTCGTTGTGTGCACCTGATTTTGGTAATGATTAAAACGTCTTTATACTGTATTAATCAATTTGTATGGTTAAAAATATTTAATAGGTTCGGTGATAATCTTTATTGTGTTTTGATAGTTTCAGTGATAATCTTCATTGTGTTTTGATAGGTTCGTTGATAATCTTTATTGTGTTTTGATAGGTTCGTTGATAATCTTTATTGTGTTTTGATAGTTTCAGTAATAATCTTTATTGTGTTTTGATAGTTTCAGTAATAATCTTTATTGTGTTTTGATAGGTTCGTTGATAATCTTTATTGTGTTTTGATAGGTTCGGTTACAGTAGAGTAGCGTGGGTCAATGGCGGACAAAGCGGAATCATAATTTTCCGCCCTTGTGACATAAACAAATTATGTCAGTGATCGTGAAAGACTAGATGGAAATACATTTGCCGCCCTCCCGATGATGCCGCCCGGGGCGGTCCGCACCTCCGCCACCCCTCTCGCTACGCCACTGTTCGGTTATAGTCTTTATTGTATTTTGATAGGTTCGGTGATATCTTTATTGTGTTTTTGTGTTTTGATAGGTTCAGTGATAATCTTTATTGTATTTTGATAGGTTCGGTTTTACTCTTTATTGTATTTTGATAGGTTCGGTTTTACTCTTTATTGTATTTTGATAGGTTCGGTTTTACTCTTTATTGCATTTCACAAACACAACTCTGTCGAATTGTAGATATTACTAAATATCTAATAGTGGCGTCTAGAAAATTCAACTATTGTTGAGCAACCGTGTCGTATACATGGCATGCTTCAATGTGTATTTCATTTTAAAATGTTTGATTTCTGTGAAAATATAATTTGTGAAAGTTATAATAAAATTACGAGCTACGGAGATGTCCATAAATTACGTTGACAATTCCCCCCCCCCCTTTTTTTTTTGAACTTACAAGCAACGGCGCTGTCAATAGATTTCTCAAACAAAAATTATATTTTCCTATTTTTGTATTTACGAGTAACGGAGCTATCAATAAATTACGTAACCGTAAATTGTTTTCTCCAAAGTGTCTAACTTTGGAGCTACGGGTCTGTCAATAACTTAACATCAACAATTTTTTTTCACCAATTTTTGAACTTACGAGCTAAGCAGGATTGTACATAAATTACGTTAGCAATTTGTTTTCCTGCTTTCAACTTATGAGCTTCGGTGCTGTCAATAAATTACGTTAACAAACATTTTCTTTGAAATGTTTGTATTGTTTTTAGCATGCCACATTGATTTATGGTGCAACATATTCATATTTCGTACACAACGTTGATTTATAATGTGACATGTTGATTTATAGTGCGACATTGTGTAACACAGAAAAGATACATAGGGATAATAGATACCTACTGGAGAGAACTTGAATGGAATATACAAGGTGTGGTTGTTGAAGAGGTCATCATGGCAGCTGAAGTTAGGAAATGGTAACTGTTGTCAAGTTACAAATCGGATAATCGTGCAATACACATAATAAGATAATTACAACATCGTATAAAGACAATTACACTCTTGTGTTATTTAATTGTAGTCAAGGGGGTTATACTACATTACGGCTTAGCGACATCATAGATTGCCGTTGCTATCGTGTAACGCCGATTACCGTTTGTCTAGCGACACAATAGATAACCATTTCTACCTAGCGACAATGTAGATTACCGATTCTGCCTAGCGACATAGTAAATAGCGACTTTGTAGATTACCGTTTCTACCTAGCGACATTGTAGAATACCGTTTCTACTAGTGGCATTGTAAATTACCGTTCATACCTAGCGACATTTTTGATCACCGTTCATTCCTGGCTTCATTGTAGATTACTGTTTCTGCCCAGCGATATCATAGATTATTATGAATTAATATTGCTTTTATATTCAAAGTTCTGAAACAACCTTCAAATCGTCTTTTCATGTCCTTGCCACAAATGCCGCGAAGTGTCGTTGGGAGCCTAGGCCTTCTTTCTAATGCCAAATGTGTTGCATTTGTTGTCGTAATACCACCTGGTTGTAGTATGTCTCTAATGTTATCTATCCATCTGCCTCTAGGTCTTCCTTTCGATCTGTACCCAGATATTATTCTGTTATAGGCTACATCTGTTATGCGATCTGGTTCGCTTCTCATAAGGTGACCGAACCACTATTGTCTGTTTCCTTTCTATATATTTAATGCTTGGTACAATTCCTACACAATTTCTGATGTCATCCTTTCTTATACGGTCTGTTTTTTGTTATTGACCACAACGATCTTCCGTAGACGTCTCATCCCACAGGTTGCAATTTTCTCTCTCGTGTCTTGAACAGTGACTATGTTTTACATTGATATCATATAGTTGGTATAAATATGCTGTTTATCAATATTTATTTAGTAGACAAATGGATCTAAGGGTTTTTGAATCTCTAATTAAATGGCATACTGTTTAAATTCTCTTATGAATAACACGGTGTTTAACTTTCTCTTATAAAATGACATACTATTTAGCATTCTCTCTTAAGAAATGACATTATATTACAGTTCTCTTATAAAATGACATGTGTTTAATTTTCTCACGTATGAAATGCCCGTCTCTGTACAGAGCGCGTCTGTGAAGTCAAGGTACCTGTTTCAAATCCGCAGGCAATTGTGCATCTGAACCATTCAGACAGTAATGGCAAACTACTGATGTAAACACTACCAAGAAAATGACTACAGCCAAACAATGCTGGGTTGATGGCTACATCCTGAATAGGATATGCAACTAATGAAATAACACGTTATTAAAACACCTATTTTATCTTATGAACTGACAATTTGTTTAACTCCCTCTTGTGTTAAACGAGAAATGACGTGATGTTTAATATTGCCCCGTATGAAATGACATGATGTTAAATATTGCCCCGTATGAAATGACATGATGTTTAATATTGTCCCGTATGAAATGACATGATGTTTAATATTGTCCCGTATGAAATGACAATGTTTCTTTTCTACGTGGTAATCAGCACACGGTTGATACAATCTTCATTGCTGATATCAATTCTCGTAAGTCAACAGTTGACTTGTATGAAATGATTGAACTTTCTCAGTCACATGATACAACACTGAGTTCAATCCGTTTTCTACGACTAGAGAATTCTATGTTTGACACAATTCTAGTGACCTTGACATAAATGTGTCTGTAGCCATGGTAACTGAACAGAAACATGTCACCATGGCCAACCACTTTGGATCGCCTGTTACTGATAATAATTCTCCATACTTCTCCCCCTTCAGAGGTCTGGAGTATGGGTCGGCTGACAAGAGGGCGTCGGCCATGCCTTCTCAAGGCTCACTGTTCACAAACTTTGAGGATGTACAGGTAAGATTTTGTTTGTGATTAGTCTCTGTAAATAAAAACAATAGTGTATACACAACCACCATCCCCGAATCTAGAAATTTGAGAACGGGCTAAGAGCGGAGACGCCAATAGCAACACACAGAAACGAATTTAGCGTATATAAAGGGAGCTTGCCCGGGTGTCAAAAACTCCTAATATTTGCGCTGACAAACCACTTATAGAATCTCCTAATATTTGCGCTGACAAACCACTTATAGAATCTCCTAATATTTGCGCTGACAAACCACTTATAGAATCTCCTAATATTTGCGCTGACAAACCACTTATAGAATCTCCTAATATTTGCGCTGACAAACCACTTATAGAATCTCCTAATATTTGCGCTGACAAACCACTTATAGAATCTCCTAATATTTGCGCTGACAAACCACTTATAGAATCTCCTAATATTTGCGCTGACAAACCACTTATAGAAATTCCTAATATTGGCGCTGACAAACCACTTATAGAAATTCCTAATATTGGCGCTGACAAACCACTTATAGAAATTCCTAATATTGGCGCTGACAAAAAATCATGAAAATTCTTAGACGGGCATGTTGATAGGTTAGGGGATATGGAGATAGGAGAGGGGATATGGAGATAGGAGAGGGGATATGGAGATAGGAGAGGGGATATGGAGATAGGAGAGGTGATATGGAGATAGGAGAGGGGATATGGAGATAGGAGAGGTGATATGGAGATAGGAGAGGTGATATGGAGATAGAGGCATGTTAAATCAGAGCATATCTTGATAGGGGGCAACAAGCTATGTTTGATAATATGTTTGGGCAAGTTCAAATAATGACAGATTGATATCGTGACATATTTATAGGGATGGAGGGGTGGGGGGGGGTTGATAAGGAGACAAATAGTCTGATAGGAAATACAGATTGTTTCCCAACACATTATATTTTGATATAAAATGTAGATATTTTTCTCCCACAATAATGTCTCCTACATGCAGCGTAGATTTTTCTCTTCCAAGACAATAAACTATAAAAAGATCTGGACATGAAACTAACAATTAGATGTTGCAAAAGAAGCAATACAAATTAAACAGTAACATTAACATTGCCATGTTTTAGATGTAAGACAACCATTCAGACTGGGTTACGGTTAAGCTATACCAAAGATGACAGAAAGCTGTGGAGACAAGAATAAATAAATAAAATAAATACCGGTGACACTCAGAGGGTAAAAAACCGCACACATCTAAATAGTGAATAAAACCCTGCAGAAGTGGAGACTGTGAGATGTCTTGTAAGACAGGATGTGACATAGTGAAGGTAAATTATTGTACTACGAGATATAAAGAAGATAAAGGATTCTTAGTTCTGACATTGTGTTGTCTCTTTATACACTCTATCACACAGAACAACAATTGAAGAAAATATCGAATTGAGCATTATTTATGCTAGTGCAGATTTTTTTTTTTTTTTTTGGGGGGGGGGGGGGATTCGTGAAAAATATCAGGATCCGACAGTCTCATCCTGGAAACGAAATTGAAGATCTTCCGTACAGTCGTTGTGTTTTTCTTGCTGTGTACAACATGGATCTACACTGTTTATGTTAGACAAACAAGCTATGTACAATATGAATCTGCACTGTTTATGTTAGACAAACAAGCTATGTACAATATTAATCTGCACTGTTTATGTTAGACAAACAAGCTATGTACAATATGAATCTGCACTGTTTATGTTTGACAAACAAGCTATGTACAATATGAATCTGCACTGTTTATGTTTGACAAACAAGCTATGTACAATATGAATCTGCACTGTTTATGTTTGACAAACAAGCTATGTACAATATGAATCTGCACTGTTTATGTTTGACAAACAAGCTATGTACAATATGAATCTGCACTGTTTGTGTTAGACAAACAAGCTATGTACAATATGAATCTGCACTGTTTATGTTAGACAAACAAGCTATGTACAATATGAATCTGCACTGTTTGTGTTAGACAAACAAGCTATGTACAATATGAATCTGCACTGTTTATGTTAGACAAACAAGCTATGTACAATATTAATCTGCACTGTTTATGTTAGACAAACAAGCTATGTACAATATGAATCTGCACTGTTTATGTTTGACAAACAAGCTATGTACAATATGAATCTGCACTGTTTATGTTTGACAAACAAGCTATGTACAATATGAATCTGCACTGTTTATGTTTGACAAACAAGCTATGTACAATATGAATCTGCACTGTTTATGTTTGACAAACAAGCTATGTACAATATGAATCTGCACTGTTTATGTTTGACAAACAAGCTATGTACAATATGAATCTGCACTGTTTATGTTTGACAAACAAGCTATGTACAATATGAATCTGCACTGTTTATGTTAGACAAACAAGCTATGTACAGCAGTAACATGCACTGATTGTGCTAGACAAACAAGCTATTTACAATATGAATCTGCACTGTTTGTGTTAGACAAACAAGCTATGTACAATATGAATCTGCACTGTTTATGTTAGACAAACAAGCTATGTACAATATTAATCTGCACTGTTTATGTTAGACAAACAAGCTATGTACAATATGAATCTGCACTGTTTATGTTTGACAAACAAGCTATGTACAATATGAATCTGCACTGTTTATGTTAGACAAACAAGCTATGTACAATATGAATCTGCACTGTTTGTGTTAGACAAACAAGCTATGTACAATATGAATCTGCACTGTTTATGTTAGACAAACAAGCTATGTACAGCAGTAACATGCACTGTTTATGTTAGACAAACAAGCTATGTACAATATGAATCTGCACTGTTTGTGTTAGACAAACAAGCTATGTACAATATGAATCTGCACTGTGTGTGTTAGACAAACAAGCTATTTACAGCAGGAATCTGCACTGTTTATGTTAGACAAACAAGCTATGTACAATATGAATCTGCACTGTTTGTGTTAGACAAACAAGCTATGTACAATATGAATCTGCACTGTGTGTGTTAGACAAACAAGCTATTTACAGCAGGAATCTGCACTGTTTATGTTAGACAAACAAGCTATGTACAATATGAATCTGCACTGTTTGTGTTAGACAAACAAGCTATGTACAATATGAATCTGCACTGTGTGTGTTAGACAAACAAGCTATTTACAGCAGGAATCTGCACTGTTTATGTTAGACAAACAAGCTATGTACAATATGAATCTGCACTGTTTATGTTAGACAAACAAGCTATATACAATATGAATCTGCACTGTTTATGTTAGACAAACAAGCTATGTACAATATGAATCTACACTGTTTGTGTTAGACAAAAAAGCTATGTACAATATGAATCTGCACTGTTTATGTTAGACAAACAAGCTATGTACAGCAGTAACATGCACTGTTTATGTTAGACAAACAAGCTATGTACAATATGAATCTGCACTGTTTGTGTTAGACAAACAAGCTATGTACAATATGAATCTGCACTGTTTGTGTTAGACAAACAAGCTATGTAAAGCAGCAACATGCACTGATTGTGCTAGACAAACAAGCTATGTACAATATGAATCTGCACTGTTTGTGTTAGACAAACAAGCTATGTACAATATGAATCTCAACTGTTTGTGTTAGACAAACAAGCTATTTACAGCAGGAATCTGCACTGTTTATGTTAGACAAACAGGCTATTTACAGCAGGAATCTGCACTGTTTATGTTAGACAAACAAGCTATTTACAGCAGGAATCTGCACTGTTTATGTTAGACAAACAAGCTATTTACAGCAGGAATCTGCACTGTTTATGTTAGACAAGTAAAATTGCGTCATTTATTTTACTATATTTGATGAAAACTGTTTAGTATTCGATTGCGGGATAATATTCCTGAAATGGAGATAATCTCTTAATAACTCAAGCACAAAAGTACAAAGTATTTCACATCTCCTGGAGTTGGAGTCCTCTCAAAGTGTTTCACATCTCCTGGAGTTGGAGTCCTCTCAAAGTGTTTCACATCTCCTGGAGTTGGAGTCCTCTCAAAGTGTTTCACATCTCCTGGAGTTGGAGACCTCTCAAAGTGTTTCACATCTCCTGGAGTTGGAGTCCTCTCAAAGTGTTTCACATCTCCTGGAGTTGGAGTCCTCTCAAAGTATTTCACATCTCCTAGAGTTGAAGTCCTCTCAAAGTATTTCACATCTTCCAGAGTTGAAGTCCTCTCAAAGTATTTCCCATCTCCCAGAGTTGAAGTCATCTCAAAGTATTTCCCATCTCCCAGAGTTGAAGTCCTCTCAAAGTATTTCCCATCTTCCAGAGTTGAAGTCCTCTCAAAGTATTTCACCTCCCAGAGTTGAAGTCCTCTCAAAGTATTTCAAGTCTCCCAGAGTTGAAGTCCTCTCAAAGTATTTCCCATCTTCCAGAGTTGAAGTCCTCTCAAAGTATTTCCCATGTCCCAGAGTTGAAGTCCTCTTAAAGTATTTCCCATCTCCCAGAGTTGAAGTCCTCTCAAAGTATTTCCCATCTTCCAGAGTTGAAGTCCTCTCAAAGTATTTCACATCTCCCAGAATTGAAGTTCTCTCAAAGTATTTCACATTTCCGAGAGTTGGAGTCCTCTCACAGTATTTCACATCTTCCAGAGTTGAAGTCCTCTCAAAGTATTTCACATCTCCCAGAGTTGAAGTCCTCTCAAAGTATTTCACATCTTCCAGAGTTGAAGTCCTCTCAAAGTATTTCACATCTCCCAGAGTTGAAGTCCTCTCAAAATATTTCACATTTCCGAGAGTTGGAGTCCTCTCAAAGTATTTCACATCTTCCAGAGTTGAAGTCCTCTCAAAGTATTTCCCATCTCCCAGAGTTGAAGTCCTCTCAAAATGTTTCCGATCTCCCAGAGTTGAAGTCCTCTCAAAGTATTTCCCATCTCCCAGAGTTGGAGTCCTCTCAAAGTATTTCCCATCTCCCAGAGTTGGAGTCCTCTCAGATTGAAATATAGTTTTGGAGAGACCCCCCCCCTCCATTTTCGCATATAATGTGCTCAATATAATCTATCTATCTATGTTCATTCAGCGGCGATGATATTGCATAGGACAGAAACCAGAGCTCTCCAGTTCGAGCCATTTGAGACTACTGTGTGTAATTCCTGTATGTTGTTGAGGCCCATAGTCATACCTTCTTTGATGGTTGATCTGCGAAGAGTCTCTATTGGTCTTCCTCTGTTTCTGCTGCCATCGGATACCTTTTTTAAGGCTTGTAGTGGCAGTCTGTATTCATTTCTTCTAAGTACAAGTTCGATATAAGTCCATTTGCAATATAAAACAGAAGCTTTATTGTTAGCAATATGGTAATATATCTCGTTGTCTGAAAGCTATGGGGGAAGTTATGAATGCGTGTGTGGTACCTGAACATAGGGATTCTTGTGAAGCAGTATGTGGTTGTCAAGTGGAGCGGGAAATATACTTCAGGGCCAACTATTTTAAGTCTTTCTGCAAAGTTTATAGACCCTGCAGTAATGGTACATCTGGAATTCCCGCCACCAAGTATTCTGTCCAACATAACAATTGTACTATGTCCTCTGGCCTGCATCACCTCGTCATTACATGACATTGAGAGAAGAAAGATGTTAGAAGCAGTAGTCACAAATTGTTTTGTTACTGCAGCAGAAACTGCAAGTACTGAACATAGATTGATAGGCAGTGAATGAAATCGTCGTTGATATTGAGAAAAGACATCATTTGACCAATGAGTGTTGGGGAAGGGGGTTCAGCATATGATAGAATATGGGGCATATAATCGTATGAGGGATTTTTACTACATAGATAACACAGTATATAGTTATATAATCTACTAGAAGTATATTGTTCCATGTTGATAGCTCAGTGTATAATCATGTAATCTACTAGAAGTATACTGTTCCATGTTGATAGCTCAGTGTATAATCATGTAATCTACTAGAAGTATATTGTTCCATGTTGATAGCTCAGTGTATAATCATGTAATCTACTAGAAGTATATTGTTCCATGTTGATAGCTCAGTGTATAATCATGTAATCTACTAGAAGTATATTGTTCCATGTTGATAGCTCAGTGTATAATCATGTAATCTACTAGAAGTATATTGTTCCATGTTGATAGCTCTGGTAACCCATTGGACAGATACACTTTCCAGATGATGGTCAAATGACATAACTATACCATTTGTCATTACTGAAAAATGGCATGTCAAAGTCACCTCGTTTCAAATTTCTATCCTTAATTAAAACATTTCATTTGAAATCCCCTTTCCATTATTCATTATCATCATCCTTCTCCTCATGTGCCAAGCTTGGCACATAGGGCAGATGTCATAGCTCTCCATGCTTGTCGATCAACAGCCAGTTGTTCCAGATTTTTCCTTTTCATACCAGCTGTTGTGATTTCTTTTTCGATAATTCTTTTCAGTGTTGTTTTTATCTGTCCATCACCCCCTCATAAATCAACCCCCCCATGTGAAGATTAGCGTACAAATGTGCGTTCTGCACGCAAATAAAACAACGGAAGGAATATAAACGTGGAAAGAATATACTAACGATTAAAGTAATGGTGTATGTGTGAGTGTATATGCTAGCGTACAAGAGTGGGACCTCTACAGTTTTTCGACCACGGGGAAATTGTAAGTGCCATTGTTTCGAAATGAATTATATTTTTTATAGGCACCTTATCGATTTGAGAAATCCGATTGAAAACCATCAATAAAGTTTGACACAAGGAAATAAATGAACACCACAGCAAGTCGATTAACTGTTGTGTGTAAATCGAAAATACGTATGCGGTGACGCAAACGGCAAGCAATGTAACATCCGGTTGCGAACTACGTCTTGGTTAGTTGTGTATTGTGGTTAGATGTTGCCAGATTGTTCTGCTGTTTATGTTTGTCAATTTATTTGATCCACGGAAGAAAAAAAACGCCACCAAAGCAAACAATAAACTAGCCTAATCTCAATATAGCCTAAATTTGCATAACGGATTAAAAAAGGAAGTGCCATGCATACAATAACTGCGACTTGAAATATTCATGTATTTATCCGCGTGAAAGATTCGTTTATGTAATCGGAGAAAACAGCCGACCGACACACATTAATTGTCTCACTCTGCACTGCATGCTGTTTCTAGCTGATGAGTTATATTTCGCCCTGACACTTTCTCTTTACATTCATATTTTAATTCTCTTTCACTTTTGATATTTCTTTGTTTTATCTTCCACTTGTGTGTCTCTCTTTACCTGTCTTATATTTTACTTGTGTCTTTCGATACCTGTTTTATATTTTACCTGTTTGCCTCTAGCTGTCTCATCATTCACCTGTGTGTCTTCTCTTTACCTGTCTCACCGTCTACAGGTATGTCCTTCCTCACCTGTTTCATCTTTAACCGGTATATCTTTCTTAACCTGTCTCATATTTAACCCTTTTTCTCTCGTTACCTGTCTGATCTTTCATCTGTATGCCTGCCTTTACCCCTGTCATTTTGTTCACTTGTGTGTGTCTCTCTTTACCTCTCATCATTCAACAGCATGTCTCTTTTCGCCTGTCTCATCTTTCACATGTGTGTCTTTCTTTTTCTGCCTTAAGATTTATCTTAAACATTTGTGTCACTGTATCTACCACGCTTTCTGCTCTTATATTTTTCTCATACAAGTAAATTCAAGTACGAAGCAAGAGGATAAATTAAAAATTCAACAGACTAACGGGAATCGAACACGGTCCTTTCTAACGGCACCGAATAGCCACTTGCAATTCGAGTAAACGGGGTTTTCCGTACTTGACTAACCGCATCCCCCCCCCCCAAAAAAAGATCCGATATTTTCAAAACATTCAAACTGTGTATTCAAGTCACTGAGTACGGACTAATCGAGAAAAGGAATATTACAACAACAACGAACATCTCGTACAAATATTGAAGTATCCTCAGTAACATAAACATATAAAATAAGTATTTTCACTACAAGGACCAATAGGTATTCTTGTAAACATAAATAATATAGAGACAGTACAATGTTGCTCTTGATTTCTACTTGAATTTACTTGTATAAGCAATTATTTGAAGAAACATTGTAATGTCTCCTTCTGGGAGGAGAAGGGGTCTTCATGCAAATGTTTGAATTTGGCGTGGAAAATCTCAGCTAGGAAAACATACTGAACATTGAGGGACATCTTATATGATAATAGGCGACAACAAGATTGAGCGGCTACTCCGTCTAAAATGGAAATAGACAAATGTAAACCTATGTCATGCAAACACGTGTCCATTGTTCTGTCATACATGTATTTTTTTACATTTCATTACATTTTTATTACATATTTAAATATATAAGATTTGCCATGGATGTGGATAGTGAAACAAATGATCAGTGCTAATTGTGATAAAACACCATTGTGGAACATGAGAGATCAAGGTTATCATTTCAGAGACCAATATTGTGGATATCAAGGATCGATAAAAACAGAAACCATGGCATTAGGAAGGTATACACCCAATCTAAATATAACAGTAGAAAATCAAGTCATAAAACAAACAAACACCTTCAAATACTTAGGCGCAACATTCACTTCAGATGGCAAGATGGACACCGAAATATAAATTCATTATAGTAAAGCGAATCAAATATTCGAAAAATTATCCCCGTTATTGCAACAAAAAAATGCTACCAATGACAACAAAAACATATCTTATCCAAAGTATTTTCATTCCAAGTTTGTGCTTCCAATGTCAAACATAAAAGACAGATGGTTACAACAGAGATGAGATGCCCGAGGAAAGCCATAGGAGTGACCAGAAAACACCGAATTATAAAAGATCATAAGAGAAAGATTGAGTGTCATATCAATACTATAATACATACAAAACCAACAAATGCAATGGTTTGGTCATCTAGAAAACATGCCGTGTGATTCATTAGTTTATAAAGCATATATGAAGAGAGGAGAATCAGAAAGAAGAGCCAAGGGTAGACATAGAGTACGCTGGATCGACAACATCAAAGAGACAATACACGAACACAAAATAACATCTGAAGCTTCCATAAAAAAGAAAACAAGAACATTGTATGTGCCTCGACACCCGTAAAGGGTAAAAGAGGAAGGAAATATAGATAGATATAATATTTTGGAATATGAGATATCAAAGTTATAGAGATCAATATTGTAGAATATGAGAGATCAAAGTTATCCTTATAGAGATCAATAATGTAGAATATGAGAGATCAAAGTTATCCTTATAGAGATCAATATTGTAGAATATGAGAGATCAAAGTTATCACTATAGAGATCAATATTGTAGAATATGAGAGATCAACTCTATCATTATAGAGAGCATCGTTATCATCAGGCACCGTACCGACTGGCACAGGCGATCATGATTTCTACAACTCTCTATTTTTAGTATCTTGAATTAGATGTATAGATGTCAACTCTCTGTCATGCCACGATGCCAAACTAATATTTTCTCACGCTGTTGTCATCGATCTTTCTTGTTTTCAATCTTACCTTTAGTAACATCAGTTTCTCTTGCTATAAATATTACTTGTTTCAACTATATTCGCCACTTCCCTGTCTCATAATATGTCCGGAAAAAAAAATATTCTCTCTGTATATTATTAAGTAACCGCCGTCTATCAATTGACTCTTCAATTTCTTACTGCCATAAGTTAAACATTATTACTTTAATAACATAACTAATGCTATAACTTTCATAGCGTATCTGGTTTATTACTTTCATAACATAACTGTTGTTCTTGCTTTCATAACATAACTTGTGATCTTCCTTCTGTAACATAACTGTTGTTCCTACTTTCATAACGTAACTTATGCATTACTTTCATAAAATTGTTGTTATGAAATGTTTCTTATGTTTTGGCTGTTTTAAGCTACAACAGGAGTTAGACAAAGTTGTGTACTTTCTCTTTTGTTGTTGATTATGTGTACGAAAAATATCACCCATATATTTGTAATACTATCATAGGATGACTATTCAAGCAGCGATATAAAGTACTACATTTTCTCCACGATCAGTGCCTACTCCATAATGAAAGTCAACATCAGCAAGATCAGACATACATGATCCAAGAGCTGCCCAAAATACAACATAAAGATCAATACAGGAGAAACATAAATGATGTCCCATAGCCAGAAAACCTATCACAGTCAATATAAAATTAAATGATTAATCACTAAAACAAGTACAGGAATTTAAATATCTGGTAGCATTGTTTACAGCTTCAAGTGATAATCACCAGGGCTCTTCGAAAAAAATGTGTCTTTTTAAACACTTAGCCAGTAGTCTTCGAACCCGCGACATATTGAACAAATAAGAAATCGTTAAACCTGTACGGCAGGAGGATTCTCCAAAAGATAGTAGATAGTTTTCTGACCATATACGTTCAGCCGAATACGATTGGACTTTTCGAAAACTGACAGAGCAAGTAGTTAACTCAATCTACATACCAACATTGTACTACCAGTCAAAACATGGACATTGACGAAATAACAAGACAAGATTTCCTACATTCAAAATGATATATCTAAGATACGCAGAAAACATAACAAGAAGAGAATATGTCAGACACACTGAGATAACAAGAACATCTGTTGTTAAAATATATGGAACGACAGAGACTGAAATTGTTCAGTCATTTTACGAGAATGAGTCCACACTGAGCATACACGAAAATGGAAACACCAGCAGGCAGATAAAAACCAAGAAGGTAGATCCAATGAGCCTAGAAGTGATATCATCACTACCACCGAAGACGGATGTGTCGGGCCATTGGCACAAATAAAACGGCGACACAGCGCATTTTCTCTGGACTACATCCTGCTGGAAATCTAGTAGTGCCATTGTCTTGTTACAAGAGAGATCCAGCGGAAGTTTGAGAATGAATGATGAAGAAGATATCACTGGATATCACACAGTAAAACATGACAGCATGAAAGACGATTATCATTCAGCTCTGCTACAACTAACAGCAAATACAGAACTATTATCATCCAGCCCTGCGACAACTAACATCAAATACAGAACTAAACATAAAAGACTCAATAGGCTAACGCCCGTGTGTTGCCGGGGCCAGAGAGGGGAGCAAAGAATCAACACTGTTTATCTTCCATGCATGTCGTAGCGCATACGGTTTTGTCTGTGGGTTTCACCAATGGCTCACTAGACAAACCAATCATGCAACAGAAAACCATAGTAGATTACATGCCTTTATATTGAGGTTATCTTCTTATAGAAGCTTCATGGCATGTCATCTATACAATCCCGTAGTCGTAACCTTCGATAACAGTTACCATGTTGTTCCGATAGGCCGACGTTGTGCTTGAACTAGTTACGGGCACGGCGTGGGTGGGCGGAACAACAAAGAAACCTGTCGCAAGGGCCAGAGTTGTGCCCTGATATCGACGTCTGTTTCGGTGGCATTGGACTCAAAACACCATCGAGTCGAATGGCTGCTGAAACAGAGGGCGGAGCACTTATGGGAATGCTCCACGTGCTGTGAGGCCAGTTTTCTAATCAAGAATCAAGAATCAAGCATGTCGTAAGAGACAACTGAGGAGGTTATATAATATAATTGGCTGTCCCATCCCATATAGGGTCAGTGACACAAAGCCATGCTGAACTCGAATGTGTCAGGCTGAAAGGCCCAGATATCTCAGCAATGCTGTAAATCATGACACAACGCATTCCGTTCTCCGGACTACATCCTGCTAATCTGCAAGAATTTGAGAATGAACACAGCAGAAGAAGAAGAGGAAGAATAGGCTAAAATGTTGTATGTGCCAAACGTGCAGATATAGTAGCATCATTGTAATCATACGATACTATTTACATATAGAATATTTTTAAACAAAGGAAATGCCAGGAATCAAGATGAGTGGGAAAATAATAAACAGGAATCAAGATGAATGGGAAAATAATAAACAGGAATCAAGATGAGTGGGAAAATAATAAACAGGAATCAAGATGAGTGAGAAAATAATAAACAGGAATCAAGATGAATGGGAAAATAATAAACAGGAATCAAGATGAGTGGGAAAATAATAATGTGCGATATGCCGGACACCTTCCTTTTAACAGAAAGTAAACAGGAACTACAAAGACTAATAGAGCACGTTTTAAATCAAGTAAAGAATATGGAATAGATATAATCAGCCAAAGAACAACAATCATGATAATCAGAAAAGTTTACCGCCGAAGACGGATGCGTCGGGTCATTGTCTCAAATAAAACGGCGACACAACGCTTTTCCATTCTCCGAACTACATCCTGCTGGAAATCGTGTAGGACCATTGTACTGCTATAAGAGAGAACCAACGGGAGTTTGAGAATGAACGCTGAAGAAAAAAACAATGTTTAAAATTTCTATAGCTGTCAAAAGTCAACGATTACTATAAATGTCACATTTAACATTTATGTAGCTGTCTATGTCAACATTGCTATAAACTTCATATTTAACATTGTTTCATATTTAACAATGTTTTAGTTAACAAAATTTAACATTCCATCAATTGTCAAATATAACATTGCTATACAAGTCATATTTAACTTCTGTTTGAACGCCCATTCAGCGTTCCTGAAAATGGTGTAGCTTTATTTAATTTAACCACTCCTAGATTAGAACTCCATTCTCAGTCGGAACAATTGAGGCTCTCGTGAGACAAACAGCCGTGGAAGGATTGGCGTATCCCAGCGGGACAAATAAACGATTGTAGAATGGGACAATAGAGAAGTTAATCGGTTGCCTGTTGGGTGGTGTGATCCTGGAGATTGGAATGGCAGAAGTAGAAAGTAGACAATCCATAATTCTTTGTTTAATGAAAACAGTCATTGTTCTTATTATGTGATGAAGGCGTTTGTAATATTATTGCCAACTAAAGAATAATTTGGGAAATGTGATTTGAAATGTGAGTTTGAGGAGAGTAGATTGGTTATATTAAAATACAAATAAAAATGGGGGTGACTTCTGGGAGGTGACCTGACTATCGATTGATTGCATTATCGGAGAAGGAGAAAAAAAAAGTAACTCTTGAAATTAACGCAAGAAAGTGTCTAGAATGTCACAGAGATAGATTGAGGGCTTTTGTTTTCAAGAAACTCCGAATAGAAAAGACAACGTCTTAATGTGTTTCCCGTAACTGTTAGAATTCACGGATACAACAACAGAGAGGAATAAATACAACATATGTAAATAAATATATCACATGTCAATAAATATACCCAATGTCAATAGATATAACCAATGTCAATAAATATAACCAATGTCAATAAATATAACCAATGTCAATAAATATAACCAATGTCAATAAATATAACCAATGTCAATAAATATAACCAATGTCAATAAATATAACCAATGTTAATAAATACAGGTTGTGTCAATAAATATACCCTATGTCAATAAATACAACCAAAGATATTAAATACACCCAATGTAAATAAATAAACTCAATAGATAGAAAGTCAATAGATAAATATTACAATTCATAATTCTGAAATAAATACACTAGATAAATGTCAATAAATACCCACAAAAATTGTTAATACAGACAGAGAGTTATCAATAAACGCTTCATGCAGCTGTCAAAAAAAACCAAACAGACGCGAAATATCATATGTATTGTTTATCTTCACGAAATATCATATGTATTGTTTATCTTCACGAAATATCATATGTATTGTTTATCTTCACGAAATATCATATGTATTGTTTATCTTCACGAAATATCATATGTATTGTTTATCTTCACGAAATATCATATGTATTGTTTATCTTCACGAAATATCATTTGTATTGTTTATCTTCACGAAATATCATATGTATTGTTTATCTTCACGAAATATCATATGTATTGTTTATCTTCACGAAATATCATATGTATTGTTTATCTTCACGAAATATCATATGTATTGTTTATCTTCGCGAAATATCATATGTATTGTTTATCTTCACGAAATATCATATGTAATGTTTATCTTCACGAAATAGATGTAAAAGAAATTAAACTGATAAGAAATATAGATTTGGAATAGACTGCATTAATATGGTGTAAAAACAGCTACTCATCATTCATATAAAGAAAAAGAGGGGGAGACAAGGATGTATTTTATCACCCATCCTATTTAATATTTACATATAGAATATTTTTAAACATGTAGAGGGAATTCCATGACTCAAGATGAGTGGGTGAAATAATAAACAACCTGAGCTATGCAGTGACAATGTCGTTTTAGAAGAATGTGAACAGGAACTACAAAGACTATTATATCACGTTTTAAATCAAGTAAAGAATATGGACTGGATATAGTTATCCAAAGAACAAAAAACACTATAATCAGAAAATTCTCAGAACAGGTGCTAAACTTAACAATTAAACTTAACACATTTTCTCCTACACATAAGTGTGGTTTAAACCTTTTTTTTTTCTACAAATAAGTGTGGTCAACACATTTTTTTCCTACAAATAAGTGTGGGCTACACATTTTCTCCTACACATAAGTGTGGTCTACACGTTTTCTCCTATACATAAGTGTGGTCTGCACATATTTCTCCTATAAAAAAATCGTGAACTACACCCATTTCTCCTACACATAAACGTAGTATATACCCTATCCCCCCCACCTACATACCAACACATCGCCATACTTGGGTCAACTTCTCCCCAACACCAAATTTCAGTTTATATCATCTTCATTCCTCAAGCTAAACGACTCCGTAGACAACTTACAGACCTACCTGAAGTTGACAGCCCCTTAAAGCCTATACCAGAACAAACCCCGTGGAGTGAAAGGCATGGAATGCCAATATACATTCAGACCCACGTGAAAGGAATACTAAGCGAGGACGAACAGCACAGTGTGCAGCGAAGGACAGTCACCCTCAGTTTCCTGGATGAGGAATATCCACAAGATATATGAGTCAGAGTATACACAGATGGGTCAGCACAGAATGCCGTGAGGAATGGAGGTGCAGGTGTATATATAGAATATCCACACAAGCCTAGAGATACAATCAGAACACCAACAGGAAAATTCTGCAATAACTATGATGCTGAAATCCAGGCAATTAGTGTGGCAGCTAAAAAATTGCTGAACTCCAACTCTGACCTACAGCCTGTGGTATTCCTGACAGATGCAAGGTCAGTGCTTCAAGCTCTCCAGTCTGGAAAACTAACAGACTTGCAAAAACTACTTAATGAATTGTCTTACCAGTATAGGGTAACCATGCAGTGGATACCCTCTCACTGTGGAATATCAGGAAATGAAAAAGCAGACCAACTACCTAAGGAAGGTGCTGTCGAAGACCAACCAGATGTACCAATCACCTACCATCAGAAAAAACAGATGATCAAGTCAATAAGAAAGCCACAAACACCAACACAAGATGAATATCATATTATGAACAGACCAGAAAAAGTTATAATTCTACGTCTCAGAGCAGGACACAACCGACTCCGCAGTCACATGTATACAAAGTTCAAGATTGGCAACACGGCCATGTGTACATGTGGACAGGCAGCAAAGAGTGCCAAACATATACTTCAAGAGTGTTCTGAGCATGAAACGCTGAGGCAGACATATTGGCCAGAGGAAACAACACTGGAATCAAAACTCTATGGGACACTGTATGAACTACAAAAGACAGTGAGTTTTATTAAGGAGACAGAATTACAGATATAGACATGTTTCAAGTGAACGAAAGAAGAAGAAGAAGATCTTCATTCCTAAGTGAGCCACCCTCCCACTCGCATACAGACATGTTCAAACATGTCGGACTGGATTAACTCTCCTGCTGAAATTCTCCGAATTTTTAGTGCTTCCATTATGTCCAAAAAATATCATCTACCACGAAAGTGACTACTATTACTATTACCAATCTAATATTTGTTTCACGATGACCAGTAAATGACTATTTAATTAGATCAGTTTGTATATACATACAAAAGACTTCTTTGCCTAAAAGATTGTCTCTTGGCACTGAGAAAATATTATTTTCTGTCTTGTGCGGTTTCATTTACTAGTACTATTTTCTGTCTTGTGGGGTTTCATTTACTAGTCTCAATACAATATATTTGAGCTAACACAGATCTCTGTCAATTCTAGAACAGGCAATCAGTAAAACATAACATGTCTCAGTCTGACTGGAAGCAATTTCCGCTCCTGTATTTAACCTTTATCACTCATGGCTGGTTGATTGAAGTACTCACACACGCGTACTACACACACTCACACACACAAGCAAAACCAACATCTTTGAAGCAGTAGATTTGAAGGTGGATAGTTCAGTGATAGATACAATAGTTCCACTTCTCCACCGATCATGGTAGTTCACTGACTGATACATTAACTCCACTTAATTCTAATCCACACATTTAGATAGTTTAATCAAAGATACAATAACTCCGGCTCTAATCCACCAATTCAGATAGCGTTTACGTAGGACAACTGTGATAAATATGTTGCTACACAGATTCAGGCTGTTGCACATAGATCAGTTGTCGAGCAAACATCATGAGGAAATTAACAAGTGTAGAAGTGTTGCTCCACAGATTCAGGCTGCTGCACATAGATCAGTTGTCGAGCAAACATCATGAGGAAATTAACAAGTGTAGAAGTGTTGCTCCACAGATTCAGGCTGTTGCACAT
This sequence comes from Meghimatium bilineatum, assembly GCA_034231615.1. Lineage (NCBI taxonomy): Eukaryota > Metazoa > Mollusca > Gastropoda > Stylommatophora > Philomycidae > Meghimatium > Meghimatium bilineatum. The sequence continues at coordinate 24,790,176 of CM067321.1, forward strand.
AGATCAGTTGTCGAGCAAACATCATGAGGAAATTAACAAGTGTAGAAGTGTTGCTCCACAGATTCAGGCTGCTGCACATAGATCAGTTGTCGAGCAAACATCATGAGGAAATTAACAAGTGTAGAAGTGTTGCTCCACAGATTCAGGCTGTTGCACATAGATCAGTTGTCGAGCAAACATCATGAGGAAATTAACAAGTGTAGAAGTGTTGCTCCACAGATTCAGGCTGCTGCACATAGATCAGTTGTCGAGCAAACATCATGAGGAAATTAACAAGTGTAGAAGTGTTGCTCCACAGATTCAGGCTGCTGCACATAGATCAGTTGTCGAGCAAACATCATGAGGAAATTAACAAGTGTAGAAGTGTTGCTCCACAGATTCAGGCTGCTGCACATAGATCAGTTGTCGAGCAAACATCATGAGGAAATTAACAAGTGTAGAAGTGTTGCTCCACAGATTCAGGCTGCTGCACATAGATCAGTTGTCGAGCAAACATCATGAGGAAATTAACAAGTGTAGAAGTGTTGCTCCACAGATTCAGGCTGCTGCACATAGATCAGTTGTCGAGCAAACATCATGAGGAAATTAACAAGTGTAGAAGTGTTGCTCCACAGATTCAGGCTGCTGCACATAGATCAGTTGTCGAGCAAACATCATGAGGAAATTAACAAGTGTAGAAGTGTTGCTCCACAGATTCAGGCTGCTGCACATAGATCAGTTGTCGAGCAAACATCATGAGGAAATTAACAAGTGTAGAAGTGTTGCTCCACAGATTCAGGCTGCTGCACATAGATCAGTTGTCGAGCAAACATCATGAGGAAATTAACAAGTGTAGAAGTGTTGCTCCACAGATTCAGGCTGCTGCACATAGATCAGTTGTCGAGCAAACATCATGAGGAAATTAACAAGTGCAGAAGAAACATATATGTTCATAGAAAAATTAACAGGAAATATTAAGATGTACATACTGGCCTTCTGATACACCAATGAATGTTAAACTTTATGGTACAAAACAAGAAATGGAAAACACTGTCCAATTTATACAAGAAACAACACTGCAGATATAGACATTATTAGCGAACGAAAGAAGAAGAAGAAGAACAGGAAATAAATTATTGTGGAGAGTACGAAAGACACACAGATGGGGAATACGTGATGCACAAAGATACCATAAAATAATGATAGGGAATACAGGATATAAAGAGATGGAGATTACGAGTTATACAAAGATGGGGAATAGATGGGGATATATAGAATGATGGAAGATACGAAATATAGAATGATCGGAACTTTGAGTTTATAATGAAGGAAATACGACTTTCACATTGACGGGGAATACTAGATACACAATAATGGAGAACGATATAATCAATAATGGGGAATACAAGATACACAGAGAGGGAGAATACGAGATACACAGAGAGGGAGAATACGAGATACACATCTTGCACACTCAAAGCTCATCCACATCTTGCACATTCAATGTGGACAATTAGTGACTGGCAGATAATACTGAGAATGAGAGAGAAGCTGAACCGGTTGCACTACGAGAAGGTACTTCTGGGATCTTGGTTATCTGCTAACCGTGAGTACGCCGAGTGCAATGCGGTTAACCTTTGCACCCCTGAATGGGGTTGATTGTGGTGAAACGTCAACATTCGGACACATTATTTTGGCGAAAAAAGAACAGCACTTCGGTTTGCCGGTCTCGTGCTGCACATTTGAGACCTCGATGCCAATTTAACTTTTTCAATACATAACGCTGCCCTCTGGCCCGTGTTGCCATCTCCAGATGTGTTCACTGTGTAATCAATGCGCCGCTACACTATATAGACGATATCAGGACATCGAGATTGGCCGAATCTCCTATGAATCATGAATCCAGTCAGAATTACATTTAATTATGTCATTGAACAAGCTTTTGTTAAACATGACTGCCAGCACCTCCAGCTTCTCATGCGTAATCTTACTGATATCATCGAACCTTATGCCATCTTTTTCTGGTGCTGTGTTTTTTACATCTTTTCAGTGTGAATTGTATTTATTCAACTGTAATTATTATTTCTTATCCATTGTAGTATTACAGTGGGCAAAAGGTTTAGCCAGTGGTGCCCATCTCCTCTCCAGCTGTCCGTAATTATTATTTCTTAAAATTAGCATGGTTCGGATATGTATGCAGGCATGATTCCTTGTCAAAAACAATACTGCAGGGAACTGTCGAAGGTAGAAGAAGCAGAGGAGGACAAATAAAGGCATGGACAGACAACATCAAGGAATGGACAGGACAAGATATTTCCACCCTCATCTCCATCGCTGAAGATAGAATTCGCTGGAGGATTCTGTGTGCTGAAGCATCCAATGTGGTACTCCTATGACCCTGAAGTGTTACGGGTTTATTGATTGATTTGAGAAAAGTTCCTAGGAAAGGGGAACTACAAGCTCCGTCAGCTCGAGACGAGCTTCTAGTTACCTGTGTTCCTTACAGGCAGAGACCCAGACCCATTCATTGGCGGTTGGTAAAGCAAGAAGACCTAATCCAACTCTAATGTCGAGCCTTCCTAAACCGGAAATATGCTCGCGAAGAGAAAGGGTTCCGTACTCGATGCGCTCAGGCACAAAAGGGACAACGATTTAGCCCTGGCCCAATACTACTGTCAGGTTTTCCTACACCGGAAATACACTTGAAGAGAGAAAGGGTTCAGTACCTGATGGGCTCAGGCGCTATTGGGACAAGGACGCTCAGCTCGAGAACGCCTTGCTCTCAAACGTGTGGTGTGAGGCTCGAACTTGGACAAGGGGTACACGATGTCGGTGAATGACACCTCGGCTAAAAAGGCGAAAGAGCCAGGGTCCAACTCCTCTGTTGAGTTCTTCCCCTTAAGGAACCAGGCTCACGGATGAGAAACGGTTCAGTACCCAATGGGCACAGGCGCAGCACGTCCAATTACACGAGGCAAGTTCATAGACAGTGGAACACCTCGTTCGAGTCAGACGAGAGCAAAAAATCGTCTGGGCGAAGAGTCTCCACTACGCGTGCCTGGAGACAGATATAGAGGCTGTCACAGGCTAAGGGTAGCCCACCCGAATTGTCAAGGCATGCCGAAATCGGATGTGCTAGGCCTACAAGGCGCATAACGGTGGCACAACGTAATCACGCTCCCGGCTGAAATCGCACGGATATCCGTGATGGTTACAATGGAGCGAACGAAAAACAAACAAACAAACAAACATTGATTGATTGATTGATTATTTTTTTAATCCATGTTCTGACTGTTGAATATGGTTATAACCTTCGTAACGTCTTGAGATACTTCCAGGTTCGTCTAACTAATGTGTGAAAGTATGATGTGCAAGCAAAACTTAATTCTTGATTTCATCTGCCACATGCCTGTTGTTGTCTGTACTCTGGGAGTTGGAAAGACATATGCATTTAAGTTGGACCATTCATGGATTTATGAAGTCGTGAAAAAAGCTATAGGGACTTTAACAATCTAGAGCAGATGCATGTTATCTCTGAACACCTGAAACATGTCATCTCTGAACACCTGGATCTTATCATATCTGAACACCTGAAACATGTCATCTCTGAACACCTGAATCTTATCATATCTGAACACCTGAAACATGTCACCTTTGATCTGCTTAAATTGTAAGACAAGAGTAGGTTGGACAGGTTCTATTTTCCTTGCTGTTTTTGCCACTGTGCAACTGCTGTACGTTTGTCACCCTGTGCCTCTTGTACCTCATTATTCCACCAAGGAGTCTGAAACCAATTACCTCTCACGCTGTTGTGAGACTTCCGTTTTTCTTGTCTAATTTTTCTCACAATATTAGTCTATGAGCGTTGGTAATGACATGACATGACTTTAGATGCTTGTGTGATCTACGTTTCTCTCCATTGATACATTCCACATGAGAGGGACAACTATGAAAAGTCCGAGGAAACAAATAGACGTTGGGGAATTTAGAATCAAATAGAGGGCTTGGACATTAGAAGCAAATTGAAGTCGGGGAATTTAGAAACAAATAGAGGGCTTTAACATTAGAAGTAAATCGAGGTCTGAATAATCAGAAGCAAATAGAGTTCGTGGAACTTGAAAAAAGACACTTAAATAAATGATAACGTCATGAAATTTAAATAGAAACAAACTAGAATGGGCAAAACTAGTTTCACTTATGACAGATCTGCAGGGATAAAATTTATCAAAATACTAAAAATAATAAGGGTGGGATGGGGGCTAAGAGAAGAAGCATAGTTTTCAATCTTGCTAATTAACCGTTTAGTGTGACCAGTTATTTTTCATTTCGTTCTATTAGTAATACTTCTCTCTCTCTCTCTCTCTCTCTCATTTTACCGAATAATGTGTGTGTGTTAAATCTGAGAATATTCTACGTGGATATTCTTCTGCTAGAACTATGTCTATACCATCTATTAAGATTAATGCCGTGTACATTGAGGTAGTATTAGAAAACGTACTAACTGCTCCAGAAGAGGACATTCCAGGACAAACAGTTTGAAACCCTGATTTTGAATTGAACTGATGAAATGGGATATCCACCAACGCAATCAACAGTCTATTAACGCTCGTTTCCTTTAAGCAGAACACTCGCTGAAAGTGTCAATATCGGAGACTTTTGATAGCGGTACTTACCCTAGTATCGTTCATCAGATGCACCTGATTTAACTAATATTGACATTTGTACCTTTGATGGATCGAAAATTGAAAACATTTAATGATCTGTTCTGTTTTCTAATCTCAGAATTGTTGACCCTTTTTTGTTTTCTAGTTTTTGAATCAATGCTATTGTTTGGGAAACCGTTCAGTTTTATAGAATTATAAATCCACGTCACGGAAGTTTGAACAGTAAAACATCAAAAGTTGTCCGACATAAATCGTGTCGAATGAGGGTAGCTTGATGAGTTACGCGTCATTTACTGTGAGTGCTGGATTGTAACACGTTCACTAGATGAACATATAAGATTTCTGCAGTCATAGCATTGACGGGTGCGTGAATGCAGTGTTTTAACAGGGAATCTCAAACTATAAATGGTTTTCATGAAGTGGAATCCCGCTATACTGCATACTTTTAAAACAAATTTCCCTATATAACAACAATTTTCAAAATAGATAATTGTTTTTATTCTTTATTGTTTATACTGTATATAGCGAATTCTGCAAATTTCCTATAGAGAGCATGAGACAAATGTGTACGTAAGCAATAAAATAGAAATGTATACAGGCCAACAAGAACCGTTGCATTCAATAGTGACACAACGAAAACTTGCGGCTTGAGTCCTTGTCAAAAACACTACTGCAGGGAACCGTCGAAGATTAAAGAATCAAGGGAGGTCAAAGAAAATCATGGACAGACAACACCAATGACTGGACAAGACAAGATTTTTCCTCACTCATCCGTATCGTTGAAGATATAAATCGCTGGAGGACTCGCTTTGTGCTGAAGCATCCAATGCAGTACCCCTACGACCCTCATGTCATACGGGATTATATGATAGGATATAGCTATTAATTCTGCTATCACATTAACATTCCGTGAGTCGGATCAAGTTGTTATACTTAACCCAAATTTCTAAATGTTAATATTATAAAAATTAATTATTACTGACTCAAATTGTTCGATAAATCCTGGAATAATTCTTTAATTTACTTGTTACTTTCGCCTGTTTATCCTTCAGTTTCTGATAGGAAGAACTATATGCAACGTTCTCTACTGAATGATGTGTGCCCATCGCGTTAAGTGCCCTTCTATGAGCTGTGTTATTCCGCAGGTGTAGTGCTACGCGCGTTTCAGGTCCTGTGAGAACTTAACCAAGTGGATTCCTTTCCTCCTATCAAACCAGATATCATTCACCTGATAACTGACCTAACAATTAATTTTTAAAAAGTAGATTTACACACCAAAATAACACTATTCAAAACGATTGTTATACCAAAGATATGCTACCAAAGCCAAACATGGACAATGACAGCATAAGACAAACGTAAACTAGAGTGACAGGTGAAATGGCATGCTTACGCAGAATAATAAGAATATCGCTAAGAGACAGAGTGAAAAATGAGGATATTAGACAAAGAACCGGCACCGCCCCAATTTTGGAATATATTAAGAACCAACAGATCAAATGGTTTGCACACATCAGCAAACTACCACCAGACAGCATACCACAGCAAGCTATGCTACACAGATACAGTGAAGGCAGACCTAGAGGCCAACCTCGAAAACGATTGACCACCGAAATAAAATAGGCGACAAATTCCACAATATACTCAGCACACATGAGGGCCATCTCCAGAGAACTATTCTACCACTGACGCTGAAAGGCAATAAATGGTTTAGTGAATAGATAGATAGAGTTTCTTTTGGACGATCTACTTTTCTTTTTCCCTCTGACTTCTACATGCTTTCTCATCAAATGCCAATAGCGAAACTAGACAGGGGCGGCTGCCCCTGTTATATACGCCAAAAGCAATTCTCGGGAATAAAACATTCGAAAAGAATATAGCTTATGTAGGGCATGTTCCATAGCTTGCACCGGATGCCATAATGCCTAGTTTCGATACTTTCTAAATGTCATACAGAGCTAACAGTATTTAGTTTACATGAATGATTGAATATTGTCGTGGCTTACATTATGTGCTTACATTTGATATCATTATGTTGGCAGAATTCAATCTGCGTGGATTCAGATCTGAGTACTCTATATGTACCCGGGAGAGAGGGGGGGGGGAACTACTGTTATTGAATAATCTAGTAGGGTTAAATATGATCTTGTGGAGTTATTGGAGATGTGTGGTTGCGTACATGTGTACATGTGTGCGTGCGAGCGTTCGTGAGTGCTTGTATATGTGTATGTGTGTGTATATGTGGTATGTTTGCGTGCATGCAGAAGGTTTTAGCTATCTTACAAGTGTAAAAAATTCATAAATTTGTACAGTTGTGATACAAGTATCGGACACATGTGATTTCTGTATGATGCTAGTGTAGACATAGGTATCCGAAAAGAGTGAGATAAATAGTAGAGACATGTTGGGATTAGATATCGTCCAGATGTGAGAGGTATCGTCCAGGTGTGAGAGGTATTGTCCAGGTGGGATAGAAATATTGAGGTGTGAGATATATAACGGACATATGTTGGACTGTTACTTTAATCTAGAGATTAATGTTTCTCTGACATGCTTATTTAGTAAAGAAATGATTCAGAAATCTTGCAAGTCCCAGGTCGCAGTTATGGCGGCGTATAGTCGTGTTTACATTTCAGACGGGCGTACTTTTATATCATAAATGATAACATGATATACCACTACGTAGGGTGTGTAAATGTAGACATGATAGTCCACCCTTTAACGATCATCGCCGGTGCTATGATGTTTGTGTATCGATGTGCTTAAATCTTATTCAGCATCTCATGTTGCTAGTAAATAAAAGTAAATTATATAAAAAAAAATTCTATCTGGATATAAAAAATAGCCATGAGGTATGCTGCAGGTAAATCTGTAGATTCCTTATAAAACTACTGATATGGGTGCTTAGAAGGCTGGAGTGCAATGGGTGCTCATTGCAGTGAAAATCATAGGGTGAAATGTATTGTCATTAATAAGTATTTTTCAATTGTAGTTCTATCTATGGTGTCACTATAATGTTATTTACAATACTCTTTATAGTGCTTTTTTGAGTACTGTTTGTCTAGTTCTCTTTCCTCTGATATTGATGCTATTAAGTCGTTTCCTCAGTTATATCTACAGTAGCTCATTCGTGACTCTAGACAATACAAGCCTCCTAGCCGAATTAATTTGGACCTAGTTCGTTACGTTTTTGATTATTGTTTGAATTTTAATTGATCGCTATTTACATACTTGAATTCGCATGCCAAAATAGCCAAGGCTGACCAATAGATTCCACGGAAATCGGATACTAGTTCATGTCTAGGTTTTAGCGAACAGGTCTCATATACAGCCGACAGTCGCGGTTCAGTTGTGCTTCTACTATAATATTAGTGGTGATTTTAGTGCTATTTCTAGAGCTTTTCAAGAGTTGTTCTAATAATGCTATGAGGTTGCATCTATGGGTTTCACCAATGACCCACTAGACAAACTATCCATGCAACAGAAAACCTTAGTAGATGACATGCCATTATACTGAGGCTCTCTTATCGACGCTTTATAGCATGTCATCTAAACATTTATAGATTCCCTCTGAGTAGAAGGTTCCTTCAATAGGCATTGCATTAAGCCGAAAGCTGAAGTCTCCTGGGTATGAAAGAAAGATCAGAAAAACTACCCCATTGCACATAGGAAGTAAGAGCTAATCACTCGCAAGTCCTGGGGGTTCTCAAACAAACAAACAAACAAACATTGCTATTTTTCTTGTTAGTTCTAAATTGCTGTTACTTGTGCTGTTTCTATCGATCTATGTGACTTGTTCTGTACAGAACGTTGTTCTCACAGCTACTCTGTAAGCCTCTCGGTTGTGTGCAAGTCGTTCAGCCTCTTCCATTGTCGTATTCAGATGGTCTTCGATATCCTGTAGCCACGATGGTCTTGGTCTGCCTCTTGTGATCTTTCCTGAAATTGTTTCCTCCATGATTAATCTTTCTAAGCTATTTTGTCTCTTTATATGTCCAAAATATATTAGCTTGCTATTTTTGATAGTTTTAAGAAGTCAGTCTACTTCTATGTGCAGGACTTTGGGACGCCTGTTACTTCTATGTGCAGGACTTTGGGACGCCTGTTACTTCTATGTGCAGGACTTTGGGACGCCTGTGTTGGTTCATCTTTCTGTCTATGATATTCTTAGGACATTTCTACTCGTGTATTTCATTTAGAGGGCTGATATTGTATTTTCTAATGAGGATATCATTGCCCACGTCTCACAACTGTATGTTGCCACTGGAAAAATATAGCCTCTGAATAGTTGTAATTTTATTTTTCTGTTTCCCCTTGCAATACACTTTTAATCTGTGATGTTTTTATAGGGCTATTGCTAGTCTCTATTTTTTCTCTGCTGAACAATCTCATGTGGTGTTGATGGTTTACCCGAGATATTCGAAGCTTCTGACATTTTCTAGTTGTTTTTTGTCAATAACTATTGTAGTTGTGATTTCATTCCTATTGATATGCGTTATTTTTGTGTGTGTTTATTTTTGTGTGTGTTTATTTTCGTGTGTGTTTATTTTTGTGTGTGTTTATTTTTGTGTGTGTTCATTGAGGAAAAAATATTGTGCCTCGCTATTAATTGATATAATCATGTGCTCTAAACCTGTTGGACTCCTTTATATTAGGATGGTGTTATGATCATACCTAATTTCTGAAATCGCTTGGCCTTCGATATTAAAAGGTAGAAACTGTTGATAACGTGGGTTTCCCGTATATTTTGTGATGTCTTCTGCGTATATGTTGAACAGATATGGTGAGAGGCCGCATCCCTATCTGACTCCTGTGGTACATACACTGATCGTCTCTAATCCATCCGTCATATTTCAATTCTCCATATCTTAACACAGAATACATGATGGCCACTGGATTTCCCTCCTGTTTGTATAAATTCAGCAATTAATTCATCGTACCCTGGTGACTTGTCAGTTTCTAAGTTTTGTTCAAGTTCTGGTTCACTTTCTGTGTGTTTAGTTGTGTTTGAGTATGTCTATCTTTGAATCTTCGTATATTTCTCTACAGTATTTTTATCCACCCTTTCAAAATGTCTTTATTTCCTGTTAGTATGATTCCCATCTTGTCATTGATTGCTTGTGTGGCTGGTTGAAATTTTGCTTTCAGTGTTTTTGCTTTTTTAAAACATATTCTAGTTTCCCTCTGTTCGTGCAGTTATTTAATTCCTTTACAATTGTTGTCGATGTGGTTTTTCGTGTTCTGTCAAATCTTTCATCTGATTTATTTATTTAGTTTCTTGTATTCTTCTCGTTGTTTGTTATCTTTTAGTGATTTCAGTTTTTGTCCTGTTGTTGACCAATTGTAATGTTTGACCGTGAAGTTATCCTTATTTTTTCATATCTTTAAGGTATGTGAGCTTGTGAAGAGGATAATTTTGAGTCTCTAATGTTACTTGCAATTTTGTGTGTACGTCAATTTCTCTTGAACGGCCATCAATTTACTAAACTTGTTGTGCACCTCCTCGCTGAATCTGTTAGTATTACTCTGTTATGTAATAACAAGCACCTGACAAAATAGACCACAGACCTGCAAAAATGATAAATTACGTTGCACTGAAAGTTGGCAAATATTCACATATCTAAGCAGTATACTTTCAAAAAAATGTTACCTTTGAAAATGAAGTGTATACAAGGATCGCCAAGATAAACAGCACTTTTGGCAGATTATGTGCATATGTGTAGTATAGAGGTTAATGGCATTAACCTACAGACTAAACTGAAAGTTTATAGAGCGGTGCTGTTATATGCTAGTGAAACATGGACTGTGTATAGACGACACGTGAGGAAGCTCAATCACTTTCACACAAAAATCTCAGAAAAGCTATGAACATCAAATGGCAAAACAAGATTCCAGATACCGCTGTATCTGACAGATCTAGTATCCTTAGTAGTATTGACATTATTCTGATGAAGACACAGATTTGCTGGTCAGGCCACCTGGTACGTATACCAGATCATCGCCTGCCAAAGATACTTCAATCAATCAAGTGTCATGCCGAATGCCGTAGGCGATCATGTTTCTCCACGACTCACTGTGTTGTCTCATGTGTTGTCAATAAGCTCGATTTCTGAACTTTTCCGTGCCATAATACTATTGCATCTAGCAACTTCTCTCTTTGTTGTCCCCTGTTTCTTTTCCCCTTGATCTTTCCAGTGGTTTTTAAGTGTTCAAGCTGCGTTCTTCTCATACATGATCTAGAAAACTTGAATGATACTTATCTATGGTAAATTGCAGAAGAGCATAAGCATACGTTCACAAAGTGGCCAAAAGAAAAACCACACTGAAAGTCTCTTTGAAATAGACAAAGATACATGGAGAATACTTGCAGAAAATAGAGCTACATGTTGCTCTCTAAAAAAGCGTATCATCATGTGAAAATTCGAGAAATGCAGCAGCACAATAGCGGAGAGTAGATAGAAAGTCATGTGTAGACCAAAAACCATCTACAGTGGTCATCCCATGCCCGAACTTCCAAGGACATTTACTGCCAGAATATGTCACATGAGCCATCTACACATTCATAATTAAGGAAATAACCCTAGCTCAATTTTATAACTGGATGTCAAATAGTCATCATCATTTCTGGTGGATGAACAACAGCATCTGATGGGTTTAGTGCTTTTCCTGTTTGTTTTTTAAAGGCTGGATTCGACTAGGCCATCTCGAGATGCCTAGTCACTTCACTTTCAACCTGTCCCAAAAAGGTCTATATTGGTTATATCACGACGCTGGATACTATTGGAAACTGACGAAAAGTCTTGACAAAACTGTCGAAAAGGCTGTCGAAAGTTACTGGATCTTGTTTGTAATCTCAGGACCAACTGTAGATGAAAGAGTTGATTCTCATTCGAAAATTCCCAAGTTCACAGTAGGTTTCCACCTCAGCTGAAGATCAAATGATTCTTTCTAGCTTTGTCAGAAAATTATGTTGCCCATGGTAATTTAATAAGGAGGATATCACGATCTTGATATAGTGTGATTTCTGGTCTGGTCAAGAGAAGCCAGCCTTCAGTTCGGTACGACGTCTTGCACTCCAGTGTTTTTTCTTCTTAATTTATATCTGATCTTTATATTATCTATTAGGAGCTCGTGGTCAGAATCACAATCGGCTCTAGGATATGTTTTACAGGACAACAGACTATTTCTCTCCCTTTCCGGCGTATAGTGATGAAGCATATGTGATTTATTTTGTTGGGCTGGTGACGTCCAGGACTATAGACATCTGGGGTGTTTGACGAATGTTTTAGTAGTTACTTCTTTCCCTACCAACTTTCGCATTCAGGTTATTAGAATATGTACTGTTTGTAATGCTGGTTTACAGTTAGTTCTAGTGAATGTTTATTGAAATTGTAGTGAGTGCTAATTGAAAATTGTGGTAAATGTTAATTGTTACTTATAGTTCCGGTTTATTAATAACGTTACTGCTGTTACTTGTGCTGATTCTAGTACTGTTCCTTAGGCTTTTTGTAGTTCTGTAATATTGCTAATTCTAGTACTGGTTTATTGTTATTTATAGTGCTGTTTTATTGCAAATTCTAGCGTTGGTTTATTTCTAATTCTAGTGCTGGTTTATTTCTAATTCTAGTGCTGGTTTACTTCTAATTCTAGTGCTGGTTTATTGATAATCTATTGCTGCTTTTTGTGCTTATGATAGTTTTATTACGTGTGTTGCTTCTGGTACTTTTACCTGTACTGATTCTAGTACTGTTAATTTTGGCTATTTTATTTATGGTTTATTGTTAATTCTAGTGATATTTTATTTCTAATTCTAGTGTTATTTCTTGATCTAATTCTGGTACTGTTACTTGTGCTGATTATGGTACTGTTATTTGATATAATTATGGTACTGTTACTTGATCTAATTCCGGTGCTGTTACTTGATATAATTCTGGTACTGTTACTTGATCTAATGCTGGTGTCGTTACTTGATCTAATTCTGGTACTGTTACTTGATCTAATTCTGGTACTGTTACTTGATCTAATTCTGGTACTGTTACTTGATCTAATTCTGGTGTCGTTACTTGATCTAATTCTGGTGTCGTTACTTGATCTAATGCTGGTACTGTTACTTGATCTAATCCTGGTACTGTTACTTGATCTAATTCTGGTACTGTTACGTGATCTAATTCTGGTGTCGTTACTTGATCTAATTCTGGTACTGTTACTTGATCTAATTCTGGTACTGTTACTTGATCTAATTCTGGTACTGTTACTTTATCTAATTCTGGTGTCGTTACTTGATCTAATTCTGGTACTGTTACTTGATCTAATTCTGGTAATTTTACTTGATCTAATTCTGGTACTGTTGCTTGATCTAATTCTGGTGCTGTTACTTGATCTAATTCTGGTACTGTTGCTTGATCTAATTCTGGTGCTGTTAATTGATCTGATTCTGGTACTGTTACTTGATTTAATTCTGGTACTGTTACTTGATATAATTCTGGTACTGTTATTTGATGTAATTCTGGTACTGTTTCTTGATCTGATTCTGGTACTGTTACTTGATTTAATTCTGGTACTGTTACTTGATCTAATTCTGGTACTGTTACTTGATTTGATTCTGGTACTGTTACTTGATCTAATTCTGGTACTGTTACTTGATCTAATTCTGGTACTGTTACTTGATTTGATTCTGGTACTGTTACTTGATCTAATTCTGGTACTGTTACTTGATCTAATTCTGGTACTGTTACTTGATTTAATTCTGGTACTGTTACTTGATCTAATTCTGGTACTGTTACTTGATTTGATTCTGGTACTGTTACTTGATCTAATTCTGGTACTGTTACTTGATATAATTCTGGTACTGTTACTTGATTTGATTCTGGTACTGTTACGTGATCTAATTCTGGTACTGTTACTTGATCTAATTCTGGTACTGTTATTTGATGTAATTCTGGTACTGTTACTTAATCTAATTCTGGTACTGTTACTTAATCTAATTCTGGTACTGTTACTTGATTTGATTCTGGTACTGTTACTTGATCTAATTCTGGTACTGTTACTTGATCTAATTCTGGTACTGTTACTTGATCTAATTATGGTACTGTTACTTGATCTAATTCTGGTACTGTTACTTGATTTGATTCTTGTACTGATACTTGATCTAATTCTGATGCTGTTACTTGATCTAATTCTGGTGTTGTTACTTGATCTAATTCTGATGCTGTTACTTGATCTAATTCTGGTGTTGTTACTTGATCTTATTCTGGTACTGTTACTTGATCTAATTCTGGTACTGTTACTTGATCTAATTCTGATGCTGTTACTTGATCTAATTCTGGTACTGTTACTTGATCTAATTCTGATGCTGTTACGTGATCTAATTCTGATGCTGTTACTTGATCTAATTCTGGTGTTGTTACTTGATCTTATTCTGGTACTGTTACTTGATCTATTTCTGGTACTGTTACTTGATCTAATTCTGGTACTGTTACTTGATCTAATTCTGGTACTGTTACTTGATCTAATTCTGGTACTGTTACTTGATCTAATTCTGATGCTGTTACTTGATCTAATTCTGGTGTTGTTACTTGATCGTATTCTGGTGTTGTTACTTGATCTTATTCTGGTGTTGTTACTTGATCTTATTCTGGTGTTGTTACTTGATCTTATTCTGGTGTTGTTACTTGATCTTATTCTGTTGTTGTTACTTGATCTTATTCTGGTGTTGTTACTTGATCTAATCTGGTACTGTTACTTGATCTAATTCTGATGCTGTTACTTTATCTTATTCTGGTGTTGTTACTTGATCTAATCTGGTACTGTTACTTGATCTAATTCTGATGCTGTTACTTGATCTAATTCTGGTGCTGTTACTTGATCTAATTCTGGTGTTGTTACTTGATCTAATTCTGGTGTTGTTACTTGATATAATTCTGATGCTGTTACTTGATCTAATTCTGGTGTTGTTACTTGATCTAATTCTGGTGTTGTTACTTGATCTAATTCTGGTGTTGTTACTTGATCTAATTCTGATGCTGTTACTTGATCTAATTCTGGTGCTGTTACTTGATCTAATTCTGGTGTTGTTACTTGATCTAATTCTGATGCTGTTACTTGATCTAATTCTGGTGTTGTTACTTGATCTAATTCTGATGCTGTTACTTGATCTAATTCTGGTGTTGTTACTTGATCTAATTCTGGTGTTGTTACTTGATCTAATTCTGATGCTGTTACTTGATCTAATTCTGGTGCTGTTACTTGATCTAATTCTGGTGTTGTTACTTGATCTAATTCTGGTGCTGTTACTTGATCTAATTCTGGTGTTGTTACTTGATCTAATTCTGGTGTTGTTACTTGCTCTAATTCTGGTGATGTTACTTGATATAGTTCTTGTGCTGTTATTTGATATAATTATGGTACTGATACTTGATCTAATTCTTCTTCTTCTGCGTTCGTTCTCAAACTCCTCCAGATTAGCAGGATATAGTCCGGAGATCGGAATGCGCTGGGCCATGGTTTACATCATTTCTGCTATATCTGCGCCTTTCGGCCTGATACATCCGACTTCAGCATGGCTTTGAGTCACTGACCCTATATGAGATGGGACAGCAAACTCCGTCGCATAAACTCCTTAGACGCCTTTTACGACATGCGTGGATGGTAAAAAGTGTTGCTATTCTTTTCTCCACTTTCGGGTTCTGGCAACACACGGGCGACTTGATCTAATTCTGGTGCTGTTACTGTGTTGATTCTAGTACTGTTAATTGCGGCTGTTTTTATTTCTGGTTTATTGCTAATGCTAGTGTTGGTCTATTGCTAATTCTAGTGCTAGTACTTGTGCTGATTTCGGTGCTGTTACTTGGGCTGCTTGTAATTCTGGTGTATTGATAATTCTAGTTCTGGTTTATTGCTAATTCTAGTGCTGTTACTAATTTTGACTAAAGTACGTGCTGTTATTTATATTGGTTCTAGTACTGCTACTTGTGCGGATTCTTCTTCTTCTTCTTCTTCAGCGTTCATCCTCAAACTCCTGCTTGATCTCTCCTGTAGCATTACTACTAGATCTCTAGCAGAATGCAGTCCAGAGAATGGAAATGCGTTGTGTCGCCGTTTTATTTGCGCCAATGGTCTGACACATCCGTCTTCGCAGAGTGCGGATTCAAGTGATGCTATTTGTACTGGTTCTAGTGTTGTTACTTCTGAGTCAAGTTTTGCTACTTCTGAGTCTAGTGTTGTTACTTCTGAGTCTAGTGTTTTTATTTCTGAGTCTAGTGTTTTTATTTCTGAGTCTAGTGTTGTTACTTTTGTTGATTCTAGTTCCGATTTTTGGTGCTGATTATAGTGATGTTTCGTTTGCTGATCTAGCGTTGTTACCTGTGCTGATTATAGTGCTGTTTCGTGTGCTGATCTAGCGTTGTTACCTGTGCTGATTATAGTGCTGTTTCGTGTGCTGATCTAGCGTTGTTACCTGTGCTGATTATAGTGCTGTTTCGTGTGCTGATCTAGCGTTGTTACCTGTGCTGATTATAGTGCTGTTTCGTGTGTTGATCTAGCGTTGTTACCTGTGCTGATTATAGTGCTGTTTCGTGTGTTGATCTAGCGTTGTTACCTGTGCTGATTATAGTGCTGTTTCGTGTGCTGATCTAGCGTTGTTACCTGTGCTGATTATAGTGCTGTTTCGTGTGCTGATCTAGCGCTGTTACCTGTGTTGATTAAAGTGTTGTTACTTCTGCAGATTCTAGTGCTTATACCTGTGCTAATTATATTGTTGTACATGTGCTGTTTGTAGTACTATTTAGTATTGTGTGTCAATGACTTCTCATGCTGTTTGTAGTACGGATCCTAATAGCACTCTATTAGCTATGCTTTTTTGTGTGCTTTTCTACCATACGATTTGTAACTAATGATTGCACATTTTCATCACCAGCTATAGTAACATTTGCTAATTAATTACTGTAACACTAGTAACAGCTACAGTAGTATTTGCCAATTAATTATAACACCGGCACCAGTTACGCAATATTTACTAATAATTTATTTTTAACATCAGCATCACCTAATGATACTTAATTATTGTAACAACGGCATCCCAAATAGATTAACATTTGCCAGTTAATTATTGTAACACCAGCACCAGCTACCGTAACATATGCTAGTTAATATATTAAAAACTGATACCAGCTACAGAAACACACGCTAGTTAATTTTGTTAACACTATACTAACTATAAGAACACACGCTAGTTAATTTTGTTAACGCTATACTAACTATAAGAACACACGCTAGTTAATTTTGTTAACGCTATACTAACTATAAGAACACACGCTAGTTAATTTTGTTAACACTATACTAACTACAAGAACACACGCTAGTTAATTTTGTTAACGCTATACTAACTATAAGAACACACGCTAGTTAATTTTGTTAACACTATACTAACTACAAGAACACACGCTAGTTAATCTCGAGGTGATTAGGATAGTTTGCAGCAAATTGAAAATGTGCGAGAATTCCATTATAGCAAGCAACCCAGACATAGATTACTCACTGCTCGACAACCAATTCTTTTTTATATTTCTCGACGTTTAACCAGATTTGGGTGTGAACTAAATGAGATATTTATGGATTTGGAACAACTCATTTCAATCATGTCCACCACCCACTGACCAACCCTCACTTCGTTTCCCAATTTTACCCTTCTCACTACAAAAAGCAACGGAAGTTATAGTTATTAGATGAATTTTCT
The DNA here is from genome assembly GCA_034231615.1 of Meghimatium bilineatum. Classification (NCBI taxonomy): domain Eukaryota; kingdom Metazoa; phylum Mollusca; class Gastropoda; order Stylommatophora; family Philomycidae; genus Meghimatium; species Meghimatium bilineatum. Next base: position 24,807,552 of record CM067321.1, read on the forward strand.
GGAAATTACAATCTCCAAACCAAAACCATCTCTGTCAGAACAGATTTCATGTGACAATGGCTGCTTCATTGTCTGTGATACCTCTTGTTGTGTGATGATTGCAGAGTTAGTTGTGATCAAAGGACTTTTCTGACTGATTAAGAACTTAACATGTAAATATCAAATGTTTCATCCATCGAGTCTAGTATCAATAGACATGTTGATACTTATCTAACGTTTAGATTCTAGAGCAAGTATCTTCAGAGACTGTGAATATAACGTTTAGATTCTAGGCTAAGTATCTTCAGAGACTGTGAATATAACGTTTAGATTCTAGGCTAAGTATCTTCAGAGACTGTGAATATAACGTTTAGATTCTAGAGCAAGTATCTTCAGAGACTGTGAATATAACGTTTAGATTCTAGAGCAAGTATCTTCAGAGACTGTGAATATAACGTTTAGATTCTAGAGCAAGTATCTTCAGAGACTGTGAATATAACGTTTAGATTCTAGAGCAAGTATCTTCATAGACTGTGAATATGACGTTTAGATTCTAGAGCAAGTATCTTCAGAGACTGTGAATATAACGTTTAGATTCTAGAGCAAGTATCTTCAGAGACTGTGAATAGGACGTTTAGATATTAGGCTAAGTATCTTCAGAGACTGTGAATATAACGTTAGGCCAAGTATCTTCAGAGACTGTGAATATAACGTTTAGATTTTAGGCTAAGTATCTCAGAGACTGTGAATATAACGTTTAGATTCTAGACTAAGTATCTTCAGAGACTGTGAATATAACGTTTAGATTCTAGACCAAGTATCTTCAGAGATTGTGATTATATTTTTCTGATTCTAGACTCTAACATAACCATCTAACATATATTTGGCTTTCGCGGGCTAAGACAAAGCTTTTGACAGAATAGATAGACCACAACTACGGATAAAACAGCGGACATATGGAGTTCTTCAACATTTCATAGGCCATTGTCAGAACATGTACGCCAATAGTCAATGCGCAGTACGAACGAGCACAGGAACATCCGATAATTTCCAAATTCACTCGGGAGTTAGACAAGGATATGTACTATCCCCTATCGTTCATAACATATATAGATCACATCTGCAAAGTAGCAAAGACAACGGAAGAAAACAATCTGGAGGATAAGTTAAACGAATTGCTATTTTCAGACGACCAAGCACTAGTTGCATTTTCAGAAGAGCAACTACAAAGACAAATAGCCAGATTACATCAAACATGCCAAACCTTTAACATGAAGTTACATATAGGAAAAATAACGACGTAATGAAGATAGGAAGAACAGAAATACCAATATATATATATATATATATATATATATATATATATATATATATATATATATATATATATATATATATATATATATATATATATATATATATATATATATTGGAAACAACAGACTTAAACCAAACTGAGTTCACATATCTAGGAAGCAATATGACGGCAAGGGCAGCAAAGAAATACATAATAGATGTAATAAGGTATATCAAACCTCAGGGCAAATGACACCATTCTTCAGAAACAAATATGTAGCTTTAAACACAAAAGTAACAATATTCAAAATAATTATTATGCCAAGTATCTGCTGAGATTGTGATTAAATCGTTTAGATTCTAGACCAAGTATCTTCTGAGATTGTGATTATAACGTTTATATTCTAGAGGAAGTATCTTCAGAGACTGTGAATGTATCGTTTAGATTCTAGACAAAGTATATTTAGTGACTGTGAATGTACCGTTTAAATTCTAGACAGAATATATTCTTAAACAGTGATAACTATATTACGCAATATCTAGATGATGCACCTGCAAAGAGTGCAACAATTATATCATTCAGATTCTAGACCAAGAATGTTCAGATATTTTTATTGCAATATTTTATGTAGTCCATATCAAATATTTTCAGAAATTGTTATCTTATTCGATCAGATTCTAGACAAACTAACTTTAGATATTCTGATAAATGTCTCATTCAGATATATTCTAGGTCTGGTGTGTTAAGGGTTTATGACTACTTCTTTCTATTGTTGGATATATTTATATATTCTTTTCTTCTGCTTACATTCTGCAACTTCTACAGATTAACATGACAGTCATGAAAACGTTTGTTGTCATGGTTTGTAGCTTAACTGTGATATCTGTTGGTTTTTTTGTCTGACACATTCGACTTCAGCGTTTCTTCTTATGCTAGATGGAATGGGAAAGCCAGCTACATCACAAGCCTCCTTAATTTAATCTTGCGACATGCATGTCAGAAAACAATATTTCTTGCTGCTCTTTCGTGTCTTGATATACATATAATGCTGTTGTCATGCGTAGCCTGACCAAGTATTCTCTAATGACTAGTAAGTTGAAGGACACCACAATGACAACAATAAATGCAACACATTATCAACAGTAACAATGACAATACAGTGATATCACAAGTTACAGCACACGATCAGTATGTCAGCACATGAGAAGTTCTAGAGATAATGACGCATGATGGAGAAAATGAGGAAGGACAAAACGATGATAATATGATGGGGCATGAATATGAAAGAGAATAGATTTATTGTCAGGTAATAAATATACCGGAGCATGATATAAATATAAATATACCGGAGCATGATATAAATATAAATATACCGGAGCATGATATAAATATAAATATACTGGAGCATGATATAAATATAAATATACCGGAGCATGATATAAATATACTGCAAATAGATACATATACTAATCATATTAACGTGCTCAGATAGCACGAAGATTGTAAGAACAATACTGACATGCTCAGATTGTAGCATTTACAACAAAAATATTGACATGCTCAGATGGAACCACAATTGTAACAATACTAATGGCATGCTCAGATAGCCGCAATTGTTACAATAATATTGCATGTTCAGATAGCCGCAATTGTAACAATGATACTGGCATTCCCAGATAGGTAAAATTGTAACAATAATACTGACATGCTCTGATATAGCCACAATTGTAACAATAATACTGACATGCTCTGATATAGCCACAATTGTAACAATAATATTGACATGCTCAGAAAGCGCGACAATTGTAGCAACTTTAAAGTAATCCTGTGAGATGATCTCGTTTGATATCCAACTGGATGATGTATTAATAATGATAATAATAATAATGATAATAATAATAATAATAATAATGATAATAATAATGATAAAAATAATAAAAATAATAATAATAATAATATTAATAATAATAATAATAATAATAATAATAATAACAATAAGACCCATAACCCTTCCGGGCCGTAGGGTATGCTTTATTGGAGACATCAGCTACAAAACCTTCCAAATACCGTTATCCACAGCCATTCGGAGGAGTGTAGGCAAATCATAACAAGACCATTCCTTGATGTTATCACTCCAGGATTTTCTTTTCTCGACTCTTCTCCTTAAAACCTCCACTGTTCCTTGCAAATTAATTTTTGAAAGTAAATCATGTCTAAACCGAACAAGTTTACGCTGTTTCACAACTGCCAAGAGTGGTTCTTGATAACCTGCAAGTTTGTTTATTTGTTCGCAGACGAATATATTTATCCTCAGCTGGAGAGGAGATAGGCACCACTAGCTAAACCTTTTGCCCACTGAAATACTGCAATGGATAATCACACACAGAGAATACGGAACAAAGATCATAAACTTACCGAAAACTGTGTTATCGGCACATGGAATGTGCGCACGCTATACGCATGCGGAAAGGTCAGCGAACTTACACACGAATTAAACAAGTATACATGGGACATAATGGGCATGGCAGAGGTAAGGTGGACGGGATTTGGTGAAACAACAACGGATGAAGGTCACAATATATGGTATAGCGGAGATGAAACAAAACACCAACATGGAGTGGGGTTTATTGTAAACAATGAGAAAGTTAAATCTATCATTAGTTGCACCCCTATAAACAGCAGACTTATAACAATATGTAGCTAAACCCAAAAACATCACGATAATTCAAGTTTATGCCCCAACTGCCCATTATGACGAAGAGGAAATAGACGCATTTTACGAAACACTAGAAGACACAATAAAGGAGATCCCCCAAAAATATCTATTAATAGTACTAGGCGATTGGAACGCAAAATTGGGACCTGATGCTTATGATCAATGGGCCGGTACAGTAGGGAAATTTGGAACAGGAGAAACGAATGAACGAGGACTAAGACTATTGGATTTTGCCAACAAATTTAAATTTACTCTTGCAAATACATTATTCCCACACAAGCTTTCCAGAAGAACAACGTGGCATGCTCCAAAAGCAGACGTACATAATCAAATTGATTTCATTCTTACACCGAGAAAATTCAATTCCAGCATAAACAAAGCACAAACAAGAACTTTTCCAGGAGCAGACATCGGTAGTGACCATGATATGGTTCTATTGACGATCAAAATGAAGCTTAAAAAGAATCATACGCAAAACAAATGCACACGATTAAGATTTAATTTAGAAAAATTGAAAGATCCAGAAATAGCAGAGATATTTGAGGCAATAGTGGGAGGAAAATTTGCAGCTCTAAACCTTATAAATGAAGATGTTAACTCTCTCACAGAAACCATGAAAGGAACTTTATTAGAATCAGCAACAGAAATACTAGGGACAAGAAGAATAACACACAAACCTTGGGTAACAGATGACATCCTAAAATTGTGTGACGAACGGAGGGAAATGAAAAAGATTAAGAAAGAGGCCCCTGAAATGTCAGGGCAATATAGTAAAATAAACAAAAACATCAGAAGGAAAATGAAACAAGCACAAGAAGTGTGGCTAGAGGAACAATGCGAAACCATCAATGAAGGTATTAAACGCGGAAACAATAAGGTAGCATACGACACTCTAAGAAAGATAACACAGCCTAAAAGACCAAATATATCTACAATACAAGACAAACACGGAAAGATACTCAATGAAACAACAGATATAGTGAAAAGATGGACAGAGTATTGCAAGGAGCTGTATAACTGCAAGTGTAATCCTAACTTTACGATATTACAGAGTTCTGAACTAAACAACAGAGAAATAGGAAATGCAGAAATTTTAGTAGATGAAATAAAAGTGGCCATACGAACATTGAAAGGAGGGAAGTCACCTTGGTGTAGACAACATTCCAGCAGAATTGTTGAAATACGGGGGCATTAATGTGGTAAATATTATGACAAAAATATGCTAAAATATATGGAACACAAAACAATGGCCCACTGATTGGACACAGTCACTAATAATACCAATTCCCAAGAAAGGAAATTTGAAAGTGTGTACAAGTTACAGAACAATTAGCCTTATAACACACCCCAGTAAAGTGATGCTCAAAATACTACTTAACAGAATGGGACACAAATCGGAAGAAATAATTGCAGAAGAACAAGCTGGCTTCAGAGCAAACAGAAGCACTGTTGAACAAATATTTAACATCCGAACACTAATCGAAAAACATATTCAGCACCAACGTGATCTATACCACAACTTCATTGACTTTACAAAGGCCTTTGATTGTGTTTGGCATGATGGTCTGTGGCACATACTGAGGAAATTTAATTTTGACACCACAATTATAGACATTATTGAAGCTCTGTACAAAAATGCAAATAGTGCTGTCTTGTCACACAATACAATTGGAGAGTTCTTCAAAACAACTGTGGGAGTTCGACAGGGATGCATAATGTCCCCAGTACTTTTTAACATATACTTAGAGCACATAATACAAGAGACATTACATGACTACAACACGTCTGTATCGATCGGAGGTCGCTCTATTTGCAACTTGCGTTTCGCTGATGATATTTATCTTATAGCTGGGTCAGAACAATCATTGCAAGAATTAACATCAAAGTTAGAAAAAGTTACCAGCAAGTACAGAATGGAAATCAATACAGATAAGAGCAAAATCCTGGTAAACAGCAGAGACACAGAAAACCAGACTAATATCATGATGAATGGACATAAGCTTGAGGAGGTGAATACCTTCAAATACCTCGGATCCAGTATATGCAGCGATGGTAAATGCAAAGCAGAACTAAAAATAAGGCTGGAGATGGCTTTAGCGTCCCGTCAAGGCTAACTGTGATTTGGAAAAGCAACATCAGTGTTGGAGTGAAAATCAAACTGTATAAGTCGCTGGTGCTTTCTGTTGTATGGTTGTGAGAGTTGGACACTCACTGCGGACATGGAGAGAAGATTACAGGCTTTCGAGTATAAATGCTACAGAAGAATTCTACGAATTTCCTATAGGGAACAAAAGACCAATGTGTACGTAAGAAATAAAGTAGAGATGTGTGCAGGTGTCCAGGAGCCATTGCTTTCAATAGTGAAACGACGAAAACTAGCATGGTTCGGACATGTATGCAGGCACGATTCCTTGTCAAAAACAATACTGCAGGGAACTGTCGAGGGTGGAAGAAGCAGAGGAGGCCAAATAAAGACATGGACAGACAACATCAAGGAATGGACAGGGCAAGATATTTCCACACTCATCCGCATCGCTGAGGATAGAATTCGCTGGAGGACTCTGTGTGCTGAAGCATCCAATGTGGTACCCCTACGACCATGAAGGGTTATGGGTTTATTGATTGATATTTATCATGTGTTCTATACATATGTAACTCTTCACATAATTTTATAGCGCCTGTATTCAAAAGCCAGTAGCCTTCTTTCCGTGTTTTCATTGAATGTCCAGCTTTCACATCCGTATAAAGGTAGTGCTGTCCTTACCCACCATTCATGTTATATTAGTTAGTTAGAAATTCCTCTAGGGCCAATGACGGCACATAGGGCGGATGTCATAGATTTCCATGTCTCTCGTTTCATTGCAATTTGCTTTAGATCTTCGTTTCTAATACCGATGGTGAAACGTTCCCTGGTAATAGTTCTACGTAACGTTTCTTTTGGTCTTCCTCGTTTTCTCTTGCCTTTTGGTGACCACATCAATACTTGACAGGGGAGTCTTTCAGTATCCATTCGTAGTGCGTGTCCGATGTAATTCCAGCGACGCTTTCTAATATAGGTGGATACATATTCTTGTTTTGATTCTTCTTACAACTGTGTTTGATTTGATGTCTGACCAACGTATTTTCAGTAGCCTTCTAAGACATTTATTTTTAAAGGTGTTTAGTCTTTGCTCTAATTTTGATGTTGCTTTCCAACTTTCGCATCCATTATGTTAAGGTTGGAATTATGCAGGAGTTGAAGATTTTGAGTTTTGTGTTATTTCGAAGTGTTGTTGAATGCCAGATATTTGATAGTTTATTGAATGAGTTAGCTGCCAGTGCAATACGGTGTGATATTTCTGTTGATGAATCTCCTATTGTTGATAGCTTGATGCCAAGGTATGTGAAGTTGTTGACTTTTTCAAGAGTGTTGCCGTTTAGTTTGATGTCTGTTGGTTTATTCATGTTATATAGTCATATATATATATATACTGTCCTTACAATCATTCACTAACTCAAGCTTTAATCTTGACCTGGCATACAATAGTATGTCCTTGTTGGTATGTTCACTATTCTACCTTGACCTCAGGCTTATAATATTAAGTCTGTGTAGTGCGTTCACGGCTCTATCATGACCTCAGACATACAATATTCTATTTGAGTGATCGTGTTAACAACATTATTAACCGCATTTGACAGTCTACCCATATTAGTTGAGCGTTCACGTTTCAGGAACGATTAGAATAAATCACCCAGAAACAATTTTGAAAGCATATGTAATTGCTTTCCTGTCCCCTGAGACAAAACAAGGAACATATATGCTCCACAATCATGCACGCGGGTACTCACAGTGATATCGAGGACATTTACGAAACAACTGCTGACCAGAATGACGCATGCTACAGTTCCATACTTTACGGACTTTATTTTGGCAATGGCTTACAATTTCTTATGGGTAGAGATGTCGCCAAGGTGAATATATTGTACGTTTTGAATAGTATGCATTTTTTCATCATTATTTTATTGCTATCATAAATTTAATATAAGAATGTTTGTGAATGTTACTATAAAAGGGACATTAACAATTATTTATTAATATGAGTAGTATGTAATGTAGTAGTAATGTCAGTAGTAATAGTAGTAGTAATGCCAGTAGTGGTAGTAGTAATGTCAGTAGTAGTAGTAGTATTGCCAGTAGTGGTAGTAGTAATGTCAGTAGTAGTAGTAGTAGTAGTAGTAATGCCAGTAGTGGTAGTAGTAATGTCAGTAGTAGTAGTAGTAATGTCAGTAGTGGTAGTAGTAATGTCAGTAGTGGTAGTAGTAATGTTAGTAGTAGTAGTAGTAGTAGTAGTAGTAGTAGTAGTAGTATTGCCAGTAGTGGTAGTAGTAATGTCAGTAGTAGTAGTATAGTAGTAATTTAGTGGTAATAGTAGTTTAATAGTAGTAATGTAGTAGTAGTAATAGTAGTGCTGTAGTAGTAATAGTAATATAAATGGTAGTAGTGTTGTTGTAGCAGTCGTGTATTACTAGCAGTAGTAGTAGTAGTAGTAGTAGTAGTAGTAGTAGTAGTAGTAGTAGTAGTAGTAGTAGTAGTAGTGCAGTTGTAGCAGTTTTATATTAGTAGTATCTGTAGTAGTGTAGTTGTAGCAGTAGTGTAGTTGCAGCAGTAGTGCAATTATAGTTGTAGCAGTAGTGAAGTTGTAGTTGTAGCAGTAGTGTAGTTTTAGCAGAAGTGTATTTGTAGCAGTAGTGTATTTGTAGAAGTAGTTTAGTTGTAATAGTGTAAGTAGTAGTAGTAATAATAATAGTGAATAACGTAGTAGTAGTAGCTGTAGTCAAATAAACATTATTAGTAATACTAGTAGTGTAAATATAGTTACTGTATTGCAGTGTAATTGTCTACCGGTGACTTTCTAGTTTAGTGACTCTCCGCTATTGACCTGCTGCAGTTCTCTTCTGTGTACAAGATGCTGCACCTTTTTATATTTTACTGTAGAGCGCCGTGCAGCTCTATTTTGTGCACATTTTTCACATATAGATTGGTCTAGTTCAAATCTTTCAGTGAGGTCTTTAACGATTCATTGTAGCTCTTCTTTTGGAAACCTTTAGATCGTATGCAATTCTGCAATTCAACATAGAAACGTATCTTTGGCACACGATAATTAGTTAGTTAGTTAGTCGTCGGATCATCATCACTGCAAACTGGACACGTCCATAGTTTCTTTGATCTCTCCTTGAGTGTATCCGCCATTACACTTCTGTTGACAGTACCGGCCCTATGCTGTTTGACCATCGTTCTTCCTCGCCCCCCCCCCCCCAAATGTTCACCTCTAGCAACACCGAATTTCAATCCCTGATCTTTAATCCTAGCCATTGAAAAAGAATCATCATCCACATTAGTCTCACTCTCGCGTGTTATATCTCTTAAGAAATTCAAAATGTCAGCGCAATCAATTGCCCCATCGCCCTGTGCCACAATGGCGCATGATGCCAGTTGATCCGATCTTTCATTGCCTCGAACACCCACATGTCCGAGCACGAGAATAAATGTAACCACTTTCAGCCTCGTCTTTCTCAAGGCCTCAATCCACTGTTCGTGAACGAGACCCACTTGTACCTTCCTAATCATGCTCATAGTCACTCAAAATGCAGACCTGCGTTACCTTCTGTGTGCATACCCACTCAAATGCCCTGGTCATCGCCATAGTCTCCATGGTCATACTACTCGTAGTGACCGCAAAGGCACCACTCTCCTGTCTGATCATTTTACCTACACACTGAGCTGTGAAGGGCCAATCGCTGTGAACATGTCTAATCACAGATCCATCAGTCCATATAATCACATCCCCCTTTGGTATTCTCACTGACCAAAGCCTACACTTCTTTCTCCACAGCTGTGGGTCACCATTCTCTACATTCCCTGCTAAGTGATATTACTACTTTCAAGCTAGTCTTTCTCAAGCTAGTCTCACCTAATAATATGCATACTACTTTTGTTCAGCTAGAACTGAAGCTAATAACCCATGAAAACTTGAATAGTACTTTATGTACAGTGTCCTCAAGCTAGTCTCACGGTGTAACATGGATACTTTTTTGCATATAGTACTCAAGTTAGAATGCTGAGAATACCATGGACTACCAGAAAAATTTAATGTAGAGGTGTTGAAAGAGTCAAATGCGAAACGGATCTTAATCAACAATATAAGAAAAAGGCAACCGTCTTTTTTCTGGTCAATTCATGAGACAGGCAGGTTTATAGAACAGACAAACAACAGGCAAAATTGAAGGCAACAGAGACAGAGGGCGACAACGTGAGAAAATATTAGACAGTTTGACAACCTAGCACGGCAAGGAAACAACAACGACTTTGATACATAATACGGTGGAGAGAGAGCTGTGGAGAGCCATGACCGCCTACGATAGCCGGCACGGCACCTGATGATGATGACTCAAGTTAGTCTCAGAAACATGCATACTACTTTTGTGCAAATAATACGTAAACTAGTCACACCTATTAACATAAATATTAAATTTGTATAGATATTACTCAAGCTTCTTTTACCTAATGACATACATATTACTTTTGTGGCAATATTGTAATGCAATATTTGACGAAGAGGTAAATTTCTTGATATACATTAATATGATATTTAAGTAGAAATTGCATAAAGTGATAAGGTTGGTTTTATATGGACAGAACTAGAAGATTAAAAACAACTTAGCGTAAACATATTGATGTATGCATGTGATTTATGGTTAAACTGTACAGATATCACGGCATTGTGACAGCTGCGATTGTGTTGTATGAAGATATTCGCCTTCCGACCATCAGACCCGCATTTCTAGTTCACTCGCTATTCATGATTTGACATAAAATTTACTCAGTGATTCACCCAATCTCAAGAAAGTACAATACCAGGAAGCATGCTCTGGGAAGGTCGAGGAATTGCGCCCTCGCTACTAAGAAACTGTGGTAGACAATGCTATTTAGGCGGTTTCTTGTCGACCACTGATTATTAAGTTGAGCACTAACCAGGTATACAACTCATCATACGTTTATATTTATATTACTTCACTGGGGTGCAAAGGGAACGCATTGCTCTAGGCAGACCCAGGGTTAGCACATAACCAAGATCCCAAATGTACCTCCTCGCGGTGCACCCAGGAAACAGAAATACAGCAGCTCGGATCGTGTCCGAGAATGTGGAGGTAGCAGATGGAAAGAGATTTGACTGCACAAGAGACAGACAATATCTCCGACACCACCAGCATCACCACATATAGCAACACTGTCGACATACAGTGAAGCAAGTCAGTCCAGTCCGAACATTGGAGGGGCGGCCAATGTAAAATGCACGTAAAGGTAGATGCATGGCGAGAGACAAATAGATTTCATACATAGTACAATGAAACAATGAAAGGGCAGAACAGCGCTAGAGGGCAGCGCGAACTGCAAATAGAAAGTGCAAAAGTCTCTAGGAAAGGGGAACTACAAGCTCCGTCAGCTCGAGACGAGCATCTGTTACCTGTGTTCCTTACAGGCAGAGACCCAGACCCATTCATTGGCGTCTGGTAAAGCAAGAAGACCTAATCCAACTCTAATGTCGAGCCTCCCTAAACCGGAAATATGCTCGCGAAGAGAAAGGGTTCTGTACCCGATGGGCTTAGACAAGAAAGGGACACACGATGGTAGTCCTGGTCGAACTCTACTGTCAAGGTATCCTATACCGGAAGTACACTTGCAGAGAGAAAGGGTTCTGTACCCGATGCACTCAGGCACAAAAGGGACAACGATTTAGCCCAGGCCCAACTCTACTGTCAGGTTTTCCTACACCGGAAATACACTTGAAGAGAGAAAGGGTTCAGTACCTGATGGGCTCAGGCGCTATTGGGACAAGGACGCTCAGCTCGAGAACGCCTTGCTCTCAAACGCGTGGTGTGAGACTCGAACTTGGACAAGGGGTACACGATGTCGGTGAATGACACCTCGGCTAAGAGGGCGAAAGAGCCAGGGTCCAACTCCTCTGTTGAGTTCTTCCCCTTAAGGAACCAGGCTCACGGATGAGAAACGGTTCAGTACCCAATGGACACAGGCACAGCACGTCCAATTACACGAGGCAAGTTCATAGACAGTGGAACACCTCGTGCGAGTCAGACGAGAGCAAAAATCGTCTGGGCGAAGAGTCGCCACTACGCGTGCCTGAAGACAGATATAGAGGCTGTCACAGGCTAAGGGTAGCCCACCCGAATTGTCAAGGCATGCCGAAATCGGATGTGCTAGGCCTACAAGGCGCATAACGGTGGCACAACGTAATCATGCTCCCGGCGGAAATCGCACGGATATCCGTGATGGTTACAATAGAGCGAACGCAAAACAAACAAACAAACATATCACTTCACTCTGGCTACATCCAAATGGGCTATAAGTTCTTTCATTAGATAGTGTAGTGTATACATGCTGCTGGTTCCTGTAACATGCTATTTATAAATACTCTTCAGCTTTCCTCTCCTTTGTCAGTGTTAATTTCTACGTACACAATGCACAATTTTCGAAATTTTGCTCTAATTTTCCTAGTTTTTTTTTCTCCGTGCACAATTCAGAATTCTCACAATTTTGCTCTAATTTTCCTAGTTTTTTTTCTTCGTGTACAATTCAGAATTCTCACAATTTTGCTCTAATTTAACTAGATTTTTTTTCTCCGTGCACAATTCATTATTCTTTAAATTTAGCTCTAATTTTCGTAGTTTTTTTTTCTCCGTGCACAATTCAGAATTCTCACAATTTTGCTCTAATTTTTCTATTTTTTTTTCTCCGTGAACAATTCAGAATTCTCACAATTTTGCTCTAATTTTCCTGGTTTTTTTTTCTCCGTGCACAATTCAGAATTCTCACAATTTTGCTCTAATTTTCCTAATTTTTTTTTCTCCGTGCACAATTCAGAATTCTCACAATTTTGCTCTAATTTTCCTAGTTTTTTTTTCTCCGTGCACAATTCAGAATTCTCACAATTTTGCTCTAATTTTCCTAGTTTTTTTTTCTCCGTGCACAATCAGAATTCTCACAATTTTGCTCTAATTTTCCTAGTTTTTTTTCCTCCGTGCACAATTCAGAATTCTCAAAATTTTGGATCAACATACTTACTTCTTTGCTTCTTCTTCTTCTTATTCTTCTACATCGTTCATTCTCAAACTCCTGCAGAATAGCGGGATGTAGTCCGGAAAATTGAATTTGATGTCATGGTTTGCAGCTCAGCTGAGATATCTGAGTCTTCACCCTAACACATCCTACTTCAGCATTGATTTGCGTATTACTTTGACCCTGTACGTGATGGTACATCTAACCCTAATCCTCAAATCCTCCTTAACAGCATTAAACGACATGAATGGCGGTCACAGTATTGCTACTATTTGCTCCCCTTTCGGACCCCGAAATCAGATGAGACTTGATTTCTCATCTAAACATTGTTAACAGAGGTCACGCAGACGGTCTCCATCATACATATCCCTGGGATCGACCACAAAGTCCCATTTTCTGACTAGGACAGCAGATCCACACAATTTTGGGCAATCTCAATTGCCTCCATCCATCCATGCCACAAACATCCCGTTTCCGCGTATGAAAGAAAAGCTAAAATATGTTTTCCTAATGCAAACAGTTTCTATTAGAAGCAACAATTTCACAGTCTATGATTGTTGTCTCTCAGCTCCGCTGGATTGTTGACACTGCATAATTGTAGGGATATTGTGTATCCGATTTATTCATATTATTATTGCTATTCTCGATGTCTGTTTCAATAAGTTGTCAATCGTAAATGTACTGTTTCAGATATCATATAATACCTGCCCCCACGGCTGAAGAATGGAACCTTAACGCTTCAACCATTGTTTCTCTGTTAATAATGTTAATACTGTTTAAATAAAATAATGTTAATTGTATTTTTTTTCCTAAAGTAATATGTTTAAAATAAGAATTATCTTCATTGAAGTGATATGATTTAGTTTGTGACACAACTACTTCTTGTTGAAGTAATATGATTTAGTTTGTGACACAACTACTTCTTGCTGAAGTAATATGATTTAGTTTGTGACACTACTACTTCTTGTTGAAGTAATATGCTGTAGTTTATGACACTACTGGGGTGCAAAGGGAATGCAATGCTCTAGGCGAACCCAGGGTTAGCAGATAACCAAGATCCCAAATGTACCTCCTCGCGGTGCACCCTGGTAACAGAAAACAGCAGCTCGAGCTGATTCTGGCCAAATCATTTGGGGATCGTGTCCGAGAATGTGGAGGTATCAGATGGAAAGAGATTTGACTGCACAAGAGACAGACAATATCTCCGACACCATTTGCATCACCACATACAGCGACACTGTCGACATACAGTGACGCCTGTTAGTCCAGTCAGAACATTGGACGGGCGGCCAATGGAAAAGGCACGTAAAGGTAGTTGCATGGAGAGAAACAAATAAATGCCATAATGAGTACAATGACAGAATGAAAGGGCAGAACAGCGCCAGAGGGCAGCGCGAACTGCAAATGAAAAGGGAAACGTTCCTAGGAAAGGGGAACTATAAGCTCTGTTAACTCGAGACGAGCTTCTAGTTACCTGTGATCCTTAAAAGCAGAGACCCAGACCCAATTGTAAGCGATCAGAAAAGCAAGAAGACCTAAACCAACTCTAATGTCGAGCCTTCTTATACCGGAAACACTCTTGCAGAGATAAAGAGTTCAGTACCTGATGGGCTCAGGCACAAAAGGGACAACGATTTAGCCCTGGCCCAACTCTATTGTCAAGCTTTCCTATACCGGAAATACGCTTGCAGAGAGAAAGGATTCAGTACCTGATGGGCTCAGGCGCTATTGAGACAAGGTCGCTCAGCTCGACGCCTTGCTCTCAAACGCGCGGTGTGAGACTCAAACTTGTGCGAGGGGTTCACGATGTCTGTGAACGACGCCTCGGGTAGGAAGGCGAACGAGCCAGGGTCCAACTCTTCTGGCGAGTTCTTCCTCATACGGAACCAGGCTCGGGGATGAGAAAAGGTTCAGTAACCGATGGACACAGGCAGAGTTCGTCCAATTGCACGAGATGGGTTTATAGACGGTGGAGCACCTCGTGCCAGATAGACGCGCTCGACAAGCGACTACACACCAGTGTGTCCGACGACATATACACAGGCTGTCACGGACTAGGGACCAAACCTAAAATAAAGGAATGACGAAAACTGATGTGCTGGACCTCGGACGTCCTGACCACAGGTGGCCAACCGGGGTGCAAATAATCACAGTTTTACTGTGGAACTTGCAGCACAACGTACTTCACGCTCCCTGGCGAAAATCACACGAAATACTCGCTGTGGTTATGTGAGAGCGAACACAGAAGAAGAATGAGACTACTACTTCTATCTGAAGTAATATGCTGTAGTTTATGACACTACTACTGATATCTGAAGTAATATGATGTGTTTATTGTACTACTACTTATATCTGAAGTAATATGCTGTAGTTTATGACACTACTACTGATATCTGAAGTAATATGATGTGTTTATTGTACTACTACTTATATCTGAAGTAATATGCTGTAGTTTATGACACTACTACTGATATCTGAAGTAATATGATGTGTTTATTTTACTACTACTTATATCTGAAGTAATATATTGTAGTTGAGGTTTTGTCTAATATTTTATTCTCCTTCTTGTCTTTCTTGAACAGCTGACAGATGAAGAACGAGTCTTCCTCAACGCGGCCTACCTTGGTGACGTGGGAATCGTGCGGCAGTCATTGGAAGATTCCCTGGAGAGCTCTCTCAACGTAAACTGTGTAGACTACATGGGCAGAAACGCTTTACATTTGGCGATTGACTCTGAGAAGATGGATATTATTGAAATACTTCTGGATAACCTCAGTTTCAACTGCATAGAGGAGGCCTTGCTTCACGCCATTTCCAAAGGCGCAACAAAGATCGTTAAGCTGATCATAGAACATCCTAACTTCATGGCAGGGGAGGACAAGTTGAGGAGGATGGGAGGTGGTGATGCCTTTTTCAGACTTGAAGAAAAAAGTCAATTTCCACCAGATATTACGCCCCTGATTCTGGCAGCTCATTATAACAACCATGAAATTATCCAGATGTTTTTGTCCAGGAACCACACCATCGAAAAACCACACGCAATCTCGTGCAAGTGTCAGGACTGTGTGACCAAGCAGAATTATGATTCACTGAAAAGGTCACGGTCGCGGTTGAACGCCTACCGGGCTCTCGCGAGTCCAGCCTATATGGCTCTGTCCAGCCCGGACCCAATCATGACTACGTTTGAACTCAGGCAAGAAATGATGAAACTAGCTGAAGTTGAGAAAGAGTTTAAGGTATGTTTAGTCTTAAATAAGTGTTACCGTATTAGAGTGTCAGATTAATCAAATCTCATTCCCATATCATTACTCAGGCAAGAAATGATGAAACTAGCTGAAGTAGAGAAAGAGTTTAAGCATCAAATATATTTCTCTGAATATAGCTTCTCTTGTTTCATTATTAAGTTATCTTGTCAATGCCACTAACTCTCCTGTCATAGTCACCAACTGTTTTATCAAATGTCATGAACTTTATTGTCAATGTCAGTAACGTGTTTGTCAACTTTCTTATTAAAGCCACCAACTTCATTGTTAATATCACTAAATTTCTTGTCAATATCACAAACTTTATAGTCAAGTTCACACACTCTCTAGTCAATATCACAAACTTACTACTCAAAAAGTCTTGCCAACGTCACCAATGCCTTAAATATCATAAACTTTCTTGTCAATGTCATTTCTCAGACTGGAGAACAAAAATTATCAATAGCGACGATACACCTTGTTTTACTAATCACCTTATAGTAGTAGGTTGAAATATGGCCACAATATGTAAAGATATCAATATATGCTAATTAGGCATTGAAGATGGTCACCGAAAGAGCTAAGACATGTAACTCACTTCAGAATGTATAACTTTGTTAATAGTTAATATTGTCTATAAAACTGTACAAACTCAATCTCAATAATATGGTAAAGAAAGTGGACTCAATCTCATAAGCATGGTGAAGAAAGTGGACTGAATCTCATAAGCATGGTGAAGAAAGTGGACTGAATCTCATAAGCATGGTGAAGAAAGTGGAGTCAAACTCAATAGCATGGTGAAGAAAGTGGACTAAAATGGTTTAATTGAAATACACATAAAGTCTATAAAACAATTTTTCTTTTACCTGGAAACACAGGCAAAAAATCATATATCCTAACAAATAAATAAACGATTTAATTAGTTTATGTTTCCCAGTGATATGTAAACAACAACCTGACCAAATGTCAAGGCAATGGAACGAAGCGTTAATGAATTATGAAATATGTTAAGTGTTGGTAGATGACAAAACATAACTAGAAAAAAATGCGCAAAAAAATACAAAAAAAACAACAAACAAAACAATAGCGTGTTTTCATGGTTCTAAGGCTGAGGGAGTTTTAATGACTTCTTGACAAATTCTCCTTAACTTTTTTGTACTTTGATTAAAAAGCCTTTCTACGTGTTTTTCGCATTTTATTATCTTTTCGCATTTTATTATCTTTTCGCATTTTATTATCTTTTCGCATTTGCATTTATTTCGGATGTCTCATGTCAAATTGTTGCATAATCGATAATAGGTAACTCTGATGTAGGATAACACAGACACCGGATGCTGCATTATATGTGAACTTATCGTCACAAAATCTTATTTTATATATTTCTACCTACTTTATATTTGTTTACCATTGCACTTGAAAACTAACATTGTCTGTGAGGGAGATTTTATTGCTGAGAATAGTCTGAGGATGAGGTAACAAAGATATAGTTTGTACACAACACATATTCGCAAATTCTTGTCACTTTCTGTATTTTATATTGATGTCATTTCACTGAGACTTTACGTAATTATTCAGTAAATAGAAACAGTGGTTGTAAAGTTAATTTTTATATCTTTGGTGCTATCAACAAAATGGTTACTACATAGTGTATATCTGTTTCTATGGTAAATAAACATATCACACTGTGTTTGAAAAGCAAGTTGTTAGCAAGTACTATGTCCAATGTCTATGACCCTATCGCTTGTCTCCGACACTCTCTGATTTCTTGGTCATTAGAAGGAAAAGTCACATAACTTTTTCTCATATCAAGACCCTCTTCATTGCTGTTCACTGCAAATATGTTTCATTTTTCCTACCCAGCAATGAATTTATCACTCAGCTGTCTCACGAGCACTGAAACCTCATGGATTTTTGTACATATGCCATACTTATTTTTCCTTAGGAAGACAGAACAGCACCAATGTTATTGTCCACTATATCAACCCCTATCTGCACAATGTTATTGTCCACTATATCAACCCCTATCTGCACAATGTTATTGTCCACTATATCAACCCCTATCTGCACAATGTTATTGTCCACTATATCAACCCCTATCTGCACAATGTTATTGTCCACTATATCAACCCCTATCTGCACAATGTTATTGTCCACTATATCAACCCCTTTCTGCACAATGTTATTGTCTGTGCAAGAATTATGATCTTATCTTAGAGTTTCTTGGTTACATTTAGTGTTAAAACGTCCTCAAACAGTTCTAACTGATATGTCGGTAGGCACCAACTCTGAGAGGAGGTCGGAGGACTAAGTATGAATATGACTAAATATGAATATGACTAAGTATGAACAGATCGAGGATGACTAAATATAAATAGATCAAGGAGGACTAAGTGTTAATATGACTATTTATGAACAAATCAAATCATGAACAGATCATATCATGAAAAGAGCAAATCATGAACAGATCAAGTCATGAACAGATCAAGTCATGAACAGATCAAATTATGAATAGATCAAATCATGAATAGATCAAGTCATGAACAGATCAAATCATGAACAGATCAAATCATGAATAGATCAAGTCATGAACAGATCAAATCATGAACAGATCAAATCATGAATATATCAAGTCATGAACAGATCAAATTATGAATAGATCAAATCATGAATAGATCAAGTCATGAACAGATCAAATCATGAACATATCAAATCATGAATAGATCAAGTCATGAACAGATCAAGTCATGAACAGATCAAATTATGAATAAGTCAAGTCATGAACAGATCAAATTATAAATAGATCACATCATGAATATATCAAGTCATGAACAGATCAAGTCATGAACAGATTAAATCATGAACAGATCAAGTCATGAACAGATCAAATCATGAACAGATCAAATCATGAATAGATCAAGTCATGAATAAATAAAGTCATGAATAGATCAAGTCATGAACATATCAAATCATAGACAGATCAAATCATGAATAAATCAAGTCATGAACAGATCAAGTCATGAATAGATCAAGTCATGAACAGATCAAGTCATGAACAGATCAAGTCATGAATAGATCGAATTATGAACAGATCAAGTCATGAATAGATCAAGTCTTGAACATATCAAGTCATGAACAGATCAAGACATGCATAGATCAAGTCATGAACAGATCAAATCATGAACATATCAAGTCATGAACAGATCAAGACATGCATAGATCAAGTCATGAACAGATCAAATCATGAAGAGATCAAATCATGAACAGATCAAATCATGAACATATCAAGTCATGAACAGATCAAATCATGAACAGATCAAGACATGCATAGATCAAGTCATGAACAGATCAGGACATGCATAGATCAAGTCATCAACAGATCAAGCCATGAACAGATCAAGTCATGAACAGATCAAGTCATGAACAGATCAAGTCATGAACAGATCAAGTCATGAACAGATCAAACCATGAACCGATCAAATCATGAACTGATCAAGTCATGAATAGATCAAGTCATGAATAGATCAAATCATGAATGAGTTTGCTGAAGAGTACATTGGTGTTGTGTTGCTGCTATAGTCAACAATGCTATAGTGGTAATTCAAAAGCATTTTACTCAGATTGACTGATCTAGAGACCTGAGCATCTATGGACATGTTCTGTTTGCGAAGATGATAATCAACGTAGTTCAACTCGCTCGTGTACTGATTGGGCCCAAAAAAGAATAAACAATAAAAACACTGTTATCTGCCATGCATGTCATACATGGCAACTAAGGTGGTTTTGGGGGTGAAGTTAGCTATTCCATCCCATGTTGGATCAAAGTGATACAGAAGCCATGCTGAAGTCAGACGTGTCACGGCGAAGGACAGAAATATTTTCAATTATGCTGTAAACCATGACATAACTTAAGGTGAAAACTGAAAATTTGATTTGTTAATTTTTAGAATTATGTTAAGGAAACCACCCCTGTTTATCAAAGTCGCATCGAAGGACCTGGCTGCACTTGCTTGTGAATAGAATATTGATCATGAGTTTTGATAAAGAATTTTGAGAATTGAAAGCATTAAAGAAATGGAGTAAAATTATCGCCCATGCCGGTAGACGGTACAGTTATAAAGGGATAATGTGAGTGGTTGAGTTGTGTCTGTTTGAAGAGATACACGAATATTGCATTTTGAGGGAGTGTTTTGGGCCATTCTCTCAGATTTATATGTGTACATTAGTCGCGGCCTGATGTTGCCGATAAATTACATTACAATTTTGGTGTGAAATATTTTTACTGCAATAAATGATGCAATAATCAGATAATACTCTAACGACCCTAATTTTCTAAGTTATCAATACGTTCCAGGGTTACGTCCATCTTTCCAGATCAGTTATCTCATCGAATATTGACTGCACTTAATTTTTGTTTTGTTTAACCAGTTCGGTGTTATTATCTAGAACGCATAACTGACGGTGGGGAGAGGATGGGTTCTTTTATTAATCACAGACCAGACGTAAATGATGTGTGAGGATAGTTTTTGAATGGTAACACCATTGTTTTCTATTTCTGATCAAGTAACAATGTTGTCTAAATATAAAACTTATCAAACATCCACAATTATGAAACTAAAATATGAATGAATCTCCAAAATAACAAAAACCAATTTGGTAGCGACAGTTATCGCCGTCCCGCATATGTGCCAGATTTCTTCCCATCTGCCGGCTTCCTGTCCATAAGTCAGCTGAACGACTTGAGCACTGGGAGAAAATATAAAATCACAGAGTGGCAATAAAGTCTGCGGTGTCCAGTCTAAGTACTAATGGATAATCGTTTCTAAAATATTTTGGGAGATCTGGTAGTTGTCAAAAGAATAACTTGCGAAAATGATTGGTTCGGTATGGATTTCATATTGGGCTCACAGACATCTTATGAGGCAGTACTAAATAGCCATTTTGTTACAATATTGAGTTAAAGATAATATATACAAGATAAAAGATAAATCTCCTTTTCAGTTTATAGATTGTGGATGACTTCAAATTTAACGTTTCTCAAGCAAGCGACGACTAACACCCGCGGATACCATAAACACTTGAACTACGTTGGATCCTCCATCCAGATGTTTAAAGATATTCTTAATATTTCTATTTTCTGCTCATTAAAAAAATATGTTTTCTGGTCAATTACGCAAAGAAATCATTATTTTCTCTAGACTATTCAAATTTAAGTTAGAACCGTTGTTGTCAAATAATTGAAATTTATTATAGTCAAATTTCAGGTAAAATACGATCTAAAAAATTAACGGTTTATACATATTCAAATTGACCAATAAATGCTATTCGTCCATCGAAGTTGACGATGACCATTCAGCTCAACTGGAGTGATTATGATGTCTGCGGTGTGTTCGGCTGTGACTGATGAATCGTATGCGTCCTTGGAATTGTCTACCATTTCTATCTATCTACTGTCTTTTCTCTGATTATGATGTGAGGCGTCGCAGGATTGAGTGAAGATCTGTTTTCGGACTATTGCACGTCTGGTCGCTTGATATGCAGTAATACTGTATGCCGTGTCAGAATGTTTGTAACTCCTTTAATCCAACTTATTCTTAGTCTTCTTCTTGGTCTTCCTCTGTATCTTCCTATTTCCATTTTCATGTTGTATTTTCTTGCTGGTGGTCAATGAGGGCTCATTCTCATTAGATGTCCGAATCATTTCAATCTTTCTTCCAATATATTTGACCACTCATGATGTTCCAACAGTTTTTTTAATCTCCTCATTTCTCAAATGCCATGATCTCTTCTTGTTCTGGTTGTTGCTTTTCTTAGACATCTTATTTAACACTTAGTAAGTTTTCTCTCTTGTTCTTTAGTTAGTGTCCATGTCTAACATTGAAAATATAACATTGAAATGAATATTGAATTTCTGATTTGCCTTTTGGTTTCCATCGGTATAGATGCGTGTTTCAAAATTGGTATAAGTTCATAATTTACGTAGCTGACTTTTTTGTATTCTTGTCTTGAGCTCTCCATTCTTCTATCGGCTGTAAAAATTCTCCCTAGATATTTAAATTCCTGCACTTGTTTCAGTAGTTTTTATCTATTTTTATGTTGAGTGTACTGGATTTTCTGCCTGCAGACATAGCTTCGTTATTTTGTGTGTGTTGATCTTCATGTTGTGATTAAGGTAGCTTTCGTTGAGTAGGGATATGTGATCTTGAAGTTCTTAATTTGAACTGTGGAGTTGGCACTGATTGTCAGCAAAGAGTAGTTCAGTTATGTCATTTGGATGGTAAGCTATCACATCACATAGTGATTCAGAAGCCATTCTGAAGTCGGATATGCCAGGACAAAAGACTAAAATATCACCCATGAAACATTGTATTCCGTTCTCTTACCATCTGCAGGAGTTTCTTCTTTCTTCTTCAGCGTTCATTCTTAAACTCCTGCCGGATCTCTATTGCAGTAGGACAATGGCCCTATTCGATTTCCAGCAGGATATAGTCCAGAGAATGGAAATGCGTTGTGTCGCCGTTTTATTTGCCCCAATGGCCCGACACATCCGTCTTCGGCGGGTCCTGCAGGAGTTTGAGAACGAATGAAGATAAAAAATAGAAGCTCAGTTGTTTACATCAAACGTCCTGACCCTTAGTCTGAACCATTAATAAAACTTGTTTTATTTACACTAAAATCCATTGTTATATTTTCTATGTTTAATCAGTTCTACACAGGCATCTCGGCATGGCGCCGAGAATGTTGAAATTGTTTCAAGAGGTCAAGTGAACGGTGACAAGCTAGCAGCAAAAATGTAACAAATCTTTTGAAAGATAATTTTTTTTTACTAATGTTTCTCCACACTAACTTCAATTGTTTCAATTGTCAGACAAAAAAAACAGTTATACATATTACTTTTAACTAAGCTTACATTTTAATAGCAGTTTTGTGTTCGTCTGAGTGAGGACGCACTTTCATTATTTCTCAACTGAATTGTGGATTTTACTCGTGACTTTCTACTGCACTATCGGCCTTCTAGATGAATTAATTTGGACCCCGTTCGCTACGTTTCTGATTATTGTTGGAATTTTGATTGGTCGCTATTTACATACTTCGAAACGCTTGCATAGAATAGCCATGGTCAACCAATAGATTTCTAGCAAATCGGAAACTAGTTCATGTTTACGTTTGAGTTGACAGGTCTCGTATAAAGTGATCGGTCACGGTTTTACTAAGAGTGATGACATTTGCTGAGTATCCGGACATAGTATTCCCAGACAAAATATTTCGGACAAAATATCTCGGACAAAATATCTCGGACAAAATATCTCGGACAAAATGGGTGTTCTTTGTAAAGCTAATCAACCTTGTGTTTAATGTAAGTACTACTGAGAAACTCTACGAAGAACCATTAATAGAGAAGGCATGTCAATGAAGATAAACAACAAGCAAGAATTGAAAGACATAGCAACACAAAGACAGAAATGGAAAGCTATGGTTTCTACCCTATGCGCCACCTATGGCCCTGGAGGAACATAACATAACTGAGAAAGTAAAGGTTACGAACGTAATACTGACCACATCAACCTTAGATATACCGTTTCTCAATGAAAACTCTGATCCCAGCACTGTGTTGCTTAATACGTCTCAATGGTGTGGAAAAGGAAACTACTTTATTTTATTCTACTGTCTTTCTCATATGTTCTACTTTTCTTCTCTTTCTTCTCTATTTCTTCGATATCTCATCTGTCTACCCTCTCTTTCTCTTTCTCTCCTTTCTTTCTGTCTGTTGGTGTATGTTTAGTCTTTCTGCTATTTTCTCAATGGTTGTCTCACTGTAATAATTCTATTACACGCACGTTATTTGTGTCATCACTCTGTTGTTTTCTAGTTGTACCGTTGTTGTTTCCTAGTTGTACCGTTGTTGTTCTCGTTTTTTGTCCACACAGTAAAACAGATTCAAATCTGTAGTTTTCTAGTTGTACCGTTATTGTTCTCGTTTCTTGTCCACTCAGTAACACAGATTTAATCTTTGAGCTAAATAAAATCCCTTTCTAGGATCTTCCTATGCGATAATCTCAGATTAGTGACGTAGTTGACTATTTCTGTGATTCTCACTTGCTGTCGACAAAAAGTATATACAAAGTGATCAATGAACAGTCGGGTCAGTTTAGATGAATGACACAGCACGTAGGACTTTCCGGGGAAGGACTTAGTTCAACATTGTTCAATCATGTTAAGATCACGATAAGAAGCAATAGACTATAGACTAAATAACTAATCACATAACTAGCAAAATTCTGACAATGTTGGAACAAAACAAAATATAGAATGATATAAAAATACATATGTCAAGTTTATGAAACATGTATATAAATCAGTGTCTGACTGGAAGATCAGGCTACTTCTAAGGCAGCGAACATAGAACAGTGAAAATGAATGGATTATTAAGATGCATAGAGATTAGACTGCCTGGATATATCACCAAGATTGAAGGGCTGTGACCAAGTCGATTTCGACCCAGACAGAGGTAGAAAGGCAAGCAATGACTATATGGGAAACACAGTCGAGTTGCAAATCTGGATGTTCTATTGTATGTCCTTTCCATCTGCAATTTCTCTGTAATTTAATCCTTCTCAGCTATGAGAATGTAGTTGTTGGTTTTTGCTGCGCAACATTGAGCCATTATAATTATGGGCGGTAGATTTCTAGGAAGTCACGTTAACATTGAATCGTTGTATAGACACTTTGCCAGAGCCCTTGAAACATTTTATTGTCCACTAGTTGATCGTTTGCCCTTAAGGTTCTCACCCACAAATTCTTGAAGAATATGACAGTCATGTGCCTGATTATCATCTTCATTAAATCAATTGTTCTATAGTACACATAATATCATCTTTATTAAATCAATTGTTCTATAGTACACATAATATTATTTTTATTAAATCGATTGTTCTATAGTACACATAATATCATCTTTATTAAATCGATTGTTCTATAGTACACATAATATCATCTTCATTGAATCAATTGTTCTATAGTACACATAATATCATCTTTATTAAATCGATTGTTCCATAGTATACATAATATCTTTATTAAATCGATTGTTCCATAGTATACATAATAACTATACGTCGCCTACAACTTACAATATAAATCATTGCATATCTCATTTAAAAATTCTAAGTCAGCTGGAGACCACCGTGATGTTGGTTTTGTGAGACATTCCGTCAGTGGAGACCACCAAGGTGTGGGCTTTGTGAGACATTCAAAGTCAGCTGGAGACCACCGAGGTGTGGGCTTTGGGAGACATTCAAAGTCAGCTGGAGACCACCGAGGTGTGGGCTTTGGGAGACATTCAAAGTCAGCTGGAGACCACCGAGGTGTGGGCTTTGGGAGACATTCAAAGTTAGCTGGAGACCACCGAGGTGTGGGCTTTGGGAGACATTCAAAGTCAGCTGGAGACCTCCGAGGTGTGGGCTTTGGGAGACATTCAAAGTCAGCTGGAGACCACCGAAATGTGGGCTTTGTGAGACATTCAAAGTCAGCTGGAGACCACCGAAATGTGGGCTTTGTGAGACATTCAAGGTCAGCTGAAGACCACCGAGATGTGGGCTTTGTGAGAATAATAACGAAGATACCTTGGACAGCTTGGAGAACTAGTGTAGACTTCTTATGAGACAGAGGAAGACAAAGACAGAAGTAGTATGGTGGGCTGTCAGTGTGGCACAAGACAATGGCACCAGCTGAACTTATTAACAACAAAAGAGAAATAGAGATAGGTAGGATCGAGTATGCTCGCCTACGCCACTCGGAATATAACGTGATTGATTGATTGATATTCACATTAAAAAAACGTGAACTATCGTTTTCTTCATTGATCAGATCGATGAAGCCCTAATGACGCTGTTGGTAGTTGCACGTACCACCCCGTGACAGATCATTTGATTCATGTTATCTCTTTTCAACCTATGAGGCCACGCAATGATGTTTATCGCAGTAACTCACACAACCAAACTATCGCATGTGCATCATGTACAGGTGCAGCTTAATGAGAACCTGTTGACTCTAATCGAACCAATCAGAAACATATAAATCATGTTTGATCAGCCTGACTGTCTACTCTCTGCTACCCCTGCACCAATTATAAGTGTTGTCCCCTTCAATTATTCTGCCGTTAATTTCCGCCCGTTCTGGCTTGCAGATCCTAACTAGTTTCTGCTCGGTTTTAGAATCTTTCTATAACTTGTGTTTTTACATTTATAAATGTATTCCGTGCTTCTAAACGTCTATGTATATTCTTTACGTGTGATGATATCCCTCTTAATATAACTGTATGTATACAAATGTATATACATCCCATTTACGCGCGCTTTCTTACCCACTAAATTTATATAAATCCCATTTACGCGTGCTTTCTTACCCACTAAATTTATATAAATCCAATTTACAGGTGCTTTCTTACCCACTAATTGTATATAAATCCCATTTACTCGTGCTTTCTTACCCATTAAATGTATATAAATTCCATTTACGCCTGCTTTCTTACTCACTAAATGTATATAAATCCCATTTACGCCTGCTTTCTTGCCCACTAGATATATATAAATCCCATTTACTCCTGCTTTCTTACCCACTAAATGTATATACATCCCATTTACGCCTGCTTTCTTAAACACTAAATGTATATAAATCCAATTTACGCGTGCTTTCTTAACCTCTACAAGTATATAAATCTCATTTACGCGTGGGTTCTTACCTACTATATGCATATAAATCCCATTTACGTGTGTGTTCTTACCCTCTACATCTGAGTGTGTATATACGGACTTTCTTCGTCTTTAATCGGTTATTTAACATGTTCGTGTGTCTAAATAATGTGTATTATAGAAGGAATCTGTCATTGCTATTTTACATTGACTTTTGTGCGTGTGTCGCTTGTATTCTAGTATGTCCATTAAAAGTGTCCAAAAAGTCTCTATGTGCTGTGCTCCATACACCAGGCTCTTGCGCCACATTTTCTCAGCAATTTTTATTAATAGAAAAATCGTTGATTGAGGCTTTATATATTATTTTGCATCTAGATCTAACTCGTTTCCCTTCTCTTACTGCACATGGCTCAACAATTTTAAGAATAGGCAAACCTGCTTGGAACGGGGCAATGAAGTTTTTCTAAACACTGGAAACACACACAATAACACACACAAAACGATGTTTCAACTAAAAGACCTTTATGAAGACTACACCAATTTCTATAGTCAGTGGTTTATTTTAACAAGCAGAAATTAGTACATGATTCGGAAAATGATAATTCTATTACCAGTAGGTCATACTGATTATTTGTTTATATTTTAATCACACATTGTATTTCGTTTAGTAAACTTTCACTTTCATTACTGCATGTTTTCCTGCTAAGGAGTACAGGGAGGCTTTTTGGCTGTGGAAATAAAGGCAGCTTTGCCATAACTGTCGCCGCGACGTGTATTAGAAGAATATTTATTTTCCCCTCTAGTAAATTAAGTTTATTTGAGGATAACGTAGTTTTCTTCCAATTTGTTATGTTTGAGAATTGTGTATGTTTGTAGTTGCTCCTGTGATAGGTTTAGAGTAATTATATTATTCCTCTACAACACTTTGTTCAACTATGAGACTTCGCATAAACATAGAATGCAGGCGGAATATCTGCAGATTGAAATAAAATATAATATAAGCATAGGCCTAAATGATCTTGCATACTCAGATGTCAACAGCATGAATGTTGAGACTATGCTTCCAGTATTATGTATGATGTTTAGGGGCATGTAACTGTTAAGAGTTATTGATAAGCACCGAAGTAGGATGTATCGGGCCATTGGCGCAAATGAAAACAGAACAATACAAAGCATTTCCGTTCGCTTGACTAAATCCTGCTGGAAATCTGGGTATGGTAATTGCCCTGATATAAGAGAGATCCGATGGGAGTTTGAGAAAAAACGACACAAATAAATATAAATAATGATATTTTGTGAGAAAAGTAGAGTAAAAGTCTAATAAAAAAAACGTATAAACTGTAATATAAACGAGGACAACTTCTACATCTCGACCAATAGTGCTTTCATCAAGAAATCAACACAAACAGAAAAATGTAGATATCATACGATATGATATGATAATAATAAACATATAAAGAGAGAAAATGGGAAACAGTTTGTTTGTTTGTTTGCGTTCGCTCGATTGTTTTGTTTGTTTTTCGTTCGCTCCATTGTAACCATCACGGATATCCGTGCGATTTCCGCCGGGAGCGTGATTACGTTGTGCCACCGTTATGCGCCTTGTAGGCCTAGCACATCCGATTTCGACATGCCTTGACAATTCGGGTGGGCTACCCTTAGCCTGTGACAGCCTCTATAACTGTCTCCAGGCACGCGTAGTGGAGACTCTTCGCCCAGACGATTTTTTGCTATCGTCTGACTCGAACGAGGTGTTCCACTGTCTATGAACTTGCCTCGTGTAATTGGACGTGCTGTGCCTGTGCCCATTGGGTACTGAACCGTTTCTCATCCGTGAGCCTGGTTATGAGCCTGGTGAGGGGAAGAACTCAACAGAGGAGTTGGACCCTGGCTCTTTCGCCCTCTTAGCCGAGGTGTCATTCACCGAGATCGTGAACCCCTTGTCCAAGTTCGAGTCTCACACCACGCGTTTGAGAGCAATGCGTTCTCGAGCTGAGCGTCCTTGTCCCAATAGCGCCTGAGCCCATCAGGTACTGAACCCTTTTCTCTCTTCAAGTGTATTTCCGGTGTAGGAAAACCTGACAGTAGAGTTGGGCCAGGGCTAAATCGTTGTCCCTTTTGTGCCTGAGCGCATCGAGTACGGACCCCTTTCTCTTCGCGAGCATATTTCCGGTTTAGGAAGGCTCGACATTAGAGTTGGATTAGGTCTTCTTGCTTTACGAGACGCCAATGAATTGGTCTGGGTCTCTGCCTGTAATGAACACAGGTAACTAGATGCTCGTCACGAGCTGACGGAGCTTGTAGTTCCCCTTTCCTAGAGACTTTTCACTTTCTATTTGCAGTTCGCGCTGCCCTCTAGCGCTGTTCTGCCCTTTCATTGTTTCATTGTACTCAGTATGAAATCTATTTGTCTCTCGTCATGCATCTACCTTTACGTGCATTTTACATTGGCCGCCCCTCCAATGTTCGGACTGGACGGACTAGCTTCACTGTATGTCGACAGTATCGCTATATGTGGTGATGCTGATGGTGTCGGAGATATTGTCTGTCTTTTGTGCAGTCAAATCTCTTTCCATCTGCTACCTCCACATTCTCGGACACGATCCCCAAATGATTTGGCCAGAATCAGCTTGAGCTGCTGTATTTATGTTTCCAGGGTGCACCGCGTGGAGGTACATTTGGGATCTTGGTTATCTGCTAACCCTGTGTCCGCCTAGAGCAATGCGTTCCCTTTGCACCCCTGGGAAACAGTGCACAGCAGACAACAAAAACAATGATAGGTAGTGGCCAAGGTATAAGTATATAAAAACCAAGAAGCCAGAGACAGAGAGAGAGATAGAAAGAGAGAGAGTATGTGACAAAAAGGTAACAAAAATAAACAAACTTGTACAGTACTATGATTAGTGATATGTTACAAGAAAAGAACTCTTAAAAAGCAAATAAAACACGTATAAAATGTAATATAAACAAAAATACAAACGGGAATAGACTTCTACGATACGGTCAATGGAAAGATTTGTGTCTCATAAATTGCACCAGAACGTTTGAAAAGATAAAATAAAAACAGCAGTCATCAACATATATACTGAAGCACATTAAAAACGCACCCTCTGTGTAATTCAGGAACAAAATGTAAAATATCAATTAAGTGTTTACAAGTTTGAATATTTGAAATCTTTATTCATTTTCCTATGAATCCATGCTAGTCATTAATTCTTGCATTTGATTGTTAATCAATACATTGCATGCTGTGCAGGCAAGGAAGAAAACCAAAATGGCAACCAATAATAAAAATTTCTTTGACACTAACCTCAGTATCTGGGAACGCAAAATGAGGTAAACAGGTTACTAAAACACTTACCTAGCCTATTAATAAAAATGTTCCTATCATATATTACTATCACCTCAGTATCTGGTATGTCCAGCGTGTGCTTGCAAACAATTTGGCAGCGGCTCCTTAATGAAAACCCAAGTTCTCTGAAGTAAATTCCAAGGAACTAATATGTGAGCATGTAAGAGCAACTTCGAATTCTTTCAAATTTACTGGAGAGCCTTGCCTGTAGACTATGCGTCCATGCTCGTCAAACAGATGTTCTATAGCGTGTCTGGTGATAGGGAGGCCAATCAATCGTCACAATGTTTATGCTGCTGCAGATATTGCTGTGTAATGTATGCGGTGTGCGCACGTGCGTTATCCTGCTGGAGAAGCTATAAGTCTGGATAATTTGTGAATGTGAGGAAAATCCAATTCACACAGAACCTCATCTCTATATCTCACAGCATTAACATTTCTACAGAAAACGTCCAGAGGCAATCGATGGTGAAAATTGAATCCACCCACAATCTGAATAATGTCACCTCCAAATCGGCTGTGCTGACGAACACAGCAATCTGCACAGCGATCTCCACACCGTCGCCAAATCCGCATACGTCATCAGCAAAAGAGAGGTTGAATCTGCTCTCGTCTGTGAATAGGACAGCACTCCTCTACAGCCTAGTCCATCTGACGTGTTGCTCTGTCCATTACAGGCGCTGCTGACGATGTCTGTAAGTCAAGCTTGGCCCAACATAAGGTCGTCTTGCAGTAAGGATTGTATCTTTGAGTCGTCGCATGACTATCATTCGAGAGACATGCCCTCGTCTGCCCACTATTGCTCTTGCTGTTTAACTTGACGGGAGGGAACGATTCCTTAGGTGACAGCACAATATGACGATGTTGCACAGCGATAGTAACTCGTGGTTCGCCATTTCGAAGTCTATCCCGCGAACAGCCAATGGTTCCGTAACGTTCATTGGGGCGTACAATAGTGATGTGGTGACAATTCATCTTCCTGGCAATGGCCCGCGAGCTCATTCCGGTCTCCAAATTAACAATAACTCATAGGCGGTCGTCTTCAGATAGTCGTGGCATTTAAAGCACATGTACTGGGTGTTTTGTTTCAATTACTTTTTTATAGCGAGTATACTGCGACAACATGTAACCATTTTCAGGGTCACAGCTGCTGGGAATCGTGTTTCACGTATACTTTTCGATGTTTTCCTGTAGTCTATACACAGACCTGCGTGTTGATGTATGCACTTTTCATTCGGATAGCCATACGTTCTGTACTTTGCGCCTGTCAAAGTTCCCGTCAATTAAGTATGTGGTCAATAGTGGTAATATGTTACAGATCACATAGAATTTATAAACATAATAACGTAAGATTGAAATCGCTGTTGGTTCTAATATAAAATTGGTAAGAGAAGGAGTTCACGGAAAGGATGAAAGAAGCACGTTTATTGTTCTCTGGACCAGTAACCACCATTCTATCAGAAACCATAGTCCTATCCTACCTTTCACAGTGTGTTCGATCAGTAATACGATGGACAGAGGTGACCGTGACTTAATCTTTGGAGAGTGTTGTAATCTGATCACATTCTGAGATCACTTCAATATACTGAAAAAGTATTATTAGAGACATTCATTATAAATAACAAGATACGATGAGGACAAAATATATTACTAGAGACGTTTATTATAAAGAACAAGATACGGTGATGACAAAATATATTACTAGAAACGTTTATTATAAAGAACAAGATACGCTGAGGACAGGGCTAAAAGGCATAGATGAATGGTTGTATTATGCTTGGATTTCCTCGCGTAGATGAATGACTTTATAATACTCTGGATTCCTCATATGCACTCAACCTCTCATAACAGAGCAGCACACTGCCTGCTGAGATTATCACTCACAGCGGAGCAGCACTTTACCAGGGTTTGCCTGTACCCGACCACATCGGGGCGGCCAGGACATTCATGTTACGGCCATTAAATCGTGCTTCTCTGACGATTGGACCGGGCTAGCGCTTGAGAACCGCTACCTTTACCAATATGGCATTCTTAAACCCGACGGCATTAATGAGCGCCTGTCTCATGTATGACTCTAGTCGATCCATAGTTTCTGTCTGTTTAGTGTCACATGTTTGTGGTCATTTTTGTACTTTCCTTGTCCGGTGTTATTTCACCTCTTCCGGTCAATCTGTATTACACATACCAATGTGACCGTCGATGTCATTACTGTTTGTTTTCTGTTATATGTTTTAATTTCGTTTCAATTGTTGTCTTGATAAAGGCCTTTTGGTCGAAAGGTCGATTTGTGTGTGTCTCCAGTGATTAGCAAAACTTTATTACACTATTCCTGGATCTACCTGCAGCACTATACCAGCAGAGATTATCACTCACAACAGAGCAGCACTATACCAGCAGAAATTACCACTCACAACTGATCAGCATTATGCCAGCTGAGAGTATCCCTCACAGCACGTAACTCTGTAGCTTCTATGGATAACACTATTGAATTGCGAATATATACACCAGTGAAAAAGACGTCACGGCACGAATTCAAACCCACGAAAAAAGGCACATGGTTAGCGACCATCCACCAAGGTTTCCTCTCTCAACAGAATGGAAATGTCAAATATGGTATCAAGGAAATGACATATATTGTGATGTAAGACAGTACAAACAGGCGGTTAGCTGTCTCAGTCAACATTTGGTGATGAAAGATGATACAAACAAACAATTAGCCGTCTCAGTTAGCGTTGTGTCTTATCATCGGTTAGCATTGTGTCTTATCAGCGGTTAGCGTTGTGTCTTATCAGCATTTAGCAATGTGTCTTAGCGGCGGTTAGCGTTGTGTCTTATCAGCATTTAGCAATGTGTGTTGTCAACGAACATTTCTATGTATGAAAGGTTGTTATTTCAATCCCCAGGAATACAAGCGATTAGCATGTGCTCACTTTGTGCGATGGGACGGTTTCTCTTTAGCTTTCTGTCATTCTCTGACTATATAGCGCATACAGAGGGCATCAAGGATGAACAAAGTGCCATGCTCAAACCTCGCCGTAGGCAACATTGCACCCATACTTCATAAAGTATTGGCAAACCATTGATTGTATTTATATTTCCTAGAAAATCACTTTAGCCATAGAACAGCGATAGAGGGCAGCGCGAACTGCAAATAGAAAGTGAAAAGTCTCTAGGAAAGGTGAACTACAAGCTCCGTCAGCTCGAGACGAGCATCTAGTTACCTGTGTTCCTTACAGACAGAGACCCAAACCCATCCATTGGCGGCTGGTAAAGCACGAAGACCTAATCCAACTCTAATGTCGAGCTTTCCTAAACCGGAAATATGCTCGCGAAGAGAAAGGGTTCTGTTCCCGATGGGCTTAGGCAAGAAAGGGACAACGATGGTAGTCCTGGTCCAACTCTACTGTCAAGGTTTCCTATACCGGAAGTACACTTGCAGAGAGAAAGGGTTCCGTACCCGATGGGCTCAGTCACAAAAGGGACAACGATTTAGCCCTGGCCCAACTCTACTGTCAGGTTTTCCTACACCGGAAATACACTTGAAGAGAGAAAAGGGTTCAGTACCTGATGGGCTCAGGCGCTATTGGGACAAGGACGCTCAGCTCGAGAACGCCTTGCTCTCAAACGCGTGGTGTGAGACTCGAACTTGGACAAAGGTTCACGATGTCGGTGAATGACACCTCGACTAAGAGGGCGAAAGAGCCAGGGTCCAACTCCTCTGTTGAGTTCTTCCCCTTAAGGAACCAGGCTCACGGATGAGAAACGGTTCAGTACCCAATGGGCACAGGCACAGCACGTCCAATTACACGAAGCAAGTTCATAGACAGTGGAACACCTCGTGCGAGTCAGACGAAAGCAAAAATTGTCTGGGCGAAGAGTCGCCACTACGCGTGCCTGGAGACAGATATAGAGGCTGTCACAGGCTAAGGGTAGCCCACCAGAATTGTCAAGGCATGCAGAAATCGGATGTGCTAGGCCTAAAAGCGCATATCGGTGGCACAACTTAACCACACTCTCGGCGGAAATCGCACGGATATCCGTGATGGTTACAATGGAGCGAACGCAAAACAAACAAACAAACAAACTTTAGCAAAAAATGTAGAGGTGATCACTGCGTCATAAATAAGACATGCTACCAACTTTTTTTACTTTCATACCGAGATAAATTTAACACTCCCATCAGTGCGCAATGTGTTACTTTCATACCGAGATAAATTTAACTCTTCCATCAGTGCCCAATGTTTTGCTTTCATACTCAGATAAATTTAACTCTCCCATCAGTGCGCAATGTTTTGCTTTCATACCGACATAAATTTAACTCTCCCATCAGTGCGCAATGTTTTGCTTTCATACTCAGATACATTTAACTCTCCCATCAGTGCGCAATGTTTTAAGAATGAACCTCCTACTCACAGGGGGTCAATATCTTAAATAATATTATTGCTTTCCTTCCTGGAATTTTATTCCTATTTTTATTAGCCAACTTACAGATTTAATGAGTGCCCGACTTACTTAACGACTTTACCGGTGTTTGAGTAGCGTCATCTCTGAGTCTGTTTCCGGCTGATTTTATTTCCAGTTTCCAGGTTTGACAGTATGGTCTAGCCTGTGTACGATTATGTAAATGTGTCCCTTTATTTTCAGATATTCTAAAAGTAATCAATAAAAGAATAAACTTGAAATATAAGCTGCACGTTTTATGACATAGTTTTTTTACACGCTCTTCAAAGAAGAATTAGATCAATCAAAAATAAATACGTATCAATTTAGACTCCCCCCCCCCCACCAACTAAACACTGAATCAGTTATCATTTTATTGAATTATTACTTTATCCAAACCTTCCAAACATGCGTCTGGCGTGTCGTTTTACTAAAATATTTCATTCATCCAAAAATTATTTCGTATTTTTAACTATCAATACATTAATCAATCTTCTTTCATCCATTCATACATCTTTCCATCTCATCTTTGCAAACATCACTCATTCTGTACATCCATAATACACCTATACACATTTTTCATCTATCATTACATCAATTCTTTATATCATCTACAAATTCCTTCTTCATATATGCTTGTTTTCATTGATTCTTTTATTTCTGTAATCCATATTTTGCACGGTCTGCCACTGTCTTTGTATCCATCGTGTCTATACATCAATCCTTTTTTGAGGGGGAGGGCATCCGTTGGTAGTCTGGAGACATGTGAAAACTACTTAATCTGTTGTCGTCTTATGTAATCCATGATTAGGATTGTTTTAGTCTTTTGGTGATTTCGTTTCTGATTCTGTCTCTTATTGTATCTCCGAGAATTCTACGTAGACAAATCATTTCTGTTGTAGCAAGTTTTCTTTTTTCTGTTGTTGTTAGCGTCCACGTTTGACATTAGTAGCACAGTGATGGTATGATGATTGTTTTATATACTGCAGATTTAGTGTTCATGTTTACATGTGTGTTTTTGAAAATAGAAGCACTATGTGTCCTAAGTTGTAGTATGCTACGTTGCATGTATGTTGGGTTTATTTGAGTTTTATTTTCATTTGATGATAAGATGCTACCAAGATTAGTGAATTATTTCACGTGTTTAAGTTGTTGGTCATTGATGAAATAGTGTTTCTTTCTGTTTTTGTGATTGACGTTACCTCTGTTGTTTTTTCTGTGTTTAGCTTCGTGTTAAAGTCCCTACACGTTGCGTAGAGTCTATATATATGTCGTTGTTGTTCTTCTTATGTTGATATTATTGCTTGATCGTCTGCAAAACGAAATTTGTTCATAGGGTTATTTAAGTTTTCTTTATTGGTGTTGGCAATTTTACATATACAATCGATATATGTCATGAATAGCAAGGGAGATAGAACACATCTTTGTCGCACGTCAGAGTCTATTAGGAATTCTTCCTGTCATCTAATATTATATCAATTCTACCTGTAATATAACATTATATCAATTCTACCTGTAATATAACATTATATCAATTCTACCTGTAATCTAATATTATATCAATTCTACCTGTAATATAATATTATATCAATTCTACCTGTAATCTAATATTATATCAATTCTACCTGTAATCTAATATTATATCAATTCTACCTGTAATCTAATATTATATCAATTCTACCTGTAATATAACATTATATCAATTCTTCCTTTCATCTAACATTATATCAATTCTTCCTTTCATCTAACATATCATTATCAGGTGCCATGCCGGCTGGCGTAGGCGGTCAAGGCTCTCCACAGCTCTCTGTCCACAGTAGTATGTATCAAGGTCGCTATTGTTTCCTTGCCGTGCCAGGTTGTCAAACTGTCTAATATTTTCTCACGTTGTTGCCCTCTGTCTCTGTTGCCTTCAATTTTGCCTGTTGTGACTATGTTCTCTAAACCTGCCTGCCTGATGAAGTGGCCAAAAAAAAGAAGATTGCCTTTTTCTTATATTGTTGATTAAGGTCCGTTTTTCATTAGACTCTTTCAACACCTCTGCATTAACATGTTAAAATAAATAAGGAGATACGAGAGAAATGCAAAATAGCAAAAGAAAGCTGGCTGAACAAGAAATGCACAGAAATAGAATTGCATTACAACCAAGATACAACATTACTATATAAGAAAATTGAGATGATAACAGGAAAGAGAACGCAAACAGTTACAGGGTGTCTAAAATCTAAGACAGGGCAGGTATTAATGGGAATAGATCACATAGTACAGAGATGGTCAGAATATATCAAAGAACTTTATGATGACAATAGACCATAAATAAACATACAAGATAATGACGAGAGTCCATCAATACTCGGAGCAGATGTAAGGGAGGCACTAAGACACATGAAATATGGCAAAGCCCCAGGTCCAGACAATATGGCAGTAGAAGAATTAGCGGCTTCAGATGAGTTTGGAGTTGAAAAAAAATCACAAAACTGCTTAATTACATATATAACAGTGGACACATACCCGATGACTTAATGAGGTCCATATTTATAGCTTTACCTAAGAAACCAGGGACCACCGAATGTGAAGAACACCGTACAATCAGCCTCATGAGCCAAATAACCAAAATACTTCTCAGAATCAACACGAAGAGAGTGAGATACATTATATCAATTCTTGTTTTAATTTACGAAATGCGGCAATTGGAGCCTATACTTCTAATTTCTTCTTCTTCTTCAGTGTTCATTCTCAAACTCCTGCTGGATCTCTCTTGTAACAGGACCATGATCCTTTCTAGATTTCCAGCAGGATGTTTTCCAGGGAATGGAAATGTGTTGTGTCGTCGTTTTATTCTTCCAATGGCCCGACATATTCATCTTAGGCAGGGACTTCTAGATTAGATAGCAAAGAATAGGCGTAATAACTTATTGTCAGGTATGTGGTAGTAAGCGACTAAGGAAAGCTGGAAGATATGCTGACTACCTGTAACCTGTGAAATATAGTTATCATTGTTACTTCATGTCTTGTTTCCATGTTTTACTTTTGTCTCCTATCAAATCTTTTTCTTGTGCTTTCATTCTCCAACTACTCTGCAGATCAATAGGATGTGTTCCAGAGGGTCGGATGCGTTGTGGCATGGTTCACAGCGTAACTGCGATATTTGGCCTAGCACATCCTACCGAAGCCTGCTTTCTGCGTCATTTTGAACCTATATGGCATTGAACAGAACAATCCACCTTAAACATCCTATTTGTTTATACATGACATCGTTTCTCCATACATGACATCATTTTCCGTGCATGACACAATTTCTCCGTACATGATATAATTTCTCCGTGCATGACAGACACAGTTTCTCCATACATGACATCATTTTCTGTACATGACACAGTTTCTCCGTACATGACAAAATTTCTCCGTGCATGACACAATTTCTTCGTACATGACATCATTTCTCCATACATGACATCGTGTATTATTTAACCCCTGATTTCCTTTCATCATGTTAACTAACACTGTATTTTTTGCATACTCCCAATATCGAATGTTTCCCCGCAGGGAGGTTGCGAGTGGCGTGATCAAGACTGCATTCCGCTCTGCCATCACGTCACGTTCAGAGTAGGTTTTTTATTTACCCTTCGACCAAATAAAATCCTAGTCCTTAACGGTAGTCTAGCCCTGGACCTCATGGTTGTGAGATCAAGGATCTAAACTCACGACCATTCGCCCCGCATATTTATTCCATCAGTCCATATATTAATTTATCTAGCTCTTTATCACTTTACCCATTCAGCCCCGCATTCAAACAATAAATTATTCCTACCTGTCAACATTACATGAAATTGTATCATTGTATTTGTGTAATCAATTCATCTATACGCACCATACATTTCTACTAAAGTACACTACTAGTCTCTCATCGCCATTAATGCCTGTATTTCACAGAGTGAGTATCTCAACATGGTTGAGCAGTGCATGAACTTTGCGTGCGAGTTGATGGATCTATGCCGAGGAACCCAAGAGGTTGAAGCTGTACTCAGTGAGAGCGACGAGGGAACAGACAGAGACCCATTGGCCCGGTTGAAAATGGCGATTCGCTATATGGAGAAAAAGGTATCAGACAGGGGGGGGGGGGTATCAATAAGGTATCTATCTACATAGTTCTGGCACGTGGTTCTCAATAGTAAAAGCCTAGGAGTAAAATAAAAACAAGCCTTCATTTGTGATGTTTTTTATTATTTTTGTGATTTTCTTTGGTTGTTATGTATATACTCTGTGTCGCCTGTCAACGACGACCATTCAAATTCACATAAATAATAGAAAAAATGATGTATGAAGACTTGTTTTGATTTTGCTCGTAGGTTCTTCCCGTCGGTAGCCACGCCTAGTAGATCATATTTTGACTGTTACTGTGCTGTAGTTTAATTACGTTAACATTGTATGTAGTTTATTTATTATTAGGAAGGGAAATTAGATACTCGTGTGTTTGTGGGCCATGTAAAGGAGGATCGGGTGCATATATTACTATAACATTGTGAAATGTGTGTGCATGTTATAAAAGACGACGAAGGAAAGTTGGACGAGAAATTGAGTGCCTTGTCAGTTACATAGTTTTTTGGGGGTTTTATGTAATGAAAAAATTTTTTACACACTAGTATAAATAAAACTGCAACATAAACCAGAAAGTGATCATTGGGGACAACATAGACATGTTCTGAAACTCGCAAGGGAAAGAGGAAAATAGAAACACATAGAAAACATAATTACTGAAGCATGAAATATGATTCCTTAAAACATAATAAGTAACATATTAGGTAGCACCTTGGTAATATCTTTCAGGAATACAACGTTACGTCGGTAAGTTTGGTGTGGTCAATGGCGTACTTAGAGATTAACATCACATCAATCTCTTTACTTTCACAAAAGACCTGGTACCCATTCCCGGCTGGTTCAACTAATGTGTTAATGGTATACAAATATTTTCCAGTTTGACTAGTATATATAACTAGGACCACCCATCTAGGAAGCCAAGACAATAATCACTGTGCTAGAGCGACTTCTATGACATAGAATGGACTGCTGCGAGGAATTGGTAACAACAAACAATTCGCGGGGAAGTTTGTTTACTGCACATGTTTAACATGGAGTAGAAGGTTATTTCGACAATAGAAATAGTATCCTGGTAAGTGATTCAATCTAAAGAAAACTTTGTCAAATTCGAATCTCCTTTCTATTAAACTCCCACCTTCGTTTCTGTGCATTAATTCTGAAGCTGATACATTTAGGAAATAGAAATTAGCTGATCATATAATTGTGCATACTATTAAGGGAAACATCAATAATAAACTTAGAATAATAATAATAATAACACAGGTAACATCAATGACAATAATAACGACAACAACAACAAAAATAAAACAAAATAACCAACAGAAAAAATTAAAACACCAACAATACCACCACCAACAACAATAACAATAATTATAATAATATGCGGATTCATCATTCTCCAGGAATCTTTTCTTTTAAAACGTCCGTAAATTCGATATGCATTATATCGGAATCGATACCGAATCCTGGGAGCAGGATGTCATTTATTGTGTTGCATGGAGGGAAAACAGTAGGAATGGTATAAAGACAAAGGAGAAAGTGATAGTTAGTTCAAGGACTGCAGTTCTAAGAATACACACAACAGCACACGATTGTACAAGCGGACCTATGATTCCTTGTACATACTGTGGAAGTCTTTGTTACTATTTTTGCTGTGCGAGGCACACCCATCATCGCCGTCGATTGTAGATTATATTTATGCCTTGTGAGGCACACCCATCACCGCCGTGAATTGTAGATTATATTTTTCAAGCACACCACTAACAATATCGTCTGACAGACGATATAGAAAGATGAATACAATCTACAATAACACGTGTTATTCCTTATATTTATTTAGCGATGTTTTCCAAGAGGCATTGTAAATGCCCCAGTGAAACATCAACGAAGCTGTTCAAATCAGAAAGTAACAATTTGTAATCAAGGTTATACCAAATTATGAAACGTCTTTTGACGACTTCCTGTCAGCTAACACGCCACTAAACTCTATAAGAAAAAAACACCTTATTTTATTCCTATTATATACAATAAAGAATCTCTTGCCATTAAAGTGGCTTATCGGACCGCAACAAGCATGCGTCCCGTAGTTTGCCATTCACCAGCACAGTTTAGCTGATACAAATAGGAGCTACAACTAAAATGTACCCTGCTCATGGATGAGTAAATTCATTGATCCAGTATGCTTTTCTGAGATGGGTATATGAATGGACGAGTAAGTGAGAAAAATCCTAATCTGTGACAGTTTTTGAACATGCTTTTCATTAGCTAATTTAAGCTAAATTCTCATTCAATGAACTCAATATCGACATGGTCTCAATATCGACAGATTCAAAACAGTCTACTCTTGTGAGTTAGTTTCCGGAAATGTCTTGTCATGTAGAATGATTGATTCCTGATAAATGAGGAATGTTAAGTCATTCGTAGTAGTTTCATAGAAAAGTTAATTATACAAGCAGAAGCTTTAAATGTAGATATTCTAGGAGTAGCAGAAACGAGATGGAAATATGCTGTTTATACAAGTAAGAAGGAATTTATCGTTATGAATTCAGGAGGAACGGAGGTATGAATAATAATAAAGAAAGAGTTAGACAATACCTCAGCAGCAGCTGGACGTACAATGATGATGCTTAAAATCAAAGGAAAACCTTCTCATCTAGGTATTATACAAACATACGCATCAACTACAGACCACACTGAAGAAAAATAGAAAACTATATAAGTTCTGCAACATCTACTTTAGCCAACAAAATAAACAGACATTCTAGTAGCATTGGGAGACATGAACAGACATTCTAATAGCCTTCGGAGACATGAACGTAAATGTAGGGAAATAAGGCACAGGAATATTATAGGACACTTTGATCTAAGGACAAGAAACGGCAGAGGAGAAATACATTCTATGAGAAGGATAACATAATGACATGCAACAATATCATGTTTGGGAGTTTCTAAACAAGAACACTGTATATACTTTATACAAGGAAAAGTCATGGGGTTCACCGTGAGGGACCAGATAGATTTTATTATGATATTTAATATTACCAATAATAGATTCAGAAATAGTGGAAAGAATGCTAAACATACACAAGAGCCTTAGCCCATGGACCGCTGGATCAGCAACCAACCAACCAACCAGCCCAAGAGCCTATATCACATCTGTCCAGAATCCAGAGTTATGCAAAGTTAATGTAAAGATTAAATGACATAATAGAAAAAAAAGAAAGATCATCGGGTAGACACAATGACCTGAAACAATCAGGTGTGTAACATAAATACCTTGTAGTGGTAAACAGCAGATATGAACAGCCAATAATAGAATGTAAGGAACAACGCTGAAGGAAGAGTCCGGAAGAGAAAGTAGACAATAAATTGGATAGCCTTGGGAAAAGCATTCAAGTAGCAAATTAAAACTTATCAACCAGAACAAACAAACATAAGTGACAGATTAAATACTAAATAAAATGTCATAAATAAACAAATTAAAAAAATATCCAAAATACTTATTTCTAGACAAAGCGATACAAAATATGTGCATAACTACAAAAAGAACAATTGTTTAATTCAAACTGCACGAAAATAAAAGAGATATCTCCTCACTCTAGGACAAATAAACGTACAAGAAAATAATCAGATCACAAATAACAAAATGCCTATTAACTTGGGTGACTGCATTATAAATAAAAGAGAAAAAAATATATTTGATAAGACGAAAGTACAGACAGATGGGCAGAATATGTGACATGCTTGTTTTATAACCAACAGAATAAGAACCTACAATACAAAACAATAACAAACCAACTATATTGAAATAAGAAGTAGAAAGTGCAATAAAAACAATGAAATGTAAAAAAACTGCAGGTGCTCACAACATAACAGGAGACATAATAACAACTACAGACAAATTTGATGTGGAGACTATCACTGAAATATGCAATGACATATATGAAACAGGCCACATTTCTAACGATCTAAAATAATCAGTATTCATACCACTACCTAAGAAGCCCAGAGCAATGAGGTATACAAAATACAAAACAATCACTTGGGTCAGCCATATAACCTAAATACGACTGAAGATAATTCATGAAAGAATAGAATTAAAACCAAGATAGACAACGACGTAGATGAAGAACAATTTGGTTTTAAGGAAAAAAAATAGTGATGCTGTAGTTTGAATCGGATTATCGATAGATAAATATACAGAATTCCCCCAAAATATCCCCATTTCCTTCATAGACTAACGCAATACCTTCGATATAGTCCAACACTAAAAATTAATTTGAATGCCTCCAAGAAATATAATAATAATAATAATAAGTATAAATATTTATTATAATAGTAATACTAATAAGACCCATAACACTTCAGGATCGTAGGGGTGCCAGACTGGAGTCATCAGCACGAAATGTTCTCCAAATACCTCTAGACCCTGCCATTCGGAGAAGTGTACACAAATCATGTTCAGGTTATTCCTTGATGTTAAGAACCCATGATTTTTTAAATCGCGTCTTCTCCTTCTACCCTCGACCGTTCCTTGCAAAGTAATTTTAGAAAGTGTGTCATGTCTTGTTACATGTCCAAGCCAAACAAGTTTACAGCGCTTCACCACTACCAAAAATGGCCCTTGATAACTTGAGAGTCTATCTGCTGCCGGACGAATATATAGGCCTATGTCTTGTGTTCTATATACATAATTCTTTACAAACGTATGTAACATTTGTATTCAAAAGCTTGAATCCTTTTTTCTGTGTCTATATTGAGTGCCCAACTTTCACATCCGTATAAAAGTATACTTAGCACTAGCGATCTGAATAGATTGATCTTTACTGTAATACTGATCCTAATTTTCCAAATCACATTCAATCTTGCCATGACAGCCATCGCTGCTGTCTCGAGTCTTAATTTAATTTCCCGAGTTCTCATCATCATCAT
Organism: Meghimatium bilineatum; assembly: GCA_034231615.1. NCBI lineage: Eukaryota > Metazoa > Mollusca > Gastropoda > Stylommatophora > Philomycidae > Meghimatium > Meghimatium bilineatum. The sequence continues at coordinate 24,851,411 of CM067321.1, forward strand.
ATATTTATTAATAATAATAATAATACAACGAGAAGCAAGACAATGATGTATTGTATTACACAACTATTTACCATATATATATATATATATATAAGAAATACTATGACTCAAGATTAACAAACCATATACGATATACAGATAACACAGTCCTCTTAGCAGAATGTGAAAAATAACTACAACGATTATTAGCTCAAGTTGACAAATCAAATAGAGAATATAGATAAGATATTAACATAAATGTAATAATTAAAATATATTTATAATATCTTTAATATATTTTTAAACAATAGAAGGAATGCCAGAACTCAAGATCAACGAGAAAATAATAAATAACCTGAGATATGCAGATGACATATTTTATTTTAGCAGAAGTAAACATAAATTACAATGACTAATAGATGAAGTCGATAAATCAAGTAAAAATATGAACTGGATATAAACATCACAAAAAAAAAAAGCAAAGACAGCAAAGTAATAGAAGACAAGTATAAACATATATGGAGAGAAACTGCAACAAGTAGAACATTATCAATATTTCGGACACATAAACAGAAATGATGGCAGATATGAAACAGAAGTTAAAAGGAAAATAGAAATGGCTACAAGTAACTTCAATGATATGAGAAAAATATTTGCATCCAAACAAACACAAACAAATTAAAATTTTAAAATACTATGGCTCAAAAACATGAATATGAACACACAGCTAGAAGACAGAATTAATGTCATTGAGATGTGGATATATGAGATCTTCATGGAAAGAGAATCAAATTAAAGAGACACTGACAGCACTGTGTATAATAAAACTAGAAAATAACCTAAAATCAAACAAATAAACTATTTTGGAAATACTAAAAGATATGAAACCTTGTTAAGACCATACATAATGGCACAGTTGATGGAAGGCTAGCAAGAGGTAGACAGCGACGCACGTAGGAAGGAAACATGATGGACAGGATACAGTCTAGCAGAGTGCGTCACCAAGGCAAGATACAGTGAATGTTGGAGATTCGTTGCAACAATCACCATTGCAGAAACGGCACTTCATGATTAGTTGCGTCATTAGACAATGATAGTGTAGCCATGTAGTTAGAAATATGGCTTAATCAGCTGATTAGAAATATGTTGCTATCAAATTATATGGCTTTCGAAATGTGGAAACACTGATCTCTTTTTAAAATATACAGCGATATCACTATATATATACATCGATAGTACTATATATATATATATATAAAAGTTACTAGATGGGCTTGTATCGTGACACGGTAGAAGCTCACCAACCGAGCTTATTGACAATACAAGAGACAGAGAGTCGTGGAGAAACATGATCGCCTACGCCAGTCGGCATGGCACTTTGATATATATATATATAATATATATATATATATATATATATATATATACAGCGATGGTACTGTATATATAACGATGGTACTATGTCTAAACACGACCATCTATCTTAACTGTAACTGGATGCCTCGCTCGCTGACTTAGAACATATATCTTTACTAGTAATATCAAAGATTGCTTGATCTGACAATGGCAAGGCCTTGTACTTCTTCCTAAGCTCCTCACTACTATGCTACATTTGTATTCATTTACGGAAATGTCGGTGTTGAGAGGGAATGAGCGAGCTGGAACACTGGAAAGAATGACTACAGTAAGGTACATTTATGGATAGTTCTGACATAATCAACGCACTGGGGAACCTCGTACGTTAAGAAAATTTGTGAAATATGAATCATGATTGCTCGCAAGAGTCCGGGGGGATTTGTTTAAAGATTAGAACAACGGTTAAAGAGAAATAAAATAGGTATACAAAGACACTGATACATCAATACAGTGAGAAGTACACTTTGACGAATTGTTTGAGGCAGAGATCGGAGCACCTACGCATTTGTCCGGTGTCCGTTCATGATAACCTGCACTCATAACTACCATGCTACTACATGTGTTTACGCTTGTTTCTATGATGATAAATTCTTTAAAAAGCTCTCTCAAGAACTGCAGCTTCGATCCTAGCTCCTGGGAGACTACAGCACTTGATCGCTCAGCCTGGAACAACCAGATCACTGCTGGCATCACGAAATTTGAAAAAGAAAGAACACTGCGGGCAATCCACAAGCGCAAGAAACGGAAGCACAAATCCGTAAATTCTTCTACCTCAAGCCTTCAGCACTCCTGCATGCACTGCAATAGAACTTTCCGTGCACGAATCGGACTCATCGGGCATCTACGAACTCACAAACCAAATTAGTTAATTACTAATTTTAATTGTTATATACATTTTTTCCATTGTATTTAATGTTTTCATGCCATGCTCATCTTCGCTTGCGAAGGAGGAACATCATCACCATCATCATAATAAATTCTTATAAGCTTTTCTGTGTACACTTGTTTTTATGATGATACATTCTTATAAGTCTGTCTGTTTGTCTGTTTTCAGTTTGTGGCACACTCCAACTGCCAACAGCACATGACATCTATATGGTACGGTTCTGAGATGGGCTTCCTCCAGTCCCTCAACGGCTTCATGCAGTTTATTTACCTCGTACTCTTCCTTCCAGCCATTCCTTTTATGTGTGTCCTCTACATCATCGCACCAGGCAGCAAGGTCAGGAACAGGGAATGTGCTGGCCAGTGCAGTAGAATGAGGGTTAATGCATCAGAAACAGAGCGTGGTAGCCAGTGCTGTAGAGTGGGGGATTATAGATCGGAGACAGATTGTATGTAGCAAGATCAGTAGAATGTGGATTAATAAATCAGAGACAAAGTGTATGTAGTCAGTGCAGTAGAGTGAGGGATTATATGTCAGGACAGAGTGTATGTAGTCAGTGCAGTAGAGTGAGGGAGTATATGTCAGACAGAGTGTATGTAGTCAGTGCAGTAGAGTGAGGGAGTATATGTCAGACAGAGTGTATGTAGTCAGTGCAGTAGAGTGAGGGATTATATGTCAGAGTGTATGTAGTCAGTGAAGTAGAGTGAGGGAGTATATGTCAGACAGAGTGTATGTAGTCAGTGCAGTAGAGTGAGGGAGTATATGTCAGACAGAGTGTATGAAGTCAGTGCAGTAGAGTGAGGGATTATATGTCAGACAGAGTGTATGTAGTCAGTGCAGTAGAGTGAGGGATTATATGTCAGACAGAGTGTATGTAGTCAGTGCAGTAGAGTGAGGGAGTATATGTCAGGACAGTGTGTATGTAGTCAGTGCAGTAGAGTGAGGGAGTATATGTCAGGACAGTGTGTATGTAGTCAGTGCAGTAGAGTGAGGGATTATATGTCAGGACAGAGTGTATGTAGTCAGTGCAGTAGAGTGAGGGATTATATGTCAGGACAGTGTGTATGTAGTCAGTGCAGTAGAGTGAGGGAGTATATGTCAGGACAGTGTGTATGTAGTCAGTGCAGTAGAGTGAGGGAGTATATGTCAGGACAGTGTGTATGTAGTCAGTGCAGTAGAGTGAGGGATTATATGTCAGGACAGAGTGTATGTAGTAAGTGCAGTTAAACTGAGGTTCATATATCTGGGACAGAGTATGTGGTACAGTGTAGTAGAATGGGAGTTTATAAGTTCAGGGACAGAGAGTATGGTCGTCTGTAGTGGTTATGTATAAGACGATGGGCCGCATGTAGCAATTTGTAGTGGTGATCTATAAAATCATGGACAGAGTTTGCTAGCCAATGCTATTGATTTAATAAATTGGGGTTTAATATCCAATTACTGCAGGTTGTTTATAAATGTATGTTTACATCCTCTGATAAATGTACAAGTTTGCTGTTTGTTGCGGGAGAGAGTGTGGGAGTAAATCATTTTGTGTGGTCAAGCACGACCTTTCAACTGATGAATGTTAGCCTACCATAGATGTATGCGTGCTTAGGAAATCTAAAATATATGGACGGTCGTAGTTCAATTACTACTATCACATCCATCTTCGATGGTGTATTTTTAGTTGAAGTGACACCATGACCATGTGACATCAAGACCATGTGACATCAAGACCATGTGACATCAAGATCATGTGACATCAAGACCATGTGACACCAAGAGATTGATTTGATAAACATTAATATATTTCCACGATGAAAGGGACATAACAAGTTAAAATTATTTGTTCATTGTCAGTTGGTTACGCCCCTTTCAGAGTCTGTAAGAATCTGCGAGTACGTGATTGTTAGTTGATAGCGAATTCAAGACTCATGTTTATTTTATAAAGTACTCTATTGCAAGTTAGAGCTATTACCAAATTGCATATAGTTGTGAGACTTACCATCGGCAATGAAAAAGACAATATCAGCATTGAAATGAAATAATATGACAAAAAAAAGGTTAAAATAAATCAAGGACAAAAAGACGATCCATCATAGACGTCTGCAAAGACATAAACATGGATGAAGATTGACTCCACCAAGTCATAAGAAATTCAAGCTAAATTAGTTTGGACATATAAAAATACACAATATGTTAGAAAGATTAATCATGGCGGGAATGATTCCAGGAAAGAGAGCAACCCATGTACATAGTATATCCGTAACCTTTCTAATAAGTCTCTGACATAAGGAGGTCAGCTTAAACAGAAAAGAGAGACTTACAGAGTGACGTTATAGTGGGGATAACGTTCTGTGAAATAAACGTCAGAAAGAAGAAGACAATGTTTGAACAATTGACGAGAGTCCACATTGGTTATATCAGCTGATTAAAAAAGTTCAGGTAATTGAGTTACAAACTTTGAAAATGGATGTTATTTTATCAAAACTCTGCCATGCCATTGTTTATTTTCACACGATTAAACTGATAACGTAAACAAAACAAGACAGTTTGACCTCTCAAGAGAGATAACTGTTTAATAATGACCTAGAATCATATTCTCTTTTCCTCAGCAGTTCGGCGCCGTCATGCGCTGCCCAGTGACTAAGTTCATCACTCACACAACATCTCACATGTGCTTCCTTATCCTTCTCTCTGCTGCAACTTTTCGTATCACAGAGTCTAATGTAGCTATTACAAAAACAGGTAATGTCTCATCGTCTCATAACATCAACTGTAATCGAATATATAAATAGCTCATGATGATGATGATAAAGTTGAAGTGTATAAAGTGTGAACTAATAAATGGCGTGTGTGCAGTTTTAAAGCCTGATGGGCTGAAACCAGGGTCGAATTTAGAGACACATGACCCCTAGAAAGTTAACAGAGTTGGAGGCCATTTTTAGTAATCCCGCTTTATGTGTCCTTACGATGAGTACCATTTCGTCCACTGGCCTGGGTATCATTCAAGGTTGCACCCATGTCCCCATGTCTGTGGCCCTATTTGCAATTGGAGAGGTTCACTTTGTGAGGATAGCACAATCACCCGCCAACATTTTCCATTTTAGGTACAACAGAAATTGATTCCCCGAAGTATAAGTAGTAACCAAATTGTGCTTAGCATATGAATAGTATATGTCGCAGTTCAGGTAGTTCTGTTAAGACCTCTGATTGCTAGTATAGTACACTATATATATATATATATATATATATATATATATATATATATATATATATATATATATATATATATATATATATATATATATATATATATATATATATATATATATATATATATATATATATATATATATAACATTTCTGGATTACACGTAGAGGGAACAATATCAATAGACAACATTTCTGGATTACATGTAAGGGGAACGATATCAATAGACAAAATTTCTGGATAACATGTAAGTGGGAACATAATAAGGAACCTGAGATATGCTCATGACACCGTCTTGATTGCTAAAAACGAAGAAAATGTTCAACAATGATCAACAGAAAGTAATTATAATGGACTCGATTTCAATCACACACACACACGCACGCACACGCGCACGCGCACACACACACACGACGACGACGACAGAAGTGATGGTCATTTCCAAGGAGAAGACCATCTCAGGATGCAACATCAAATCGGATAGTTCAAAAATAAGACATATTCATTAAATACCTAGAAACTCTAATAGAAACTCTAATAGATACTCGAATAGAAACTCTAATAGAATATGTTGGAAAATGTACATCAGAAACATGAAATAAAATAGGACATGCAAAATCCGATTTTTACACAATGAAAAGCATCATCTGCAGCAGGTCTTTATCAATAGAAGTAATAAGAGTCATTCAATGATATATATAGCCATTTCTGTCATATGAAAGTAAATCATGGACAATAAATAAACAAATAAGTAGGAAAGTAGAGTCCGCAGAGATGTGGTTCTTAAAAGAGTACTGATAATCCCATGGACAGTTAAAGAACAACTAATGATAAGATGTTGAGGGTGGTTAAAAACAACAGAAAGTTTTCAATATCAGAGAAAAAGTAGTTCTCATTTATTGGACACATCATGATAAGAGTATAATAAAATGTAACAGCAGGAAAAATTGAGGGAGTAGAGAAATAGGATGGCAGAGAGAGAAGATACTAGGTAGTTAGACATCGTGACATGAAAGAAAGTTGCTAATGCTACTGACATACTACTACTTCGGATATAATGTTGTAGAGATCTATGATCACCTATGCTACCCGACACGAAACATGATGATAATTATTCAAATTAATTATATATTGTATAATATAGCTTTGTCTGATGCACATTTAGGACACTGACATTTTACGCAGTTACTCAAAATCTGCGATATTCAATGACTAACATTCGGTGTCCTCTCAAATATTCTGAATAGTTGTTGGTTAATTGTACTGACCATCTCTACCAATTCAATGAAATTTAGAGTGCTCTACAACTATGTACATATGGTAAACAAGTCTGAGCAACAACATCATACACACACATTTGATTCCATGGAAATTTAGACTATTATTAGTTACCATCTTTTTCCTCCTTCTCTAATCGGAGTCAGACGCTAATATTGATTTTTGCAATAAACCGTGACCATAGACAGTACTATAAGACCTAACAGCACAAAATAAACATATGAATTCTTTCGGCACGTTTTTGATTATTTTTACGCATTTCATTGGTTACTATTTATATACTTGGAGTAGCCTTAGCTATTTTTGGCATGCGAATCCAAGTATATGAATATTTATCAACGGAAAACACGGAAATAATCAAGAATATGAACGAATGAAGGCCTAATTAATTCAAAGAACAGGTCTTATATTGGCAATAGGTCGCGAATAAATCCTGTCATGTTCCGTGGTAATTAGTCCCGTTACAATGCTAGCTTTACATTTACACAAGGAAAACCATGTCTATTACGTGTGATTTAACGATCATCTGATGGATGAGAACACAACAAGTGATGACGCAGGTATACTACTGTTACACAACAAGTGATGACGTGGTTATACTACTGTGACACAACAAGTGATGACGTGGTTATACTATTGTGACACAACAAGTGATGACGTGGTTATACTACTGTGACAACAATTGACGACGTGGTTGTACTACTGTGACAACAATTGACGACGTGGTTGTACTACTGTGGCACAACGAGTGATGACGTGATTAAACTACTGTGACACAACACGTGATGCCGTGGTTAAACTACTGTGACACAACACGTGATGACGCAGCTATGCTATGTGAACAACATGTGATGACATATTTATACTACTATTCAAGCAAGTAGGCATCAAACATGCCACGGGAAGGACTTGATACGTGTAGAACAAAGTGTGGGATGTTTTTAAAAAAGCGAGCAACAACATATGCATGTTGCTGAGGTGACAGTTCACTTACGGATCTACCAAGCGTGTGAGTTGACATCCATAAAGTAGTTCAATGAATTGCGGAAAGAGGCAGTCAAAAACATTTTAAAAGTTGTTGGCAAGGAGAAGGATGTGGTCAATATTTACTAAATATTTTGACGTGGTTTCTCTGACATTTCAGATGATCTGAACCATCCCAGATACGGACACTTATCGTATGACGAGAGGATTCAGAGTTTACTAAAGGAAACTCTACGACCAGCAAGCACATTGATAACACATGTACAGATTTGTATTGTTTTCTGGGTATTAGGTAAGTATACTTGTGTACTGTTATCAATGTACGTATGTAATTAAATGACTATTTCAAGACATCTCCCAAAGCGCTGCTGCATTGACCAACGCTATTGGAAAATCACAACCAATTTCCTCTCAGTATGTTATAGCCAGATTAGTGTGTGTATTAAGATCCTTGAAAATCGTAGAATACTGCTGACGATTCGGAAAAAAAGCAAAATCCGATAAAAGTCTGACTGTGTTCAATTATTTCATAACCTTTTTCATTCATATTCACACTGCAACGGGGTTTTCTGAACATTCCGAGAATTCATAAACACTAACTTTGTCAAACTCATCTTTAATTGTAAAGTAGAAACATTTCCATCGTGATGTAGTGTATGTTACCAATTGGTCTATTACCCTATCATGAGAGAAAATATACCCCAGCATGAGAGAAAATATACCCCAGCATGAGAGAAAATATACCCCAGATTGATAGAAAATATACCGCAGCATGAGAGAAAATATACCCCAGTATAATAGAAAATATACCATACCAAACAGCCTGAAGTACCAAATATGGAAAACATCACCTTATTATGCATGCACTTCTAAGCTGAAGGAACTTACCCTATAAGCCGTTAATAACGACGTTGGATGTTTCAAGAATAATGTGGTGTTGAATAATTGGCGTTAAATAATGTGTTGAATAATAAAGTGTTTAGTAATAAGGTGTTGAACAATAAATTGTTTAGTAATAAGGTGTTGAACAATAAAGTGTTTAGTAATAAGGTGTTGGACAATAAAGTGTTTAGTAATAAGGTGTTGAACAATAAAGTGTTTAGTAATAAGGTGTTGAACAATAAAGTGTTTAGTAATAAGGTGTTGAACAATAAAGTGTTTAGTAATAAGGTGTTGAACAATAAAGTGTTTAGTAATAAGGTGTTGAACAATAAAGTGTTTAGTAATAAGGTGTTGGACAATAAAGTGTTTAGTAATAAGGTATTGAACAATAAAGTGTTTAGTAATAAGGTGTTGAATATGCTATTTAAAATATATATATATATATTTTAGAGCAGGGGTCGGCAACCTTTTGCTAATTGTGTGCAAGCTTGAGGTTTCAAATTATTCAGAGTGCCGAAATCAGCGTGGAAACCGCGCTAATCAATTTATAATCAACTTTATACAGGAAACGTGAGGAGTCTGCGCGCCATTTGAAATTGCTTTGCTTGCCAAGTGTGGCACGCGTGCCATAGGTTGTCGACACCTGTCTTAGAGGACGCTCCAGTTTCAAGTTTTGCTTCTTAATCAGCTACTAATGCAGGAATATTTCAATGCAACCAACTTACATCAATATTATGTAATATGTATTGTTTCTTAGTGCTTCTGTCTCGTGTTATGAAATCAGTCAGGTTATTGGAAACAAATCAGTCAGGTTATTGGAAAAAACAAAAACATTTAGGTTATTGAAAAAAATCAGCAGTAGAATTTTCACATTAATTCTGTGTATTAATACTATGAAGTCATTATTTCAATCCACATTGACGCATTAATGGCGTCAGAGATACATTTCCAATAATGAATCAACTAAATTCACATTTCCTTCTTAACTCATCAAGAAACCAGTTCTTCAGCCTCAACTCCGCCTGAATCGCGGAGTGTTCAGAGAAACCATATGGAAGACCACGTTCTGGAAAGAATATGTCACATGAGAAGATTAATCATCATCAGTTATCATATCCTGAACAGGATGTAGCAGTCATCACAGCCTTTCAAAACTTCTGTCGACCTTGACCTAGTCTTTTTGCTTTTGTTACTGTCATTTTCATGTGGTCTTTGATGTTTTGCTTCCATCTTTTTCTTGGTCTGCCTCTTGTTAGTCCCCTGGCATCATCCTCTCCATTATGGTCTTCTCTAGGCTGTCATTGTGTCATGACTACAATATTGTAGCTTTCTTGAAAGAACCATGCTGTTTAACCAGTTTTCTGGAAAGAACCATGCTGTTTAACCAGTTTTCTGGAAAGAACCATGCTGTTTAACCAGTTTTCTGGAAAGAACCATGCTGTTTAACCAGTTTTCTGGAAAGAACCATGCTGTTTTACCAGTTTTCTGGAAAGAACCATGCTGTTTAACCAGTTTTCTGGAAAGAACCATGCTGTTTAACCAGTTTTCTTTTACATTCACTTCTCTCATGATGACTATTTTGGTAATTATTTTCATCCATGATATTCTGAGGATTTTTTTCTATAACAATTTTGTTTAAAATGCTGCTATTTTTTTCACTCTTCTATTGTCCGTGATTCACACCCATATATTGCTACTGGGAATATGCAGGATTTTAGGAATGTTAGTTCTGTTGTTTTGCAGCAGCTCAGACATATATGTCTATATTATCTGTAGATATATTCTACATATATATTATCCATGAACACTTAGAATGTTTATGTTTACTGTGGATATACATTACTAATTTAACATTGAATGTCTAGGTTTTCTATGATATATAGTATCTATGCAACTTTAAATGTTTAGGGTTGCTGTGGATAGAGTGCAAACAGATCTACAGTTCCGGTGCTAGGTCCTACATTATGGATTACTATAACGCCATGGATTTTGCTGTCCTGTCCATGTACCTGTCCTCATATGTTCTCAGGTTTTTCACAGAGTATAAAGTCTCAGAAGCCGACAGGTAGGTGAGTGACAGGTGTGTTGGATGTTAGTCGTGAAGGTAATGTAGACTTTCACATGACGAAATGCTTTATTATATGCTCTCTCACCAGATTGTTATCGAAAGTAGTGCAGAAAATAGCGATAACGTGACAAGACATGTATGTCATAAGTGGTGACCATAGATTGTGTGGGGTGAGGTTGACTGTCCCAGTAGAGAGTCAAAGTGACTCTAAAGCCATGCTTAAATCGGATGTGTCAATCGTAGTTAATATTTCAATCATGATATAAAATATTCCGTCCCTGAACTATATTATGTTAAATCTGCAAGTGTTTGAGGAAGAATACAAAAGAAGAATTAAATTTCTTCTTTCTTACTTAAAAGTTGGTACATTTTTTATTGTGGACGATATTTGGCTACTATAATAATTTTCAAAATATTTACGTTCAGTGTGTTGTCATTGCTTCCTGGACGATCCGGGTGTCCAACAGCCAAGATATACAAAAATAGGTAGATGTGTCACCAAAATAAAACGTAAAACAATCTAACAACGAGATACAGGGACAGATCAATCAGTCGGCTGACTCATGTTTCACAAATCAGTCGGCTGACTCATGTTTCACAAATCAGTCTGCTGACTCTTGTTTCACAAATCAGTCAGCTGACTCTTGTTTCACAAATCAGTCGGCCGACTCATGTTTCACAAATCAGTCGGCTGTCTCATTCACAAATCAGTCGGCTGACTCTTGTTTCACAAATCAGTCGGCTGACTCTTGTTTCACAAATAAGTCAGCTGACTCATTTTTCACAAATCGGTCGGCAGACTCCTATTTCACAAATCAGTTCGCAGACTCATGATTCACAAATCAGACTGACAAATTAGTGTTTTTTTTAAGAAGTTAATGCCATCACGTTTTACATGCATGACCGTAGATGGGATGTCCACTGGCTACTTACGCTCCTTGTAGCAACAGAACAACGCGACTACAAAAAAACACCAATTGCAAAGTCCCATGACCAAACTGTGCCTGTGATTCCTTCAAGAATAAGTCAACAACTCATTGTTCTGTTACAACTTTAAGCTGTTTTAATTACTTCGCATATTATTGTCTGTAATTGGTAATGACCAATGAAGTCATTTCGATTGTTATATTGATTTGTATATTTATTATCCGTATAAATGGTTCCAAAAATAGGCTATATAGCCCCTATGGAGACTGCCGTGTTTCTGTGGGGTCTTGAAGAAATATTTGAAGTTGCGATCCCATTTAGGGGGTCACAGAAAGGTAACTTTTATTTTTCTTTGTACTCACTCTGTAACTTCTGCAGATTAGCATGATGGAGTCCTAAGAACGAAATGCGGTATTTCCTGGTTTACAACTGGCTGCGATATCTCCGTTTTTAGGCTTGACACATCCGACTTCAGCATGGATTCTGGATCACATTTTATCTCTATGGGATGGGACAGCCAACTCTAGCCCCATACTTCCGTAGTTGCCTCGTACGACATATATGGCACGTAACAGTGTTGCTATTCTTGTTTCCTCTTCGGGCCCCGGCAACACACAGGAAGAAAGGGTAACTATGTGGATGATATTAAATGAGATACTAGCTGTAAGACTCGGTATATCCCGGGAGTAAATATTAATATATGAGTTATATTTTGCCTGTTTTCAACATTATAATCAATTGAAATGTATAGTGATGGTTCACACCGAGAACCATAAGCATATCGAATATATGCAACATCATTATTCATATCGATACAAATACATCAAGTACAGTATAATAACGTTATATCGATACATATACATCAAGTACAGTATAATAACGTTATATCGATACATATACATCAAGTACAGTATAATAACGTTATATCGATACATATACATCAAGTACAGTCTAGTAACGTTATATCGATACATATACATCAAGTACAGTCTAGTAACGTTATATCGATACGTATACATCAAGTACAGTCTAGTAACGTTATATCGATACATATACATCAAGTACAGTCTAGTAACGTTATATCGATACATATACATGAAGTACAGTCTAGTAACGTTATATCGATACATATACATCAAGTACAGTCTAGTAACGTTATATCGATACATATACATCAAGTACAGTCTAGTAACGTTATATCGATACATATACTTCAAGTACAGTCTAGTAACGTTATATCGATACATATACATCAAGTACAGTCTAGTAACGTTATATCGATACATATACATCAACTACAGTCTAGTAACGTTATATCGATACATATACATCAAGTACAGTCTAGTAACGTTATATCGATACATATACATCAAGTACAGTCTAGTAACGTTATACCGATACATATACATCAAGTACAGTCTAGTAACGTTATATCGATACATATACATCAAGTACAGTCTAATAACGTTATATCGATACACATACATCAAATGCAATATAGTAACGTTATAGATACTATGTTATTTCACACTTGAGACATATGATGAAAATTCGCTATACAAAATGTTATCAACTGTAGAAGATGAGAACATGAAAATTTGCTTTCTGTAAAAAAAAACACAACTAATATCCGTACCAGGGTAAAGCCGAACCACCAAATCTGTAATAATAGGAAATTACTCTGCTAACTAAACTACTGAAACCAGTGTTGTTCTTGCTGTGTCATCACAATTTTTACACTCACCACAAAAAAATAGCGTCACTTTTCTGAATTGTCTTCTAAGAAATTACAAATGGCTATCGTTTCATTTATTCCTACAGAAAAATTAATATTTGGAATTTAAAAATTAAATGACTACATTAAAAATTGTTAATGGCATTAAGTCAACAATGTCCTACAATGTCAACAATAGTAACAGCGTAAAATGTGTTCGACGAGCGTTTATAAGAGTCTATTCGTTTACAGACAACCGGACAATTCAACTAAGACGTTTACAGACAACCGGACAATTCAACTAAGACGTTTACAGACAACCGGACAATTCAACTAAGATGTTTACAGACAACCGGACAATTCAACTAAGACGTTTACAGACAACCGGACAATTCAACTAAGACGTTTACAGACAACCGGACAATTCAACTAAGATGTTTACAGACAACCGGACAATTCAACTAAGACATGTGATACTAATAAAACCTAGAATAAATTTGAAAAGAATTTTTGTTTAGCTATTGGGGACGGAAGGGAGATAATATATTCCGAATCGTGACACTGGCGAAAAGAAGCGGAGAAGCTACTGGTGTATACATTAGTAATACTGCCAGTACCTACATTTTCTGATATATTCTAGATTTTATCACCGCTAGTTTGCGGTTGTTTTTCCCCCTGCTTTTTTGTTGTTGTTGTTTTTGATTGATGAGATTAATTTCTATTCATGTAACATGAAATTAATGATGTTATTTTAACTATCAAAATTTTCCACTTATGTAATCGTGTACATGTTCTGTCGGTACATGTTCTAAAATAACACGACCTTAAAAATGTTCCTATACGGTGTTAAACAGAATGTGTTGTGATTTCATGCTTAGAAAAAAAGTAGAGTACTCATAATTTTTATACGTAATTGTGGTTTATAAAAATAAACTAACTAGCATGGTTTGGATATGTATGCAGACATGGTTCCTTGAATCCTTGCCAAAAACAATACTGCATGGAACCGTCGAAGGGAGAGAAGCAGAGGAGGGAAAATAAAGACATGGACAGACAACATCAAGGAATGGACAGGACAAGATTATCCCTCACTTCTCCGCATCATTGAAGGTGGGAATCGCTGGAGGACTCTGTTCTGAAGCAATCGATGTGGTGCCCCTACGACCCTGACGAGTTATGGGTTTATTGATGTTGATTGATATGTACCGTAATTGATTTCGGTGCCAGCTCTGCGACAAATTGTATACACATCTGCTATTTATAATTATAAACCTTCATCATTAATTACGACAAACTATTTAAAACTGTTCAATCGAAAGATGAATGTTAGTATCACGTTGATTGTTTTTTTTCTTCATTACAAGTAAATGCATTCTTCATATTAATATACCTGTCGTTCCTCTAATAATTGTTCATTCTAAAATGTGATGTCTACACAAAACAGAACATCAATCAATCAATAAACCCATAACCCTTCAGGGTCGTAGGGGTACCACATTGGATGCTTCAGCACACAGGGTCCTCCAGCGAATTATATCCTCAGCGATGCGGATGAGTGTGGAAATATCTTGCCCTGTCCATTCCTTGATGTTGTATGTCCATGTCTTTATTTTCCCTCCTCTGCTACTTCCACCCTCGACAGTTCCCTGCAGTATTGTTTTTGACAAGGAATCGTACCTGCATACATGTCCGAACCATGCAGGCACGATTCCTTGTCAAAAACAATACTGCAGGGAACTGTCGAGGGTGGAAGAAGCAGAGGAGGACAAATAAAGAACATAAACACCAATGAAAAATATTGCGTCATTTGCGCTTTGCCAACAACTTCCGCTACGGATACCCGTGTACACACATTTCAAAGTTGTGTGTTATTTTAATGCTACGGAAACCCGTGTACACACATTTCACAGTTGTGTGTTATTTTAATGCTACGATAACCCGTGCACACACATAACAAAGTCGTGTATTATTTTAGGAATCCATACCGTTTTGTTTATTATACTCATTCTGTGACTATTACTTTCCAGATTTTTTAACGGGACACTCAGAGCTAATGCTTTGTTAAATCATAAAAACCGTACATACTTTGATTACTTTGTCTCAGAAGTCAAGGACACCAGGCACTCACAAAACAACTATTTTATGGAAGCATGTAAGTGGCTCATACATAGACTTAAGATGGCAGACATGACAACAGATTTAAGATAGCAGATATGACAAAAGACATAAAGATACAGACATTTTAGTACATAGAAGATAACACTGACAGAGTTGACTATTGCATCAAATAAACTGCTACAAAAAAGAGCATATGGCTGAGATGCTATAAAAAATAACATATGATTGAGCTGCTACAAAAAAGAGCATTTGGCTTAGCTTTTACAAAATTTGTTTAAACTAAATATTCTTAGCATATTCCTAGTTGCAAAATATAGACTTTGAACTTGGACATTACCAATAAAGTGAGAAACTATATGAAATAAAATGTTATATGTTATAGAAGAATCTTCAGAATATCATGAACCAAAAAAATCATAAATAGTGACATTCTGGGTGAATTGTAAGTAAAATAAAACTGGCTAAATAACAAGGCTCTCTCTAGAAAATTACTATATTTTGGCCACATCAAACGACATCAGCCTAGAGAAGATCGTAACGGCGGATGATGCTAGAACAATGAGAAAGAGGTATACTACGAAGAAGATGCACGTAAGATAACAAAAACCTCCAGAATATGACACTCGCAGAAGTAGGAAGATTATCTCAAGACCGGCAGGAGTTTTGAAAGCATGTGATTAGTCATACATCCTGTTTAGGGTATGCTACCTGATGATGATGACAAGTGACAAAATAATTAAAGAAGACAGAAATAACAACATATTTAAGAGAACAGGCAATACAAACGATTTTAATGAATGCAACCAAGGCGACACATCTGGCCTTGTAAACAACTGAGGCTCCCACACCTACTCTTTACTTGTGGAAAGAAAATAGACAAACGATTTTAGACGAGGGACATTAAAAATAGAACGTTAAAACACATAAAAGCAGAATGTTGAAATATACTTAACAATAAATGTTAAATCGACATAAAGCCCACGTGAACATGGAATCGTAAAATATAAATAATGATACAATCTTCGGTACAATGCAAGAATCAGTGGACAGGTTTCTGCGGAACAAATAGCTAACATAATTAAATGGAACGAAATTCCGCTAAAGACGCATATACCGACGCATCCAATATTCGACACGTTGCGCGATGAGAACCCCTGGCCACTCGACATGCGCGCTGCACACTGAGTGGGAGGTGGATGGCCAGTTCATTGTTCGCAAATAGCTAGATCAGTATTTTAAGTTACGACTTTTTTAGTTTCCGAGATAGTGCAATAGCATATGAAATTGAAAAGTGGGTATGTTGTCACGTGATTTGTCCACTGATTCTTGTATTGTAGCGAATCTTCAAATAGATTTGAACAGACAATATTAAAACAGACATGAAAATAGAATGTTAAAACAGATATGAAAATAGAATGTTAAAACAGACATGAAAATAGAATGTTAAAACAGACCATGAAAATAGAATGTTAAAATAGACATGAAATGGAAAGTTAAAACAGACATGACATGGAAGGCAAAAACATACATAATTAAAGAATTAAGAAGACAGTCCAGATAGAAGATTTAAGAAGGCGAACTTTATAATAGAACTCAAAGCGGATAAGACAAGTGACTTGGAAAAAATTTAAATGACTGCAAGTTTATGTATCAGACACAATAGACTAAATAATTAATTACAGCAGATTTGTGAAACAGGAATATCAACTGACTTAAACAATAGAAATGATTGCATACTTTGAACGCGAGCATAACAAGAGACATAGGCCTATACATTAAATTCTTATACATTAAAATTGAAAGTCGACTTTGAAAAACATTTATAAAAACAGAATTAGACAATAGAAATGACAGTTTACTTTGACAAACATTTATAAAAACAGAATTAGACAATAAAAATGACAGTTTACTTTGAAAAGCATAACAACAGAATTAGACAATAGAAATGACAGTTTACTTCGAAAAGCATAACAACAGAATTACACAATAGAAATGACAGTTTACTTTGAAAAGCATAACAACAGAATTAGACAATAGAAATGACAGTTTACTTCGAAAAGCAT
The DNA here is from genome assembly GCA_034231615.1 of Meghimatium bilineatum. Taxonomy (NCBI): domain Eukaryota; kingdom Metazoa; phylum Mollusca; class Gastropoda; order Stylommatophora; family Philomycidae; genus Meghimatium; species Meghimatium bilineatum. The sequence goes on from CM067321.1 coordinate 24,868,922, forward strand.
AACAACAGAATTAGACAATAGAAATGACAGTTTACTTCGAAAAGCATAACAACAGAATTAGACAATAGAAATGACAGTTTACTTTGAAAAACATTTATAAAAACAGAATTAGACAATAGAAATGACAGTTTACTTTGAAAAACATTTATAAAAACAGAATTAGACAATAGAAATGACAGTTTACTTTGAAAAGCATAACAACAGAATTAGACAATAGAAATGACAGTTTACTTTGAAAAGCATAACAACAGAATTAGACAATAGAAATGACAGTTTACTTTGAAAAGCATAACAACAGAATTAGACAATAGAAATGACAGTTTACTTTGAAAAGCATAATAACAGACAAGTAGACTGAAAAAGAAAATGAAAATTTAAAGACAGAAATAAATGAAATGGAAACCTGTCAAAAACCAAATACTTGAATTGTCTCTAGATTTACATGAGTATTTCTTGTCACCATCCAGCTCGCTTTCAATGGGACCAGTACGACCCTGAGATTGTGTCTGATGTACTGTTTGCTATAGCTAACGTTATTAGCTTCGCTCGTACCACCCAGTTGATGCCGGCCTTCGAGGTACTCGGTCCACTACAGATATCCCTTGGAAGAATGATTGGGGATATTACCAGGTTCATGGTATTATTCACACTTGTAAGTCGGCCATTATTTTTTCTAGATTTGTACTTACAAATTACCAGAATATTTGTGTATATGATTCTTTTTTTCCCTAGTCTTCACTTCCACAAATATTTCTTATCAGATAACTTAGGTGATCACAAGAAATTTAACGATAACAAAAAACAGAAAGATAATACTAAAATCCAAAAAATGATAACAAAAAACATAAATATGGTAAGTAGAAAAAGAAAGATGATAACAAGAAGCAGAACTATGATATTAAGAATATTAAGAAACAGAAAAATTATAACAAGAAATATGATAGCAAGAAACAGATCAACTACAACGAAATGATATAACAATAAGCAGAAAGATTATTTCAAGAAGCAGAAACATGACTACAAGAAACACAAAATTTATTACAGGAAACAAATAAATGATAATAAGAAACAAAAGATATAAAAAGAAACAGAAATAAGATAAAAACAGAAAGATAATGGCAGGAAACAAAAGATGGTAACAAGACACAGAAGAATGAAATCAAGAAACCAAGATGATGATATCAAGAAACAGAAAGATAATAAGAAGAAAGAGAATGATGCTAAACCAGTCAGATAATAACAATAGACAGAAAGATGAAAACAAGAAACAGAAATATGATAATCAATAATAGAAAGATGACAGTAACAAATGGAAAGATGATATCAGGATAGAGGGAAAATAGATAACTATAAAAACCAGAAAAAGCGAAAGATTATATCAGGATAGAGGGAAAATAGATAACTATAAAAACCAGAAAAAGCGAAAGATGATGACAAGAACAATAGAAATGATAATACGAAACTTAAAAATGATTAAATAGCAGTAAAAATCATGGAAAGAAACAACCAGATGGTAATAAGAAACAGAAAGATGCTAACAAAAAATTGAAATTAGATAACAAGAAACAGAAGATGGTAACATGAAGCAGAAAGATGATAACAAGAAACAGAAATATGACTTTAACAAATAGATCATTACACAACCAGAAAGATAGTAACAAGAAACTGAAAGATGTTACATGTAGCAGGGAACAGAAAGATGATAACAAGAAACAAAACTATGGTAACAGAAAAATGAAAGATAATAACAAGAAAATGAAACATGATAACAAAAGCAGAAAAATTATAACAAGAAACAGAAAGGTGATAACAAGAAACAGACAAGACTGTATAAAAGAAACAATGATAACAAGAAACAGAAAGATGATAATAAGAAACACAATTATAATAAGATATATATGTAGACATATTTTAAGAGACTGAAAGAAGAAGAAGAAGAAGTTTCGTCTTTTATGTGTTATCTCTTTCTAATACACTATCCATTAATTTTTGGTTCGACTTTGTTATGTCATTCCATGTTTCGTGTGTCCTTATCTTGATAAAGACCATTTTAGTCGAAACTTTGCTTTCGTGTATTTTTTTTCACGAAAAATTTCAATTGAACCTAACATATTTATATTTTATAGTTTATATTTGTTTACCAAATGGAGCAATGTTTTACTGTAGTGTTCACTCATTCACTTTAATAGTGGTCTGTAATTTCAATCTTGGTAAGCTGATTTTCGCGGTATACACATTGGTACAACTAAGTGATCTGTTGCTGATAGGTTCGTCTAGAGAACCGCACGCTAAAATAATAGTACATCAAGTTCTTTACATCGAAGCTATCAGTTTTTCTCTTTTTCTCTCTTGTTTTCTTCTCTCTCACTCTTTCTATTTTTCTCTCCCTCACTCTTACGCTGTACTCGCACTGCCCTAGCATAACGTGCATATAACAGACTGTCTAATATCTGGAAATCAAAGTCAATCAGCACACGCACAAAAATGCGCTTATTTAATTCCTTCGTTATTCCAGTGCTATCATATGGATGTGAGAGCTGGAAACGCTCTTTATCTTCAGAAAAGAAATGACAGAGTTTCGAAAACAAATGTCTTCGTAGGATAACTAACACCCACTGGAGTGAATTAAAATCGAATGATAAAATCAGAGAAGAGACACATCAAAATTTCATCACAGATGTTATCAGAAAACGCCGTTGGTCCTACATCGGGCATGCCCTATGCGCAGACACCAACAGAATACACCACCAATCTCTTGAATGGATACCTACAGGCAAAAGAGCAAGGGGTAGACCAAAAGAAACACTCAGAAGAACAATACTTAGAGAAAGTAAAACAACCAATATTCATACTATTCAAGAACTGCACAGAATAGCTTTGAACCGAATTGGAGAGATCTGACCTCTGCCCTATACGCTAACTTCGGCGCAGAATGAAAATGAATGAATGAATGAATGAATGAATGAATGAACTCTTACTCTCCTACTTTTTAATCTCTCCCATGTTACCTTTATTTATTTCTCAGTTCTGTGTCTCTATGCTCCTCTCCCCTTTCGGTTATTGATATCTTTGCAAAAATTTGGACACGGTATTGAAGATTTTGTATTCACTGGAATCGCACAGCAAAGCACACACAAACCAACGTTTGGACCAAAATGCTTCTCTAATGAACGCACCGTAGCATACGACGAGTAAATGATAGCGCTAACAATGATATATTTTTAGTAGCAACCTCAGCCTCCATCCTCATGCTGCATGCAGTGAGTGAAAGGTTACACTAACAGACTCAGCCTCAATCCATATACTGAAGATAAGTGATACAGACGCGTTAATAGGTATATCCACTTATAAGTTTACTCCAAGTCAGTTCTGTTTCACTGATCAGGATTATGCATATGACCCATAATGCTACATATATGATTGCAATGTATACACATGTGTAACACACATACTTATACCTCTGTGACAATTATGTGTGTGAGTAGATGGCCCATATTGTTACATCTGAGTGTAATCTGTACATGGTTATATGACCCGTATTGTTACATCTATGAAAGTAGTCTGTACATGGTTATATGACCCGTATTGTTACATCTATGAAAGTAGTCTGTACATGGTTATATGACCCGTATTGTTACATCTATGATAGTGGTCTGTACATGGTTATATGACCCGTATTGTTACATCTATGAAAGTAATCTTTACATGGTTATATGACCCGTATTGTTACATCTATGAAAGTAATCTTTACATGGTTATATGACCCATATTGTTACATCTATGAAAGTAATATGTACATGGTTATATGACCCGTATTGTTACATCTATGAAAGTAATCTGTACATGGTTATATGACCCGTACTGTTACATCTATGAAAGTAATCTGTACATGGTTATATGACCCGTATTGTTACATCTATGAAAGTAGTCTGTACATGGTTATATGACCGAAGTGATATCATCTTTGATAGTAGTATGTATATATTATATTACCCATATTGATACTTGTATAATTGTAATCTATGTGCATATATCTCTACAGGTATTGTTTGCTTTCATGGTTGGTCTCCACAATTTGTACTGGTACTACGGAGCACAAAAAATAAAGATGGTTGTCAATGGACAGTTGGTAGCCGTGCACGCAGCTAAAGCATTTGAAGGGTCAGTGTTCAAGTCTTTTCGTCTTTGTCTTGAAACATGAGCAGCTCATTGAATGATTTTAATGATTCTATGATTAATGAGTGGTCAGTTGCAGGAGTGAAGACGTAAATCATGTTATGTGTATGTGTGCAGACGTCCTAGAGACCTCACATTATTAGGTCTTTTTATTAGGTCTTGATGTTTGGAGCTGGTGTGGGAAGTGTTAGAGATCTTACATTATTAGGTCTTTTTATTAGGTCTTGATGTTTGGAGCTGATGTGGGAAGTGTTAGAGATCTTACATTATTAGGTCTTTTTATAGGTCTTGATGTTTGGAGTTGGCGTGGGAAGTGTTAGAGATCTTACATTATTAGGTCTTTTTATTAGGTCTTGATGTTTGGAGTTGGCGTGGGAAGTGTTAGCGATCTTACATTATTATGTCTTTTTATTAGGTCTTGATGTTTGGAGTTGGCGTGGGAAGTGTTAGCGATCTTACATTATTAGGTCTTTTTATTAGGTCTTGATGTTTGGAGTTGGCGTGGGAAGTGTTAGCGATTTTACATTATTAGGTCTTTTTATTAGGTCTTGATGTTTGGAGTTGGCGTGGGAAGTGTTAGCGATTTTACATTATTAGGTCTTTTTATTAGGTCTTGATGTTTGGAGTTGGCGTGGGAAGTATTAGCGATTTTACATTATTAGGTTTTTGTGTGTGAAAAAACTGGTTTCGGGAGTATTAATTATCTTGCAGTACTGGGTCTTAGCCCGTGGAGGTGAGCTTAAAAATGTTCAGAATGCACAAACCGCATTGCACTTCCTCATGTATACCGCATCCATGACAACATATACTGTAGATGGTCATGCCACATCCCTTCGTGTAGCAAACTCATGCCAGCTTGACGGATGTTTGACAGTATATAACGTATTATAGTAGTTAATTATGAGAAACATTTCCACGCTCTACTGGACACTGCGTAGCTTTACCTCTCAAGTTTCTAATCTCTGTAACTGTTGAGCTGGATACTAACGCTGTTCTTTTTCCGTCCGTTCACGTTCAAACAAAGTAGCACTTGAAAATTTCACTGCTAATTAATCAATTGCAAATAAAATACGAGAACACAATGGTAAAGCTAAATAATGTCATTCCAATAGATCCGAGTAAATGTATTAAAAGCCAGAGCTGGATAACACACGCCTACTAGTCTACTGGAATCTCGTCTTCTAGAGCAAGAGGAAGGATTGTAGCCGAATAGAGCGGAACTTTCGATAACAATCTCCAGTAGGATAATGGAGGTTAGACAGTTACAACAGACTAATGGTGTATCTCGTAAACCACGCTGAATATGGCTGTAATTATTTCCGACCACCATTCCATGCTTGAAAAGCTCAAAAATTGATGGTTGCGTCATGAATCACCATTAAGTGACATATTCTTTCCAGGACGTAGTCTTTCCTATGGATCTCTTGAATTCTCCACGGTCTTGAGCAAGTTGTCCTGCATCTTTCAGTGACATGCGCTGGCATTCTTGAATGTCTTTTCTCCAGTGGCGTCTTGGTCGGCCTTTGCCCCTGTTACCTTCTATCATCCCCTCCAGTAACACTCAAGCGAACATGTAGCTGACACTTTGACCATGAATAAAGATGAAATGAATATCGGATCACTTATTCTATCTATCTATCTATCTATTCGCTAAACTCTTTGTTGCTTTCAGCGTCAGGGGTAGAAGAGTTTTATGACGACGGCTCTCTTGTGTGCTTATATTGTGGAATTTGTCGCCTCTTTGATTCAGTGGTACATCGTTTTCTTGGTCGGCCACTAGGTCTGCCTTGACTGTATCTGTGTAACATAGCTTGCTGTAGTATGATGTCTGATGGTAGTCTGCTGATCGCTTATTGGAGGATGAAATTCACTGGATGAATCAGTAGCACAGATATTGCAGGAATTTAGAATTAAGCGTTTCACAAGCAGGGATTCCATCGATTGCCTTCAATTAAAGATCATCTGAAAAGAGAAACAGGGGAAAACCCAGACGAAGATAGATAGATGACATCAGAGAAATACTAAAACATCAAAGCTGCACAAAGGCCCGGCAGCACAGTTAGCTAAAAAAAAAGAAGACTTCAGCTTCTAGCGGCGCACCTGGATAGGACAAAACAAGACATGACGAGTAGAAGGAAGAGCGAGAGAGGGATCGAAATAAATTTAAGCGCATGAAAAATAATCACACGACGGGAACAATAGGCATTCATACTCTTCACATCTGCTAAAAGAGACCGAGCACATATGGGCTAGCCCGAAGTACACTGACGTCAATTCTCAAATACTTTAAATAACCTATCTCCTCAACAGAGCAGCAGTAGCCTACCGGTATCATACAGAATACGTACATCTATAACTCGTGATATTTTCTAAGAGCCTCATAAAAATGGCTTGTAAATAAGTCAAATCTAGATTTTAAGGTAGTTATGAGTTTACTTCTCTTTTGGAGAGGCGCTCTTTCGACCAGCGGACAACAAAGTCCAATTTGGTTATATGAGAACGCACGATCATAAAATAGTAGTTATATCACAGACATCGACTGAGAATAAATGCAATTTTTTTGTTAATGTTCATGGTCATAAAGCAACTTGCTTGACGACTTCGTACAAGAGACCAGCACTGAGGTGATGGAGTGTAAATGTTATTATGTGTCTGTATAACCTTGGCAAGCATATAAATATAATCGATATAAGGCTTGGGCAGTGTTTATGACGTGAGCCGTGGCTCTTGACAATACAGGCCTTAAAGCTGAATTAGTGATGTCTTCATTCGGTACATCTTTGATTATTGACACACTTCCATTGGTTAATATTTATATACTTGGAGTAGCTTTGCCATGCGATTCCACGTATATACATATTGACCAACAGTAAACACGGGAATAATCAAGAAATGGAACGAATGAGGGCCTTCTGTTAATTGAGCTAGCAGGTATGTACTTTGAGAGCCAAGCTTGATCTTTGCCAAGTTTTTTTCATATGCACTCTTTCATCGGTACAATTACATTCCAAATGGGAGAGACTTTCGATATTTGGTCCTAAATAGGATTTATGAATGACCGTATTTTTAAAGACACATTAAACAATCACGGAACACAAGTTATCAAACATCTGAGTTATACAATAGGATAGCGTCAGCAAGGCAAGTGCTTGTCAACAATTTTTGTTGCATCTTCCTCAATCGGGAAAATGTTTGGCCACTCCACCCAGGAATTTAAAAAAAAAATCTCATTGCATTTCTAAAAAGCCAAATAAATGTTTTGCAAGTTTATTTTGACATATATAGGATTACATTTTATTCAGTATAAATGTCATCATGAGTTCGTGGTGTTAGAAGCTTGACAATAGATAATATTAATTTTTTTTTAAACTGACAATAACAATTATTCATAATAAATGATGGTACATAAAGCTAACAAGCTTTTAATCGCTGAAAGCGATTTAAATATAAAGCTACGATTAGTGGTAAGAAACGATGATTAAAAAACTGATAATGAAGATTTGAAAGAAAAGGCTGAGATTAGTTATAAGAAATAATTATAAAGAAAGCTGACAATAAAGATTGATAGAGAAGGTTGTGATTAACGATGAAATAGTAATGAGAAGATAGATGAGAAAAAAGAAAATAGAATACAGAAGACACATATAGAAGACACTTATAGAAGACACTTATAGAAGGCACATAGAGAAGGCACATAGAGAAGGTCGAGTAGAAAGACCGATAAGTTAGACATATAATGAAAAATGTTATGGAGGTCTGACAATGGAATTCAGGCTAGAAAGATGCCGAGTGATGATAATGACGGCTTATAATAAAAACTAATAAACATGAAAATTAAGACTAATACAGAAGATTAAGTGAGATGAATGAAGGAAAATGCCCATAGAGATATGGATAAATACAGCAGATAAAAGGGGCTAGTGATGAAACACTTATAATGAATTGATGATAAGACATCCTGATACACAAGTCTGATACAAATAGATCGCACATGATTTTTATTAAATAGGATCATACAGGAGGTTGATTAAATAGGAGGATACAGGAGGTTGATTAAATAGGAGGATACAGGAGGTTGATTAAATAGGAGGATACAGGAGGTTGATTAAATAGGAGGATACAGGAGGTTGATTAAATAGGAGGATACAGGAGGTTGATTAAATAGGAGGATACAGGAGGTTGATTAAATAGGAGGATACAGGAGGTTGATTAAATAGGAGGATACAGGAGGTTGATTAAATAGGAGGATACAGGAGGTTGATTAAATAGGAGGATACAGGAGGTTGATTAAATAGGAGGATACAGGAGGTTGATTAAATAGGAGGATACAGGAGGTTGATTAAATAGGAGGATACAGGTGGTTGATTAAATAGGAGGATACAGGAGGTTGATTAAATAGGAGGATACAGGAGGTTGATTAAATAGGAGGATACAGGAGGTTGATTAAATAGGAGGATACAGGAGGTTGATTAAATAGGAGGATACAAACGTCTGACACAAATGGATCAAACAGAAGGTTGATTAAATAGAACGTTACAGAAGGTTGGTTAAATAGAATATTACAGAAGGTTGATTTAATAGGATGATACAGAAGGTTGATTAATTGGAATGAATGATACAACAGGATGACTAAGAAGGTTGGTACAAAACAGTTTTTAAAGAATGGGCTGTGGTAGTGTAGTGGCTAAATAATTGGCTCTCCGACCACGCAGCATAGCTACGATTATATTTATCAATTGTAATTAACAAAAGAAAAGACAAAAAAAATGTTATTGGAACTGATTCACCGAGACATCACTACTAGGACTTGAGTATCAGGACATGAGTACCAGGACATGAGTACCAGTTCCCATGTTCTGAAAAAGTCCAGAAACTGTTCTCAATTTGTCATAAATTATTTAATTTACGTGTCTGCCATCTAATACCTCTCATTTCATTGTTAAATAATATTTCCCTTTCCTCTTTCATTTATATTCTGGATTTGCATAATTCCAGGCTGCAACAGACTTTCTTAAGCTTGTTCTGGTCAATGTTTGGACAAATCAGCATCAACGACATTTCCATCAATCATCCTAAACGTGACGGCGGTGAGTAGCATCATAACCACTTCCCTGATCTAACAGCCATATGTCTCACTGAAACAGATATTATTGAAGTTCTAAATTAGCCTAAAAACTGTATGAAATGTGTTTTCTTCTTCGGTTAGAGAAATTCTGCAAATATAAATGCTGTCTTATATAGATTCTATTATAGCCAAACACAATCTAAACACTGTGTAATAAGTTTGTGAGAGACGTTCTACCCACGCTAAGCACTGTGAGAGAGGCTTGTAGGAGACGCTATTACTAAGCTAGAACAAATGTGAAAGTTTGTGAGACATTCTAACCACGCTAAACACTGTGTGACAGTTTTGTTAGAGACGTTCTACCCACGCTAAACACTTTGTGATTCATTTGTGACAGACTTTCTACCCACGCTAAGCGCTATGTGAAAAGTTTGTGAGAGACGTTCTAACCACAACCACGCTAAACACTGTGTGAAAGTTTGTAAGAGACGTTCTAACCATGCTACGCACCGTATGAAAGGCTTGTAAGAGACGTACTAACCACGCTAAACACTGTATAATAAGTTTTTTTATAGACGTTCTACCCACGCTAAACATTGTGTGATAAGTTTTTAATTAACGTTCTACCCACGCTAAACATTATGTGAAAAGTTTGTGAATGAGAGAGGCTCTACCCAAACTAAAGACTGCGTGAAGAAGGCTTGTAAGAGACGTACTAACCACGCTAAACACTGTATAATAAGTTTTTCCTAAACGTTCTACCCACGCTTGTGAATGTGAATGTGAAAATTATAGTCAATAATGTCTCTGATAATACCATTAAATATATAAAGAATATGGGGTAATCACATATAGCTCTATGATCAACGGCATGTGTGGATGATTGGTAACATGAACCATCTTTCCTTCCCAGACTTGTTCCGAGTCGATTTTCTGTGAGCTGGGTCGATCTTGAAGCAATTTTTTAGCTATTAAAATTAACCTGAAAATTTTACCATTTACCACATACTTATTATACCAGTGCACTAACCTCTGCGCCAGCGTGGTTCCTAGCCTTCTATTAAATTAACAGTGTGTTTTATGTGTGTAATATGGGTAGAATCTATAATATATCCTGTTGTGTTTGCTCATGTGGCTCGTGTTTCCACTCTGCTTGCATGCCTACTCTTTCTCTGCCGGATCTAACATGAACAGTTCGGCAGTGCATGACTATGGACGGGGACCGTAGCAAGATCTACTGTGCTGATGGTCCATTCACTGACGTGGAGGAAAACGCTACAGGTAGCAAACCAAATCTCTTAATTTTGCTTATAAATGTGCTACAATGTATCATAGCTTTGGTCAAGTCCTTCTCCTGGATAGTTCTGCGCGCAGATCCGAAACATCATCACTTATCGTGCCTTATGCGGCTGATCATTAATCAATTTCCACATACTTTGTTACTCCAGCCAATTAAAAGCACAGAAAAAGTCGGATCAGCCAAGATGTGCGGCTGTTTAGGATATGTGGACTTGGCTATTCTGGAGAAGGACTTGGTATTGGTGTGCAACCTTTTTTTTGTGCTTTCTGTTTTGAACACTTGAAGATTACGAGAATATATCGAGCTATCTGTGTTCATTCGGCGCCGAATACAGTGCATATCGCAGAAACCAGAGCTCTCCAAGGCGAGCGATGTGAACTGTGTAATGTTACGAGAATCGTTCAGGTCTATTATCGTATTGCGGAACACTTTCTAGTGTAGCACGTGACAGCTTCAGCATTGACGTTTATTACTGATTTATTCTTGCATGCATTATATGTCTTTTTTCAGTTTATCACAGTATTATTTTGTTATAGAATCCAATGAAATGTATCATTTTAAATTTTAATTATAATTACGGTAATATAAATAATGATTGAAGTGTATCTTGTGCTGAGCATGGTTTTCAATCTATTGTGTGTTTGTTAACGATTAAAGCATCTAATTGTCCATGCACAAAGACGTGTAGTGACAACGTATAGGCCTACACTTCATCATTTACCTTGCTGGAGTCAAGGAAGCAAGGTTTAATATGATAATGATCAACTGCATATTTGTTCCTGGATATGCTGATGTACACAGAAATGAACGCTCAGACACACTTGCTGGTACGGCGACCATGGAGAACAGGCAAGCACTTAACGGATGTTCTAAATGTTCTTATGTAGAAATGACGCAAAATATAACAACTGCTTCTGAATCTGTAGCCTTGAGCAGATTACATGAATATCATGTAAAGAGGGGCGTGGTGAAACAAGAAAGTGAACGCGTTATACAGGTAACCAGAAGAGACTAGTACACCAACACACAGAGTAGATGTGGTCACTCGCTACACTGGTACACCAACACATAGAGTAGATGTGGTCACTCGCTACACTGGTACACCAACACATAGAGTAGATGTGGTCACTCGCTACACTGGTACACCAACACACAGAGTAGGTGTGGTCATTTGCTACACTGGTTCACCAACACACAGAGTCGGTGTGGTCACTCGCTACACTGGTACATCAACACATAGAGTAGATGTGGTCACTCGCTACACTGGTACACCAACACACAGAGTAGGTGTGGTCATTTGCTACACTGGTTCACCAACACACAGAGTCGGTGTGGTCACTCGCTACACTGGTACATCAACACATAGAGTAGATGTGGTCACTCGCTACACTGGTACACCAACACACAGAGTAGGTGTGGTCATTAGCTACACTGGTACTCCAACACATAGAGTAGATGTGGTCACTCGCTACACTGGTACACCAACACACAGAGTAGATGTGGTCACTCGCTACACTCTGAGTGATATCTTGAGGAGGAGATCCGAACACTTATGGGCCGATGGTTCAGTGAGGATGATCTTTCGACTAACATCAACCGAGCTAGTTATTTGAGGCAGGGCAATCTACGCCAATTCTCGAAACCCCGACCTAGTTCACACCAATCGGTACTATTTTATTGTCAGATTAGCACATTCAACACTCAAAATGACACTAATTACAATGAAACAATAAACTATATACTAGAAAACCGAGGTTGTTTAGACATAGACATACCATGGTGGAAAAGCAGTAATGGTAGTTATTGCTGGTAACTGGCAAAAATGCTGTCTACCATAACCATCGACAAGAGACATAGATTGTTTAAATACGTCCTTAGCTGCAACAGATCAGTTAGTTCAGACAGAATCGTGAGTGGCATCATCCATAGAAAGACTATGTTCCAGAAATAATGTGTCATCTGAATTTATATTTGTATTGTAGATTTCATCAAACTAACCAGTTGTGTAAAGTTGATGTGCATGCTTAATTTCGACTACTTCAACTGATGGTCAATGTTAGAACTGACAGTACTGAGGGTGTGCATACAATGTCAGATTTGATGAAAATTATAGTCACACTTAAATTATATGTTTCAGTGATTCTGTCAATAATTTGTGAAATTGTTGTAAAATGTTTACCGATATTGTAATTAGTAAGCTTCTGTCGTTCACAAACACACTAACTGATACGAAAATAAAATAGTTAGCAGACATGGAAATAAACGGAAACAAGGATAACTGTTACCAATATGCATAAATACAACTCACTAATAATGCACAGACAGACAACGTTTCGACAAGAAAGCGTTCACCAGGACAAAAGAAAGCAGATAAAAAAAACAAATATTACATAGAAATACACATATTGAATGACGATGATAGATGGAATAGACGGAGAGAAGTGAGGAAGAGACAAATAAGGTGCGGGTATTAAGGCACGACAAGGGTTGAAAAGAAAAAAGTGTTAAAAAGTAAAGTTTTTTTAAAATGTTTTCTATTATTTAATTAATTATAAAATTTAAAATAAAATGAATGGGAAACAACTCCTATAGGTATATTTGATTTTTACAACGTGTAACATATAGTACTTGTACATATTTTCGTTTTATCGCCATATTTGCACAGTGTTAACACAACCTTCACATTTCCAGCGTTAGCACAACCTTCACATTTCCAGTGTTAGCACAACCTTCACATTTCCAGCGTTAGCACAACCTTCACATTTCCAGTGTTAGCACAGCCTTCACATTTCCAGTGTTAGCACAACCTTCACATTTCCAGTGTTAGCACAGCCTTCACATTTCCAGTGTTAGCACAACCTTCACATTTCCAGCGTTAGCACAACCTTTACATTTCCAGTGTTAGCACAACCTTCACATTTCCAGTGTTAGCACAACCTTCACATTTCCAGTGTTAGCACAACCTTCACATTTCCAGTGTTAGCACAACCTTCACATTTCCAGTGTTAGCACAACCTTCACATTTCGAGTGTTAGCACAACCTTCACATTTCCAGTGTTAGCACAACCTTCACAGTTCCAGTGTTAGCACAACCTTCACATTTCCAGTGTTAGCACAACCTTCACATTTCCAGTGTTAGCACAACCTTCACATTTCCAGCGTTTATGGATGTTTTCCAACACTTGGGGCTTACTTCTTTAAAGTTTACCGCCAGTATGTTTGTGAACGATAAAACATATTAATTGTGTGTGTATATGTGTGCGCGCCCGTGCTTATGTGTGTGTGAGTGTGTGTGTAGAGAAACAAGATGTCAAAAGGCAAATTCTGTGACATACCAGCTATCACCAAAAAATCAACATAAAATTAAAGAAACAAATGATTAACACCATCTTTATACCAACACTATGCTACCAATGCCAGACTTGGCAAATGACATCTAGATATAAGAGAAAAATCGAAACTTGCGAAATGAAATGTCTATGCGAAAGGAAGGCTATTAGAGTCACCAGACTCGACAAAATTCACAGTGAAAACATCAGAAAGATAATAGATATCAAAGCATGCATCGAATATATAGAGAAACAGCAGATGAAATAGTATGAACATCTTATGTGGATGAACGATCAACTTACGATAAGAGCTTATAACAAGATGGAATCATGATATAGAGGCAATGACAGACCTAGGGAAAAGTGGAAGGACAACATCAAGACTATCCTAAATAAAGATGACTACACCTCACTCAGAGCAACACACCTTGCTCTGGAACACAAACTGCATCTCCTTCACATACCCCTGCGCTCAACGGCAAGTGTGGAAGATACGACAACATCACCTGGGGATAGACTTTAGAAAATGGTGGTTGTGTGTTACTACCTATAGTTATAAAATGACATAGAACATATTAATTGTGTGACATGTGTGTGTGTGTGTTACTGCCTTTAGTTATTAAATAACATAGAACATATTACTAGTGCGACTTGCGTGTGTGTGTATGTGTGTTACTACATATAGTTATTAAATATTAACGAACATAGAACGACTACTATCGACTTGTTTTAATACTAAGAAATACACATCACAAACAGTTTGACAATAACAATATAGTTAACAATATACAAAAAAATTACTAGATTAACATTTCTATCACAAGGAATTGAGATTTTTAATTATTTTCTGCAATTTGGATATTTCTACTGAACTTTATTTGATACCCGGAAGAAGACTGTAGTTATCAGCGGTGTGCAATGATAAGACTAGTTATCAGCGATATGCATTGATTGGATAAAATGCCTCCTACTCAGAGGGGTGCAATACCAAAATTGTATAGATGAAGTGATGTGAGACTTCCACAAGAGAAGAATGAGCCTCGTAAACCTCGACCATAGAGGCATATATAGAGGCCTATATAGGCGTGAGCCTCGACAATAGAGGCATATATATAGGCGTGAGCCTCGGCAATAGAGGCATATATATAGGCGTGAGCCTCGGCAATAGAGGCATATATATAGGAGTGAGCCTCGGCAATAGAGGCATATATATAGGAGTGAGCCTCGGCAATAGAGGCATATATATAGGAGTGAGCCTCGGCAATAGAGGCATATATATAGGAGTGAGCCTCGGCAATAGAGGCATATATATAGGCGTGGGCCTCGGCAATAGATGCATATATATAGGCCTATATAGGCGTGATCCTCTACAATAGAAGACCAACGAGTAGAATGAGAACAAGTCTGCGCACTTGATGATTGTGATTATTTTCGTACTTTTCATTGGTCGCTATGCATATACTTCATGTCGTCTGCCAATTCTGACCAACGAAATGCACGGAAATAAGCAAACATATTATGAAAAAGGCTTGTTTTGATTTTGCTCCTTTGCCCTGCATTGCCGAGAGTCACGAGCGATATGTATGCTATTTACTTGTGTTTTGGTGTTGTGTAGAAGTTGGTCTGGTGTGCTTCTGGTGAAACCTTTAGACATATCACGTGCGTGGTGTGTTTATAATTAGTACTGTAATGAATGAGTCACTCGGTCTATACATTGTTGAGTTGTAGAGTTCGAGTTATTCTCGAAACATTGTTGAAATGTAGAGATCCAAGTGTTTCACGAAAATCAAGTAACTTCCATCTCGTTTCAGACGATACAGCAGTGCCAATGTACACCGCAGATAGTCCACAGATGGTCAACAGTACATCACTCGTGGAGACTGTAGGAATGTACCTGTTTGGCATCTACCATGTTGTCATCATTATTGTCCTAATCAATATGCTCATTGCTATGATGTCACATTCATTTGAGGACATCCAGGTAAGTGAAACATACTAACAGAATATGTATATTCAGGTGAGCAACATCTGTTGTTAGTTGGAGTACATCCACGTTAATGAAAACCACTGACAGTTGGGTATATTCAGGTGAGTGAAAACTGCTGCTACCTTGGGTATATGCAGGTGACTGCAAACCACAGCTAGTTGGGGTGCATTCAGGTAAGTTCAAACTGCTGCTAGAGAGAGTATATCCAGGTGGGTTTTTATTACTGCTAGAGATATTAATTTCAGGTATGTTCAAACGATTGCTAGATAGAGTATATCCAGGTGAGGTGATATTAATGATATTTTCAGGTACGTTTAAACTACTGCTAGAGTATATCCAGGTGAGTTGATATTAGCGCTAGAGATGGTACTTTCAGGTGAGTTCAAACTGATGCTAGAGAGAGTATAAATAATCAAACTGTCAGAGTATATCCGACAAGGTGGAGAGTGCCACAGTAACAAACTGTCTGAGTATATCCGACAAGGTGGAGAGTGCCACAGTAACAAACTGTCAGAGTATATCCGACAAGGTGGAGAGTGCCACAGTAACAAACTGTCAGAGTATATCCGACAAGGTGGAGAGTGCCACAGTAACAATCTGTCAGAGGATATCCGACAAGGTGGAGAGTGCGACAGTAACAAAACCAAGAGGCGATAAACAACATGATAATGTAATATTGTTACTAGATAATTTACCTACCGAATAGTAAAACTAACGTAAAATAGAAATAACAATAAACAATGGAACAAGAACTAGTTGTACGTTACGGTGCAACAGGGACTTTTATCAAGAAACAAATATAATCAAGAAACAAAAACACAAAATTATTTAATTATTAAAAATACACAGATATGATTTCACCACTACGTCTCCGTGCATCAGAATGGGGAAAAAAGTGAAAAAGGTGCAATCATGTACGGCTTTTGTTCTTTGATATAACCAATAAATGTGTCATTAATATTACATAATAATTAACCGTCGTATTTATCTTTGAAGTTTACGCGCTGAAGTCGGATGTGTCTGGCCGAAAGGCGCAGATATCGCAGCAATGCTGTGAACCATGGCACAACGTATTCCGTTCTCCGGACTACATCCTGCTAATCTGCAGGAGTTTGAGAACGAACGCAGAAGAAGAAGAAGAACTTTGAAGTGAAATTGTTTATTGTGCGCCGAAACAAGTCATTGGAGAAACTTTAAATGTAACATTTACATTCTGTTATGCGTCGCTATACATTTTCCATATCACAAATACGACATATTGAAATTATATTATCCACATTTTAAGGAATACAATTTTATGCTTGAAGCATTATAATTACAGTATTAGGTTGCGTAGAACATTTGAAGAATTTAATTGAAATAATTATCAAGTTACTTGTTATAAACATTGTCTGTCGTTTTCTAATAAGATAAATATTTTTTTCTATCATTATCGTGTTTTATATTATCAGTGAAATGGGGCTCTTATATTTATTAACAGTGAAATGGGGCTCTTATATTTATTAACAGTGAAATGGGGCTCTTATATTTATTAACAGCGAAATGGGGATCTTATATTTATTAACAGCGAAATGGGGATCTTATATTTATTAACAGCGAAATGGGGATCTTATATTTATTAACAGCGAAATGGGGATCTTATATTTATTATCTGTATTTAATAATAGTAATTCATTCATTTTCCTTTTGCGCTGATGTTAGCGCATATGACAGAGGTCAGATCTCTCCAATTCTGTCTGTTCAAAGCTATTCTGTGCAGTTCTTGAATAGAATTTATATTGGTTGTTTTACTTTCTCTAAGTATTGTTCTTCTGAGTAGTAATAATGCTAGCTACTTATTCATCAATGCAGTATTTTACCTTGATTATTGAAACAACTAAATTATACTTGAATGTATTCACATCATTGGTAACATTATAACAAAATCTATAATTAGTGAACTGCAGTAAAATTATTTACCAGTGAGTATTAAAAAAAAATTCAAAATAGCACGTTTTATCTTTTACAAACAAACTTTATGAGATGAAAAAAAAATAGCTAACAATTTATAAAACCGACTAAATCAACATTTCAATCATAGCGTCATTATCGAGAACAAAAATACAGGGCACACTGAAAATTAACAATAGAAATAGCACCATAGTACGTAGACTAGACTGCAGACACTCAGTATCAGAAGAAAGCAAGGCAACTTTATTTTTTAACAGAAATGTGAACCTTTCTGTAATCCTATAGACAGACTGTGATGTGGAATGGAAGTTCGCTCGTACCAAGCTCTGGTTAAACTACATGGACGATGGTAGTACGCTTCCGGTACCCTTCAACATGATTCCCACACCAAAGTCCTTCCTCTACTGTTGGCAGGCTATCAAAGAGATCTTCAACCATGACACGGTAGTCGAAGAACAAGGCCGCCATAAAAGACAAACATTTCTCAAAGTTAGTGCCTCAAAACTTGTTTACTTGTTTCTTTGTCTCTGTATGTCTACACGTTTAATACGTTAACATAAAGTCTCAAAACAACAGATATCAATTGTCAATTAAAGTGTGTGGATGCATGGACATGCAAGGAATAACTATTGGATTTGCTACGTCTCTGTAATAGTTGGTTATAAACAAACTTTGCTGGGAGTTACCTTACAGTAAGCCCATGTACATTTTCTAGCTACAGTTGGTGAATTGGTTAAAGAACATGATACCTAGTTTGATAAGATATCACCAGAAACGCTAAAAAATATATAGATAAAGTGAATGTTTATAACCACCTGCTGCTGTGTCGCGGCAAATCCCGTAGTCAGTCCGTGCTTGTAACTATTTTATGTCCGTGTGATCGATGCCCCCGCAGCGTGCACTGTAAATTGTTCTTGTAATACGATACACACGCTTCTATGTAATCATCATATTTTGGGCACTCAAACATGTAGATACACAAGATTCTCTGTTATCATTGTATGTTGGATACGATATGTAGCAAGTGTCCTTGGGCCTACTTATTGAGCCATCTCGGCAGTAGCTTCTCCATAGAAAATCGACTGTAACATCTCAAAATTAAGTGCTATTTTTTTAAAGACTGTACAACAATTTATGTGATGGGAAGATAATTAATTGTGCTCAAATGAAAAGTGGATTGACTTCAATGTATTCGGGTTTCTTCATATATACTTAATCACTTTTATCAAGGCAGCTCGCTGAACGCCGAGAATACCATTCAGGTAACGTAACTACAGAGCTCCAGCGATAATCCCCAGGGACTGTTAAAGTAACTTGTAAACAAGACGTGATGGCCCAGGGACTGTTAAAGTAACTTGTAAACAAGACGTGATGGCCCAGGGACTGTTAAAGTAACTTGTAAACAAGACGTGATGGCCCAGGGACTGTTACAGTAACTTGTAAACAAGACGTGATGGCCCAGGGACTGTTAAAGTAACTTGTAAACAAGACGTGATGGCCCAGGTACTGCTAAAGTAACTTGTAAACAAGACGTGATGGCCCAGGGACTGTTAAAGTAACTTGTAAACAAGACGTGATGGCCCATTTTGAACTAGCAATTTCTTAAACAAAAGGCAAATGGTTTCACCTTCTCCACGAAGATCCCATTGCTAAATATTTGTTTTTTAAATTAATGGCCACTAGGTGACCATTCACACCCGGGTGAGAGTGTACGTATAGAAAAATTAAAACATGTTCCATTATTGTACAGCTAGAGGAAGAGAGACCCTGTGGTACCGGACTGGAGAGGTGTTTCATAGGCGCTACAGTGTGCAATCCGTGGCGCCGTGGAAACATCTACCTAGTTGGTATACCGACATCTTCAATGCACAGAGTTGGATGGAGAGTGATCAAAATATCTCTGCTTTATGCCAACAATGCTTGAAACAGATAACGGTAGGTCTAGTTCTGAAATAGCTTCATCGAACGTCGAGTTACCAATAAGTTATCAGCTGTCGAACTAGTACTTCTCCATTACCCCCATGTGTAGCGGCAACTTCAGCAAGTACTCTGTAGCTATATCGCGATTCCTCAACCCTCCCACAGTATGAACCCTGGTACCCATTTTCTGCTGACTGGGATATGAAACATTTTTTCCAAATGATGAGTTTCAATGAATAATATTAACCCCTTGTCTGGGATAGAGACAAAGCTTCTATGCTATACAAAACGTGTCTTATTCACAGTTTTAGAGTGTTTCATGCAAACATATATCTCATATATGTTTAATTGTGCTGTATTCAGAACATATATCATTCGAACAAATCTTATTGCGTTTTGTGCAAATACACGTCTTTAAAATATATGTATATGTTTCTATAATATATGTATATGCAAATATATGTTTTTTTAGAGTATCATATATGGTCAATATATGTTTTTGGGTTTCTTTTAGATACATATATGGTCAATATATGTTTTATGGAGTTTCATATAGACACATACCTGGTCAATAGATGTTTTATGGTGTACCACGATGATATATAAATAATTTAGGACTGGTTCTCAGCGTGAACCCTAGACCGTCTTGGTGGTCATAGTCTTGTGCTTGAGGACTACGAAGAAAATGGAATGGAAATGGGTATATAAAAAATGTTTCAAACGGATCATAGAAATGTAATTAATTGGATGATATTTAATTGTAAAACAAAATATAAGACTAAGCCTTGAAGAAAATCGGCAAACATTTTTTTGAGGTAAACAAAAAAGAGGAACGGTTATGGAAGAAAATTTGATTCATATAAAAGATAAATTTATATGTTTCATGTGTAGTGTATTCCATGCAGACAAACATATTTCAGATTTTTCTATGTTTTCTATCCAAAATAAGACAAGTTTGATTCATATATTTCTATCTGACTCAATGAGACACAAGTTTGGTTCGTATATTCTTGTGTGCCTCAATGATACACAAGTCTGATTTGTATATTCTTATGTGCTTCAATGATACACAAGTCTGATTTGTATATTCTTGTGTTCTTCAATGATACACAAGTCTGATTTGTATATTCTTGTGTGCCTCAATGATACACAAGTCTGATTTGTATATTCTTATGTGCTTCAATGATACACAAGTCTGATTTGTATATTCTTGTGTGCCTCAATGATACACAAGTCTGATTTGTATATTCTTGTGTGCCTCAATGATACACAAGTCTGATTTGTATATTCTTATGTGTCCCAATGATACACAAGTCTGATTTGTATATTCTTGTGTGCTTCAATGATACACAAGTCTGATTCGTACATATTTGTGACCCAATAAGACGGAAGTATGTCGTGTATTTTATATATCACAACGAGACACGCCTGAGTCATGTATTTTATGTGTCCCAAAGAGACACGTCTGAGTCGTGTATTTTTGTGTGCCAATGAGACGCAAGTTATTTTAGTGCTCCTTAGTGTTCCATGCAGACACATTCTGAGTCGTAGAAGAAAAGACTTAAAATGTTCATGTTGATTGACTAAAAGCTCTCTAGTTGCATAAAGTGATACTAAAGTTTAGACACATCACTGTATATCAGATACCAGCCGTGTCATATGTTCCCCTGTTACCTTCTGACTATGTCACTTCAGACACGAAGAGAGACTGTATGCAAAAACTTGGAGCTAAAACCAGATGAGACTTCCTACTCGGACATTATGCACCGCCTTGTCAAGCGATACTTGTTCAAGTTGGAGAGAGCCAAGGATGAGAAGGAGATAGGTGAGACTAGTTATCAGACAGATAGGTTGACAAGTAGAGTAGACAAACATACATAGAGACAAGACGATGCAGACATGAAGACAGACAGATAGGTTGACAAGTAGAGAAGACAAACATAGAGACAAGACGATGCAGACATGAAGACAGACAGATAGGTTGACAAGTACATTAGACAAACATACATAGAGACAAGACGATGCAGACATGAAGACAGACAGATAGGTTGACAAGTAGAGTAGACAAACATACATAGAGACAAGACGATGCAGACATGAAGACAGACAGATAGGTTGACAAGTAGAGAAGACAAACATAGAGACAAGCAAAACGATGCAGACATGAAGACAGACAGATAGGTTGACAAGTAGAGAAGACAAACATAGAGACAAGCAAAACGATGCAGACATGAGGAAAGACAGATATGTTGACAAATAGAGCAGACAAACATAGAGACAAGACGATGCAGACATGAAGACAGACAGATAGGTTGACAAGTAGAGTAGACAAACATACATAGAGACAAGACGATGCAGACATGAAGACAGACAGATAGGTTGACAAGTAGAGTAGACAAACATACATAGAGACAAGACGATGCAGACATGAAGACAGACAGATAGGTTGACAAGTAGAGTAGACAAACATACATAGAGACAAGACGATGCAGACATGAAGACAGACAGATAGGTTGACAAGTAGAGAAGACAAACATAGAGACAAGCAAAACGATGCAGACATGAAGACAGACAGATAGGTTGACAAGTAGAGAAGACAAACATAGAGACAAGCAAAACGATGCAGACATGAGGAAAGACAGACAGACAATGACATACAGAAATATAAGTACAAACTACTATATTCATACAATATCAAGAAAATAACTACATTTTCAAAATTGACTGAGTATCACATTGTGTGGCGCATGAGGTCAGATCGTTGGTCTGACTCGTGTCTTAAAATTTGTGTCAAAATTATTCCCCACTATTAGCCTAATTTTCGTGTATAGTTTTCCTCGAGTAGCTTCATTGCAGAAATACTTTAAAATCTTATTCATGATCTGCGCTAATGTCATAAATTTCATGTCGTGATTTTCACGTAACAGTAGCAGGTGGTTTTACGCAAATATTTCTAGCATTTTCCTTGACAGAAATGTTTTTTTTATAAACGTTTGTTAACTTTACTGCTTAAAATTTGTCAAACGGATGTCACGTCCTGGAACCAATTTTCACCATGTCTAGAGAATGAAATATAATGAAAAGAAAATGCAACTGAAATTACAACTTTTTTATACTAAAAAGGAAATTACTACTGAAATTACAACCTTTTTTATACTAAAAAGGAAATTACAACTGAAATTACAACCTTTTTTATACTGAAAAGGATCTTGCAACTAAAATTACTACTTTTTATGCTGAAAAGGAAATTACAACTAAAGTTACTACTTCTTATACTGAAAAGGAAATTACAACTGAAATTACAACCTTTTTTATACTGAAAAGGAAATTACTACTGAAATTACAACTTTTTTAATACTAAAAAGGAAATTACAACTGAAATTACAACCTTTTTTATACTGAAAAGGATCTTGCAACTAAAATTACTACTTTTTATGCTGAAAAGGAAATTACAACTAAAGTTACTACTTCTTATACTGAAAAGGAAATTACAACTGAAATTACAACCTTTTTTATACTGAAAAGGTAATTACAACTGAAATCACAACTTTTTATACTGAAAATGGAATTACAACTGAAATCACAACTTTTTATACTGAAAAGGTAATTACAACTGAAATTACAACTTTTTTATACTGAAAAGGTAATTACAACTGAAATTACAACTTTTTTATACTGAAAAGGTAATTACAACTGAAATTACAACTTTTTTATACTGAAAAGGTAATTACAACTGAAATTACAACTTTTTTATACTGAAAAGGTAATTACAACTGAAATTACAACTTTTTTATACTGAAAATGGAATTACAACTGAAATCACAACTTTTTTATACTGAAAATGGAATTACAACTGAAATCACAACTTTTTTATACTGAAAATGGAATTACAACTGAAATCACAACTTTTTTATACTGAAAATGGAATTACAACTGAAATCACAACTTTTTTATACTGAAAATGGAATTACAACTGAAATCACAACTTTTTTATACTGATAAGGAAACAACTGCTACTGTGATGTACCAAATACCGACAAGGTAATAAGTCCTTGCTTGTACTTAGATGTCCGTGACTACAATCACATCTATTTTGTCTGGCATCACATAAAACTAAATCACACATCTATTTTGTCTGACATCACATAATACTAAATCACATATCTATTTTGTCTGACATCACATAATACTAAATCACACTGGCAGTATCATGTTGTACAAATTGTCGCTTGATTTTCGTTAACCTAAAGATGGTCATGGCAACCTGCGTGCAGATGACGTGGAGATCTGGGACCCTACACAGGATGATGGTCCGCCACCTCCGATCCCAGAAATACCCAGAAGAATTCCTTATGCGACCCCTCCTATTCCAGAAGAAGACGAAGATGGCAAATCGAGTTAGTAGCTATTTGTGTTTTTGTTGTGTCCTGCCTACATTAGCGGTGTATCTTTTGTATCTTTGTATCTATATTAGAGGTGCAGTTATGTTTTTATATTAGAGATGTAGTTATGTGTCTATGTATTTATATTATTGGTGTATCTGTGTGTCTACATAAGCGGTGTATATTTGTATCTATATTAGTGGTATAGCTATATGTCTATTTTCTTATATTGACGGTGTACTGTGTGTCTATATTAGCGGTGTGTATGCGTTTATATTGTTTGTATCTTTGTGTCTATGTTTGTATATTAGTGATGTATCTTTGTTCAGTGCACATCTTGATATTGTTGTTGAACAAAGCATGATAAGTGTTGCGAGAGGACATCAACTGTCGCATATGCACGTATATGGCTACTTCTGTTTGCAGACTTTCACTGTTGCTTCTCTCATGAGTGCATGTGCGCGTGCGCTCGTTCATCGTTATGCGCGTGGCATGCGCGTTATGCTTTGACGTCTTGAGTGAATTGATGATCGTTTTATTTATGTATGTTACCCACACATTATAAAATGGTTATACACCATGATATAACCACATCTGTTACCCACATTTTATAAAATGGTTATATACCATGATCTAACCACATCTGTTACCCACATATTATAAAATGGTTATATACCATGATCTAACCACATCTGTTACCCACATATTATAAAATGGTTATATACCATGATATAACCACATCTGTTACCCACATATTATAAAATGGTTATATACCATGATATAACCACATCTGTTACCCACATATTATAAAATGGTTATATACCATGATATAACCACATCTGTTACCCACATATTATAAAATGGTTATATACCATGATATAACCACATCTGTTACCCACATATACAATGTTTATACACCTTGAATCTAACCACAACTGTTACACAGATAATATCAAATGCTTATACACTTTGAATCTAACCTCTATGAAGGTAATGGATGTATCTGAAAACGATGGAGTGTATGTGTATATTTATAAGCGTATGTGTGTCTATGTAAGTCTCTGTTACAAGATGTGACAAACAAAATATAAATATACCAACAGATCATCGTCAAAATAAACGAAGAGGAGGCAGCAGATCTCAAGGCAGAAGGATGTCTTCTTCTAACTTGCCAATAACTACAACACTTGCAATCCCTCAACTTGATGCCATTCAAAGGTATATATTGAGCTTGTAACTGTACTCAACAAGATTTATTGATTCGAACTCAATACTCATTGTTCAACTATACTTAACAGCAATTATTTATCTGAAATCAACAGCCATTATTTATTTGAAATCAACAGCCATTATTTATCTGAAATCAACAGCCATTATTTATCTGAAATCAACAGCCATTATTTATCTGAAATCAACAACCATTATTTATCTGAAATCAACAGCCATTATTTATCTGAAATCAACAGCCATTATTTATCTGAAATCAACAGCCATTATTTATCTGAAATCAACAGCCATTATTTATATGTACGTAATACTCATTAACTCACTGTATTTAACACTCGTTATTTAAATCTACTCAACACCCATTAAGTGATTGTACTCAACACTCATTAATTAACTCTACTCAACACTCGTTATTTAACTCTACTCAACACTCGTTATTTAACTCTACCCAACACTCGTTATTTAATTCTACGCAACGCCCTTTTTTAACTCTACTCAACACGCATTATTTAACTCTACTCAACACTCACGATTTAACTCTACTCAACATTCATTATTTAATGAGTCTTACGATCTTATGGGTGCCATTCTGGAAACATCAACACAAAAATCCGACCACTGCACTGGTTTTGTTTTCTCTGTGAAGAATTTTAATCTATACAGGCTATTGCCAATCAATATTTTCACTTGGCTTCCTCATCTCTAGCCCGCAACCCCCCCCCCCCCCAAACTGTCTCCTACATGATAATTTTGGAAATCATGGTATCATATTAAGAGTACTTTAAAAGGTTGAATGTGTGCTAAAATTATACATGTTACAGTTGACACGTGCTAAAATTATACATGTTACAGTTGACACGTGCTAAGATTATACATGTTACAGTTGACACGTGCTAAAATTATACATGTTACAGTTGACACGTGCTAAAATTATACATGTTACAGTTGACACGTGCTAAAATTATACATGTTAAAGTTGACACGTGCTAAAATTATACATGTTACAGTTGACACGTGCTAAGATTATACATGTTACAGTTGACACGTGCTAAAATTATACATGTTACAGTTGACACGTGCTAAAATTATACATGTTACAGTTGACACGTGCTAAGATTATACATGTTACAGTTGACACGTGCTAAAATTATACATGTTACAGTTGACACGTGCTAAGATTATACATGTTACAGTTGACACGTGCTAAAATTATACATGTTACAGTTGACACTTGCTAAAATTATACATGTTATAGTTGACACGTGCTAAAATTATACATGTTACAGTTGACACGTACTAAAATTTAACATGTTACAGTTGACACGTGCTAAATTTAACATGTTACAGTTGACAGGTAAACACACTTTCTTGGAAAACTCAATGACCTGTGAATATAGAAAAAAAATATGGAACTAAGATTGTAAGATGTGCTCCTGTCTTGTAGTTTACAATTAACTATCAGTTTTAGTTCATCCCTTTCACGTTATGATTTCAGAGTAAAGTTAATTAACAATTAAAAATACCTCATTTATTGGAGCAATTGTCTGGTTTTTGCTGTCCCGGTTGTTTATTTCCAATCATGTTACCATCTATATATTATTCTGAGATCATTTATAATTTTTTTGTATTATTTTTGTGACACAACTTCATTCCTGCATGCATTATTTCATAATTTTGCCTGAAAAATTAAGAACGACCAAATATATCTAAATTCTTCTTCTTCTTCTTTCGTTCACTTGAAACATGTCTATATCTGTAATTCTGTCTCCTTAATAAAACTCACTGTCTTTTGTAGTTCATACAGTGTCCCATAGAGCTTTGATTCCAGTGTTGTTTCCTCTGGCCAATATGTCTGCCTCAGTGTTTCATGCTCAGAACACTCTTGAAGTATATGTTTGGCACTCTGTGCTGCCTGTCCACATGTACACATGGCCGTGTTGCCAATCTTGAACTTTGTATACATGTGACTGCGGAGTCGGTTGTGTCCTGTTCTGAGACGTAGAATTATAACTTGTTCTGGTCTGTTCATAATATGATAGTCATCTTGTATTGGTGTTTGTGGCTTTCTTATTGACTTGATCATCTGTTTTTTTCTGATGGTAGGTGATTGGTATATCTGGTTGGTCTTCGGCAGCACCTTCCTTAGCCAGTTGGTCTGCTTTTTCATTTCCTGGTATTCCACAGTTAGAGGGTATCCACTGCATGGTTACCCTATACTGGTAAGACAATTCGCTAAGTAGTTTTTTCAAGTCTGTTAGTTTTCCAGACTGGAGAGCTTGAAGCACTGACCTTGCATCTGTCAGGAATACCACAGGCTGTAGGTCAGAGTTGGAGTTCAGCAGTATTTTAGCTGCCACACTAATTGCCTGGATTTCTGCATCATAATTATTGCAGAATTTTCCTGTCGGTGTTCTGATTGTATCTCTAGGCTTGTGTGGATATTCTATATATACACCTGCACCTCCATTCCTCACAGCATTCTGTGCTGACCCATCTGTGTACACTCTGACCCATATATCTTGTGGATATTCCTCATCCAGGAAACTGAGGGTGACTGTCATTCGCTGCACACTATTCTGCTCGTCCTCGCTTAGTATTCCTTTCACATGGGTCTGAATGTATATTGGCATTCCATGGCTTTCACTCCACGGGGTTTGCTCTGGTACAGACCTTAAGGGGCTGTCAACTTCAGGTAGGTCTGTAAGTTGTCTACGGAGTCTTTTAGCTTGATGGATAAAGCCGCTCCTTTTCAGTCGTCCCATTGCTAGATTTTGGAATCTTTCCTTCATTGGATGACTTGGCATACACTGAAACTTTTCTGCTCGAATTAGTACTTTTGTGTCTCTGCGTTCGCCAAGTGTTTGCATTCTTCCCATTTTCTGCATCTCTGCTATGGGTGTTGATTTCATTGCTCCCAACATTATTCTAAGTGCCTGGTTTTGCACTTTATCTAGATCTTGTAATGTGGTGTTTGATGCAGGACACCACGCAGCTGAACCGTATTCCAGGTGTGGTCTTATGCCTTGCTGGTAAACTTTACTGAGTATATTTCCACGGCTCCCCATGTGGTTCCACTTAGTTTTCTCAGGATAGCTAGCTTCCTCCTGGCTTTTGTTGTTGCTTTGTTTATGTGCTGCTTCCATGTCAGCTTATCATCAAAAGTAACTCCGAGGTATGTGGGTTGTTTGTCTTCTTTCAAGAGCTCTCCATCTATCTTGATATGACCAGCTTTTTGTTTTGGTGAGAGGGTAAAGAGTGTAGTGCTGCACTTATCTGTGTTAATGCTGACGCACCATCTATTAGCCCATAAGGTTAGGGCATCGATAGCTCTTTGTATTTGTTTAGTGGCCACTGTTGCATGTTCTTCCGTGCACCAGATCACCAGGTCGTCAGCATACATTGCCACTTTGATCCCGTGTGGTAGTTCAGCAACTAGGTCATTGATGTAAACCAAGAAAAGTGTGGGTGACAGGACTCCTCCCTGGGGGACTCCATGACGCAGTAGAACTTTCTTGCTCTTGCGACCATCTAATTGTACCCTGGCTCTTCTATTATGCAGGTATGCTTTTACCCATTTGTACATTCTTGAGCTAATATATCTAAATAAAATATTAACATTTGGTCTAACCTTCCTCAGGTCACAAAAATTGTTGGACATGCGGTTGCAGCAACTTCAAGCCAACCACAAAGAGACCAATCGTCTGCAAGACGATGTTGAATTCATACGCCGCTTGATGGCGGAAAACCAGAAAGCCTTATGTAATGTTGTCCAGGCTTTATCTAATATCCAGGGCGAAATAGTCAACTTGGTGCAATGTCTTAAGCCACAGCCAAAAGCCAAATTGGAAAATTCCATCAGCTCCCAGGGCAGTGTACAAAATGCTTATTACCAAACAAATACTATCTCCATGCTGCCATCAGTCTCTATAGCACCCGCTGGCGGGGCTGTTCCTGCAAACTGGGATCTTGAAGCAGCGATTGGTGGCAGTAATAGAAGACCGGAACGAGATGGAGAAAAATCGTGGAGAAAGGAAACTCGTAGAAGAATGATGCTAGATGATGATGATAGCAATTTGTGATATCATCCTCTCTAATTCTCTTCATGAATTTGTGATATCATCCTCTATACTTTTCTTCAATCTTTCATGAATTTGTGATACCACCATCTATACTTCTCTTAATTCTTTCTTGAATTGTGTGTGCGTTCTCTCTCTCTCTTTCTGTGTGTGTGTGTGTGTGTGTGTGTGTGTAATTATTTTCTCTCATTAGTCATTTTCTCTCTTAAGTATTTTTCTTCTTCAGCTATGTTCTGCTTTTGGTCATTGTTTGCTAATGAACATTTTCTGTTTGCTGTTAACCATTTTAGATTGGCCAATAACCATTTTCTGATTGCTAACAAACACTTTCTGTTAGTTGATAATCATTATGAATTGGCTGATAAACATTTTCTGATAACCATTGTCTAATGGCTGATAATCAGATTGGGTGCTAAAAAACTAGAAATCAGATAACAAACTTCCACTATATTGCACAACATTTAACACAAAAGTCTCAAACTACAATGATTTGATTACTGTGTTACTAGGTCTATGGACGACATCAACAAGAATAGTTGCACATTTTTAATATTTGTAAGTAATTCAAACAGTATTGTGTTTATATGCATATGAAATCATTGATTCCTTGTTTGCTTTTCTTGACAAAAGATTGGGTTCATTACATGGCGATGTGGCCAGATTTTAAATTTACAATATTGTGTGTATTTTCATTCAGCTTTAGTGACCTCGCTGAACTCAGATAAAAAATTTCGATAGGTCTGCATTCGATCTGCCCGCTACACACTGAGAGCCCCCCCCCCCCGTCCCCCAGGGTCATTAAAGGGAGTAGGGTTCTCAGTGTGTAACGGACAAATCACTGGGTCCGTCAGTGGTCTTGGCTAATGTGAAATGCGTCTTTATCGATATTTCGTTTCGCTAAATGATGTATGTATTTATTTCGCTAAAATATGGCCACATCTCCCCGTAATGTATCAAAGATTGTTACGTAGTTCGCATTGTTTGTTTTTGTGGCAGTCTTCAATCTGTTCTTCTTCATTATTCTATCAATCAGAAAACAGAATCTATACGCTTCATTAATTGGTTGCAGATAATCTATATAAGTGGTTCTCAACATAGACCATATGTTCCACTGAATACTTGCTTTGAGGCCACGGAGACAAACAAAATAAAAATTGGAGCTAAAAGGACAGCAATTATATTGAACATAATTTAGTTCTATATATGTCAATAAATTTTGAAAAGTCATGCTGGACAATAAAGAAAGTCAATGATCATTCCTTTGAAGACCACAAGGGGGAGTGGCCCGTGGAAAAATGTTCTTAAAATGGTCTATGACAATAAAAATATTGAGAACCACTGGTCTGTACAACCAATAAGATTCATAAACATCAGTGTCCCTGTATGCCATATTTTTTGTATTCTCTTATGCAGCTAACATGCGAGATGTTTTTAATTTCTATGTTCGTTCCACAAAAGTACACCAGTCACCAATATCTCACTCATACCCATCATGTTCTTTTTAAGTGTGTAATAGTGCGCACATGCAGTCGAAGTTACAGAGCCAGATGTGTTGCTCTGGTTGTAGTCTTGTTTATTCAGGATGGTCTTAATGTTGTCTATCCATCTTTTCCTCGGTCTGCCCTTGGCTCTGTATCTTGATTCCGCATTGTCATAAGCTCTCATGGGCAGTTGGTCATTCATCCTCATAAGATGTCCAAACCATTTGATCTGTTGTTTCTCTATATATGATGCTATACTTATCATCTTTCTGATGTTCTCATTGCACATGTTGTCGAGTCTTTGACTCCAATATCCTTCCTTAGACATTTTACAAGCCTCGATCTTTCTCTTATGTGTAGATATAGGTTGCCAAGTCTGGCATCGTGTTGGTATAAAGATGCTCTTAATCATCTGTGTCTTTACTTCCATGTTTTTGTTTTTGTGTGCGCAATAGCAAAGGTGACAACTGCTACGTCGCAGTATTTGCCTTTGGCATCTTGTTTCTATCCTTCTGTAGCGTCATCCGTACTCTGTGAAGATACATAATTCTTAGGTACTTTAACTCTGACTTGTTTTATTTTTGTGTTCTCTATTTGGATGTTTAAGTGATCTGTTGATCTCGTTATTCGCATATTTTCTGTTTTTATGTGTTAATCCGCGTGTTGTGTTTATTGTATATTCGTGATAGTGAGTTGATGTGAGTTTGTAGTTTTTCTTCATCGTCATATATGGTGCTTTAGTCATCAGGGAAAAGCAGTTAATTTCTTGATTAGGAACAAGCGTCATAACACAGGAGGCAGTCCCATATATTCTCTGCTTGCCGTTCCATCAGCCATCTAAAAGTGTATAAGCTCAGTGTCCCAGTCAGTTGCTGATTACGCATTCTTCTGATCTTTCCGGAGAGGAAACACTTTCTCTCATCGCCTCTAGTCCCTTCCATTTCTACCATTCTCTGAATAGGTGTGAGGTTCGACCTCCTTCTCGTAGGGCATCCATGGCTGCTCTAATCAATTCAATCCTGCCTCTTCTTATCTGGATGCCGTTCACCAAGGCTTTACCAGCCATCACACCGACTCTTTCCTCTTTTATTTCCCCTGACCGTTCATGACTTGGACAGTAGACCCATGTAATGATCTGCGCGTTGTTGAAAAGAGTGACCCAATAAGTTATGATCATACACATTTGTATTTTGTGCAGCATACTTTGAGAGTCCGATAGAATCACTGAGTCTGTTGGTGGTTGCGTCGCCAACCAAGAGAGCTTCTGTCCCCGCTTCTATTTCCATTCTCATACTCGATGTTGTAGTGGGGTACGCAGCTGACTTCTCAGCTAATTTCTTACCATTTTGGTAGACCACGAAACCCCAACCACACCTGTTTGTTTCTAGTGTTACTGAGCCGTCTGTGTAAATTATTGTGTCGTGTGGCTTCGAGTGCTGCAATATGAGTTCTTGGATCATTTCCTCTGTTCTGTTGGCATCCAAGTCGTATCATTCTCTTCCCATCTGTAGTCAATAACTTTCTTTCTTTGCCAAATGTCACCCACTCATAGCCTCTTCCCATTTTCTCCAACTCACAAATACCCTACAAGAGTAGTGTATCTTCTGCCATCCAAGACCTTACTCTCTTGATACGCCTTCCTTTTGTGTTGTCTAGAGCTTGGTGTAAGGGTAATAATCATTATTAGCGACCTTGAAGTATTCTTTAACCTGGGCTATTATATGTCTTGCTTTGATACTCGGTAGACCTAGGAGAAACATCATAGCCGCAATAGGTGTATCTCTTGTGCATCCTAGGACAGCTCTCATGGCCTCGTTTTGAACTCTCTCCAGTCTATTCACCTGTTTTTGCGACAGTGTATGTAAATCTAAACCTTAGTCCAACACAGATAATACCACTGCCTGCATCATCTGGAAAAAGGTTTGTTGCGGTATCTCTGTAGATGCCATGATTTTTACTGAACTGACACCCTTCCTAGCTTTCTGAATGATACTATCCACATGTTTCGCGAAAGATAGACTTCTATCAAAAGTGATGCCTATATATTTAATAGTCTGTTCCCAGACAATGCTGGTGTCCATGCAGGTGGCTGCTGGCACTGTAACTATGTTGTTGTTATTTGAGAACGAGGCGATCTAATCCGTGGTGTGATTAAAGACTGCCTTGTAGAGTGACAAATATTCTAGATTACTCTGGACGCCATTAAAAACCACGGCTTTTATCGGCTGTGCATTTTCGCATGAGCCAATCTATTGTAATACTAAATAACATCGATGACATGACACATCCTTGCTTCACTCCTCCATTTACTGGGAACCATTCAGAATTGCCACTTTCTATTCTTACACTGCATCGTGAATCATCGTAAAATGTTTGCATATGGTTGGAGTAACACAGGGCAAATATGGAGATAAACAGAAATATTTATTTAAGTGTTATGAATATTTATAAACAAAACATACTTGCACTTATATATAGAAACACATGATATTTCAACTAGCAAATGTAATATGTACAATTTGGTGCTTTGTCTGCAATCCTAAAGAAGGCTATCTAGTCGAAATGGTTGTCGTTGTTCTTATAGCTAATATGTTTTATTTATAAATACCAGCAACACTATTACTTATTTTCAATATTTCATATCTCTCTAACTAAACATAGATGTCATTTGAACTAAGCATGGGTTTCATCATATCTTCATAAATAAGAATAGTTTTATTCAAATTTCTAACTATAGATTTCAAAATCGTTATAAGTAGATACATACTTCCTCAATCTCTGTAACTAGACACAGATTTCACAATTTCTTTATTATTAAATCTATACTATATTTCATAATAGTTCAATAATTATTTCATTATATTTCAATAACAATATTTCAACATACAATATTTTGATAATTAGCCATAGATTTCATCACATTTTGACTACTGGTCATAGATTTCATCATATTTTAATAATTAGTCATAGATTTCATCATATTTTAATAATTAGTCATAGATTTCATCATATTTTGATAATTAGTCATAGATTTCATCATATTTCGATAATTAGTCATAAACTTCATAATTTCGATAATTAGTCATAGATTTCATCATATTTCGATAATTAGTCATAGATTTCATCATACAGTGTATTTCGATAATTAGTCATAAACTTCATAATTTCGATAATTAGTCATAGATTTCATCATATTTCGATAATTAGTCATAGATTTCATCATATTTTGATAATCAGTCATAGATTAAATCATATTTCGATAATTAGTCATATAGATTTCATCATATTTCGATAATTAGTCATAAACTTCATAATTTCGATAATTAGTCATAGATTTTATCATATTTCGATAATTAGTCATAGATTTCATCACATTTCTTTCAAAAATATTACATAATTTCATGAGATATGTACACCTACAATAAGATAACTTTCAGGGCTGGATAACTGTTACAAATGCAGAATAATAATTAGATAAGAGGTGCATTAATTGTTACGACGATTGTAACTATTATATAAGATGGTGGTGCACAAATTATTTGTGGAGAACTTTCTTTCAACATACTCGACACTTGGTAGGCTACCTACACTGAAATTACATGTTAACAGCAATCCAGTAAGTATGAGAGAATGA
Source organism: Meghimatium bilineatum (assembly GCA_034231615.1). NCBI lineage: Eukaryota > Metazoa > Mollusca > Gastropoda > Stylommatophora > Philomycidae > Meghimatium > Meghimatium bilineatum. Next base: position 24,903,449 of record CM067321.1, read on the forward strand.
TATGATCTTTGTTTTATGCGTGTGTTGTTTGTTTTTCTAGCCCGTCCTTCAGAAGTGTTTCAAGTCTCAGCACTTTAGAGCAATGCCATCTTCCAAGAACATCTGTCTTCTGTCTCATTTCCCAACTAATGTGATCAACAATAACATGTCTTCTGTCACATTTTCCAACTAATGTGATCAACAATAACATGTCTTCTGTCACATTTCCCAACTAATGTGATCAACAATAACATGTCTTCTGTCACATCTCCCAACTAATGTGATCAACAATAACATGTCTTCTGTCACATCTCCCAACTAATGTGATCAACAAACACATCTGTCTTCTGTCACATCTCCCAACTAATGTGATCAACAATAACATGTCTTCTGTCACATTTCCCAACTAATGTGATCAACAAAAACGCTTTCATCGAGTCCTAACATTGTATCAGTGTAAATATCTTTTGTCAAGAGTTTTAAGAAGTTTGCCAAGAAATGTCTGTTGTGGGATAATAGTTAATATTTTTCAGAAGACTCAGTGATTCTAATTGTCTACAGTTGATGTGGCCCCCAATATTTATGGTATTATTTATACAAGGTTTGAGGGGGCTGTCCATAAATTATGTCAACAGATTTTGCCAATTTTTGTCCCCCCCACCCCAAAGCGCACCCTGTCAAGAATTCTGGTTCTTCTCCTCTCACCCTGCGACCCCCAAATTATGTCAAAATTGTAACCACAAATGTATTGGCAAAAAAAAGGATGAAAAAGAAACTACATTTTTAAAAAACGATTTTAGGAAAAAGTATTCAACTAGTTTAAATTATATTAGAAAATGTCAACTTTTGTTATGCTCATACTCTTTTCAATAACTGTAAAAATGTTGAGACCACGCTAATTGTTGGAGTAATTTATTGATGACTCTGAGGGAAGTAGGCCTATTTGTTCACAGAAATGTAAATACACACTGAACAAGAAACCAAAGATTGTATCCATTCTCCAGCAAATGAGTCTAGACTCAGTGGGGGGGGGGGGGGGGGACGACAAGTGTAGGATTGTACATCTCTAACATCCTGTTTCTTGCTTTGGTGGTGCACTCTGCCAGACCGTAACCCGCCCATCTTGCAATGTTTCTCATGCTCGCCTCTACCCTCAAGTAAGGTCTTAAACAGGGTGTCATGTTTAATATGTCTAAAATACATTATTTGTTTGGTCTTTATTTTCATTAATAGTTATTTTTTCATATGATGTGGTGTTAGAATCTATTTGTTTGATAATACTGTAGCAATAATAAAATATGTAACATGTTAGAAGCGAATAGTTGAATCATTCCAGTAATGAAAGATTCTACTGTATCCACTTTGTACAGTTTAAACCCTCTATAGCGCATCCTTTTATAACATAGTTCCCTATATCACAACACTTTTACTGTATATAACAAATTTCTGTTATGCATACATTGTTAGTCTGAACCAAATAGTTATACAGTAATATCATTTCACTGTACTGCAGAGGAGTTTATGGTTGTGAATGGCATAATACTTTACATTCTGACTTTCTCCCTGCAATCCTCTTTGGAATAGTACCGGCACTTCTCGCAACCAAAATGGCAGTATATTCATTCATTCTCGGGCAGATAGTGGCTTCTACCATGCTCACAAGTTGAAAGCCAAGACCAAGATTTAAAACAAGAATCCTGATACGAGATCTGTACTTTGTAGATGGTGCTGCAATTACAACACATCCAGAGGAGGAACTGCAAAATTTACTAGCAGCCTTTTTGTATGCCTGCTGTGAATTTGGACTAACAATCAATAAAAAGAAAGCACAAATTATGATACACTACTATCAAGCAGCTGAAAACTGTCATCAATGCAGATGAGCTGAAAATAAATGACCAAATCACATATCTAGAATCCTCAGAAACTACAATAAATTAGATGCAGGATATGCATCAGCAACAATGAACAGACTAACAAAAAAGGGTCTGGAGAAACAAAACTACCAAAAAAATTCCTGGTCTACCAGACTTGTCCTCAGGACCATCCTCTACGGCAGAGAAACATTGTCAACTATTACCCACCAGGAGAGACAGCTAAATAACTTTCACTTGCAGTGTCTACATATAATTTTAGAAGATTGGTGGCAGGACAAAATTACTAACACACACACATATATATATTAAAGAACAGGCAATACTATAGTATTTTTCCATGCTCTGTCTGAGACAAACCAGGATGAAAGATTACAATTTAAAGTGTTACATTAAAGATCAGGAATGGTATAAATACAAAGGAGAAAATTATAGCAGTTCAAGGACTGCATGTTTAGACACCACAGAACAAGTGGTCCTGAGACTCCTTATACATACTGTAGAAGATTTTGTGACTCAGATTGGTCTTGCTATCCACATCGTGCCATCGATTGTAGATATATAGTGGAATCCCTCTACAGCGCATTCTTTTATAATGAATTTCCCTATATAACAACACTTTTCAAAATCCCCAATTATTTTTATTCCATATTGTTTATACTGTATATAGAAAATGTCTGTTATTACATACATATTCTGGACCATGTTATAATGGAATTCCACTGTATTTCTTATAAGCACAGCAATAATACTACCATCTGGAAAGATGCAAGAACTCATTAGGGTTTAAATTGCAGCCACCAGCACAAAAATTCAGTCAAACATCTGTATTTTCAGCCATGCATGAAATGTGAAAAAAAGCATGCCCCTAACCATTCCTTGATGCTATCAGTCCAAAATTTCCTTTTACTAAATCATCTTCCACCCACACTATTCCCTACAGAATAATCTTTAAAGTACTGTCTTGTTACATGCCCAAACCTTTACGCCTATGCAGTTCCACCATTATCAATAATGCATCCTGCCAGCATTTCAACAACATTTTTCCTTCAGTGCTGTATCAGTCTTAATGAAGTGACACTCTACATGCCAAAAGTACTGCTCAGTGCATGTAACTCTATACATTCAAGGAATACCCCTCACCAAGATCTCAACCTCTGGAGTACAATACAAATGGCTTAACCACTATATATGAGAACACCCCCCCCCCCACCTGTATATGTTGATTCAAGCTATTGATCTTACTTTTTCATACTGCGTTCAACTTTTACATGGCGGTTATAGCCATTTCAAGTCTTGTTTTGATGTCTAGATTTTCCATCATTGCATGTGGCTCTAATACCAACTGGTTGCAATGTTAGGATTTTGTTCACATTTACAAGAAACAGGAATCACTCAATATGTATGAAAGTTGGAGACAACAACAAACACATTAAGAAGTGCAGGAAGACTTTCGTATTCAGTCACCAAGACATGTGTAAGAAGTATTTTTTATTTTACTCCTGAAAGATAAAAATCCAATCCCAACCATGGTTTAAATCTGAGACCTCATGGTTATGAGACCTGCATATTTAGCCACATACTTGACCAAAAATCTGACAATGGCACCAGTTTTAAACAAAGGTAGTAATACTGGAGACTATTTACAATATGTGCTGGAAAGTCTAATGTGAACATGGTTGTATGAACTATTATCCTGCTAATCTGTAGAAGTTTGAGAATGAAGAAAAAGTATGTTACGAATGTTTCTTTATTTTATGTAACATCTGATATGTAGAGAGTAATTAAGTAGGTCAGTGTGACATGAATCTATAACTGGGAATGTGTTCATATTATCTTCTGTCCATTTTGTCTTGTCATTTATCAATGATGAAATCATGTCATTCCAAATATCAGAAGAAAATAACACAATTGCACTAATAAATTCTTAATCTGAAATGCTTGTTGTTTAGTGTTATCCTGCTTTCTTTAATAGTCATTTCAGGTTTTGTCACTTTTTACACAGAAACATTTCACCAAAAGTGCACAATAACTGTAGCGTCTGTGAAAGTTTCCAACGTGATGTTATTTTTGTGACTTTTATTTGTAGAAATTTATTTTATTGGGCCTATGACATTGTTTTTTTTTATATCTAGAAGTGGTATTTCTTCCCAGTCTAAAATTGTAGTACCTATTACTTCAAACATTCCCAAATGTACATAACTTGCTCATGGGGCAGATATCATCATCAAACTCCAACATGAAATGGTGCCTCTTAAGGAATGCAGGGAGAATTTCATAGGCTGTGAAAATATATTAGTTAGTTGTCGGATCATCATCACTGCAAACTGGACACGTCCATAGTTGCTCCAATCTCTCCTTGAGTGTATCCGCCATTACACTTCTGCTGACAGTACCGGCCCTATGCTGGTTGACCATCATTCTTCTGCGCCCTCCAAAATGTTCACTTCTAGCAACACCACATTTCAATCCCTGATCTTCAATCCTAGCCATTGAAAAGGAATCATCATCCACATTAGTCTCGCATGTTATATCTCTTAAGAAATTCAAAACATCAGCACGATCCATTGACCCATCGCACATGATGCCAGTTGATCCGCTCTTCCATTGCCTTGAATGCCCACATGTCCCAGCACAAAAATAAATGTAAAATATATTATTGTGGACAAATGGCTAAAAGGCAGGTTTCTATGATACTGAGACTTTAAATCATGGTTGGGAATGAATTTTATTTTACTTAGGGGTTAACCTTTAGCACGCTGTTGGAGAAAATGTCGCCAACAGTTTTCTATTTGTAAACAACCGTGGAGACCATTGTTGCTAATGCAATCATTCATAGAAGTGCAACAACATGATTGCTAATGTCATGTGAAATGAATCAGAAAATCATAGTTAAAAGTAGTATTCTACTTCAGATACCAGTATAGTGTATATAAAAATATTTGCAGGACAAGATATTTTAAATGTCTAGTGGCATGTCTATATTTAAATCAATAGGGTTACAATGGCCGCCAATATGTAAAAATGATGAAAAATCATTACGGGATGTGATTGATGATAAGGGAATCTTGGGAATTACGTATGTTTTCAAATTAGATATGGTAACATGTTGGTTTTGCTATGAAATAACATGGAACATGCATGGACCTAATGTACTGGCAGGATTACTAACAACACCAGGTCTAGAGAACATTTTCGACAAGGTAAGTTAAATCTACATGTCTTATTTATTTCCCCTGTAATATTATGTTAGTTTGATTATGAAACAACATCAATACAATAGACTTGGGTTTGTAAAAGATGTTTTCAGGGTTGCTACATCAAAAAATAAAGGTTGTAATGTTTTTGCTAATTTTGTTTGGTTGTGTTTTAAATTTTTACTCCTTTTGCCATCTTTACAACCTTCTCACACCTCTCGTATCACACATAAACAAACAGAACATACACGAATATATGCAGTATTCAATTCTTTATTTACATGTGCAAATATTATTATATAATTAAAAACAAAAAAGTTATTGCACTTTCGAAACAGTAAAACCCACATCTGTTTTTGCTTTTTTATTTTGTGAAAAATGTTTTTACCACTTTCTTGCATCTCTCATATTTTCTACATATTTCCTGGGATGTGAAACAAAAGATAAAACTAATGTAGGGGTGTTGAAAGAGTCAAATGCGAAATGGACCTTAATCAACAATATAAGAAAAAGGCAATCTCCTTTTTTTGGCCACTCATGAGACAGGCAGGTTTAGAGAACATAGCCACAACAGGCAACTTTGACGGCAACAGAGACAGAGGGCAACAACGTGAGAAAATATTACAGTTTGACAGCCTGACATGGCAAGGAAACAACAACGACCTTGATACATAATACTGTGGACAGAGAGCTGTGGAGATCCATGACCGCCTACGCCGGCCAGCATGGCACCTGATGATGAAGCAAAAGATAGTGAAATATAATAACAATGAGAGAATAAAACTATGTTCATGTTTCTATTATTTCCCTGGCATTAAATAGAATACACCAACCCTGTGTTTTTTATTTGCTCACCAGCTCAATTTCCTTTTTAACAAAGCAGTATCAATTAATTCTTCATTAGTATCAACCAATTATGGCAGCCATTTTGTAACTAGGAATACAGCGGTAGAGAGACGTCACAAAATACTAACAATTTTTTTCGGATCTGCATTAAATTCTTATAAGTGCGAAATATAGGTCCAGCTTCTAGGAAAGAACCAAACAAATCACACACATATTTGCAGTATGCAATTCTTTATTTACATGTGCAAAAAGTATTTTAAAATCTCTAAGAACAAAAATGTTATTGTGTTTTCCAAACATCTAATATTTGGTTGCTATTGTTTGTATTTTGCACACAAAAAATATCTTTAACACTTTCTCACACCTCTCGTAAGACATATAAAAGAAAAAATCTAATTAGACACTATTTGCATTATATAATTCTTTATTTACAGGAGTAAAAAAAATATTTTAAAACTTCTAAAAACAAAAAGTTATTGTGTTCCCAAACACCCACCAAATATAACACAAATTTTCAACAAAATTAGGGGAACTATTCTGTTATTAATCCAGCATGTTAAAGGTCAAAATTAAAAAACTAACACACAATGTGTGGTGACTACTATGATAAATGGTATTAACCTGTAGACTAAGCTGAAAGTTTACAGAGCAATGGTACTTCTAGTGCTGTTATGTACTAGTGAAACATGGACTGTGTATAGACGTGAGGAAACTCAATCACTTTCACACAACTTGTCTCAGAAATCCCTGCATTAAAAAGAAAACATGCTGCAGTGAAACCCCATGCTGCAGTGAAATCACATGCTGCAATGAACCCCCATGCTGCAGTGAAATCATATGCTGCAGTGAAATCCCATGCTGCAGTGAAACCCCATGCTGCAGTGAAATCATATGCTGCTTACTCAGATCTGCGTCATCATCTATGAATTGTTCATCTATGATGAACATTTATTACATTCACTTTAGAAAATCCAGTTATGTCCTTGTCTGGATTTACATAAGCTATAAAGGTAGGGTGGGCATAAATACAACCCGCAGGCCAAGTCCAGTCCACAAAGCCATTTTTTTCAGGCTCGCATGGCTGAAATGTGTTATATGCACTGGCCACCAAGCTCAGAAAACACTACTTGTAGCTCTTAAGAGAAACTTAAAATAAAATTTGTGATATCACTACCCAAAAAAAAATTATAAATTTCTATGAGAAAACCTAATCCCGCCTACCAACCTAAAAAGGATCCCCATCTCTGCTCTAACGGTCATTGAACAAGTTGAGCATGGTATTATCACTTTAAATTGTGTTTGATATGACCTTGTCTATCCAGACACTTTCCACTGTTGATTGCCATTTAATTCAGAAGATGATGCGCCATTACCCTCATGAGACAACAGTGTGCTGGTAAAAAGTATCACTCAGCCTTAGGCTAATGGCATTAAAAAATCTTGAGTTAAAATGGATACTTTCCAATAAGAGAATTAGAGGTAGAGACATTTTCTTTTAGAGGCAGTTATTACAGTTTTATATCACTAGTAAAAAATTACATTGAATAGGGCAGTAATTGTGTCCAACTTTCAGCCAACGCTTTGGAAGTTCAAAGCAGATGACTGCTACATACGTGGATTAACATACATAGAAATCTCAAGAATTTGTGCAAATCTACATTCCATGCTATGCCATATGGAAATAAACAAGATGACATGTTTGCCATAGAGGCACTTATGGTAGTTCCTACTGGATATGAAAAATTGACATAAATACTGATCAGAATAAAGCATCACTTGATAGGGGGATGACATTGCATTGGAAGAATCATTAGCCTTGAGACTGAAGGATTGTGGGATGAGCAAAAAGAATGCAATAAAGGATGAATTTGGTGAATACAAAGTCAAAGTGAGACAACAAATATAAGCATACACACAATTTACATCCTGGTCAAAGAGATTGAACATGTATGGATCTTCCAGGAATGTAATGAACATCAGTTCCTGAAATACCTAGCATATAAAACATATTTGAAATGTTGATATCAATAAAGTAAAACATCACTCTCCTTCTCAAAGAATAAATTGCAGGAAGTAATCCCCTGATGCAAAACTAAATAATTATTTGAGTAACTTTTGTCTGAAACTGAAGAAGCAATATGGTGAAGAATAAACAAAATACACATTTTTTTAAAACATTTAATACATTATTTGTAAAACATACTTGTGTCTTTGTACACAGAAAACTGATTTATAACCTCTAACATTGGTAGAAGTTTAAATAGGTCTAACAAGCAGATAACTGCTGTACTGATTCTCAGAAAATGGAATTGTACAAAATAAAATGAAATTAAATATGACGTGTTAAGTTAGCGCTAAACAGAAAGCTTACATTTCAAATTCTCCTGCGGTCGTTCTCAAACTTCTGCAGATCAGCAGGATGTAGTGCGAAGAACAAAAAGCGTTGTCATAGTGGAAGCTTTGCTACGATATATGCATCTTTCGGCCTGACACATCCGGCTTCTGGATACTTTGACCTTATGTGGGATGAGACTGCCAACACCACCCAGTCTGTACATGATAGTTGTCTGACTTGGGGTGTACTGTCATACGCAACAACCATGGTAGCAAATGTGATATATTTTACACATGAATAATGGAACATTTTGTACTCAATAATATTCTAATAATGGAACATTTTGTGCCCAACAATATTCTAATAATGGAACATTTTGTGCCCAACAATATTCTAATAATGGAACATTTTGTGCCCAACAATATTCTAATAATGGAACATTTTGTGCCCAACAATCAACTTCCTCATGGATTATCCTGCATTTCAGTCTGCTTCTTTTTGCCTTCTTTCTCAATCTACTGCAGATTTATAGAATGTAGTTCAGAGAACTGAATACACTGTGTCATGATCTTACAGCTTAGCAGCGATATCTACACCTATCAGACTGACACAACCGGGATGGCTTCTGGGTCAATTTGATCATCTATGGAATGCTTTAACCACCTGACCCTCACAATCTCCTTAGCTACCTTGTACAACATGCATGGAAGGTAAACAATGTTGCTATTCTTTGCTCCTCTTTCAGTAACTGGCAACACATGGACATATTTCTGTCAAAAATATTTCATAAATTCGGCATTTTAACACCAAATTCTACACAGAAAGTACTGTACTAAAGGTAAACATTAATGGCCCATGTGCCACTGAAGTCAGATGTGTCAGACCATTGACGCAGAAAAAAACAGACACAACATATTTTCATTCTCTGGTTTACATCCTGATGAAAATCAAGTAGAACCATTATCCAGCTACAAAAAGATGCAGTGGGAGTTTAAGAATAAACAGGGAGAAAATGTTTACTTCTGTAAACATTAGTAGATACTGTACACAATACCAGTACAAGTAGACAGGTATAGTATTCAAAGAATCTCATAAAACAATTTATCTTGAACAGACACAAAATCTCTAAGCATGGAAATGTTAAAATTCAGAACACACACTCTACATTAAAATGTGTGAGAATTTCATAAACTCTTAAGTAAACTGTTAACAATTAGAGAAATTTGATAATTTAAATCATACTGTGATTCATCTTTCCCTACAGATAATCATATGAACATTGTTCACGTTTTCTGGACTGATGTGGTAATACATCCAGAGTATAGAAGATATAACAGCTTAGTCTCTTCAGTTTTCAAAGCTTTAAACTTTCTGAGTACATTGATTAACTATCCAATCAGCAACTTCTTTAAAGTGCATAAACATTTGTAAATGTTACCGAGTATCTTCATCTACAACTAGAAATTTCTCATTCACTTTCTGTTACACAAATTGTTCTGAAATGCTATTTTAGTAGATTTCTGCAGTAATTCTACTCTAGTAAAATTTCTGCAGTTCACTTTTGTTACACAAATCGTTCAGACATGCTATCCTAGCAGATTTCTGCAGTTATTTCAGTTATCAATTGTATATTTTTATCTGTGTTATGAGTTGACAAAAATGTGTAGCATTACATTTTAATTGTACATCTATAGTTTATTAGTAACAGGCATCTTTTAGACTTTCTAGACAACAATATTTGAATGAATCTACAATCCATGGTGATGATGAATGTGACTCACAAGAAAAATCTGAGTAATAAAGAATTTTCTATAAACAATCACAAGCTCATTTATACCACTTTAGATGTGCAGCAATTTGAACTAATTGCTATCACTTTCTCCTTTGTCTTTACACCATTCCTGATCGTTCTCCTCCATGCAAGACGCTCTACGGCAACCCATTCCCATGATTCTGTAACAATGCATGTATCATGCATATTGCTTCTGCACAAGTCTTTGTAGTGAAGGTAGATCTTTATCTAGACTGTAATTCTCCATAAAATAGATACTTTAGTGTTCTGCCATCTTCCATTCTCTTAGTGTGTTTACACAGTATATTTGTCTACCAGGTAACTAAACAAAACCTCATACAGTATACAGTGGAATCTAACAACTTGATTTGGGTCATAGGGCATGAGCTCATGGACCGCTGGATCAGCAACCAACCAACAACTTGATCCGGACCCGCAAAATATGTATTTAATAACAGAAATTAGCTATATACAGTATAGACTCTATAGAATAAAAATAATTGGGGATTTTTGAAAAATGCTGTTATATAGGAAAATTTGTTATAAAAGGATGCACTATAGAGGCAACCACTGTACAAAAGTTGGTTTAAAAAAAGTGTACACTTTAGTTTGAAACTGCGAACATAGGCAGGAATAATGTGTAAGACTTAAATTTTCTTCATGTCATGATTGGGCGGGATACTGTATGAACAAGAAAATAATGGGAAATTTTATGCTGTCCAGATTCTTGTACACTTTGGAATGATGTACAGTCTCATGCAGATCCCAATAAAAAAACAAAAAACTTTAATTACTGCATGTTTTCCTGTGAAAAAGTGCAGGGATGCTTTCTATAGGCTGTGGAAATAAAGGCCACTTTGCCATAGCACACACCGCGACATGTACAGGAATGATTTCTGTTGCACCTCAGAAAGGAAAAATCCTGTCCCAACCATGGATTTAACCCGGGACCGCAAAGGTCTGAGAATGGCGCTCTAATCACACGCAGTGATTAGACCAAATGTATGGCAGTGAGAGTATTTAAACCATATTCCATCGATGAGTCACCAGAACTGGCACATATTTCCAGCTCACAAACATGAAGAATCCACTTCATGGATGTCATTTCCTGACAAATATGATTTGATCAAATCTCATGATCTGCTCCACACAGAAGAATTCTACAATTCAAGAACGTTAATATCAAGAAGGTTAAGAAAATGTGGGAGTAATGAATCACGGTAAATACATAGCAACACAGTAAAGTTTGCACCAATTTCCAAACATGTATTACGCTTCATACTCTTCTAGATAAATATGGAATTAGTACAAGGTCACAGACAGTGGCAGATGTTACTGAAAATAGAGAGGATTTCATCTTTTGAACTAATTCTCACAGAAAAGAAGTACTTCTCTAGGATAGTTTTGAACTAATTCTCACAGAAAAGTACTTCTCCATGACAGGGATGATAGGGACTTGGGAAATATTGTACAGGGAAATCTCAGTTCTTTTTTTACAATGACTCTTCTATACCATTTGTGCTTTCTTTTTTTTATATATCTAGCTAATTATTCTTGACTCCATATTGAAATATAAAACTTGTCGGCTCAGGTTTGTATTTGTCTGCTCATGATCATCAAGTGCCGTCTCTTCAACGAAGGTTGACTGCAACAGACCTCCAACATCCTGTCCCGTTTTGGTGGTGCACTCTGCTAGACTGTAACCTGTCCATCGTGTGATGTTACTCTCCCACTTGTATCTCTGCTTGTTTCTTTCTCGCTTCCCTTTAACTTTACCCTCAGGTAATGTCTTCCATAAGGTGTCATGTCTTTTAATGTATCCAAAATATTTTATTTGCCTGATCTTTATTTCTCTTAGTAATTCTTTCTTCAAATTAAGTGTTTTTAGAACCTGTTTGTTTTCTTCTTTTCCATGATTTTCTCCCTATTCTTCTATATACCCACATCTCAAAGGCATGAATTCTGTCCTCTAATTGTTTCTTTAATGTCCATATTTCTGCGCCATACATTAATATAGGATAGATAATATTTTGTTAATATGTTAATATTTTCCTCATGTCATTTAAGGTACTTTTAGCCATTCCTATTCTCCTTTTAACTTCTGTTTCACATCTGCCATCATCTAGAAATATGCAACATGTGTCTCTACTAGAAATATGCAAAATCTCATACAGTTTACAGTGGCACATAACAGAAATAACAATAAAGTCCATTCTGAGTTTGTGTAAGGCAATATCTAGAAATATCAATCATTGAGGAGCTGGTTACTTAGTACTGATGATTTCTGCAATTCCATTCCGGGATTCATGACTTTGCTCCTCAAACTGTCGCTTTTTCATCTCCAATATCTTATCCTGTGGAACCAGAATTGAGTCTATTTTATTATTTTATTCCAAATAAAAATCAATGATCATAGTGATTATAGTAAAGTAAAGTAACCCATAGCATTTATTAATACCGTAGGGGTGTGAGATGTTAGCGATCTCACATTTCACAGGCTCTGCAAATGAGGGCGGTAGTCATCTCCTCTCCCTCAGAGTCTTTACTTCCGGATTTATCCGGTACTCATTTATCCGGTTTATCCGGTGCTAACCACCGCGCTACGCGGCTGCCTAATGATTACAGTGATTATAATGAAATAGTGATTATACTTTCTTTTAAATATAATGTTTTAGACCATAGGTTCCCAAAGTGGGCAGTAATGACCCCCACTAGGCGCTAAAGTCTTCGGTGGGGAAGAGGGAAAGGGGATTGTCGGTACATAAGAAATTGGCCATGCTGGCAGTCCAGGAGCCAGTGGCCCACTACAGAAGAAATTAATAATATATATTTACGTTAAAATTATTTTCGCGATTGGGTAATTATCTAAAATTTAAATTCTGCATTTTCATTTTATTTAATCTATTTCAATTATATAAACATTTCTTCTTCTTCTGCTTTTATTCTCCATCTCTTGTAGATTAGCAGGATGTAGTCCAGAGAACGGAATGCACTGTGTCATGGTTTACAGCATTGCTGCGATATCTGCGCCTTTTGGCCTGACACATCCGACTTCAGCATGGCTTTGGGTCACTGACCCTAAATGGGATGGGACAGCCAACTCCATCCTATAACCTCCTTAGTTGCCTTTTACGACATGCGTGGAAGGTAAACAGTGCTATTCTTTGCTCCCCTTTCGGGCTCCTGGCAACACACGGGCGATTTAATCATTTGAAAATTGAAAAACAATCAGGAAGGAGAGTGGTGCTTTGCGGTTACTATGAGTAGCAATCCCGTAGTCGTAACCTTCGATAAGTTACCATTTGTTCCAGCTGACGTTGTGTTTGAACTAGTTATGGGCATGGCGTGGGTGGGCGGTACAACATAGAAAACTATCGCAAGGGCCAGAGTTGTGCCCTGATGTCGACGTCTGTTTCGGCGGCATTGGACTCAAAACACCATCGAGTCAAATGGCTGCTGGAACAGAGGGCGGAGCACTTATGGGAATGCCCCACGTGCTGTGAGGCCCATTTTCTAATCAATAATCAAGCATGACCATGGAGACTATGATGGTGACCAGGGCATTTGAATGGGTATGCACACAGAAAGTAATGCAGGTCTGCATATTGAGTGACTCTATGAGCATGATTAGGAAGGTACAAGTGGGTCTTGAGAAAGGCGAAGCTGAAAGTGGTTATATTTATTTTCGTACTGGGACATGTGGGTGTTCGAGACAATGAAAGAGCAGATCAACTGTCATCATATGTGATTGGGCAATGGATCGAGCTGATGTTTTGAACTCCTTAAGAGATATAGCACGCAAGAGTGAGACTAATGTGGATGAGGGATTGAAACGCAGTGTTGCTAGAAGTGAACATTTTGGAGGGCGCAGAAGAATGATGGTCAACCAGCATAGGACCGGTACTGTCAGCAGAAGCGTATTGGTGGATCCAGTCAGGGAGAGATCAAAGCAACTATGCACTTGTCCAGTTTGCAGAGATGATGATCCAACGACTAACTAACTAATCTATACACATGTCAAACCTTTGGGTATTATCTAGATCCACATCCCAAAACATTCAGGTAATCATGGCAAAATAAGACATTTCTTGTATTCACTGCAGTAACAGATACATATTCATTCAGTTTCCTTTTGCACTGAAGTTAGAGCATAGGACAGAGGTCAGATCTCTCCAATTCTGTCTGTTCAAAGCTATTCTGTGTTCTTGAATAGTATGAATATTGGTTGTTTTACTTTCTCTAAGTATTGTTCTTCTGAGTGTTTCTTTTGGTCTACCCCTTGCTCTTTTGCCTGTAGGTATCCATTCAAGAGAATGATGAAACAGACACATATATTTTACATATATAAAAAGAAAAATTATTGAATATAATAGAAAACCGTTGCAAACATATTCCAACTGAATGTGAACCCTGATCACAAGAAATGTATAACCTAAACAAAATGTTACATACATGTGATCCCAGATGTCCAAGTAATCATCATCATCATCAAGTGACATATTCTTTCCAGAACGTAGTCTTTCCTATGGATCTCTTGAATTCTCCGCGGTCTTGAGCAAGTTGCCCTGCATCTTCCAGTGACATGCGGCATTCTTGAATGCCTTTTGTGCAATGGCGTCTTGGTCTGCCTTTGTCCCTGTTGCCTTCTATCATCCCCTCCAGTAAAACTCCATGCTGTTGTGTCTCTTAATATGACCAAAAAAAACTAGCTTTTTCTTTAATATGGTATTCAGAAGCCAGCTTTCCAAGTACTCACAATAGGTTAAAAACAAAGAAAACCAAGTAAAAGGTTGTACAGTTCACAAAACAGATTGAAACAGTTTTAAAAGAAATAACTGCAAAATAGAAGCATACATGAACTCAAGATTATATATATATATACACATACATACACACAGGTATACATTCTCCATTTGGGATATGTTCCACAGCCAGCTTAGGCAATATTGAAGGAAAAACCAAGTGATAATGGCAATTTTTTACGTCAATAAATGTACTCACAGATTTTAGCGCCGAAACTTTCATGAGCAGACGCACAAACTCAACCGTGCTCAAGTTCTCCAGGGGCTGACTTAAAGTTAGAAAAGGGCAATTTGGAGAGTGTTTCTTGTGTTCCAACCTGGGAATGAAAAAAAAGGCAGATTTTACTCCATCAACATTATGTCATCGTGTAAACAACTTACATCATACATTTTATATCATCTTGTAAGCACCTTACTCCATCAATATTATGTCGTCTTGTAAACAGCTTCCTCCATCAATATTATGCCACAGTGTAAACTGCTTACTCCATCAACATTATGCCACAGTGTAAACTGCTTACTCCATCAATATTATGCCAATTTGCTCACACATAAAATGTGTGCAAAATAAATGTTTATGACATTCTGTCTGTGTACTTACAGTGGATCATCATCAGGTTCCCAGCCGTCCAATTCTTTCATACAAAATACACAGCAAACATTGTCAACCGACTCTACCGATGGGTTGAAATAAAACCCAGCGTTTGCAAGCTGAAATATAACAAATAATAAGAATTAAACATGTACTATATAAATGATAGATATTAGATAGAGAAAACCACACCTTCAAGAGTGTATATATCTTCTAATCCTTCATTCTCAAACTCTCACTGCATCTCTCTTGTAGCAGGACAATGGTTCTACTAGATTTTGAACAGGATGTAGTCCAGAGAATGGAAATTCATTGTGTCACAATTTACTTGCGCCAATGGTCCAACACACCCATCATCGGCAGATCGTATATATAATATTCATATTTTTATTTTGTTGTACAAAAGAACTGTTATCCTTTAAAAATGTTCATTTACAGTGCCTAAGAACCATAACTTCAGAACCTCAACCCGCAATTTACAGGGTTATTCCAAATTATCACAAGGATCACACAAGAATTGTAGATGACATCTTCACATAAAGCCTACATCAGATCTTTTGCGTTCATTCTCAAACCCTGCAGACTAGCAGGATGTAGTCTAATAAGATCAAATACCATCATCAATAATTTAGCTGTAATGGACTCCAATATCTCTTCTTTGGTCTCTCAACTAGACAGAACACTCTGACAAGCTATGATTTACCATCTGATTTCTGCTTACTTATACTATAGACAACTCTGATTATCAGGGTACTCAGTCACACTCAGACAAAGTATTTACACTAAATGGTAGATATCTGAAAGCATTCGACATGTATTTTTGCTGAGGAAGAGAGCAACTACATGATATTTACTAAAAAAATTATGATTGAGATGTCAGCTACAGTAGATTGAACAAATCTGCCAAATTTATTAAATTGGACTGACGAAACCAATGTGTCGATCTATATACTCTAGACTAAATACACAATGTAATAGCGAATAAAGTAAGTTCTGAACTATAGCATACAGTTTTCTAAGTGCGCAGTAGCACAGTGATTGACTTGTTCATTCATCACAGGTGATGATGACCATTTGTTACCTCCACTTTGTGAAATTCAGTTAAGAGGTATAATCTTGTCTGAGTTTGTGGATAAACAATATGGTAGCCCTAGAGGTGCTTGGACAGATTGGACATGGAATGATCACTTTCAATAATGTTTGATTTGCCTTTAACTTTCTAGCTAGTCTCTACAGAATACCAAGTAGCTCTGTTATATGCATCATCTTCCCATATGTTATGGTTTTTGTTAAAGGTTTTCAGTTAAATTTTTAATGAGTCCTTGCAACGCTTCTTTTGTCCATATTGTATGTTCTTGCTCATCTCACCATAGAGGAATATTTTTGGTAGATGGTAATCCGTCATACGTACATTACATGATCTGCCCAAAATGTGTACCTGCATCAGAATAGTATCAATTCCTGGGATAGTCCTCTTTCAAGGACTTCTTCAGCGTTCACTCTCAAACTCCCGCTGGATCTCTCTTGTAGCAGGACCATGGTCCTATTAGATTTCCAGCAGGATATAGTCCAGAGAATGGAAATGCGTTGTATGGAAATATATTTGCGCCAATGCCCGACACATCCATCTGTGGCGGTTACAAGGACTGATATCCAGAATCTTATCTTGCCATTTAATGTTCATCACGTATCTGAGATAAATTGTGTGGAGATTATTCATTCTTCCCAGACTTTCTTATATACATGACCAATACTCCCTATCAGACTAAATATTTAACTATCAATATCATAACATAATATAAGGCAGAGAGGTCTACATATTAATTGTTCTTTTTATATTTAGCCCTAATTAATATGTTGTCACCTGATACAAGGAAAATGACACAATACAATTTTCTACACCAGAAAATTTAATTAATAACTTTTTCAGGGTTAACGTACTACAGACTTGGTTGAGGTATTGTTGAATTGCAGTTTTTAAGGGCTATTTTTCCTAACTATCTGGGATTAGCGTGTTTGGGAAATTTTGCTTAGGCTATAAATTTCTTGTGACAGGGTTTAAAATAGTGTTTGCATCATTTGTTGTGTTTGAAACTAGATTTATTAAGTTCTGTAA
This sequence comes from Meghimatium bilineatum, assembly GCA_034231615.1. Lineage (NCBI taxonomy): Eukaryota > Metazoa > Mollusca > Gastropoda > Stylommatophora > Philomycidae > Meghimatium > Meghimatium bilineatum. The sequence continues at coordinate 24,920,982 of CM067321.1, forward strand.
CCATTTTTCTTTTTATATATGTAACTTTTAAGAGGGTAAAACAATACCCAAACCATCAGTTAATTATTTAAAACATCAACATTTGTTTAAATTATGCAAATTAGACAACATTTTGAATATTAATTAGTTGTACGTGCATCTGAGAATCACAGCAATGTGATCAACAGATGCGGTATGTCTTTGCGAATACAAAAATATATAGTTTCTGTGGTATTTTATTATGTTTAATAGATATATAATTTATTTTCATTTTAATTATGCAAATTAGCAGCCATTTTGAATATCAATTAGTTCTGTGTCCATCAGAAAATTCCAGAAATGTGATCAACATAAGCGTCTTGTCTCCGCAAACACAAAAATGGGTAAAAATTTGAATACGTCCACCGTTACGAGCTATTAATAGCACACTGTTTACATATTTAACTAGTTGACGTCACGGAGTTCCGCGAGAAAACTAGAGAACCAATGGAATCGACCAATGGCCCACAGTTAAATGTGTATAACCTTCATCGTCTAAGCAGGAATATGCTCTCCAGCAGTCAGAGACTATGGTCGTGCCGGGCAACACATGTTCTTTAATAATAATCAATAGAACTTCTTTGGTCCGTTCTGCGACCACCTTTAACACACATTTGTTGGACCCTCTTTCAACCACACCAAACACCCATGTTCCTTGCACCCTTCTCCCGCGGTTGTATTTCCGTTTTCCGAACATTGATTCGTCTATCTCGGCGACTGAATTGGCTCCTCCAACTTTTACGGTGTTGTTTGCGCATATCTCAACACATATCTCCCTACAGAAGCTTTTCCAGTCTGCGACTGCTTGTGGTCTAATTTTGACCTCTCTTTTGATAAAGCCGGTCCTGGCATTCATCACCCACAGATATGTAAGAAGTAAAATATCACCCATACCTAGGTGGCTTTTCGCAAGCCAGGAATGATTGCGTACACTCCTGCTGACATCATGGCGATTGCTACGTAGCATCGGCATCTCCAAACATAGCCTTCAGATTTGCTGGCATTTTTCACCAATTTCATATATTCACTGCAAGACGGGCACACATAATGACTACAGATCAGTCCCTCCTTCATGCACCAATCTATAACACATTTTTCTCCATTGGCACGCAAATTGATTAAAAAAAACTGAGATCTTTTTGGGTGGTCATTTTGCACTAACAAATTTCGTAGATGTCATGTTAAATATCTGAGTAAAATAGACAGTTTTTTCCCGCCGACGTTTGACCAGATCCAAATTGCGCATGCGCCAACTGACCAGATCAATTCTCGACGTTGACTCAAGATTTATTTATTTTACAATATAAATAAATAAATTTATAGCATACAACAGGTGTACGAAATATAAAAATGTGTGTGGGGGGGGGGGGGGGGGGAGGGGGTATGTTTTATTTTAGTATTTTTAAAAACTAAATTGTATAAACTTTATTTTTCTTCAACACTTCACAAGCATTGTGACGTCAAACAATTGTGACGTCACAAGCATTGAACTTTTCGAGGGAATACCTAGAAAGTAGGTCAATAAACACAACGGTAGACATAATCAAATTTCTGCCCAAAAATGTATAGTTTATGTATTGTATTATTGAAAATAACAAAGATAATTCAGAAATTATCAGCTTGGCTACATTTTGTTGTCACAAGTTTTATTTATATTTTCCTATATGTTCCATGTAAATTATTTTGATGTCAAATTCATTAGAAAAAAATTCATAACTTTTTTCAGCATTGACATACAGACTTGGTTGATGTATCGTTGAATTGCAATTTTTAAGGGCTATCTAATTGTATTATTTGTAATTATGTAACACTATTTTGAAAATTTTGTCCAAGTACCTACTATATTATTTGTAATTGTCTAGTAGTACTATTTTGCAAATTTTGTCCAAGTACCTACCTATTTCTAATGACCTCTCTGACTGGACTCACATTATTTAGGCATTAGGCCCTAAAATTAATTTTAATAATACGGTAAATATTAATAGTAGGTCTATAGTATACTATACCTATAGAATAGTTGATAGGGTTCTAAGTACATTAGTATCATGTGACGTATTCCTTCCAGAACGTTGTCTTCCCAATGAACTCTCTGAACCTCTCTCTAGTCTTGGGTGATGTGGCTTGCATTTTCTAGCGATGTATTCATGTTATCTTTAATGTCGTCAGTCCATCGTCTTCTTGGTCTGCCCCTTCTCCTCTACCCAGGTACTCTTCCCTCCATTATTTGTCTTTCTAAACAGTTATGTCTCTTTATATGACCAAACAGGCGTAGTTTTCTTTTTGTTATTGTGTTTAGTAACCAACACTCTGGAATTATCAGTGTGTTTATAATATCTGAGTTTCTGATTTTATCCTTCCATGATATTCTAAGTATCTTCCTGTAGCATTTTAGCTCGAAGGCGTTGATCCTCTTTGCCGCTGTTTTACTTAGAGTCCATGTTTCACAGCCGTATGTTGCAACCGGAAAAATAAAAGTTCGTAACTTTAGCACTTTCGTTTCTATTTTTTTTGTTTTTCCATATGTTTTTCAGCTGTGTTATTTTGCAATATGCCATTGCCAATCTCTTCCTTATTTCTGCACTTTCGTTTCTATTTTTTTTGTTTTTCCATATGTTTTTCAGCTGTGTTATTTTGCAATATGCCATTGCCAATCTCTTCCTTATTTCTGCCATGCAGTCTCCTGCACCGTTGATGTTTGCTCCTAAGTATTCAAATTTATCAACACATTCTATCTCGGTATTGTCTATTCTGATTTTTTGTTGTTGTGTTGTTATATCTGTTGACATGATTTTTGTTTTCTGCTGTTTAAATACAAATTTTGTGCTTCGCTATATTTCTTGATTAGTTGTTCCAATCCCTTTCCTTTATATTATTATATCGTTTGAAAGAAGTACTGTGTCGTCTGCGTAGCGTAGTTCCGGGATTAGGAATCCACCTATGTTTAAAGCGTGGTAGTTGTATCATAGTATGCCTATATTATATATATATAGAATTAGATTACCATTAGTAGGTCTAGAGACTAGAAAAGTAAAACTTTTTTACAAATTAATATAAGTTTATATAAGGAAGTTTAGAAAGGAAGCCCTAGTTAGTTAACCCGTTCGTTGGACTGACTATAGCCAGTGCTATGTTAGTCACTCTCACCTTTTTAGGGGTACACGCCCAATTAGTGTTATTGGGCCATCGAACAAATGTTTTCAGACGTTCAGTCTCAATAAGAAGCATCATTTCTCGTTCGTTTATTGACAACAACATCTCTCCCATTTTTACTTGTGAATTGAAATTTCCGCCCGGAAGTCACTGTAATCGAGATGAGACAAAACATGGTTGCCAGATGGTTGGAACTGTTTATGGTCAAATTTTGATTTTTTTTTTTTTTTATGACAAAATAAAAAAATTATGCATAAACTACTAAAAACATGCGGAATTTTAATAAAAAATACCTTTCTTTAAACTTATATTATCTCGCTCTACTTATTAACATTCATTGATATAACAAGGACACACATGTTATTGCGAGTTTAATATTGTTATTCTAAGGTTATTTTAAGAGTCTGAGCTATCTTGATTCTTTATTAGAAACTGCTTCACAGCACGCGGGACATTCCCATAAGTGCTCCGCCCTCCGCTCCATCAGCCATCCCAGTGTATGTAGACTCATAGTTCCGGTCAGGTGTTGATTGTGTGATCTTCGGGACTTTCCAAAAAATTTACTTTTCCTCTCCTCACCTCTGAATACTCCCATTTCTAACATTCTCTGTATGTGTACGTTCTCAACCTCATTGACATCATCTGCATTTTGAAATGAATTTATTACTGCCTTTATTAAATCTGCTATATCTCTTCTCAGCAATGTGCCGTCTATCGCCGCATTGCCTGCCAGTAAGTCGGCTCTCTCGTTTCCTCTGACCCCAGCATGACCAGGGCAGAATATCCATGTAATGCTTTGGACAACTGAGTTGTTCAATAAGTCCCACCATTCTTTTCTTAGCATGAACTTTTCTATCTTGCGCAACATGCTTTGAGAGTCTGTGAGTATTACCGAGTGTGTTGATATATCAGTTATCAACCAATTAAGAGCTGCTGTAACTCCCTCTATCTCCATCCTCATGCTCGATGTGACAGTAGAAATAAGTAGAGATCTCTAAACATGAATGCAATTCTTTTTCTTCTTCTTCTGCGTTCAGCAACAGTGGTCATGCTATATTGTCAGGCCTGTCGTCAAGACGAAGTCCACTGTCTTCTCCAGGTCAGAGCGGCAGCCCCATAGCTTTTGCCTCAAGTCTGTATCCTCTGGCCAGGTCTGCTGTCTCTGCTCTTTGTATGTTTGGCAGTCCTGAAGTATGTGTTCTGGGGTCTGGGTTCCAGATCCACATGGACATTCATCTGTGTATGAGATCCTTAATCGGTAAATGTGACCCAACAGTCTGCAGTGGCCTGTTCTAAGGCGAAATATTGTGGTCTGTTGATATCTTAGGAGGAGATGTATTGCATCATGTTCGTATTCCCCTTCCATTTGTTTCTTCCACTTTGCTGTGTATGTGTTGTGGAATATTGTTTTTGCTTCCCCGTAAGACAGTGGGTGTCTGTGTTGCTCCATTTCGCTTGCTGCCTTTGACAGAGCATCCGCTTTCTCATTTCCCATGATTCCACAGTGTGATGGTATCTACTGAAGGGCAATAGCTGATGATTTTTGGATGTCTTAGCTCATTTCTGATGTTGTGCAGAAGGATTTCGTTTCTGTTGCTCTGGATTGATTCCAGTAGGGATCTGCAACACGCTTTTCGTAGATCAACAATAATGTCCACATTAACATCTCTGCAAAACAAGTTATAGGGAACCCAGGATGTCATAAAATAAACGATTCTATACATGTTCAATATCATATCATATAGTAGCACAGCCATACAAGTAGCACTAATAATACAAGCAACCCCAATCATACAAGCAGCACCAATCATACAAACAGCAACAATCATTTGTAAAAGCCTATGCAGACTTCTAAGCGTATGACATATTTATTCCACTGTTTTCAATTATCCTCAGAAATGTGTGGCATTGATGAAGATATAGAAAGTACACATACAAATGTAGTTTAATTCCAAAGTTTTTAGAAAACTCCAAGTGTCTTTATCTCCAAGTGTCTTGATCTCCAAGTTTCTTGATCTCCAAGTGTCTTGATCTCAAAGTGTCTTGGCTGTGTGGTAAAAAAAAATCGGCTAAACATAAATACCTCCAAATAGCCACAGGCTTACATCTGATTGGATGCACACACACACAATGGAGGAACGTATGTACTACATACACACATATATATGGACACTCCGCACCTATTTCTGAGTAGGAGGATTTCTTCCAATGGATTAAATGCCGCAGTGTTGTAGCTCTGAGCATTAATACACTCTGCAGAGAGCTCTCCTTGCACATAGGAAACGAGAACTTCATTGTTCCGAATTCACGGAAATCGGAAGCATACAAGTAGTTATGTTCTATCTATTCTCTATTATCGCGTTTTGTTTTCAGGGGGGGGGGGTAAAAGTGTGCTCTGAAGATGGCGTTATTATGTGCTTCACATGTGCTTATTCTGTATTATGTGCTTCACATGTGCTTATTCTGTATTATGTGCTTCATATGTTCTTTATTCCCGTATTATGAGCTTCATATGTGCTTATTTCTGTGTTATGAGCTTCATATGTGCTTATTTCTGTAGTTTCCTTTATTCATGTAATCCATCTATTGCAATGTCTGCTTCTGGATTTGTGGAGATTTTCGGAGATCTCATCTGGTTGTAGTCTGGAGTCTAATAAAAAAGTATCCCCTAATCTGCCGTCTTCTGATGTAATTTAAGACCGGGGTTGTGTTAGTCTTTTGATAGTTTTGTCTCTGATTCTTTCTCTTTTTGTTAATCCGAGGATTCGGCGTAAAATAGTCATTTATATCTTGGTAAATTTTCTTTAATCATTTGTTGTCAGTGTCCATGTTTGACTTTGGTAGCGCAGTAATGGTATCATAATCGTTTAGTATAATGCTACTTTAATGTTCATGTTAACATTTTTTATCTTGGAGTATAGAAAACTAGATCTCATTGCACATAAGAAACAAGATTCCTGATTTCACTTAGGAAACAAGAGCTCTGATTGCACATAGAAACAAGAGATCTGATTCCATCTGTACTAGGGCCTGGTACGCTATGTTGAATCTAAGGATCTATGTTGAATCATAAAATACCGTACAATCAGCATCATGAGCCAAATAACCAAAATACTTCTCAGAATCATCATGAAGAGAGTGAGAAACAAAATAAAACCAGAAATAAGTCCAGAACAATGTGGATTTGTAGAATGCAAAGGCACCAACAATGCGATGTATATATTGAGAACACTAATAGAGAGGTCTATAGAGGTAAAAACAGATCTGTACCTCTGTTTTATAGACTATACTACAGCTTTTGACAAAGTTAAACATAGCGAAATTATACACATGCTAGAAATCTGAACATTGACAGTAAGGATTTAAGAATAATCAAGAACATGTACTGGCAACAAACAGCAGCAATAAGAGTAGGAAATCAATTTGGCCCTTTTCAACAAATAAAACAAGGAGTCCGACAGGGATGCGTGCTTTCACCAGACCTGTTCTCTCTATACAGTGAAAACATATTGCGTGCAATAGTAGATATCCCAGGAATATCAGTGGGAGGACATAACATAAATAATTTGAGATATGCGGATGACACTATTCTGATTGCAAAAAGTGAGGAAGACCTTCAAAACTTAATTAAAGTAGTAGTCACAGAAAGCAAAGAGAAAGGCCTCTTCCTAAATATCAAGAAAACAGAAGTAATGGTTATTTCAAAGAAAGAAAATAACACACCTTGCAAGATCATAGTGAATGATATAGTATTAAAACAGGTCCACCAATTCAAATATCTAGGTACAATTATTACAGCAGATGGAAGAAGTTCAACAGAAATAAGATACAGAATAGGACAGGCAAAAACAACATTCAGAAAAAGGAAAAATATACTGTGTAATATGACCTTGTCATTAGAGGTGAGAAAGAGAGTTCTGCAGTGCTATATAACCCCTATACTAACATATGGGTGCGAGTCTTGGACAATAAACAAACTGGAAAGTGGGAGATTGGAGGCAACAGAGATGTGGTTCTACAGAAGAATGCTGAGAATACCATGGATGCCAGAAAAACTAATGTAGAGGTGTTAAAAGAGTTAAATGCGAAACGGACCTTAATCAACAATATAAGAAAAAGGCAATCTTCTTTTTTTGGCCACTTCATGAGACAGGCAGGTTTAGAGAACATAATCACAACAGGCAAGATTGAAGGCACCAGAGACAGAGGGCGACAACGTGAGAAAATATTAGACAGTTTGACAACCTGGCACAGCAAAGAAACAACAATGACTTTGATACATAATACTGTGGACAGAGAGCTGTGGAGAGCCATGACCGCCTACGCCATCCGGCATGGCACCTGATGATGATGTTGAATCAACGATCCAGGCGTTGAAACGACTGGTTCAATGCCCGTTAGTCTCAAGAATTTTTATGTTGAATCTATGATTTAAGTATGTCGTACTTTTCCCTATGGATGTTATAATGCTCCCTAGATGTCCTATTTTACCTACTTGAGGTTTTATCCTTCTGTGTAGATATGTAGAATATATTCTATGGGAGTAAATTATGGATAATCAAATCACAAGCTACGCAGAAATGCAATATCAGAAGGTATTGTAACAACTGTAACTAACACGACTCGAATCAGATTAGTGTATTTTGACTACGTTGTCAGTCAAATTCAACAACTTTTATGAGAAATCTACCGATTTGTAAAAACTGGGACATTACTGCGTCCAAATAATGTTTTCGGGACACTGAAAAAAAAACTTTAAAAATCTGTAGGTCATACTCTCCCGGTAAAATCGGGAATGGTTATCTGTGTAAAACACAAAATAATTAAAACAAAATTAATGTTAACGATTAACCAATTAAGACAACTGATGCGGTTTCTAACCACAAAATCATGTTTTATTTGGGGACAAACATTACGGCAAGTCATTTCTGTTTGGACTCTTGACTGGGAACCAGCATCACGACACTAGGGAAATCAATCTAAGTGTTCAGCTCAACAGTCAGTCAGCCATATACACTCAGCGTCCCAGTTGTTGGTTTGGGTGTTTCGTACCTTTTCTGTGAAAACACACGCATTTTCCTCTCCTATACTCTTCTTTCTAGTATTATCTGAATATGCATATCATCTCTTTCATCCTCTCTTCGTTATTCTGTAGCCTATCTATGACTGCCATTATTAACAAAGATGTATATCTTTTCTTCACGGTAACATCCATTATATTGTTTCACGCCAGTGCGTCAGCTCTTTCGTTTCTCCTGACTCCTGCATGTCATGTCAGTGGATTCTTGTAGTTATGTGTACACTTCCCTATTGAGAATGGTAGCTCTCTTTCTTATCATTCATGCATCTTTCTATCTTACACATCAGTTTTTGGGAGTCTGATAGAAACAATAATTGTGGTTGCAATGAAAGGGGTGAAACATGCACATCAAATCGACTTCATTGAACTCATTGAACATTGAGTTTTTCCATATCGACGTTTTTCCCGTATAAACTATTTTGTACTCTGCCTGTCGAGAGTATCCCTCAAAGCACATTGCTCATTAACTTCAATAGATAATCCCTAGGGATCTCCGGAAAAAAAACACTTTGTAAAAAAGGTGTCCCAAGTCAGATTTGAACCCGCGACATCTTGAACACAAAACGAACGGCCTAACCACAGCGCCCTGGCTAGCCTCTCTTACGTGCATCTTCCTCTATTCTAACACTAGATGTGGTCTTGAGGTAATCATCGGATAGCCACACCACTTTTCTGCCATTTTAGTTTAAGCCACAAAAATTAAGTCCACGATGGTTCCTGGTTTCTATTACCGATATCAATTATTGTGTCTTGTGACTTTTATGTGTTGCTGGGGGTGCAAAGGGTACCGCATTACTCTCAGCGGACCCAGTGTTAACAGATAATAAAGATCCCAAAAATACCTCCTCGCGGTGCACCCTGGAAACAGAAATACAGCGGCTCGAGCTGATTCTAGCCAAACATTTTGTTGATCGTGCCCGGGAATGTGGAAGTAGCAGATGAAAAGAGATATGACTAAAATAGAGACAGGTAATATCTCCGACACCTCTGCGCCAACACATGCAGCAGCACTGTCGACACAAAGTGAAGCTAGTCAGTACGTTGGAAGCATTGGAGGGACGATCAATGCAGATGTTACGGAGTGGGCAGATGTTATGAGAAACATTAAGAATCGGTGCATCAGTTACCATAAGAATAGCACAGTGAGTACACTCAGAGGGAAGCACACCGCTAGAAGGCATCATCATGTGCACAGAGATCGAAAAATTTCAAGGAAATGGGAACTAAAGAATTGTTAGCTCGAGGCAGGCTTCTAGTTACCGGTGACCCCAGCCCGGGTCCAACTCTACTGTCGAGCTTTTCCTATACCGGAATCATGCTGGCACACCGTCAAAGGAGACAAGCTCTGTTCAGTCCGAGAACAAAATGCTAGCTCCTAAGCTTCTAAATATGTGTGTACTCAGACTTGGACGACGCCCGTGTGGGGCCGGGGCCCGAAAGGGGAGCAATGAATAGTAACACTTTATATTCCATGCATGTCGTAAAAGGCGACTAAGGGATTATGGGATGGAGTTGGCTACCCCATCCCATATAGGGTCAGTGACCCAAAGTCATGCTGAAGTCGGATGTGTCAGGCCGAAAGGCGCATATATCGCAGCAATGCTGTAAACCATGACACAACGCATTCAGTTCTCCTGACTACATCCTGTTAATCTGCAGGAGTTTGAAAACGAACGCAGAAGAAGAAGACTTGGACGAGGGGTTCACGACGCTTATGAACAACACATCAGCTGAGAGGGTGAACAAGTCCGAGCCAAGCTCTTCTGTCGAGTTTTTCCTAATTCGGAATCAGGCTCGCGATGAGAAAAGATTCAGTACTCGACGGGCACAATACGTCTAATTACATGAGACAATTTCACTGGCTGCGGAATACCTCGTGCAAGATAGACCTGAAGGACAAACCATCTTGGCATAGAGTCAGTGCACATTCGCCCCCTGGCGACAAATAGAAAGGCTGTCACAGCCTAGGGTAGCCCACCCGAAATGTCAAGGCATGCCGAACTCGGTTGTGCTGGGCATACAAGGCGCATAACGGTGGCATAACATAACTACGCCCTAGCCGGAAATTGCACAAATATCTGTGCTGATTATTATGGAGCGAACGCAAAACAAACAATATGTGCAGGAGAGTTCTTGTATCTTCCCTTATGCAATGGTGGATACAAAATCCCTGATAACTGAATCGCTATTGTTAGACTTATCTCTCTTTGCCTGCCGTTACCCGTTCATTGCCTCAAAACGATATTTGTTTACATAACATTACACCAACAGGTTGTCAGTTGAAACGGATAGTTCCGTACCAACTTGAGCCTCGCGTGTGCATTATGCGTCGAAAACTACACGCAACAACAGCATGAAATGTACTGCGCTACAGCACGCGCTCTAGCAGAATCGCCATGACTGGCCAGGAAGCTGTTAGCAACGCAAGAACAAAATTGACTGCTTAATTATTAAATAATAGAACAATTAATTGTTTTCATAATTTTTAAATATGGTTTACCCATAAAATATTTAAAAAATAGCTTCTCGTGTATATTGAACGCTGTTGTAAGATAGAGTATCATTAAAGAATCGAGTCTACACAAACATACATTTGTACAATTATTACAATGATTTTGGTATTGCCAAACCTCTCTGGCATATCAAAAGTAGGCGGTTCCCCAACTACGATCAATGCTTTTCGCGGTCTATATGTTCTAGGGACCACGACCAACCTGCATCGCTATAGTAATAATTGATTTTCTTCTATATTGTATTGCCACGCCATAAAGGCTTAATAAGAGAGACGACCGTTGATCCCAGTGGGTCAAAACTAATTGTCTTCTGTTTAAGGGATTCAAGTGGCTAGAATTTCGCATGGAGATCAAGTGCTTTCTATAAACTGTTTAGTTTTCCATGTCTAGAAAAAGTTGTTCATTTTGTAAGAAGGGCTCACTTTGCGATACGCGTTATCTATCTGATTTATAAACTTAGTTTCAGAAATAATCATCAAATATTCTATGTTAATAAACAAGTCACAAATATTACACATGTAAGTTTAAACGTTTTATATGAGAAACCAAAGAAACACATTCGTGATATATCATCAAAAGGGACATGGAAGTAATTTCTTTATTAGCACTCGTTCTCAAACTCTTGCTGGAACTCTTGAAGTAGGACAATGATCTTACTAGGTTTCCAGTAGGATGTAGTTCAGAGAACGGATATACATTCTGTCGCCGTTTTATAAACTCCAAATGGTCCGATGCGTCAGACTTCGGTGATTGAAACACAATTAAACGGTGAAGTTAACACAAACTCCAAATTAAGGTGTAGTTTGTAATATATCATATTCAGGACGTAGCTAATGCTCAACTTTTTTAGTTTTAGTGATTACTAGACAATTTAATTAAGCTCAGTAGGTTACCATTGCTTTCTGAACAGACCGTATGCACAGTTGACTGCAACGGGATTTGAACCTAATACCTTGTCCACCCGAGACGCGCACTGAACTACCTTATCACAAAACCTGACAACTAAAGTGTGCGAATGTAGATTCTAAGATTATATATATAGTCTTTTTTTGTTTTTTGTTTTAACCAAACCCCCCCCCCCCAAAAAAAAAAAATCCATAATATTTAATATGATACAAAAGTAAGGTATTCAAGAGTAAAACAGGTAAGAGAAGAATAGCACATCACACATTTCAGCATACATACAGATATTTGTTACATTTCTTGTACATGTATCAGGTTTCAGCATCAAATTAGAATGTTATGAAGTGTTGGATAGACATTCTAGATTTTTCTAGGAATATCCTTTCATGTTTGGAGCGCTTACAGTTCTTTGGAAATCAATGAGACAGTTTCAAGTAAGCATGCTTACATTCCACTCATAGAGAATCTTGATTTTATTCTCATCTGAACATACGTTCCTGCACAATAAATATTCCAGACGTTTACGATTTTAAAAGTTGATTTTTCATTTAAACCTAAAGAGACAAGTTTTCAAGGTAAGATTTTGATATGAATAATGAGATTCTCAATTTCTTGACGTTTGAAGTTAATTTTCTTGCATTTGTGGAAGAGACCAAGGCAACAAATACACTTTATAAAAGTGTACATCTGTTTTACACTGTTGTTCGTCTAACGTCTGCATTTTTCTTACCAAAACTGTTGACCGACATATCGATGTGTTCCTCTTTTACTTCTGTTAGAATTCCCATTTTGTTTGTAAGCCAAAAAACAACATTTTAAAAAATAATATTATTTGTATTAAATTTACTATCCATTTTTTACTATACTTATATGATCGGGTGTTAATGCAGCCCCCCCCCCCCCCCCCCCGCTTGTAAGAAATAATTTGCCATAACGCAGCACACTCCTGTTTGTCAGATTTACTCTGCCTTTTTGATGATTCTATAGACATTCCATGAACATATGCATGGCACATTATAAAATTAGGGAAAGCAAATTAATAATGATATCTTTTATCTTTGTATGCATAATATTCGTTGATTGCTAGCAGCCCTTGTGACGAAACTTCCATTCACATTGTTTTCTTGAGTGTTCTGTGAAACTGTAACTTATGTATTTCTACGTTTCACCTACTGGTACACATCCTTATGACAGACTTACAACACTGGTACACATCTTTATGACAGACGTACAACACTGGTACACATCCTTATGAGAGAACCACAACACTGGTATACATACTTATGGTATACCACTCACACTGGTACACACGCTTACGGCAGACCCATCACACTGGTATACATACTTATGACAGTCCCATCACTTAGTATTGTTTACAATCGCATAGTAATTGAAGCGTGCTCTGTATAGGATATAGCTTTTACACTACTATTTCACTTGCAAGCAACACTGTACATTCAATCGCATCGCTATTACACCGTTAACTGTCCGTTTTCGAATTACGAGTTAGTTCTCGAGTTGAGTATGTACGACGACCTTAGAAAATAAGAACATGACATTTAGTAGTAAAAATAAGAACTTGACATTTAGTAGTAAAAATAAGACTTGACATTTAGTAGTAAAAACAAAAGCTGAGCAAAAGGAGTGTAATTCTTACCTCCCTGTTCCCCCCTCCCAGTAGTTTTTTCCCCCAAATTTACACACACAGAATCACTACCGGGGTAATCTCCAGCAGCGAAGTCGAAATCTTTCCTTTAAAGGAAACACCGTCCCTTTCACTTACTTAATAAATCAGTATCTAATGTCCCTATTAAATGAAACACAGTCCACTTTCACTTAATACCTCACTATATATATTTCAGTTAAAGGAAACAACGTCCCACTTTCACGTTATAATCAGTATCTATTTCCCTGTTAAAGAATACACCTTCCCACTTTCACTTAATAAATCAGCATCTAATGTCCTTGTTAAAGGAAACACCGTCCACTTTCACTTAATAAGTCACTATATATGTTTCTGTTAAAGGAAACACCGTCCACTTTCACTTAATAAGTCACTATATATGTTTCTGTTAAGGAAACACCGTCCCACGTTCATATAAAACATCAGTATCTATGTCCCCGTTAAAGTAAACGTTGTCCCACTTTCATTTAATAAATTAGTATCTGTGTCCCTGTTAAAGTAAACGTTGTCCCACTTTCACTTAATAAATTAGTATCTATGTCCCTGTTAAAGTAAACATTATCTCACTTTCAAGTAATAAATCAATAGCTATGGCCCTGTTTTCTATCATAATCCAGCCATACTCGAAGAAGTCTTCACAGTGCCTTGTCCCATTTTTTTTTTGTATGTCTTGTACCAGCAATACTGGAATCATAAATGGAAAACGCAATAAAAACAATAAAATGTGAAAAGGTTGTAGGCGCCGACAACATAACAGCAAACATTATAACAACTCTAGATTAATTTTGTATAGAAACTTTCACATAAATTTTCAATGACATATATGAAACATGCCATATATCTAAAGATCTAAAATCATCAATATTCTTACCACCACATAAGACGCCCAGGCTTATGGATTGTACAGAATACATAACAAAAAGTTTTATGAGCCTATAACCAAGATACTACTAATAACAATACATTTAAAAACAAGATAGACATTGAGGTCCGGTGGAGAACAATTTGATTTTATAAAAAAACCAAAGAAATCAGAGAAGCTATAAGACTACTTAGTATCTGACTATTGATATTTAAATACATAGAAATCCAAAACAAATATTTATATTTGATTCATAGACTACAGCAGGGCATTCGACGGAGTCCGATATGAAAAAGTAATAGAATTTCTTCAAGAAATAAGAATGGATGGAACAGACATCAGACTGATTAGAAATATATATTGGAAACAAATGGCGTCAATAAGGTGTGAAAACAGCTGTTCGCTATACATAGAAATAAAAAGGGACCAAGACAAGAGGATGTATTTTATCACCAAGAATATTTAACATCGCGGTAGCCTAGTTGATAGTGAGCTTGTTGGCTATCATCGGGTTACAGCGTGCCAGTTTGGAAAACACGTACGTACAAAAAAAAATCAGGGTTGTGATTTCTCGCTTGACACGACCACTCTTCCAGTCGACGCAGCTGTAAATGAGTACCTGACGCCTGAGTGAGGAGAAGTAAAGACAGCAAGAAAGGGAACTGGCCACTCCACATAATAGTTGCTGCGGCTTACAACATTCTTCTTCTTCTTCTTCTTTCGTTCACTTGAAACATGTCTATATCTGTAATTCTGTCTCCTCAATAAAACTCACTGTCTTTTGTAGTTCATACAGTGTCCCGTAGAGCTTTGATTCCAGTGTTGTTTCCTCTGACCAATATGTATGCCTCAGCGTTTCATGCTCAGAACACTCTTGAAGTATATGTTTGGCACTCTGTGTTGCCTGTTCACATGTACACATGGCCGTGTTGCCAATCTTGAACTTTGTATACATGTGACTGCGGAGTCGGTTGTGTCCTGTTCTGAGACGTAGAATTATAACTTGCTCTGATCTGTTCATAATGTGATAGTCATCTTGTGTTGGCGTTTGTGGCTTTCTTATTGACTTGATCATCTGTTTTTTCTGATGGTATGTGATTGGTATATCTGGTTGGTCTTCGGCAGCACCTTCCTTAGCCAGTTGGTCTGCTTTTTCATTTCCTGGTATTCCACAGTGAGAGGGTATCCACTGCATGGTTACCCTATACTGGTAAGACAATTCGCTAAGTAGTTTTTTCAAGTCTGTCAGTTTTCCAGACTGGAGAGCTTGAAGCACTGACCTTGAATCTGTCAGGAATACCACAGGCTGTAGGCCAGAGTTGGAGTTCAGCAGTTTTTTAGCTGCCACACTAATTGCCTGGATTTCTGCATCATAATTATTGCAGAATTTTCCCGTCGGTGTTCTGATTGTATCTCTAGGCTTGTGTGGATATTCTATATATACACCTGCACCTCCATTCCTCACAGCATTCTGTGCTGACCCATCTGTGTACACTCTGACCCATATATCTTGTGGATATTCCTCATCCAGGAAACTGAGGGTGACTGTCATTCGCTGCACACTGTTCTGTTCGTCCTCGCTTAGTATTCCTTTCACATGGGTCTGAAAGTATATTGGCATTCCATGGCTTTCACTCCATGGGGTTTGTTCTGGTACAGACCTTAAGGGGCTATCAACTTCAGGTAGGTCTGTAAGTTGTCTACGGAGTCGTTTAGCTTGATGCATAAAGCTGCTTCTTTTCAGTCGCCCCATTGCTAGATTTTGGAATCTTTCCTTCATTGGATGACTTGGCATACACTGGAACTTTTCTGCTTGAATTAGTACTTTTGTGTCTCTGCGTTCGCCAAGTGTTTGCATTCTTCCCATTTTCTGCATCTCTGCTATGGGTGTTGATTTCATTGCTCCCAACATTATTCTAAGTGCCTGGTTTTGCACTTTATCTAGATCTTGTAATGTGGTGTTTGATGCAGGGCACCACACAGCTGAACCATATTCCAGGTGTGGTCTTATGCCTTGCTGGTAAACTTTACTAAGTATATTTCCACTGGCTCCCCATGTGGTTCCACATAGTTTTCTCAGGATAGCTAACTTCTTCCTGGCTTTTGTTGTTGCTTTGTTTATGTGCTGCTTCCATGTCAGCTTATCATCAAAAGTAACTCCGAGGTATGTGGGTTGTTTGTCTTCTTTCAAGAGCTCTCCATCTATCTTGATATGACCAGCTTTTTGTTTTGGTGAGAGAGTAAAGAGTGTAGTGCTGCACTTATCTGTGTTAACGCTGACGCACCATCTATTTGCCCATAAGGTTAGGGCATCGATAGCTCTTTGTATTTGTTTAGTGGCCACTGTTGCATGTTCTTCCGTGCACCAGATCACCAGGTCGTCAGTATACATTGCCACTTTGATCCCGTGTGGTAGTTCAGCAACTAGGTCATTGATGTAAACCAAGAATAGTGTGGGTGACAGAACTCCTCCTTGGGGGACTCCATGACACAGTAGAACTTTCTTGCTCTTGCGACCATCTAATTGTACCCTGGCTCTTCTATTATGCAGGTATGCTTTTACCCATTTGTACATTCTTGAGCTAACCCTGCAATTTCGCAATTTCTTTAGGAGCCCTTCTTATCAAATGCTTTCCTGCGGTCTATCCATGCTGCTAGTACCAGTTTCTTTTCTTGGAAGGCATCCTCAATCTCTTGGGAGAGGTAGGTTGCCTGATCTTCATTAGAGTAGCACTGTCTGAAACCTGCTTGCTGTGATACCAGAAGGTTTTCACTTTCAAGGTACCACTGCATCCTAAGATTGATAATGCGTTCCATTGTTTTACATAGACAGCTTGTGAGGCTGATGGGCCTGTAGTTGGAGACTGTGTTTCCATCCTTTCCTGATTTGAGAAGTGGTATCATTATTGCTTCTCTCCACGCCTGTGGTACATTACCTGTGGACCAGCTTGTGTTAAAGATCTGCAGTAGCTTTGCTCTTGCTGCAATTCCCAGGTTTCTAATCATTTCATTGGACACTCCATCAGCTCCAAGGGACTTTTTCATTTTTAATTTGGATATTGCATGCTCCAGTTCTCTCATTGTGATTGGTACCTCCATGACTTCAGGTACAGGTTCGCCTTGTCCAATGTTTTGCTGGTTCTCTCGAACCTCCTGTTGTTTGTCTGGGCTGACTTTGACGTTATTGTCTTCTGCAAAGGAATCTGCAAAGTAATCAGCTGCATGTTTACCTGTTAAAATGTTTCTATCTTTATAAAGTGTGATCCTGGTATTTCTCCCTGTACCTTCATCATTTAGTTGTTTTACAAGTTTCCATAATTTTCTAGTATCTCTTTCTAGGTTCAGCGACTCTGTTTTTTTCTTTCCAGCTGCTCCGTCTGGCTTGTAACTTGGCTCTTTGAAATTTAGCCTTTGTTTGCTGATATTTGTTGTGATGTTCTTGGCTAGGTCTGTTCTCAGCCTGCTGTCTAGATGTTTCCATCACATTTTGCAGCTTTTCCAGTTCATCATTCCAGTAGGGTTTGTAGTTTTTGCGTGCCCCCCTGGTTATGGTTTTACTAGCAGCATGTAGTATACATCTATTAAATTCACTCACTGTTCTATAGATGTCTTTGTCCAAGTTCATGTCCTTAGCTAGAACACTGGTTAAATGCTGGTACATTTTCCAGTCTGCCCTTTTATAGTTCCACCTAGTGAGCGTGCTGCTGTCCTTGGTAAATTAATTGCGGATTGCCAGAAATACTGGTACTTGGTCACTTCCTCCAAGCTGCTTTCCAACGACACGTGTGATGTTCCATTCCAAGCCTGGTGAGTGGAATGCCAGGTCTGGTGTAGAGGTGGTGTGCCATGCTCTCGAGTAGAAGGTAGGTGAGTCTGCTGGCTGGTTAATAAGGATGAGTTTATTTTCATCCTGCTAGCTCTCAAGTTCCTCACCTCTCTTGTCGATATGATCGTAGCCCCAGCTCTGAGAGTGGCTGTTGAAGTCACCACACACCATAAGTCTCTCTTTGTCTGGAATTGTGTCTAGTGCCAATGGTTTATCATTTGGGCAGTAGTAGTTCAGAAGATGGAATTCTTCACTGTCTGTTTTTAGGTGGAGCATCTGGTATTCTGCCCCTTCCATATATACTTCCAGCTGACATGCGCTGATATTGTTTTTAACAAGTGTCAGAATTCCACCCTTTCGCCTGTCCTTTCTGTCTGACCGGTAGCACTGGTAGCCTCTGATTTTGAAGGCTATGTCGCTGCTGAGGTGTGTTTCTTGGATACAGCATATACTAACTTGGGAATAGTTAATTCATCCCCGATGGCAGGTTGCTGCGATGGGACAAATCTTTTTTTAACATCTACGCAGAAAATATTTTTAAACATATAGAAAAAATGCTAAGATTCAAGATCCGTGGGAAAATAATAAAAAACTTGTGTGATATGCAGACAACACTGTCTTTTTCGCAGAAAGTGAACAGGAATTACAAAGACTAATATATTAAGTCGATAAATTAAGTAAAGAATGTGAACTAGATATAAGCTTCCGAAAAACAAAAACCATGATAATCAGTAAAATCGAAGATGACCATGTGCTAAACATACGGAATACATAGAAAGATACAACAAATAGAACATTACCAATATCTCGGACACATAATCACAAATGATGGCAGATGTGAAGTAAGTTAATAGAAGAATAGGAATGGCTACAAATACTTTCAATAACATAAGGACAATATTGAAATCTAAACAAATTACAAACAAGCTAAAATGAGAATTATAAAAACGACTTTATGCTATATTAGTTGTATGGCTCAGAAACATGGACATTGAGCATACAAGAAGAAGGCAGAATTGATTCCCTTGAGATGTGTATATATAGAATAATAGGGAGAACTTCACGGAAAGAGAAGATAACAAACAGAGGTTCTAATAACACTGAGTATGAAAAAAAACTATTAAAGAAATAAAGATAAAATAAAATGTTTTGAAAATATCAAAAGAAATTACACATTGTTGAAGACCTTACTTGAGGGTTGAGTCATCGGGAGAGGAGCAAGAGGAGGAAGACAGGGATACAAGTGGGAGAGAAACAATTACGAAATTGACAGGTTACACTCTAGCAGAGTGCACCGCCAAGGCAAGAGACAGGGAATGTTAGAAGTACGTTGCAGCCAACCTTCGTTGCGGAGACGGCACTTAATGACGATGATGTCTTGTATACGTGTCTATCTCCGTCTATATTGATGTATTTACCTTATTCATCACAACGACCTGACACTCATAATGACAAATCTTTTTTCTACAGAAGATTGTCCAAATTGTTGTCTTATGTAATAACGGATGTTATTAGATGACGTCGATGTTGCAATGAAAATCTGCCTTCCAGACGGCCCCCATAATTCCATTGGCCCATTTCTACAAGAATTGAATAACATAATAATTTAATTTGGTCTGTAAATTTCAACACAACTTGCGCTCTGTCGCATTTTCTAAAGGTTATGCTCGCCGTAATGTCTTCTTCATAGGCTCTAATATCGTCGACATATTCAAACACCCGTTACAAAAATATTCTCGACTCTCGTGGATAATTTACCAGGCAAATATATAGGTACCGTGTGATTATATTTATTGCATATTTAATTATATTCTCGGTGCATGCGCGTTTACATACAAGATTGGAATAAAATATACAAGTCAAAACTAAATATGATATTATTTGAGGAGAATTATTTGCGTGAACTGGTTTCAAAGCTGTACGGTCCATTGACATACTGCTTGAAACATGCGGGCGTCAGCTGTCACGAGAGAGCAGACATGTTAGCACACAGGGCATAAATAGAAGGGGAGTTGACAATTGATAAGTTTAAAGTGCTGAGACTGCTTTGTAAGCGTCTGCTGAATACAAGACACTTGATTGGTAACACATGTAGGAGATTGGTAGCGAATTCAGTACTAAATGTAGTAGTTGTAGATCTGGACGACTGCGGGCAAGAAATCAGAGCAGTTTGACGCCAAGAGTCACATGAACTACCGTTATCCATGCTATCTGAAAACTTCTATGGCATTTCTAAACAAATGTTGGCGAGCTCTGAGTAGAATGAAGGATACAATGAATGGTATATCCTGTCTGATGTTATCATAATTATTATAATTCGAATACGTAAAAATAAACACGCAATTTATTAGATAGACTAATATAGGAAAGACGGAATCAAAGAACAGAAGAAAAACAGAGGTAGTCGTGGACACAACATATTGAAAACTTAGAAATGGTACTGTAAGGCAGTTTGTGCAGCACTTAATAAGCGCACAGAGTTACAATGAAGACAACGTTATGGAAAGGACACGTCACTTGAAAGTGATGGTTTTTGTAGGTATCTGAAGATGAATTTTTTGTCTGATTCACGAGCATTGTGTGATGTCATTAGTAATTACCTGAACAGTACATCTGGTCATTGCGAAGGATTTCAGTCTGTGTAAGCAGATGGCGATGAATATTTCATTTCATATTATGAGAAACGGATAGATTCGTGGTAGAGAGGTTACAAAAAAAAGAGTCAACGGGCACGATAGAAAATAAGAGAGATAGCGAACGACAAGGTTAAAATAGAGTAGACAGTTTTACATTGCTTTATGTCAGACTCAATCACTATTCTGAAAAACACAACAGAAGATTAAGAGTTGTGGAGAGCAACGATCGCTTATGCCAGTTAGCATGCAGCTGATAATGATAGTTAAGTAGATTGACGTGTTTTGATAGTGCTCCATGATTGCAACATTGTGACGTTGTTTACCCACAGATCAGCAGCTAGTAGCTCACCCAGCTACAAGTACATACCAGGGCTAAAAATGTTTCAAAACTAGGACTCATGCTCCAGGGAGGTCGGGGAATGGCACATCTCTACTGATTAAGTGCTGAAGGCCACGAAAATTAGCCGGTTTCTGGTCAGCAACTGAGTAAACAGCTAAACACTTATGGGAAAACCGTGTGCAATGACGATGGTTTGTACCTCAGCCACAAAAAAGCACCACGTGTGGCCCACGACTCAGCTTACATTTATCATTTCCGTTTATTAGAGTTCTATTCACATCTAATATATTCTGTAAATTGCTGGTGGTGTACACTACTTAGAAATGACAATCACTTTTGTCGTTTTGATAGACCCAAGAACATTCTTATTCTCGCATCATATATGGTTTTGTTCATTATTGTCATTATAAGTAACGGACACTGTGTTCTGTGCAGAATAGTGTACATGATATGGTTGTACATGTGCATTTGCGAGTGTGTAGGGCCTATGCATGTGTATCCGTTTTTGCAACAGTAAGATGAATTGTCCAATATCATAAATAATAAACTATCAAGGTTTGAACCAGCGCCAAATTCTAAACACTGAAAAACGTTCTATTCCGACCAAACATGCTTAGTACAGAATCGACAAACAAAGGACTGAGTAGGCCATATAGACAAAAAGAAGCAATCGATATTGCTCTAACCAAATGGATTGCTCGTGTGTGGGCATAATCGTATGCTAGCTACATATTAATGAAGGTCCCAGTACACAATGCTCGATACAGAATCCAGCATCCATGAAGTACAAGTAGATTCTTTGTTTTTGATAGATTTAATATTCAAGTATCGATTATATTTGTGATGTTATTTCAAATATTAAAGTGGTGTCTGATCTTCTGTGCTTGTATAAAATAACAATTCGATTGGTGAAGATTTTATTTTATATAACATCTCTATGAGTAAAGATTCTATTTTCTATAAAATAACTATTAGTAAAGATTCTATTTTCTATAAAATAACTATTAGTAAAGATTCTATTCTGTATAACAGCTCGATTGATCTGAAATACGTTAATGTGTGTGGAATCCTCTAAATGATGGAATTCTCGTGTCCCAGCATGTTGGTTGTTAGGGTAAATTTACCATATACATTTTTGATAGGTAGCACTTTTAGGCTAAACTCTTTAACAAGTCCAGTATCCGGATAACAAGTAAATTTACCATATACATTTTTGATAGGTAGCACTTTTAGGCTAAACTCTTTAACAAGTCCAGTATCCGGATAACAAGTAAATTTACCATATACATTTTTGATAGGTAGCACTTTTAGGCTAAACTCTTTAACAAGTCCAGTATCCGGATAACAAGTAAATTTACCATATACATTTTTGATAGGTAGCACTTTTAGGCTAAAATCTTTAACAAATCCAGTGTCCGGATGATGGTGTCTTCTTTTGGTAGATACTGCTTTTAGGCTGAACTCTTTAATAAATCTAGTGTCCGGATAATAGTTATCTATTTTGATATCCATTGAGACTGAACTATATAACAATTCTATAATTATTAAACCCAATTGTTAATTCCTTTCACCGATAGATAGCACTTGTAGACGTAACCTATACTCCGTTTACTCTAAGAATGAAGTGGGTCAAAACACACCCCCCACATTGCTTCGCGACAACAGGTTATTTTTAAACAGCTAATGACATGTAAAAACAATATTATTTAAAACATTTAAAAACAATATTTAAACATTTTAAAAACATTTTAAAACGAAATTTAAAAACAATATTATTGGACACTTAACAATCCATTAATGCGTTCTACGTCTAAAAACAAATCAGAAGTACTGACCCACTTCATTCTTAGAATGAACAGAGTAAAGTAATAAATCTAGTCCCACTGCTCGCGCATGCAATCACCTAATCATTTAATGTAACCTTCCCCCTTTCGTACATATAATCTCCCCCAGCTCGTATATACAATCTCCCCAAAATCTTACATACAATCTGCCACCAGATCATATATACTATCTTCGCCAATTCTTGCATACAATCTCCCCCAGGTCGTAAATACAATCTCCCCCACGTCGTACATATAATCTGCCCCAGATCGTACATACAATCTCCCCCAGGTCGTACATACATTACACATCCCTTAGGTCGTACATACAATCTCCCCCAGATCGTACATACAATCTCCCCCAGTTCATACATTACACTTCCTCAGGTCGTACATACAATCTCCCCCAGGTCGTACATACAATCTCCCCCAGGTCATACATACAATCTCCCCTAGGTTGTACATACAATCTCCCCCAGATCGTACATACAATCTCCCCCAGATCTTACATTCTCTCCCAGGTCGTACATAAAATCTCCCCCAGGTCGTACATACAATCTCGCCCAGGTCATACATACAATCTCCCCCAGGTCATGCATACAATCTCCCCCAGATCGTATATACAATCTCCCCCAGATCTTACAATCTCCCCCAGGTCGTACATACAATTTCCCCCAGATTGTACATACATTCTCTCCCAGCGCCGACATGTAATCTCAAAGTCCTTTGTCTTCTAACACTAATTACATACCCCATTGATCAGTATCCCATAGTTTCCGTCTACCGTAATTAAATGATCCTCATTCACAATTTCTCAATTCATTAAACTGGTTCAAAGGCAAGTGCAGACTGGTATTGATTTGTCGTGATTGAATTTAGAATCACACGGACTATGAACTTTGATTGTTACAGTTGGGTATATCTGCTATTCCTGCTGTCTGTATCCTACGATTACTAGAGTCACAGAGAAATCCAATGCCGATGTCCATAAATTATGTCAAAAATATAAACGGGATCTTACATCAGAAGGAATATTAAAATGTGACAGTTTTTGACAAGGGGGAGGGAGGAGTTCATGAAAAGTTGACGTCAACAATAGCGTATTTTATACAAGTAAATTAATATTTTTTAAAAGAGTGTACAATTTCATTTTATATTGTTCTGTCTAGATAATTGACAGTAGATTATTAATTCCAATTTCATAAGTAAGAGATTTTATTTAGTTCTCTCCACGCAGAGTTAATTAAAGAACTTAGGCAAGACGACTGTTCTTTTGTATTTAATTTTGAAGATTGTCCTAGCAAGTAAAAGAAGAAAGTGTTGCTAATATTTACATATCACATCCGGACATCAGCAATAGATTTAAGATCGCTTTGAATGTGCAATATTTAAGTCTTCTGCTCATAGTGGCGTAGCGTCAATAGACGTCAAAACGCTCGGCGTCCCCTCCAATTATTAAACAACTTAAATAGCGCACACAAATTAAGTTATTTACTATAATAATTAGTAAGTTTGTAAATACAAAATAAATTTTCACAGATTTAAAACAAACATGTAATAAAAAATGACACCGTAAGGCATACATGGGTTTAAAGCAAAAAGAAAGAAGACAGAAAGATGATAATCATTACTAAAAGATAATTGCAGGTTTATTCTTTTTCTTTTTGAAAGTTATCTGTCCTTGACGACAAAACATTACAGCATATGTTTAAAATCAGAGCTGAAACTTTCATTGGCTGCAGAAGACCTGACCTTTGATCTTTTAATATCAATTTAATGGTTATTTCAGTCGATGGCTTCAGAACAATCATTTTTTTAAGAAAGAATTTATCATCACGTGTATTTCTCAGAACGGCAAACATACGTCCCCTATCTGTTGCAATATTTTATCTGTGCAAAAGCACATGTTTTGTGTGTATAATTTATTGTAATTAATAATATCTAAAAAATTTCATGAACAACAATAGTTTGTCATGTTTGAATTCCGTGACGATTACGAAGAAACTGTTAAGTTCTCTTTCATCATAATCAATATACGGTTGAATACAGGGATCAGTGACCAAATCGCGTGACAACATACCAACATTTGAATTTCATACGCTGTTTTACAGAGCTTCCGTTACTCGGAAATTTAAAAAAAACCTGTAACTTTGGATATCGTCCGTGCGATTTGCACGCAACGCACTTGTTATAGACCCCCCCCCCCAATTCCCACTCAGTGTGTATCGCACATATCGAGTGATCGGGGGCTCTCATCGCGTAACTCGTAGGACGTGACAGTTTTTGGTATCGGTATATGTCGGTATTTGCGTCTTTATTGGAATTTCGTTCCATTTAGTTATGTTAGCTTTTTTTTCTGTAGAAAACTGGTCACTGATCCTTGTAGAGTGCCCAATATACATATAGAGTGTACTGAATACTTTCATAGACAAGAAGAACAGACACTATGAGCTACTTTACACGATTATATAAAGTATGTATTAAAAAAAACAGCTAACTATTTTATATAGGGCCGTAACTACGTGTTTCTGTTGGGGAAAAACGGTGGGGAGAGGTAGAGTTTCCTACTGAAGAAAGGTAACACGGCGTACTCACTCTAAAATCTCACGCCACTCCACTTCCACTAATTAAGAAAATGTATTAATCATATAGTAATCGCTGTTACAAACCAGTATAAAGACAAAAGAAATGTGGGTACAAATATATACAAGTTCTTGTCTAATGTGAAAAGGAAGTTCATCAAATTTGAAGAATTTATAATTCTGAGTCTTCCACTGAGCCAGTTCGTTGAAATCGCCCCCCAGGCGCGACTAATGGTGCTTCTAACCATATTAAATTGTCACATTAAACAACACTTTGTGATTGTTCAGTCTGTAAGAGCCCAATGACGATGTATAGTCTTTCTGTAGAGATATGAACCCTACTTTTGCATTGAATTTTAAACTGAATTTATTTTAGGACCGTCAGTCCTTTATAGGCATTCAATAATATGGTCAGAGAGTTTTATGTTCATTAAGTTAAACGGGATTCTCATGAACCTGTCACGAGTTATTGGCAAAAATGTTGTTTTGACCTTGATCTCTTTCGTGACCTCACAAATCATGAGGTGAGTACAATTCAGGTAATCACGAGAAATTAATGACCAGCTGGACACAGTCGATAGGTTGAATGATGTCCAATCAGCGAATATCTTTTATAAAAGTAGCTCCAAAAAAGGGTTCATATTAAGCAGATGTGGCTTATTATTTTACGGAACTAATCTCATAACAAAAAACTAAACAAACTGTCACTAAAGTCGCATAAACCGCAGCATTGAGATGCCCACTCCCCTGAAACACATGGGGGGGGGGCCTCAGTGCCTTACGCAAAGGTCGAATCAACGCTAGCAGACGCTTCGCTGTTTTTATCTTCGCGTCACGGAAACTCAATGAAATTAAACCTACTAATAAATAGATGGATTGTTATCACGTGATGCGGCCACATTTGCCTAACTTGTACATAAAAAAGTAGTGTTTCTTTCTTTGACAGTATAACTTTATCGCGATCTTTCATATGTAGATTCCCGTGGCTAAACCCACATTTAAACCCAAATACGCACACCGAGTATTCCCACAGCTGTAAACATGCGCACTCCGACAGCTGTAAATGTGTGCAGTCCGAGTATTTCCACAGCTGTAAATGTGCACCGAGTATTCCAACAGTCAATCTGTCAGCTTTTCCATTTTCCCCAATTTCAGTATGACCTTGGTAACATACAAACAGAAGTCTCTTCCAGTATGAAACTTCAATAGACTACACTTACTCATGTCATGACCATCCCCTATTGTATAACTTTAATACGTTGTGACTAAAATGTCTTCATCAGGACAAAAACGAACAACAATAATATTACAAACAGAGAATCATGATGTGTGAGAGGATCAAAAGATGATAATCGAAGAGATAATATGAGAGATTAAGAAAAAAAATACATGATCAGAAGAGAGAGAAAGAAACAGAAAAAGAAAGAAAGAGAGAGAGAGAGAGAGAGAGAGAGATAGAGAAAGAGTAAAATAAAAAAAAATCACAGAGCAATTATAATAAAAGAAGAAAATAATATAAATAATATCAAAGGAAAAAAAACCCCACTTATCTGAAATCGGCGTAAGCGAACAAAATGTCGTTAAAACGATAGTGGAAGTACAATCGCGAAGATAATCGTCCACAACAACAGAGGGTATTGCATGAAGGTTAAGAAAAGAGTACACAGGAGCATAGCCGGGCTCCAGCATAGACCCCTCAACAGAACGGTAAACAGGACTTCATTCGTTACGTTTTCTGATTTATTGTCGTAATCGTCGTCGGTGATTATTTAATACCTTCTTTCTATAGTATCTTCTTATTTCTAAATTATTGCCTACAAGACTCAAAAGGCCATACCTATATTTATATACCTGGAGTCGCAAGCCAAAATAAACCCAAAAAAACCACACAAAAACAAAACAAAAACAAAACAAAACAAAAACACACAAAAAAACACAAAAAAACCTGGCAGATCAACGAAATGCATAGATAATAATCAAATGTTTATTGATTTTATAATGAGCCCTTTAGGTCATTTTTACTTTCTGTTGCGCGGTCTTATAGTAACCTCAAAGGTCACAACACAAAGTCAGACGTTTCAAGATTTCCCAGCTTATAATGAATGACCTAGGACGATAGATCTTGCCATAAAGTTTGTATGTGAGGCAGACATGCCATTGCGTCACTTCATTCGTGGCTATGGACAATAAAGGCCTACGAACAGAATCAATGTAAGCCTTCATAAGCCAAGCATTTGATTATGTCATTGCGTTTCGTTTGTGACTATTTATTCTTTGTATTTACTATTATTATTCTTTGTATCAACTGAAATGTCAATAAAATTCACGGAAAAAATGGAAAACATAATGTATGAAGACTTCTTTTGATTCTATGTGTAGGCCTTTAGTAGTGATATCAATGCTTCATCAATCTGCTAAATTAAGGACCTTACCTTAGTCACAAACATAAATACTTGTCCTGAAAATAAACTAATATTGCCATAAACTTTACATGACCACAATATGGACAGGAGCAGAAAACAACACCTCTACCTCAAACTCTTGTACCTTAGCAGGGTGTGTGTCCGGATAGCCAGTTTTATATTGATATGTCGGTGTCTACGCCTTTCTAACAAATCCGATTTAGGACCACACATTTTTTTAGGCCATTTGACTTTTGAATGGGCCGTTTGGATCCTACAACTTTCGTTTCCTGTTATATGATGCTTTAGGGCTCTACATAAATTATTTAACAGTCTTTTTTCGTCAATTTCTTAACTCCCCCTTCCCAATGTCGACAACTACAAGAATTTAGGGATCACCTTCTTAAGTCTTCAAAGAATTCAAAGACCATCTACTTAAGTCTGTCAATCATTCCGGCTAAAGACATTTCTTTCTGCAGAAAAAGTACCACAAATGGGTTTCCCCAAATTTTTAGGTACATTATTCAAAATTCAAGCAGGTTTATTGGTGTATAAAAACAATATTGTTGACGTCAACTTTTGTCAATACTCGTCCGTGATATCAACAACTGCAAAATATTTGAAATTCGAGACCCCACTATCTCCCTGTCCCCGTTAATTGTTGACATAATGGGTGTTCGGATTTTCCCCTTCCGGTCTGACATACAAATGGACATAAATGGAGAACTCATGTAATTTAATATATAAATGAATTTTGTTAAGATGGCGTAAACCATGCGCGACATGCCAAAGATAAAACACAAACACTTTATTATCGTTGCAGGTGATATCACACAAGCTGGTGTTCATTCCTTTTATCATTGAACCTGAAATTTTGTTTCGTTGGAAATTTTACTGTTTAAGTAATGTGTAATTCTACACCACAATAAGCATAAACTTTTTGATACTTATAATCATATTGTCTGCTTCTAGCAGGAAGATGGGATGACGATAAGAGCTAAGATATTTGAGACATATGGCAAAGTTATATGGAATTTGTCAGGGAGCCATAAGCATGAATCTCAAAAGAGCACACACTCTCTCTCTCTCTCTCTATCTCTCTCTCGCAAACACACACACACACACACACGCGCACACACACACTCACACACGTTAATGTTTGCAAAAATTTCTTGTTTTCGTGAATCACATAGCCCCTTGCATTCCAAGAAGCTTTCAAAGTTCAGTCTGTATCCAAGGGCTATAATTTTTAAACAAGACAATTTTTATCTAACAGAGCTGCTTCCCAAATTACTATGGATTGGCAGTCTCATCACCTATCCCCCTTGTTCCTTCATCCCCTATATCCTTTGTCCCTTTATATTTGGCAACAAGAATAGCCACATCAATAACAGTACGATCGATACAATATGGTTGCCTCCAGGTTGAATCGTCTTTCTCAAATTCGTGTTGCAACCACGCTTTGAAAAAAAAAATTAGAGAATGGTAGTAGAGCGTAGAAATGAGAGATGGACAGATTAGACCGTAGTAAGACAGAGTAGAGAGTAGCAGAATAGAGTAGAACATATCATCATCATCAAGTGCCGTTTCCGCAACGAAGGTTGGCTGCAACTCCAACATCCCCTGTCTCTTGTCTTGGTGGTGCACACTGCTAGACTGTAACATGTCCATCGTGTGATATTGCTCTCCCACTTGTATCTCTGCCTATCTCTTGCGCGCGTCCCTTTGATTTTACTTTCAAGTAAGGTCTTCAATAAGATGTCATGTCTTTTAGTGTGTCCAAAATATTTTATTTGGCTGATCTTTATTTCTCTTTGTAGTTCTTTCTTCATATTAAGTGTTTTAGCACCTCTTTATTTGTTTTCTTCTCTTTCCATGATGTTCTCCCTATTCTTCTATATCAATCAATCAATCAATAAACCCAAAACCTTTTAGGGTCGTAGGGGTACCACATTGGATGCTTCAGCACACAGAGTCTTCCAGAGAATTATATCAGCGATGCGGATGAGTGTGGAAATATCTTGCCCTGTCCATTCCTTGATGTTGTCTGTCCATGTCTTTATTTGTCCTCCTCTGCTTCTATATACCAACATCTCAAAGGCATCAATTCTCTCTTCTAATTTTTTATTTAGTGTCCATGTTTCTGAGCTATGCATTCATATAGAATAATTGTAGCATTTTATAATTCTCATTTTTAACTTGTTTGTAATTTGTTTAGATGTTTATATTATCCTCATGTCATCGAAGGTAACTTCAGTCATTCATATTCTCCTTTTAACTTCTGTTTCACATCTGTTATCATTTGTGTAGAACATAGAAAGGCAGTGAAGAACATATCAAGACATAGAATATAATAATTTAACATTGGTCATTGATATACCGAGAACAAAGAAGACAAGCCAATGACAAATGCTCGAATTAATTTTCCCTGCATGTTTAGTACGTAAAAAGAAACAGGGCATAAAAATTCTTCTTCTTATAGTCCATGCCGTGTGGCATTGGTTATCATGTCTTTCCACAACCTTATATTTCGTGTGCTGTCAATCATATTCAATACCGATGTTCTCCCATGCCACAATTCTAGGTTGTCAAGCATCTTCTATCTTGGTCTTTCACTACCTCTCTTGCTCTTCAGCTTGCCTTTTGTTACAATGTATTCCATCTTTCCTCTTCTCATGATGTGTCCAAAAAAATTTGAACTGTCTCTTTATGAAGCGGGTAAGCAGTTCTATTTTTAAATTAGCTACATTTAAAAAATCTCTATTGCGTTTCCATCTGTCCATTGTGTTCTAAAAATTCTTCTATAAAACCTCATCTCTGCTGCCTCAATATTATTTTTTCACTGTTCTGCTGAGTGTCCAAGATTCACTTCCATACATCAGAATTGGTTCTATATACGTCCTAAGAACTCTCTTTCTCACCTCAACTGACAAAGATATATTACACAGGTTCGTATATTATTATATAATTAGTGAAAGTAAAAGATAAAAGTTTGGACACAAATTGAATGAGAAAATATGGAAAAAGTAGAAATTCTGAAAGAAACAGCACAATATCATGAAGAATTATTAATGAAATTGGCTGCACTATTGATCCAGATAATAATATTTCTCCGCTCAGAAAATAAATACTGTGTTAGAAATGTATTTTTGATTACCAGGCGATGAGATTCGATAATCGCGGAGCTAACAATTGCTGATGCAGTAGATTAGCACATTATGGGAGATACGTGAGGCGGGGGGGGGGGTGAGAGAAGGATTCAATGTTGAGAATATGGTGGTTTTTTTTGGGGGGGGGGGGGGTTAGCTAAATCTGGAAAAATTAGATTATCATCCTCATCAAGGCATTTCTTCCATGTTTTACACTATAATGGATGCAAAACATGGACATTAAACAAAATATTTTCCAAACGAATACCATCATTTGAATTAAAGTACCACATACTAGTTCTGAGAATACCATGGATAGCACAGAAAACAAACCAGGTAATGCTACGCACAATCAGGCGTCCAAAATGGCTGGCTATTGAACACCATATAATAGAAAATATAATAGAGGTTTGTTTAGGTCACGATATTAGACATGACGGTTTGTAGAAAGTGATATTGGATGGGATGATAGAAGGAAACAGAGATAAATGTCCCGGAACACATACTTCAGGACTGCACAACATACAATGAGCAGAGACAGCAGCCTGGCCAGAGGATACAGACTTGAGGCACACGCATTGGGGCAGCCGCTCTGAACTGGAGTAGACAGTGGACTTTGTATTGACGAGAGGCCTGACAATATAGCATGACCACAGATGCTGAACGCAGAAGAAGAAAAGAAGAGATAAATGTCGACCTAGACGTCGGTGTACAGAAGACATACAGGAATACCTACACGTCCCTGAAGGAGGCGGGACAAATTGTTCCAGACCGAGAAGAGTTAAATAGACCCACAAGGAAGACTACGTTCTGGAGGGAATATGTCACATGATGATGATTTCAACTATAAGTATAACGTTTTATTATAGAGCACAGTTTCCTGAGGTGTCAGTAAGTTATTTCAGGTGGCATGTATGATAAAGGGCTGCAGTGGGCGATGTAGAGTTAATTGGGACATATATCTTTAGAGAATTATTAACCAATCAAATGACACAAATAAGATTGAGGCTGCTTGCTACCTTTTATCTAGAGTAAGTAGATATGTTCTTCACTATCCTGATATTTTCAATACTGTCCTGATATTATCTTCTCTGTACTGATATGTTCTTCTTTGTCCTGATATGTTCTTCACTGTCACGATATGTTCTTCGCTGTTTTCATATGTTATTCTCTGTCCTTATATGTTATTATATGTTCTTCTATGCTCTTATACGTTCTTCTCTGTTCTGATATATTTTATACTGTCCTGATATGTTCTTCTCTGTCCTGATATGTTGCTCACTGTCCTGGTATGTTCATCTCTGTCCCGCTTTGTTCTTCATTGTCCTGACATGTTCTTCTATGTTATTATACGTTCTTCTCTGTACTGATATGTTCTTGATTGTTCTGATATGTTCTTCTATGTTTCTATATGTTTTTCTCTGTCCTGATCTGTTAGTCTATGTTCTGACGCTCATCTATGTCCCGATACGACTCTTCTTTGTCCTAGTATGTTCTATTTGTTCGATGTTCATCTCCTAATATCTTAGTTTTCTTCTCTACTCGCATCAGACGGATTGTCTCTTTTACAGCTATCACGATCGATCTAATCCGCTATTATTAGAAAGCATTGGCAGAACAACTATAACTCCGGTTTGTGAACCACGGGTTTTCTGAGGTATGGGTTCAAATCACCGATTGGGGCAGGATTTTTTCTACTTAAGGTGCAATATAATTTCATCCTGTACACCTTCTGGTGACTTCTATGGCAAAGTGAGCTTTATTTCTACCGTGTAGAAAAAACCTCAATAGAAAATCCTGTTAAGGTTTGAGGTTTGTTTTTCTCAACTGTATGTGTTGTGTGATTTGTGGAGAAACATAAAAGATTGATCAAATGCAGAAATATCTAAAAGAATGTAACAATTCTATTACATGATATCGATTAGGAATTATGTTGATTTATTTGAATACTTACACACGTGAATTATTTATTTGTCCCAAATGTGTCGTATGCTCTGGTGAAATCGATTCGTGCTATATTCAAATGAAAGCATTCACTACCAAGTGAGTATTTCTTCAAGCAAATATCTCGCTTGGTTGATACCACGTCTGGGCGGGAGTTGTGAACGCAGAAGCATACTGGGTGAGTTTTTATATCCACACACCACGGTCTTTAGCAATATCTGGCTCTTACACAATTAATTTTGTCATGACATGGCTCATACAACATTTATTTTATCACGACATGGCACATATAACACGTCTTTTATCACGACATGGCTCATACAACATTTCTTTTGTCACGACATGGCTCATACAACATTGCCTTTGTCAAAATGTGACTCCTACACCATTATTTTTGTAAACACATGTCTTGTTTGTTTGTTTATTACTGGATTTGCCTTTCTTGAAGTCACGCCTTTTTCAACCGTGAAATAATTTTCTTTGGTTATATCGGGGCGTATCTTGTGGTCGAATGACCTGGGTGGTGTCCTGTTAGGGACTGAGAGAATTACCTGGGTTCTGGTATGTCCTGAAAATGACATTATATAGTGAGGGGAGGGGGATTAAATGTAGCCCTAAAAAGGACTGTTTTTGAAAAATCATTGAATGGTGTTTTGGATCCTGGTTTGCTGTTACTTGCTTTCTTGGTTATTCTGGATACTTTTGGTCTGGTGTCTTGTTTTCTTGATAATCCTGGAAGCTATTGATTGGATATTTTTCGTTGACTGGTTCTTTCTTGACTACTGATCTGTTGTTGACTTCCTGGTAGGACTCTTGTTGTTAATTTTCAATGATTCGTCCGTTTTTGACGTCACTGGTGTTGAGGTACCTGTTCAGAAAATGTTTGTGCCCACAATATTATAAATGTCAAGACTTAAATCGTGCGTATGGGAGAACAAATATTTTTTTCCAATACTCATAATTTCCCATTAGTAGTTTTTGGGGAATTAAGTCTTCTTTAAAAACATAATTCTAAATTAGTATATGTAATTAATATATTAATTAATTCCATATTATTAATGTGATTAATATATTAATTAATTCCATATTATTAATGTGATTAATATATTAATTAAGACGTAGTTGATAGCCGTTTTTGCTGTCCATATAAATCTTCACATAAAAACATCACCTATGTGGTCTTATAGCTTCTTGATTGCTTAATAACAGTCCTTGATTAGATCCCATATGAACAGGCCAAATCCTTGAAATGGCAACTATGAATAACATATTGTTAAAGTTGAATAACAAATCGAACGTAAAGTCGTAAATTCTCGCAGATCTGTGTAAACAGTAGCACGGCGTACTTTACGCTCAATTGGCTGAAATCACAAATATTAAATTACATCGCTCCATTAGGGTCAAAGAGAAGAAAAAGAGAAATAACAGATATATTGTTATTTTAAATGATTATAGACAGAAAACATAGAAAAAATAATAATCATTGAAGTGGATTCAATCGTTAACAGTCCAAGTTAGTGGTCTAAATTAAGTCCAAGTCCAAAATGTGAGTTTACAGTCTATGTTAACACTCTAAGTTAACAGTGTGAGTTGGCAGTGTAAATTAACAGTTAAGTCAACATTGTGAGTTGCAGAGTAAATTAACAGTTAAGTCAACAGTGTGAGTTGAAGAGTAAATTAACAGAGTTAATTCAACACTGTGAGTTGCAGAGTAAATTAACAGAGTTAATTCAACACTGTGAGTTGCAGAGTAAATTAACAGAGTTAAATCAACAGTGTGAGTTGCAGAGTAAATTAACAGAGTTAAATAAACAGTGTGAGTTGCAGAGTAAATTAACAGAGTTAAATAAACAGTGTGAGTTGCAGAGTAAATTAACAGATTTAAGTTAACAGTGTGAGCTGCAGAGTAAATTAACAGTTAAGTCAACAGTGTGAGTTGCAGAGTAAATTAACAGAGTTAAATAAACAGTGTGAGTTGCAGAGTAAATTAACAGATTTAAGTTAACAGTGTGAGCTGCAGAGTAAATTAACAGTTAAGTCAACAGTGTGAGTTGCAGAGTAAATTAACAGAGTTAAATCAACAGTGTGAGCTGCAGAGTAAATTAACAGAGTTAAGTTAACAGTGTGAGCTGCAGAGTAAATTAACAGAGTTAAATCAACAGTGTGAGTTGCAGAGTAAATTAACAGAGTTAAATCAACAGTGTGAGTTGCAGAGTAAATTAACAGAGCTAAGTAAACAGTGTGAGCTGCATGGTAAATTAATATCGGGAACCGTACTGTTAGTGATGAATTTCAGCCACATTTATAGGAAAAATATCGATCTTGTTGCAAATGGAGCCTGTACTTCTAGTTCAGAGTGCAAAGAATAGTTTCAATGTCTTTTATCCGGGCATGTTGTATGAGGCGATTAAGGAAAGTTGGGGATATTCTGACATTCTGCCACATGTGAAAATATTATAGTCACATCGTGTCTCAGTTTCCTTGTGTTGTCGGGCCAGAAAGGGGAGCAAATAATAGCAACACTGTTTACCTTCCATGCATGTAACGAGGCGACTAAGGAGGTTATGGAATGGAGTTGGCTGTCCCATCCCATATAGAGTCAGGGACCAAAGCCGTGCTGAAGTCGGATGTGTCAGGCCGAAATGCGCAATTATTGCATAAATGCTGTAAACCATGACACAACGCATTCTGTTCTCTGGACTACATCCTGCTGATCTGCAGGAGTTTGAGAACGAACACAGAAGAAGAAGAAGTTTCCTACATTTGTCTTCTATCAAATAATCTCCATGGATGACAAAGAGACATATTCCTGCGGACATTGCACCTTTGTAGTTATGTTGCAGACTCATAGGTGTGAAAAATATAACAGAGGAAAGGTGAGAAAGTTTGCTGAAAAGTGTATGACGTGCTCCAGGCTAGACGTGGTAATCCTGGGATATTGGCACACTAAAATGCCTCCCCTTGGGAGCTAAATCTACGTCCATAAACCTCCCTTACAAAACCAGGCTTCTGAAACAACCTTACGTGAGTTCGGGTGTCACCTCAGTTCCACAACTATAATGAATCTGTAATTTTGTCTTCTTCTTCTGCGTTCGTTCTCAAACTCCTGCAGATCAGCAGAATGTAGTCCCGAGAACGGAATGCGTTGTGTCATAGTTTATCTCATTACTGCGATATCTGCGCCTTTCGGCCTGATACATCCGACTTAGCATGTCTTTAGGTCACTGATTCTATATGGAATGGGACAGCCAACGCCATCCCATAACCTCCTTGGATGCCTCGTACGACATGCATGGAAGGTAAATAGTATTGCTATTCTTTGCTCCCCTTTCAGGCCCCGACAACACACGGGAGGTAATTTGTCTAAAAGATTATGGGCTGTCAAGAGATAAATACTGATAGCTAAAAGGAAAATATCATAATTATCAGAAAAATGCATAGGTATGTCGACTGCAGGTCTTTTTTGTGCATTACAATAATATTAATATATCCCAACTTTTCAGTATCGTTCAAAACACATAAATCATTGAACAACGACATATGTGAAGACGCATATAGATTGTTACCACACAAGAAGGTTGAGACATCTCGACTGATACTACGCAACACATGATGACGCATCTATATCGTTACTACACAACATATAATGCAGCATCTACATCGATACTACACAACATATGATGACGCATCAATGTAGTTACTACACAACATATGATGACGCATCTATATCGTTACTAAACATCATTTGATGACGCATCAATATCGTTACTACACAACATATCATGACGCATCTAGGCAGAATATATGCCAGCAAACATTCCATCCTCGAGGGAGGAAAGAGTGCGCACTAGTTATGAGTCTACAGTAGTACAGTGATGTCGCTATATGAATCAACAAGTAAGAAAAGAAATTTGCGCCGATGTAATATGCATTCTAACAAGAATGTTTAAGTATAGGGTGTCTGTGGAGTCGCTGTGCACTGGAGTCACACATATTCACACTAAATACTTACAATTCATATAATGTAGTGTCATCACCGATGTAAATGAATGCACAATAATGTTGGTGATACCAGGTACTATATTGGCAGTGTATACCCCTTCTAAGTATAAAGCTTCTTCTCGAAACATTACATAACACTGATAATTTGGTATGAAAGAAAGTCCTAGCGCATCATTCATTACAGGTAGGAAACAAGATCTCCATCGTTCACAATTCCTGAAGATTAAAACAAATAAATATTGGTGTCGTGGATAATGCAGAGTTACGTTCTTATGTTGACAAGACCAGAAATGGGAGCATAGAATAGTGACAGATTACTTGTCATGCATGTCTTATGAGACGACTAATATGCTTTTAGGCAGATGTGGCTATCCTTAACCAATAAAAATAAAAATTATCCACGAGACATGAAGACACCGCATGTGTCGGGTCAAACGGCACAGATACCGCAGCTAAGCTGAAAACCATGACAGAAAACATTCGGTTCTGTGGACTACATCCTGATAACATACACGAGTTTGAGAACTGGCACACAAGAAGAACAATAAGAACATCAGAATTCATAATGATCATATTTACATAAACCGATATTAACTGTTAATCTTCATATTTATATTAACTGTTAATCTTCATATTTATATTAACAGTGTCATTAATGACTGAATTGTTCCTAGTTAAACTGTCATTTGAAATGTATCGATTGACAATCAATTCTCAAACTCTAATACTGCATCTTAAATTGAGACAACTCTGGAGACACATAATCAACCATTGAAAATCAACTGCCATGTCCTGTTTTAAAAACACTTGACTGGGAACGAATATTGATTTCATCCAACATTATGAGATGGTTACATCTATTTACTGTTGTATTAATTAGTAGATGACAGGACATATGGATGATTTATCGATTTTTCTATTGTCTAGTATGCTGGTGTGCTGTTGATTGTTTCACATCAGGAATGTGGCTAGATTCTTCCAGAGAGAATGGATGTACATGTAAAAGATTTATTTGCGATATCTTCTTCCTACAATGCCATCTCAATATCAACGACAGATTCCTACAACATTATAAATGGATGACAATACAACATTATAAATGGATGACAATACAACATTATAAATGACTGACTCCTACAACATTATAAATGACTGATTCCTACAACATTATAAATGACTGACTCCTACAACATTATAAATGACTGACTCCTACAACATTATAAATGACTGATTCCTACAACATTATAAATGACTGACTCCTACAACATTATAAATGACTGATTCCTACAACATTATAAATGACTGACTCCTACACGGTTTTGATGTTTCGTACTTTTTGTTAATCACTATTTATATTTGTTGTGTCACCTGCCAACGTCAATCAATGAAATCCATGGAAATAATAGACAACATAACGAGTCTCAGTAATTTACACTAGCCAGCAAACTGACTGTATATAAAGACGTGTCTCGGTAATTGACACTGACCAACTAACTGACTGTATCTGAAGACTTGTCTCATCAATTGACACTGGTCAGCTAACTGGCTTGTATATAAAGACGTGTCTCAGTACTTGACACTACCCAGCTAACTAACTGTATGTAAAGAAGCGTCTCAGTAATTGACACTGTCCAGATAACTGACTGTATATGAAAACGTATCTCAGTAATTGAGACAGTAATTAGTTATCTGCTACATCTAACACAATCGTGATTGTTGTTCACGTGATATCACTCCTACCTTCTTCTGTTACAATGTTATGTTATCTGCTACATTTAACTCAATCTTGCTTTTTGTTCACTCTTACCTTTGTCTGTTACAATCTTATTTGAAATTTACTGCAACAATCACTGTCTTGCCTCATGCGCCACAATCAATACAGTATAACATTATCTATTCCAATCTTACTTTCTCTGTTATCTTATATTATCCTATCTGCCACAGTCAACACAATCTTACATTCTCTGTATAAAACTTACTTATTTGGTACAGTAAATTCAATCTTCCCTTTTAGTTATAATAAACAAAATACATCTTCTCCACTACATATTCTCTATCTTCTATAAAAGTTGAAATATTCTTCACGAAAACTAAAATGTTACATTCTAGGAATGAATAATAAGACACAGTGAACATTTGAAATGTAGATTTAGAAGTAATTAATTCCAGTGCACAAAATCGACTTTTATATTAAATGATTTTATGTTGAGACAAACGCTTAGAGTAAGGCAACGTGGATATATATGTGTTGTGTGATGTTGTCTGGTTATGTATGTTGTGTGATGTTGTCTGGTTATGTATGTTGTGTGATGTTGTCTGATTATGTATGTTTTGTGATCCTGTCTGGCTATGTATGTTTTGTGATGTCTGGTTATGTATGTTGTGTGATGTTGTCTGGCTATGTATGTTGTGTGATGTTGTCTGGCTATGTATGTTTTGTGATGTCTGGTTATGTATGTTTTGTGATGTCTGGTTATGTATGTTGTGTGATGTTGTCTGGCTATGTATGTTGTGTGATGTTGTCTGGCTATGTATGTTGTGTGATGTTGTCTGGCTATGTATGTTTTGTGATGTCTGGTTATGTATGTTTTGTGATGTCTGGTTATGTATGTTGTGTGATGTTGTCTGGTTATGTATGTTGTGTGATGTTGTCTGGCTATGTATGTTGTGTGATGTTGTCTGGCTA
The DNA here is from genome assembly GCA_034231615.1 of Meghimatium bilineatum. Classification (NCBI taxonomy): domain Eukaryota; kingdom Metazoa; phylum Mollusca; class Gastropoda; order Stylommatophora; family Philomycidae; genus Meghimatium; species Meghimatium bilineatum. The sequence continues at coordinate 24,960,582 of CM067321.1, forward strand.
TGTATGTTGTGTGATGTTGTCTGGCTATGTATGTTTTGTGATGTCTGGTTATGTATGTTTTGTGATGTCTGGTTATGTATGTTGTGTGATGTTGTCTGGTTATGTATGTTGTGTGATGTTGTCTGGTTATGTATGTTGTGTGATGTTGTCTGGTTATGTATGTTTTGTGATGCTGTCTGGCTATGTATGTTTTGTGATGTCTGGTTATGTATGTTGTGTGATGTTGTCTGGCTATGTATGTTGTGTGATGTTGTCTGGCTATGTATGTTGTGTGATGTTGTCTGGCTATGTATGTTTTGTGATGTCTGGTTATGTATGTTTTGTGATGTCTGGTTATGTATGTTTTGTGATGCTGTCTGGCTATGTGTGTTGTGTGAAAACGGTTATATATGTTGTAGGAGGTAACGTTGTTATGTATGATTCGTGAGTAGAAAGTAGCATCACAGCACGCGGGGCATTCCCATAAGTTTTCCGCTCTCCGTTCGAGGATTCATCCCAGTGTATGTAGGCTCAGAGTCCCGTCAGGTATTGATTGTGTGATCTTCGGAACTTTCCAAAAAAATGTACTTTTCCTACCCTCATCTCTTAGACAGTCCCATTTCTGACATTCTTTGTATGTGTACGTTCTCAGTCTCGCTAACATCATCTTCATCTATAAATCAATTTATGACTGCTTTAATCGCGTCTGCTGTTTCTCTTCTCACCATTGTGCCATCTATCAATAGCATTGTCTGCCAATAAGTCGGTTCTCTCTTTTCCTCTGACCTCGGCATGACCTGGACAATATATCCATGTGATAAGGACAATTGAGTTATTCCATAAATCAAACCATTCCTTTATCAGTATGCATTTTTCTATCTTGAGCAGCATGCTTTGAGAGTCTGTGAGTATTACCGAGTGTGTTGATGTATCAGTTATCAACCAATTAAGCGCTGCTATAACTCCCTCTATCTCCATCCTCATGCTCGATGTGACAGTGGAGTATGCAGATGATATACAACCAACTTCACGCCGTTTCTGTAGGCAGCAAAACCCCAATTGTATTTATTTGAATTTCTGTTAATTGAGCCATCTATGTATATAATTATGTCTTGTGGTTTAGAGTGTAGCTGGGCGAGCTCATGCACTGTATCCTAGGCCCTGACACTAGTCCATGTCAGACACGTTTAATCTAGTTGTGTTATTACGTTAGTAAATGATTTTTTTCTCAATGTCTGCTTCCACCCATTCACTCTCATTTTCTATTTCTTCTAATTCACATACTCTTCGCAGTGTGTCTTCAGCTTCTGCCATACATGATATGTCACACTTTATTCGCTTGTTAAATAAGTTGTGTGAGGTAGCACGGTTATATTTGTTGTTTGGGGTAGCATGGTTAAATATGTTGTGTGAGATAGCACGGTTATATTTGTTGTGTGAGGTAGCATTATTATATATGGTGTGTGATGTAGCATGGTTATATTTGTTGTGTGAGGTAGCATTATTATATATGTTGTGTGAGGTAGCATGGTTATACAGTTAAACCACAGATTTCGTTGACTGCAGTTATCACTGCTTTCGGTTTTCGCCCATGTTTTTCTGCGAAAAACTTGTTTCCGTTTTAGTCGGTTTCATTGGATTCGTCGACGTGCCCAGGTGACCCCGCTTATTATTTTTGAGAAAACAAAGGATAAATCAAGGGGCGTCCATTGCATTGAAATGTATTTGTACCTTTTACATTCATTTCGAGTGCGAATACTACAATTACATGTCAGATTGTACATTGATACCCAAGGTTAATGTAGAGGGATTCCCCTTCCAAACAATGGCCTACAAAATCTTCTCCTCGCTGTCCTCCATACGCCAAGAAGAGTCTTAAAAAATATGAATGTCATTGTAAATGTTCATTTATTCTTTACCGTAGTCTATTATATTCATTTTATATTAATTTATTATTGTTTTTAGTATTAAAAGTTATATTTATTCTTTTATGAAATGTGTTTTGGTATATATTTTGGAGTGTCTACAAAGAATTAATTGGATTTACTTGGTTGGAAGAGATTTTCTAAAAAAATACCTCTTAAATCGTAGATAATTTGATAATGTAGATTTCGAATATTAATGACCAAATTATTGTAACTTTTTAGTCCATAATTACTTTGGATTTTGCACATCGGCGAATTTATTTCATGCTTTAGGACCATTGGAAATAAATATAGTCCAATTTTAGATTTACTGTATGGGTGTTATTTTCTAGTTACATTTTATTCATAGTTACTCCAGTTGGGATATCAGCATTGCACTGATAAAAGTACTATTTTAGAATAAAATGGCTGTTTACTGTAGAAAATATTATACTATGTAAAATTTAATGAGGTCGATAGATTTATAATCTATAGAGGAAATTTAAAAAAAACCCAGCTATTTATATAAAGTCATTACGATTCAAATGTTGCATGCCAAAAATCTCCGTGATCTAACTGTAGTTTCTGAGAAAATCACATGTAATCATGTTTATGAGTTAGTAATCGGACTATAGAGCTCCAGTTCTTCAACTAATGCTTCACCTCGTTTTCCTTGTATCAGTTTTTTTTCATATAGTAAATAGTAACGCCGAGCAATGTCTTTACATGCGCTCATGAACCACTCAAGGCATCCCAGAAAACACCATCGGAGACAAATACACGCAGGAAACATAGATCAACAACAAACTACCCACAGAACAAACACTTGCGCAATTAAACTGCGCATAAGGTGTCTCACCTGAAAGAAATCAATAACAGTGAATTGGATTTTTTTTTTTAAACTAAAAATCATGATGTGTGGACTTTTGTCTTCAGTTGAAAAATTATTATACAGTATGCTGGAACGAGTCAGTAGTACAAATTGGAGAGAGAGAGAGAGAGGGAGAGAGAGAGAAAGAGAGAGAAAGAGAGAGAAAGTTCAAATTAGTGAAAAAACAATATGATGTTTCCAAGAACAGTTAACGGAAGATTGCTATAGACAGTACTTATAGTGTACAAACCACAAGACACGACGGGAAACGTAAAATTTACATCAGGTCATTGCTTTAAATTGATAATTTAAAATTTCCCCAGATTGTATACTGTAAAACGTACATCAGATCATTGCTCTCAATTGACATCTTGAAATTTTCCCAGATTGTATAATGTAAAATATACATTAGATCATTCATCTCAATTGACATCTTGAAATTTTCCCAGATTGTATACTGTAAAACGTACATCAGATCATTCATCTCAATTGACATCTTGGGGTGCAAAGGGAACGCATTGCTCTAGGCGGACCCATGGTTAGCAGATAACCAAGATCCCAAATGTACCTCCACGCGGTGCACCCTGGAAACAGAAATACAGCAGCTCGTGATGATTCTGGCCAAATCATTTGGGGATCGTGTCCGAGAATGTGGAGGTAGCAGATGGAAAGAGATTTGACTGCACAAGAGACAGACAATATCTCCGACACCACCAGCAGCACCTCATATAGCGACACTGTCGACATACAGTGAAGCTAGTCAGTCCAGTCCGAATATTGGAGGGGCAGCCAATGTAAAATGCACGTAAAGGTAGATGCATGGCGAGATACAAATATATTTCATACCGAGTACAATGAAACAATGAAAGGGCAGAACAGCGCTAGAGGGCAGCGCGAACTGCAAATAGAAAATGAAAAGTTCCTAGGAAAGGGGAACTACAAGCTCCGTCAGCTTGAGACGAGCTTCTAGTTACCTGTGTTCCTTACAGACAGAGACCCAGAACCATTCATTGGCGTTTGGTAAAGCAAGAAGACCTAATCCAACTCTAATGTCGAGCCTTCCTAAACCGGAAATATGCTCGCGAAGAGAAAGGGTTCCGTACTCGATGCGCTCAGGCACAAAAGGGACAACGATTTAGCCCTGGTCTAACTTTACTGTCAGGTTTTCCTACACCGGAAATACACTTGAAGAGAGAAAGGGTTCAGTACCTGATGGGCTCAGGCGCTATTGGGACAAGGACGCTCAGCTCGAGAACGCCTTTGCTCTCAAACCCGTGGTGTGAGACTTGAACTTGGACAAGGGGTACACGATGTCGGTGAATGACACCTCGGCTAAGAGGGCGAAAGAGCCAGAGTCCAACTCCTCTGTTGAGTTCTTCCCCTTAAGGAACCAGGCTCACGGATGAGAAACGTTTCAGTACCCAATTGGCACAGGCACAGCACGTCCAATTACATGAGGCAAGTTCATAGACAGTGGAACACCTCGTTCGAGTCAGACGAGAGCAAAAAATCGTCTAGGCGAAGAGTCTCCACTACGCGTGCCTGGAGACAGATATAGAGGCTTTCACAGGCTAAGGGTAGCCCACCCGAATTGTCAAGGCATGCCGAAATTGGATGTGCTAGGCCTACAAGGCGCATAACGGTGGCACAACGTAATCACGCTCCCGGCGGAAATCGCACGGATATCCGTGATGGTTACAATGGAGCGAACGGAAAACAAAAACAAACAATTGACATCTTGACATTTTCCCAGATTGTATACTGTAAAACGTACATCAGATCATTGCTCTCAATTGACATCTTGAAATTTTCCCAGATTGTATAATGTAAAATATACATTAGATCATTCATCTCAATTGACATCTTGAAATTTTCCCAGATTGTATACTGTAAGAATCTGATATGTGTAGAATAAAGGATAAGAAATGAAAAAAAAATATGGTGGACTGAGGAGATGTAGGGGGTTGTGGATGAGTTCTATTACAGTTGTCTGTAAGATCTAAACAAAAGGAATCCGGTGACAGGAAAATATGTAAACATATGTATGCGGATCTAGAACAATGACTTATGTGTGTTTATTTAACTGAACATTTCTTGATTCTTGATTAGAAACTGGCTTCATAGCACGCTGTGCATTCTCATAAGTGCTCCGACCTCCGTTATAAATGGTAATAGTACAATTAGTGTTAAGTGATATTTTAAATATAATACTATACAATAGATAGTTATACTATTACACTAATAGCAAATATTCAGATGTAAGATTATCATACTTACAGACAATTTCTGAAGAATGTTATTTTTTAAACCTTCACGAGTTTGTGGTACTTGAAGTGCTATGTAGAATGGTAATTGCGGGTAAAACAATAGTATTCATTTGTCTTCAGAACAAGATTCTTTAAGGTATGATGATGTGAACTTGTAATTTGTCAGTGATTGTACGAGACACCGCCGTGTAACCGATGGAGATGTTGCTGAAATAGGAGACTTAATTTTGTAGGTGACCAGTTGCTTCATGGAATACATCTTTTCTATCTTATACTCATACTAGAATCACATGGTTACTGGTACACATTAATATATTAGAATCACATGGTTACTGGTACACATTAATATATTAGAATCACATGGTTACTGGTACACATTAATATATCAGAATCACATGGTTACTGGTACACATTAATATATTAGAATCACATGGTTACTGGTACACATTAATTTATTAGAATCACATGGTTACTGGTACACATTAATATATTAGAATCACATGGTTACTGGAAACACATTAATACATTATAATAATTTAGTTACTGGAAACACATTAATATATTATAATAATTTAGTTACTGGTACACATTAATATATTAGAATCACATAGTTACTGGAAACACATTAATATATTATAATAATTTAGTTACTGAAAACACATTAATATATTATAATAATTTAGTTACTGGTACACATTAATATATTATAATAATTTAGTTATTGGCACATATTAATATATTATAATAATTTAGTTACTGGTACTCATTAATACATTATAATAATTTAGTTACTGGAAACACATTAATATATTATAATAATTTAGTTACTAGTACACATTAATATATTCCTCAGTGAAATTCTAGTAGAATTTATATCCATAAAACAATACGTTTTGAACATTTAAAAACTATCCCAATAGAAACGCCGGTCTATTGAACACATTCTTCTTCTTCTTCTTCAGCGTTCGCTCTCAAATAACCACAACGAATATTACGTGTGATTTTCGCCAGGGAGCGTGAAGTACGTTGTGCTGCAAGTTCCACAGTAAAACTGTGATTATTTGCACCCCGGTTGGCCCCTTGTGGTCAGGACGTCCGAGGTACAGCACATCCGTTTTCGTCATTCCTTTATTTCGGGTTTGGTCCCTAGTCCGTGACAGCCTGTGTATCTGTCGCCGGGCACGCTGGTGCGAAGTGCCTCTTCGCCAAGACGCTTGTCGAGCGCGTCTATCTGGCACGAGGTGCCCCTCCTTCTATAAACCCAGCTCGTGCAATTGGACGAACTCTACCTGTGTCCATCGGGTACTGAATCTTTTCTCATCCGCGAGCCTGGTTCCGTATGAGGAAGAACTCGCCCGAAGAGTTGGACACTGGCTCGTTCGCCCTCCTACCGGAGGTGTCGTTCACAGACATCGTGTACCCCTAGTACAAGTTTGAGTCTCACACCACGCGTTTGAGAGCAAGGCGTTCTCGAGCTGAGCGGCCTTGTCCCAATAGATACTGCACCCTTTCTCTCTGCAAGCGTATTTCCGGTTTAGGAAAGCTTGACAATAGAGTTGGACCAGGGCTAAATCGTTGTCCCCTTTTGTGCCTGAGCCCATCAGGTACTGAACCCTTTCTCTCTGCAAGTGTATTTCCGGTATAGGAAATCTTGACAGTAGTGTTGGGCCAGGACTCCTATCGTTGTCCCCTTCTTGCCTAAGCCCATCGGGTTCGGAACCCTTTCTCTTCGCGAGAATATTTCCGGTATAGGAAGGCTCGACATTAGAGTTGGATTAGGTCTTTTTGCTTTTCCGAGCGTCCACAATTGGGCCTGGGTTTCTGCTTATAAGGATCACAGGAAACTAGAAGCTCATCTCGAGCTAACAGAGCTTATAGTTCCCCTTTCGTAAGAACTTTTCACTATTCATTTGCAGGTCGCGCTGCCCTCTGGCGCTGTTCTGTCCTTTCTCTGCGCGTGCCTGGAGACAGATGTGGAGGCTGTCACAGGCTAGGGGTGGCCCACCCGAATTGTCAAGGCATGCCGAAGTCGGATGTGCTGGGCCTACAAGGCGCATAACGGTGGCACAACGTAATCACGCTCCCGGCGGAAATCGCACGGATATCCGTGATGGTTACAATGGAGCGAACGAAAAACAAACAAACTGTCCTTTCTTTGTGTCATTGTACTCATTATGACAAATATTTATTTCTCTCCATGCAACCCTCTTTACGTGTCTTTTACATTGGCCGCCCTTCCAATGTTCTGACTGGACTAACAGGCGGCACTGTATGTCGACAGTGTCGCTGTATGTGGTGATGCAAATGGTGTCGGAGATATTGTCTGTCTATTTTGCAATCAAATCTCTTTCCATCTGCTTCCTCCACATTCTCGGACAATATCCCCAAATGATTTGGCCAGAATCAGCTCGAGCTGCTGTTTTCTGTTACCAGGGTGCACCGCGAGGAGGTACATTTGGGATCTTGGTTATCTGCTAACCCTGGGTCCGCCTAGAGCATTGGGTTCCCTTTGCACCCCGAACACATTCAAATTGTGAACCTCCTCCAATTGTAACCAGGAAGTGACTTTCCCCCTGACCTTGTCAGAACTATATTTCTAGATATGCCTGGCAAGTCTTACAATGTCATCTGGGTTGCACTTGTGTGTGTGTAGTTCAAAGATCAGACCAAATGGTTGTCAATATTCAACTGAAAATGTGATGTGATTTACAATGGGTGCCTGAAATTAATATTAGATGAAATGACAGGATATGCGGCCATTATTATTATTTTTAATGTATATTCACGAAGACGTGACTGACAATGTTTACCTGTGTTCATGCCAATGTATGCAGGTGTGCGAGACATTGTATACAGGTGTGCGAGACATTGTATACAGGTGTAAGAGATAATGTATACGGGTGTGAGTGGCACTATTTACAGGTTTTACCGACAATTTCTACGTGTGTGAATGCATGTGTGATCCATGTTTATATGTGTAACTGTCCATGTTTACAGAAATGAGTGACTTTGTATACAATAGATGTTTCCATATCTACAGATGTAACTTTTCATGTCTACAAGTGTGATTATTAATGTTTACATGTGCAACTTTTCATATCTACGGATGTAACTGTTCATGTCTACAAGTGTGATTGTGCAACTTTTCATATCTACAGATGTAACTGCTCAAGTCTACAAATGTGATTGTTAATGTCTACATGTGCAACTTTTCATATCTACAGGTGTAACCTTAGTTTCACTTCGAACATAAAACGAACTAAACAATATCATTGTATAAAAAATGTCTGCAGTTGTGAAATAAATACATTCAGGAAAACAAATACTACAAATATAATGTGCCATCATATTTATAATGTGCAATCATATTTATAATGTGCAATGATATTTATAATGTGTCATCATATTTATAGTGTTCCATCATATGTATAATGTTCCATCATATTTATAATGTTCCATCATATTTATAATGTGCATCATATTTATAATGTTCCATAATATTTATAATGTTCCATCATATTTATAATGTTCCATAATATTTATAATGTTCCATAATATTTATAATGTTCCATAATATTTATAATGTTCCATCATATTTATAATGTGTCATTATATTTATAATTTTCCATCATATTTATAATGTGGATCATATTTATAATGTTCCATAATATTTATAATGTTCCATAATATTTATAATGTTCCATCATATTTATAATGTGTCATTATATTTATAATTTTCCATCATATTTATAAGGCTCCATCATATTTATAATTTGCCATCATATTTATTGTCAGACAAAATCCTTTTCTTTACCTCCCCCGTATAACTATTTTATGCAAGCCTCTCAACAGATAAATTATAGAATGTCTATATGATGTGTCTGCGGAATAGTTTTCCCTTGATGTCGTGCTCATTTCTTGCGCGGGTTTGTCAAAGCAAATCTGATATCTAGCAGCAAACAGTGACAGATCGTATGACATAACAATGTCATGATCGATGACGCTGCAGGTAATGTTTCAGCTGGTGAGTCTGACATGAAACGGAACAGGTATTTCTTAACCAGGTCAGCTGCTGACTGATGGTACACAATTGAAATGAGGAGTCTATAACTAATGATTTCAAGAGACGGAAGCTGGTTAATAATCATTCTTACGGGTAGCACTTATCATTGTTGTTATTAAGTCGTTGTTACAGGTGACATTTATCATTGGTTTTATTCCTGTAGGGTTTCTCAAAGCTTTGAGTTGAGTAGTTAGTTATGCGAATATGTGTCAGAAAACTGTACCAGCGTCGCTGGTTGTACGATTAGACTGTGCCAGCTTCGCTGGTTGTACGATTAGACTGTACCAGCTTCGCTGGTTGTACGATTAGACTGTACTAGCTTCGCTGGTTGTACGATTAGACTGTACCAATTTCACAGGCTGTACGATTAGACTCGTAAATTGGGAGAAGTTAAATAAATACGTGTTGTACTTTCGTTCATCAAAAATGATGATGTTCATTTGTTATATTTACTTTTTGAAAATCAGTTGGAGACCTGTCCTTGTCTATGAGTTTCTAGATGGCTAATAATATAATAAGAAGAAGAGGAAGAAGAAGAAGAAGAAGAAGGTACATAACCCGTCAGGTTCTTACCGTCACCACATTAGATATATTAGAACAAAAAGCACTCCAAACAATTGTGTCCTCGGTCATTCGAAAGAGTGTAGAAAAATCATGCCTAGATCATTCCGTAATGTTATCAATCACGGATTTTCCGCCTCTTCTTCTTCTTCCAGCATCGATAATTTTTTGCAAAATAATTATTGCAAAAAAGTGAGTAATTTCTAGTTACATATCCAAACCAAACATGTTTTACTCCGTTCCACCACTGAAAAATAGGTAATTCTTGGTGGCTAATAATCTCTATGATGGATGCAAACTGTGGATAAGCCGGGTATGGTATGATCACTTTAATTGTTGTTTTCTATGCTCGCGTCTTTATAACTAATCTCCGCTCTTGAGCTGCTTAAATTTTCTTTTCCTACTCTTTTCCCAAGATGATGCGAGATTTTGTTTTAGGACTCCGTGTATTTCTGATTCCAGCAGCTTCTTTCCGTGTCATTCTTATGCGACAGGTCTTCAGTGAATTTTTTTAACGAATCCTTGTTGCTCTTCTTTTAACAATTTAAGAATGTATGCCCTTCTGCATTTCACACGAGATGAATATTTTTTTCTGACGGTGATCTCGCCTGCTTACTACATAAACAGCTATTTGCATTGTTATCCCGCCATTTCTGTATGTTTTTCCATCTCTTTCACAATGTTGTTGCCGAGGTATCTGTATGATTCCACATCCTTTACAGCTGTTTCTCTTGCTGCAATCTGGTATCTATTAGCTGCATTTATTCTCCTAATCGTTGTGTGTTCTCTGCTTGTTTAGTTAACGAAATTAACTAACATAGTTCTTTAATAGTTTCTAATATGGCCATCGACCAGACAGGTCTTAGAGCCTGTTACTTTCATCCACTTGACAGGTCTTAGAGCCTGGTACCTGATACGTCTTAGAACCTGGTATTTCATCCACCTGATAAGTCTTAGAGCCTATTACTGTAATCCACCTGACGGGTCTTAGAGCCTGGTACCTGATAAGTCTTAGAGCCTTTTATTTTCATCCACCTGACAGGTCTTAGAGCCTGGTACCTGATAAGTCTTAGAGCCTGTTACTTTCATCCACCTGACAGGTCATAGAGCCTGGTATTTCATCCACCTGATAAATCTTAGAGCATGTTACTTTATCTACCTGACAGGTCTTAGAGCTTGGTACTTCATCCACCTGACATGTCTTAGAGCTTGTTACTTCATTCACCTGACAGGTCTTAGAGCCTGGTACTTCATCCACCTGACAGGTCTTAGAGCTTGTTACTTCATTCACCTGACAGGTCTTAGAGCCTGGTACTTCATCCTCCTGACAGGTCTTAGAGCCTGGTACTTCATCCTCCTGACAGGTCTTAGAGCTTGGTACTTCATCCACCTGGCGGGATTTCACAGAAGAAGCAACAAACGAATTGTCCGTAACCTTTTATTGGACATATGAAGTTTTTGTGTGACACTGATCTGTTATTTAGCACCAGGTAACTGTTTCACGCACGTCGGTAAACGTAATGTGGTGTAGGAATTTCAAGTTACGATTCAAAACCAAGTGTGTATCTGTACCTGTATTATACAAATATTTGCTCCATATTGTAGAGTATTACCGTGTGAGTTGACAATTCAATCACCAACCGAGTGTCGCCGTCCCCACTTCTATTTCCATTTTCATGCTTGATGTTGTAGGGCAGACGATTTTTCATGCTGATTCCTGCTATTCTTGTAGACAACAACACCCCCATCTGCTTCTATGTCTGCTTCTATGTCTGCTTCTATGTCTGCTTCTATGTCTGCTTCTATGTCTGCTTCTATGTCTGCTTCTATGTCTGCTTCTATGTCTGCTTCTATGTCTGCTTCTATGTTTGCTTCTATGTTTGCTTCTATGTCTGCTTTTATGTTGCTTCTATGTCTGCTTCTATGTCTGCTTCTATGTTGCTTCTATGTCTGCTTCTATGTCTGCTTCTATGTCTGCTTCTATGTCTGCTTCTATGTCTGCTTTTATGTCTGCTTCTATGTCTGCTTTTATGTTGCTTCTATGTCTGCTTCTATGTCTGCTTCTATGTCTGCTTCTATGTCTGCTTCTATGTCTGCTTCTATGTCTGCTTCTATGTCTGCTTCTATGTCTGCTTCTATGTCTGCTTCTATGTCTGCTTCTATGTCTGCTTCTATGTCTGCTTCTATGTTGCTTCTATGTCTGCTTCTATGTCTGCTTCTATGTTGACTAAGCCTTTTTTATGTGAATATATGACACAATCGCAAATGTAATCATTCATTTTCCTTTATGCTGAAGTTAGGTCATAGGGCAGAGGTCAGATCTCTCCAATTCTGTATGTTCAAATCTATTCTGTGCAGTTCGTGAATAGTATGAATATTGTTTGTTTTAATTTCACTTGTTCTTCTGGATGTTTCCTTTGGTCTACCCCTGGCTCTTCTGCCTGTTGGTATTCATGCAAGAGATCGGTGGTATAATTACATATATAGTTTCATAAAAATCGCTTCATACGAACGTAGTTTGAGAACCACTGCAAGTGCAAGGAATACGCTGAGACTATGGAGTCAAATACCTTCCAGACACAGTGTGTACGAATTATACACCTGACATTTCAGACAAATGTCATTGACGAATGGTATAATAATAGTGTTCACTAACTGTGGAAGAGTAACACTTCTGGGGCGTGGTCTGAAAATGAAATTGTTAAAATGTTATATTGTTATTACACAACCTGAATTGTTATGTTACCGTGCAACCTGGCCAGTGAATGTTTGCTTCTCTCAATGAATCAACTGTGTCAAGTCAGGGCGTTAATGAGAGCCTGTACACACCAGACACACAAATCGATAATTCATCGATCGATGTAGATGCCACTGAGCAATCAAGGCCAAATAACTCCAGCTTCATTTTTACAATATATAAAGAATTACTCATCTTAGCTTTCAGGTATATTAAATTAATTTCAAAGAAAAAAAAATGTGCACGATTCATGTAATGTGTCTCTTGTTAATATCATAACGGAATTAGTTGCTAGAGTTTTTCCCCGGAAAGTTTGGAGATATTTGCTTAATTCTATGCTAAGAAATAGCTTTATCAAACCTTTCTGTCGCTTCTCATTTTGTTTCTTTTTATTCTTCCATAGATACTTCATCGTCTCTATTCGTCATCATCTTCTTTTTGTCTTTCATTTCTAGTATTTATCATTATAATTGCACAAAACATCGTGTGTTCATGGTGCAGCTAGAGAAGATATGCGTGCATACAGGGCTCCAATAAATGGGGAGTGTTCTACATTCGCTTTTATATTCAGCAGTTCCTTGACTGTCTATGCTAGACAGTTTAATTCTTTTCACCGGCGGTTCCCAAGAAAACTTCGTGATGTGCGATGACAGTATCGCAACCCTGACACGGTGATTCTCAAGAGGTTTAAGATGGAAAGAGCCTTGTTGTTAGAGTTCTCAACTTCATCATCAGCAGCATCATTACCATCATCATCATCAGATTGAGAAGTATGTTGTCTATTGTCTGTTCCCCCAGGTGAATGATGGTTGATTACACTCACGCTTGCCGTTTAACGTAGGGGTAGGAACTTCAACTGTTGTTCCAAGACCAGATGTGTCGCGGTGGTTGTATTTAGTGCATGTTTGTTCAAGACTATCTTGATGTTTTCTATCCACTATTTTCTTGGTCTACCTTTGCCTCTACGCCCGGACATTCTTTTGTTATATGCTCTTATATAAGATTGAAAGGTAATACTGGATAAAGGGGATGTACTGAACCTGCTTCATTGGAGCCTAGTGGATGAGGACACCACGATTAATGAAACATTGAAGCTGATATTTGAGCAATTCCGCATTAAATGTTGAACTACTGATAATAGAACTTGACGTGTGTGGCGGGAGACTGAGATGCGTGGTCAAGCAGTGAGTCACTAGAACCAACAGCATGCATACACATTGCCATCTGCTATGCGAGACTAAGCACTAAGGAGTCTGCACTGACTGCATTATTTTCCTTTTCTGTTTTGTAGCACTAATTTATTTTTATGTATGGGGGGGGGGGATGTAAAGTGAACGTAATTTAGAAAATACCTGACAGATATTTTCAACAGAATTATATGACCAGTGAACATGTAAAATTATATGACCAGTGAACATGTAAAATTAATGACCAGTGAACATGTAAAATTATATGACCAGAGAACATGTAAAATTATATGACCAGTGAAATGTAAAATTATATGACCAGTGAACATGTAAAATTATATGACCAGTGAACATGTAAATTACGAAATAATGAAGCTGGAACGAGTATTGGTAATAGATAGTGCATATTTTTGTGTGAAAAACTGTCATTGAAAGTGTCACGTGATAGGCTTGTCCTGCTACTTATAGAGTATCTTACCAATTATGACACGTATACCACATCAGAATGTAGGTTAAAGTTTCAGAATGAGGGTATGTGTGCAACTCTTGGTTGTCTCTGAGACACAGCAGTAATTGCGAGAATTTCGGAAGTTAATGTATAATGTGCTTTTGATGGTACCTATGTTGTAACTATATTCGTTGTTTTTAAGCTGTGCCTGGACAACGGTTTTATGACATTCTCGTGTCTGTTTTAAAAATATTTGAGTCTATAGAAATCACAATGTTTTGAACTTTTGATGGAAAGGCATCAAATATGGCTTCAGGTGGTACAAGGAAACTTCAAGTGCTGCTATTTCGGCTTCATAATTAGAACATAATTCCCCACAGGTATCAAACAACTCATCAAATGTTGTGTCTGGATATTCTATATAGACACCATAGCCTGCTTTTATGGTGGCTTTAAAGGCAGACTCATCTGTATAGACATGAATCCATTGTTCTGGGTAAGTGTCTATTGATTTATGTGTTGCTTTCATAAGACTTACTGGGTCAGAACGTTTCGCATCATTATCTCTATGAATATATATTTGGCATGTGGCGTATTCTTTCCAGAACGTTGTCTTTCCAATGAACTCTCTGAACTCCTCTATGTCTAGGGACATGCGATTTGCATTTTCCAGTGATGTATTCATGTTCATCTTTAATATCGTCAGTCCATCGTATTCTTGGTCTGACCTTTCTCCTCCTCCCATGTGTTCTGCCCTCCATTATTTGTCTTTCTAAACAGTTGTGTCTCTTTATATGACCAAACAGGTGTAGTTTTCTGTTTTTTATTGTGTTTAGTAACCAACCCTTTGGAATCTTCAATGTATTTATAATATCTGAGTTTTTCTTTTTTTTCTTTCCATGATATTCTGAGTATCTTTCTGTAGCATTTCATCTCATATGCGTTGATCTTCTTCGCCGCTGTTTAATTAGTGTCCATATTTCATAGCCACGTGTTCTTATGACATATATATCGTGTTATTATGTACAAAGATATATATATATATATATATATATATATATAAAGATTTCTCTAAAGGGAAAATCAAACGAAATTATCAAAATTATCAGTATGAAGGCTTGTTTTCATTTTCTTTGTAGGTCTTCTATTGGCGAGAGTCGCTATCAAATGAAACCCTATATAGAAGAAACCTGCGTCAAACCCTAACATTTAGTGACGATTTCATCTGAGCAAACATTTAAAATTGGTTCGCAAATATCACTTCTCTCAATCAACCTCTACCCGATCTTAGATATCTACCTGCTACATTCAACATAATTTTTTCCCCTACAAATTCCATTGAATTCTTTGCCTCCCAAAATCTCGTGCGCAAAAGTATTTTTAACATCTTCAATGTACAAGTATTTCTGCAAATTTGTCACTTTTTCCCTTAATCTTTGCCAGAATCAATTGAGCTATGTAAATTGTTCTCATAAATTCTTTTGTTTGTGTGTGTGTCTGTGTGAGCGTGTGTGAGTGAGTGTGTGCGAGTAAATGTGTGTGTGTGAGCGTGTGTTTGTGTCTGTATGTGACTGTGTATCTCTGTGCGTGTGTATGTGTGTGTATGTGTGATATTATCTAGTTTTCGTGCAAACTTGTATAAGTACGAGTAGAATAATTCTCAGCACAAACATACAATGACGCTGACTCGGTACAATCATACTCGACTCAATTCAGCTGTAAATAAATCTATGGATGGGTTTATTAGAAATTCATAATCGGTCCAGAAATGTATGGTGTACAATCGTGGACATTTACAATAAATCTCTTCTATCAAAGCCTGATTGTCACTCGATTATCTTTAAAAGTACTGAAAGGTACTGTCGACATGGAACTTTATTTGTTTTAGTAATAAGTGTTTTTTTCAATCGTGACCATCAACAAGGAAGACCAGACAACAGAATACAAACAAACCGTTTGATGGCATGTTTCCGATTGTTTCCGTTCGTTTCGACTATTTATATACGTTGTGATAACGGACTATATAAAGTTAATAATGTTACTATAATACTAGCTTTCAAAATAAACAAAACAATGTAGAAACAAAATAATATTAAACACAATATCAAGGACTGTTTCCACGTTGAGGTCCAAACGGGACCTGTCTCAAGAAACGAAAACGCACGAAAATAACAAAAACCTGTTATTATGTACAAAGATATTTATACCAAGATATTTTATCTTTGTACATAATAGAAAGGAAGTTATTAAATGTTAAATGACACGCGTTCAGGAAACGGTAGATGATGACATAGTAATCACTAGGGAGATTAGTGGTGACTGGTGTGTGAATTGTGATATAATAATAAGCCTACACTAAGTGAAAATGGGAAACAAATACAACGAAAACAATGCCAGGTAGAGGTTAGAAAATAAGTATATTTAGTATTATAGTAACATTACTAACTTTATATAGTCTGTTATCGCATATTTGTTTTGTTACGGCGGAACTCCCCACTTTGTTGGACATCCTCTGATATTTTGGTTATTTATAGTTATCTTCTCGCCGCTACCTGACATTGTTTTCGTTGACTACTTGTTATTGTTTTCCATTATCACTTAGTATAGGTTTATTTTAATATCACAATTCATATACCAATCACAACTAATCTCTCTAGACTACTATACCATCTTGTAAGCTTTTTCTGAACTCGTTTCCCCTAATATCTACTAACTTCCTTTCAGTTTATGTACAAAAATGTCTTGGTATAAATATATTTGTACACACGTTTTTGCTGTTTTATTTTCTTGAGAGCGGTCCCGTTTTGAACCGTAACTTGGAAAAAGACCTTGTTATTGTGTTTATTATTATTTAGTTTCTACATTTTGTTTGTTTATTTTAATAGTTATTATTATAGTAATATTATTAACTTTATATAGTCCGTTCTCAAAACTCTTATATAGCACTATAATTCAAATGATGTTATTATTTATAGAAAATTTCTTGGCAATTTACCCCTGTAGTTTGCCGTTGCTTTCAGGAAGAACATCCGATTTAAACTGACACCGAGGAAAACACATATATTCTCACTTGCCATCTTGACCGGATAGAAGAGTTTTGAGAGTACCATGGACAGCAAGGAAAACAAACCAGGAGGTGTTGCGAACAATACCATATTGAAGAGAAAGCTAGATTTTCGGTTACATTAAGAGACACGACAGCATTGAGAGAGTGTTACTGGAGGGGATGATAGAAGATAACAGGGGCAAAGGCCGCCCAAGACGCCGTTGAACAAAAGACATTCAAGAATGCCAGTGCATGTCACTGGTAGAGGCAGGACAACCTGCTCGAGACCACGGAAAATTCAAGAGATCCATAGGAAAGACTACATTCTGGAAAGAATATTTCACCTGATGATAGTCCGATATCACAAAGTATATAAATAGTCGCCAAAGAAACGCACGGAAACAATCAGGAACATGCCATCAAAAGGTTGTTTTGTATTCTGTTGTCAGGTCTTACAGTGTGATTGTCCACTATTGAAACAAACAAATAAAAATTAATAAAAATTGTCTTGTGATAAAGTTGCATCTCGACAATAGCTGTCAAGGATAAAGTGACATAGTCACAATACAATAAATAATACCGTGAAGTAGTCACATTGCAATCAAGGAAAAATTAACATAGTCACAATACAATAAATGATAATGTGAATTAGTCACACTGCAATCAACAACAAAGTGAAGCTGACAAAACATGTCAAGAATAAATTAAGTAATTACAACATAATCAAAAATAAAGGGAAAATGCCACAATACAATCAAAGGTGAAGGGAAGATGTTACAATACAATCACGGATAATGGGAAAATGTCACAATACAAGCAAGGATAAAAGGAAGATGTCAGAATACCATGCATAATAGAATGAAATATCACGTTAGTCAAGGATAAAATGATTTAGTCACATTACAGTCATTGATAAAGTGAAGTAGTCACAGCATAATCAAGAATAAAGTGGAGTCACATTACAATCGAGGGTACAATGAAATAATCACAATACATAATTCATAATTATGTACATAATTCATAATTATGTACATAATTCATAATACATAATTTATAATACATAATTCATAATAACTTTGTGAATCTTGTGGTGAAAATTGCTCAAATTATGAAATAGCGGCTGAGGCCATCAAGACAGCCATTGAGTTAATCCAACAGTTTGATCTCATGGAACAAAAACCTTCAGACATAGTTCCATTATAGACTCTATGTCAGTTGTGGAAGTACATAAACATACCCCATATGAAAGCACGATATTCTCCACATAGTAAGAGCAGCGCACAGTCTTATCTCTGCAAATCCAATTAGTGTGTTCATGCAATGAATCCCTGGACATAGCGATATAGCAGGAAACATATAGATTTATTCTGTCATAGTCACATAATGTTGCATGAGTAATTTTATCATGGTCACATAATGTTGCATGATTTATTTTGTCATAGTCACATAATGTTGCATGAGTTACTTTACCATGGTGACATAATGTTTCATTATTTATTTTGTAATAGTCACATAATAGTGCATGATTTTTTCTGTCATAGTCACATAATGTTGTATGATTTATTTTACCATGGTCACAAAATTGTGTATTATTCATTTTATCATGGTCATATAATTTTATATGATTTACTTGAATACAATGATATAGCCATTGTTTCCCAGGAAAAACTTGTTGCTGTTATAGATATCAAAACTGGGGTATCCTACATTCAGCATACCATTTATTTATAAAAATAGAATTGCTCGAACTTGTCTTCCTATACTTACAAAGTATCAAGCAGTTTATATGCGCCACGTGATTGCTTCAGAGTGAAACGGGGTAATGAAGTTTTGCTAATAACCTGAAACACACATAGATAGACGCACACATAAATCGACATTTCGACTGAAAGGCCTTTATCAAGGATAATATACATTGATTTATTGGTTCAGTGTTGTGTGAAGCTTCATCACGACAGATCGTTCCTTGATCCTCCTTCATGACCCATGTTATGTATGTTCACTTCGAACATTCCTGGTTTACTTCCAACTGGCAACGACTCTTGATGATAATGAAGGTAACTTTACTGCAGTCTGTGAAACCAGGTTTGAGTAAATGTGACTTGACTGCAGTCTGTGGAACCAGATTAGAGTAAAGGTGACTTGACTGCAGTCTGTGGAACCAGATTAGAGTAAAGGTGACTTGACTGCAGTCTGTAGAATCAGATTTTAGTAAAGGTGACTTGACTGCAATCTGTTGAACCTGATTTGAGTAAATGTGACTTGACTGCAGTCTGTGGAACCAGATTTTAGTAAAGGCGACTTGACTGCAGTCTGTGGAACCAAATAGAAACTACCAATATGAACTCGGTCTAGAAAATACTAATTTTCACCAAACAGAAGAAAAAAGTATTCAGGCTTATAATTCTTCTGGCTTTCCAGTTGTATTCACCCATTATCTAATCTATGAATTATCGAGTCCTACTTGTCCAACTTTTGATTTAAATTCCAGTAGAGCTGATCCCCTCTGGCAATATACACTACGACGTGAACCAGATAAACGTAAAGACGACCTTCCTAAACTATAAACCTATAGTTAGTGAACCAGTCAAAACAACGTAAAAATAAGTATTGATTTTTCATTTCGTGCAAAACTTTCCTTCATTTTCTACTTAGATTTCTAATTCTTCACAAGCGTTAAGTAAAATCACATTACGGTAATGTGGAAATAAAATAATAGCATGGCTGGTTCACTGAGTGTGAGAAATTATTCACATTCTTATGGAAGTTTGGCTGGAGAAAATCGGTTAGTTTTAGAGAGCGCCATAATATAAGTAAAAATAAACAATACAGTGTTTCACCTTTTCGGACTCAGAATGAGATAGATCATTGTGTATCCCATGTTAAAATGACATATCTTAAATGTTTACATTCAGTTTCTTTATGATGTGACTCACACGGTTTAATTGAATTGTTTTGAGCATTAATTTCTTTATAGAACTTATTTGTACACGGCTGCATTCTGTTAAAATTCTCCTAGAGTTCCATCATGTCCATTATTATGTAAAAAAAAACGGGTTTTTTTAAAAATTGCTCATTCTCAATATTTCCGTAATAATAATAATAATAATAATAATAATAATAATAATAATAATAATAATAATAATAGATCCGTGACCGATCTATAGTATATGATTCATGTCAACTAAAACGTACACATGAATTAATTTCCGATTTTTTGTGCAATCTATTGGGTGGCTGTGGCAATTTTTAGTACGCTACTCCGAGTAAGTAAATAGCGAGCAATCAAAGGTTCAACTATAATCAAAAACGTAACGAACGGGGTCAGAATTAATTCAGCTAGAAGGGATGTAGCACCTTCGATAGCCGCGATCTACCCATCGACTTCTGTCTGCTTTTGCTCCAATGTGTAGCAGGATTGAATGACATTAGGTTTTCGGGCTATGCCACGTTTGATCGCTTGATATGCAGTAATATTTTATTTCTTAACATCTCTACTTTATTTCTTACTATATTATACCCCAGTTTTAATATTGTGACGTTTCAGGATAGTAAGTCCTTCAATCCAACTTTTTTGTCTTCCTCTGGCTTTTATTGTTTCCAATCTGATGTTGTATGCTCTTGCACCTGGCTAGTGCGTGTTCATTCATATGAAGTTGTCGGGCCTTTTCAGTCTCTGTTTTTCAACGTATTTGACCACATATGTTGTTCCACCAGTTCCTGTAATCTAAATAGTCACATAATCTCTTCCTGTTGTTTTAAATGTTCTTCTTAAACATTCACATGAAGTAAGTTTTCTCTCTTGTTATTTAGTTATTGTCCATGTCTGAGTATAATAACAAAATGTTGGTGTGAAGATTGAATTTATAATTTGCCGTTTGGTTTCTATCGGGACAGATATGTGATTCAATATTGCTGTATGCTCATAATTTGCGTAGCTGCCATTTTTTATTTTTGTCTCGACCTCTCTGCCAGTTCTTCCGTTATCTGTAAATATGCTCCCACGATATTTAAATTCCTACATTTATTTCCGTAGTTGATCATTTATGTTGATTTATTAGGCTCTCTTCCTGTAGACATTGCTTAAGTTTTTTTCCTGCATTGATCTGATCGGTTTTCTGTTTTTATTGAGGCAGCTTTCTTTCAGTAGGTTTATGTTTTAATGCAGCTATTCATGTGAACTGTGGAATAAGCACTGATAGTGAGCACAAAAAAAAAAACTTTAGTTAAGTCATTTGTCTAGTAATCGTCTCTTCGTGTTTTTACTATTTTGGTAATATCATCCTTATAAATAATAAATAATAATGGTGATAAGAGATATCACTGTATAACTCCTAATTTTATTGAAAACTACCTTGTAAGTTCTACACTTGCTCTAACAGCACTTTCACTATCTTTGTATATGGTTCTTACACAGTCTAATAATGTCACTTTTAATCCATATATTTAATGAATACTGCATAGTTGTTCTCTATTTATTTGGTCGGTTCTCAACATTTCACTAGATATCTGATACAGCAGGATAATGGTCATACATTTCACTAAATATCTGATACATACATACTCTGAGTCTACATACACTAGGATGGTTGCTGGAGCGGAGGGCAGAGCACTTATGGGAATGTCCCGCATACTGTGAAGCCAGTTTCTAATCAAGAATCTGATGCAGCAGGGCAATGATCCTAAATTTCACTGGATATCTGATCTGATGCAGCAGGACAGGCGTCATATATTTCATTGGATATCTGATGCAGCGGGACAATGGTCATGCATTTCACTGAATATCTTATGCAGCAGGACAATGGTCATACATTTCCCTGGATATCTTATGCAGCAGGACAATGGTCATACATTTCCCTGGATATCTTATGCAGCAGGACAATGGTCATACATTTCCCTGGATATCTTATGCAGCAGGACAATGGTCATACATTTCCCTGGATATCTTATGCAGCAGGACAATGGTCATACATTTCCCTGGATATCTTATGCAGCAGGACAATGGTCATACATTTCCCTGGATATTTGAACCAGCAGAGTAATGGTCATACATTTCCCTGGATATCTGATGCAGCAGGACAATGGTCATACTAAATTTGCTGCATTATGTAGTCGAGAGAATGAAGATGTTTTGCGTCGTGGTTTTATTTTCCCTAGTTTCTTGCTATATTCAACATAGGCGGCAAACTATGGCAGTAATATTATTGATATGCGATCAATTAGAATACTTCTAGAGTGTAATTAGATAGACTTGAACATTTAGTAACTGGATGTTCGATAGATTAGAACATTTAATAACTGGGAGTTAGATGAGTTAGAACATTTAGTAATTGGGTGTTAGATCAAATAGAACAATAGTAAATGGGTGTATGATTGACTAGAACAATTGTAACCAGATGTTAGATAGACTAGAAAATGTGTAGCTGGATGTAAGATTGAATAAATAATTAAATGTAAATTTATTTTTAATAAATTGTAACTGAATACAAGATTGACTAGAGCAACTGCCCCTTTATGTTGCCTAGATTACATCATTTGTGACTGAATGTAAGATAGACTAGAGCAACTGCCCCTTTATGTTGCCTAGATTATATCATTTCTGACTGAATGTTTGTTTGTTTTTCGTTCGCTCCATTGTAACCATCCGTGCGATTTCCGCCGGGAGCGTGATTACGTTGTGCCACCGTTATGAGCCTTGTAGGCCTAGCACATCCGATTTCGGCATGCCTTGACAATTCGGGTGGGCTACCCTTAGCCTGTGACATCCTCTATATCTGTCTCCAGGCACGAGTAGTGGAGACTCTTCTCCCAGACGATTTTTTGCTCTCGTCTGACTCGAACGAGGTGTTCCACTGTCTATGAACTTGCCTCGTGTAATTGTACGTGCTGTGCCTGTGCCCATTGGGTACTGAACCGTTTCTCATCCGTGAGCCTGGTTCCTTAAGGGGAAGAACTCAACAGAGGAATTGGACCCTGGCTCTTTCGCCCTCTTAGCCGAGGTGTCATTCACCGACATCGTGTACCCCTTGTCCAAGTTCGAGTCTCACACCACGCGTTTGAGAGCAAGGCGTTCTCGAGCTGAGCGTCCTTGTCCCAATAGCGCCTGAGCCCATCAGGTACTGAACCCTTTCTCTCTTCAAGTGTATTTCCGGTGTAGGAAAACCTGACAGTAGAGTTGGGCCAGGGCTAAATCGTTGTCCCTTTTGTGCCTGAGCGCATCGAATACGGAACCCTTTCTCTTCCCGAGCATATTTCCGGTTTAGGAAGGCTCGACATTAGAGTTGGATTAGGTCTTCTTGCTTTACCAAACGCCAATGAATGGGTCTGGGTCTCTGCCTGTAAGGAACACAGGTAACTAGAAGCTCGACTCGAGCTGACGGAGCTTGTAGTTCACCTTTCCTAGGAACTTTTCATTTTCTATTTGCAGTTCGCGCTGCCCTCTAGCGCTGTTCTGCCCTTTCATTGTTTCATTGTACTCTGTATGAAATATATTTGTCTCTCGCCATGCATCTACCTTTACGTGCATTTTACATTGGACGCCCCTCCAATGTTCGGACTGGACTGACTAGCTTCACTGTATGTCGACAGTGTCGCTATATGTGGTGCTGCTGGTGGTGTCGGAGATATTGTCTGTCTCTTGTGCAGTCAAATCTCTTTCCATCTGCTACCTCCACATTCTCGGACACGATCCCCAAATGATTTGGCCAGAATCAGCACGAGCTGCTGTATTTCTGTTTCCAGGGTGCACCGCTTGGAGGTACATTTGGGATCTTGGTTATCTGCTAACCCTGGGTCCGCCTAGAGCAATGCGTTTTCTTTGCACCCCTGACTGAATGTAAGATAGACTAGAGCAACTGCCCCTTTATGTTGCCTAGATTACATCATTTGTGACTGAATGTAAGATTGACGAGAACATTTTAACTGGATGTTAGTTAGATTAGAACATGTAGAACATTGACTTACCATCTGTCAACAAAACGCATACACCCATCAATCTGCATGGCTACAAAACAACAATTAATAAACAGTATTTCTACACTAACTCAGTGTTACCAATGTCAAACATTGCCTTTGACAAAGACACTAGCGAAAAAACACAGTATGTGAAAGAAGATGCTTGAGGAAAGCTATAAATGCCACTAAAAGAGAACGACGGGGAAATGAAGGTATCATACAGAAATAAAGATTCTCTCGTCAAGATTACATCGATGGCAGCAAACTAGGTGGTTTGGTCACTTCATGAAAATTGAACCAATGCAACCAGCCCTTCGTGCATACATCATTAGCAGATCGGGATACACGACATGAAAAGATCAAGAACGAGATGAATGGAGACATTCAAAGAAACGATAAAGAAACACGGGCTGACCATGGCCAATGTGACCCAAATAGTCAAAGACATACAACTTCAATTTCCCCATGACACTTAACGACACAAGTAGAAATGACGATAGATAGATAGAATAGACAGACATACAGATAGACGGAAAGACAAATATATAGGCAAGATAGACAGAAAGACAGGCAGACAGATAGACAGACAGACAGACATACAGACAGACAGACAGATAGACAGACAGACAGACAGATAGGATTAGATTAGAGCACGTGTAACTGGATACTAGATAGACTAGACATTTAATAAATGGATACATGCAAGTTAGACTAGAATATGTATAAATATATTTCCCATTCTTCTTTCGTTCGCTTGGAATATACTTCTATGTGCAGATTTATCTCGTGTGTGAACTTGCCAGTTTTGTAGCTCATACAGAGATCCTACAGGTTTATTTATTGCGTTCGATATGTTTGCTTCGGTATTCATGCTGGAGACATTCTTGAAGTGTATGCTCTTCTGCCTGAGGTACATGTCTACATGGCTGTTTTCTGAGTCTTAAACTTTGTGCACAAGTGACGCTTTAATAATCATTGACTCTCACTGTATCCTGGTTTGAGGTGTAGGAAGAATGACAACTTGTTCTGGGATATGTTCATAATTTAGTAGTCATCTTGTGTTCGCTGCTCAAATTCTGGTTGTTTTGAGCTTATGTTTCTTTTGATGGTAAGTTATTGGTATACTTGGCTGCAAAAAGGTTGAAAGGTTCAAAAATAGTAGAGGATCAGTTTCCCATATGTACTCCGTCGTCACTCTCAACGACGCGGCACGTCGTCTGTCGAGAGTACTACTCACAGCACGTAACTCCGTAGATTCAAGAGATAATCCACAGGGATCTCCGAAAAAATCCACCTTGTAAACAAGACAACACGAGTCGGATTCAAACACATAACCTCTTTAATTCAAGGTCAACAGCTTAAACACTACGCTAGAGATATCATATCTGGTTTATATTAGTTTATATCAGTTTATGAACCATATCTGTTTTATATCACTTTATGAACCATATCTGGTTTATATCAGCTTAGTCACCTGATCTACTTTTTATTTCCAGATATCCGACAGTGTAATGGTATTCCCTGATTGACCACTTTCCTCTGACTACTTACTTTGGTCAGCAGCCTTCGCTGTTCTGAAAGGCTTTTTTTTTTAGTTGAAATGATTGTATTACATATCTTGCTTGTGTCAGGAATACTACAGAAAGTGAACCAAGATTGTTGTTCAACAGTTGTTCAGTTTTCAACTTGATTGTTTTGGATTTCTGCATCTTAGCTATGACATAATTTTGCCTTTGGTACTTTGTTGTAAAAAAGCCAAAAATGATTCCCTACACTTCTTAACTGGAAAAAGTCAAAAATGTCTCCCTGCACTCCTTAACTGGAAAAAAATCAAAAATGCCTCCCTGCACTCCTTAACTGAAAAACACGCAGGAATGAAAGTTTAAAAAATTACTTTGTGGTAACTAGATATCTTTGAAATTCAAAACTCTTAGACAAGCGTTTATTGATATTTTTCATTTGTGACATTAGATTGTCAACTTCATTATAATTTCCACCGTTGTCTTCGTAAATGCTATCAACGGATGTGCAATGCTGCAAGTTAGTTACATCATATGTTAGTTACAACATCTTCATATATTTGGCTGCCACCACGTTGTACGAAGCTGTATCGTACTTTCCGAACACTATGTTTTCTTAATACCATCTAACCACAGCGAGATTCATGGCGTAGTCGTAACCACAGCGAGATTCATGGCGTAGTCGTAACCACAGCGAGATTCATGGCGTAGTCGTAACCACAGCGAGATTCATGGCGTAGTGGAATATCATTGTTGATAGTTTATATGGTACACTCTCAAACACTTCAGAAAAACCAAGAAATATTTCTCCACTTCGATCTACTTTTTTTAAGTTTCGACATCTACATTGGCTATGCACCTACATTCGATTTCTATTATTTCATCAAAGTCAGTATCTTTTTTTCTTGCAATGTTAGATTTTATGTAATGTAAAAAATGTTGTCACCATCCATTCAGTAACTTAGTCTCTATAGACCATGTCTTAACTTGGATTGTGCTGATTAATGTATCTCTTTAAAAAAACAGTAAATCTTCGTTTTCTTTGCTTGCACTTTGACTTCCATATTGATGACTCGTACAAATCTTGCAGTCAGTGCCAGACTCCCAGCAATGCCGTGAAGATTTTCATGATAGGAGATAGAACATTGTCAAATAATTCATCGTCTGTTGAGCATGTCGGCAGTAACTGTTTGCCGTCCGGGTGTAATAGGGCTGGCGACACATACATCAAAATATGTTTTCCGAATGTCTGATACAGTCTATTGTGTTCTGTGTATAGCCGGAAAATGGTTATCTGCTCCCCTCTGAAGGAAGAGCTGATGGTGGGAGTATTTTAAAATTTTATTTGGGTGAGAACATTCATTGTTGTAAGTTATTACGAACGGAAATCAAAAGACACCATAATTTCTCACTTGTCTTTGGATGACGTCTGACGTCTAACTATGGACATTGTTGATTTATTTTGAAGCAGTAGTTATTGCCCCTTCTCAGAATGTATAGTCGCACTGCTCTTGCATATTCACATTCTGCAATATGGATGTTCACATTCTGCAATATTGATGTTCACATTTTGCAATATGGATGTTCACATTCTGCAATATTGATGTTCACATTCTGAAATATTAATATTCATTTTCTGCAATATGGATGTTCACATTCTGCAATATTAATGGTCACATTTTGCAATATTGATGTTCACATTCTGCAATATTGATGTTCACATTCTGCAATATTGATGTTCACATTTTGTAGTATTTTTGTTCACTTTCTGCAATATTGATGTTCACATTTTGCAATATTAATGGTCACATTTTGCAATATTGATGTTCACATTCTGCAATATTGATGTTCACATTCTGCAATATGGATGTTCACATTTTGCAATATTGATGTTCACATTCTGCAATATTGATGTTCACATTCTGCAATATTGATGTTCACATTCTGCAATATTGATGTTCACATTTTGCAATATTGATGTTCACATTCTGCAATATTGATGTTCACATTCTGCAATATTGATGTTCACATTTTGCAATAATGATGTTCACATTCTGCAATGTTGATGTTCACATTTTGCAATATTAATGGTCACATTTTGCAATATTGATGTTCACATTCTGCAATATTGATGTTCACATTCTGCAATATTGATGTTCACATTTTGCAATATTGATGTTCACATTTTTGCAATATTGATGTTCACATTCTGCAATATTGATGTTCACATTTCGCAATATTGATGGTCAGATTCTGCAATATTGATGTTCACATTCTGCAATATTGATGTTCACATTTTGCAATATTGATGGTCAGATTCTGCAATATTGATGTTCACATTCTGCAATATTGATGTTCACATTCTGCAATATTGATGTTCACATTCTGCAATATTGATGTTCACATTCTGCAATATTGATGTTTACAGCGTCTCGGCAACAGCTTGTACTCGACAATAATAAGAAAACATTTACACTAAATAGAATATGACTTCCTATACTCTAGTACAAATTATATTTTAACAAATAATTTGTACAGAATAATTTTCTTTATACATCTTTAAATGAGACGGATGTATCACAGACAGAAGTGACAAATTACACTTAGAGAGGGGGGAAAGTCAACTATTCGTTACAGGATCATTTCCTTCAACTGCTTCCTACTTGTGAAGTATTAGGCAAGTTTGTTATGAAACGTTAATTAATTGGAGCAAAGGGGGTATTTCATGCCAGATTGGATAATTTATAATTTAAAATGAATTTTCTTTTCACAAACTTTATCTAAAAAGGAAGAGCATTTATAAAATGTAAGATATTCCGTATGAATGATCATAGTATGGAATATCATCAAATTGACCAAAATATTCACTCACAGGCAACAATGTACGAAATATAATAAACTTCCTTGCCATTGATATAGCAGATTCTTACAGTCAGTCAGTTAGTTTCAAGTACTCGACCCTCCCTGGCTACTTTATTTCGCAATTCTAACAATTTCTTCTTCCTCTCCCCCCCCCCTCCCTCCCTTTGAGAACCATGCTCTAAATGTTTTTATGACATTCCCCGGTAATGACTTCCTTCTAGATTAACTGCCTTCTAATTTCACCAAAGTGGGCATATCGATACATTATCCCTGTGTCCAGAATGTAACTGGAAGCTTTAGGTATTGATTGAATGCCAAGACAGAAGAAATCGTTACTTTTTGTTGACATCGACCTGCGCAACATTGTTCCCCCAAAAAAGTAAGCGATCTACTTGAAATGTACACATCACATGATCAGCTGGTTTCATGGAATACATTGTGTATTTTATTTGATGTTCTTGGGAGTTCGTATTAGACATTGCAACAGGAAGAAATGTGAATATTACATTGTTAACTAAATAAGATGCAACAGGAGGAAATGTTAATATTAAATTGTTAACTAAATAAGATGTAATGGTAACAGTGAAGGTAATATGGGTTATGAACCAGCGACAAAGCACACGGTTTCCCTTAAGTGTTGATCTGACTAGTCAGTGGTTGACTAGAAGCCGCTTGACTAGCATCACATACTGCACTTGCTATATGTAGCGATGGCAATATTCATTGACTTTTAGCGCAGTCTATGGTACTCTACTTTTTTGTGGATAGGTGAACCACGGGAGTAATTTTGTTTTCAAACCACCAATAAAGTGTTGGTTCGAGTCCCGGATTTGCTGATCAGCAGGAGAATTATATTGTGGCTCAGTTGTAAGTGATGTGGCCTCATATTCGAGTGGTCCAAGGTTCAATTTTCAGTTCAACTGGAAATATTTTTAAATCACCAATGGCCCCTATGTCGATTCCGCCTAAGAAAATGGCTACCAGATTATCTTGGAAAGTAAAGGCTGAGAGTTTGATTCCGACCACTTCATCCCAATGCTGGTCAATGAACAATACGGAACTAACACAGTATTTCGCAATACGACTCAGTGTCCTGGAAAAGGGACAACTTTGCTATTTATTTTAATATAATTCTTCTTCTTTCTTTCTTTGGCGTTATATCTCTTTATGCCTTGCAGCATCAGGGATAGAAGAGTTCGCTGAATGTGGCTTTTTGTGTGCTTCATATATGTTTGTTTTCGTTGATTCTTTTATCTCTGTAGTCCATCATTTACATGGTCTGGCCCTGGCTTTATAACAATCGGGTCTGTATATTAATGCTATTGGAGGGGCACTGTTTGATGGTAGTCTGGAAGTATGTAAAAACCACTTAATCTGTTGTCTTCTGATGTAATCCAGGATTAACATTGTGTTTGTTTGTCTTCTGGTGTTTTCGTTTCTGATTCTATCACTTATTTGGTTTATTACGGTAATCAGTGGCCACATCACGTGTCCACATTCCAACTTTTTAATATTATACGTAATTTCAGGCAGCTTTCGTGACTCTGAGATTAAAAAGACGCAACTTCTGCTGTTAATGAATCGATCTGCAGGCATCGCATTAAGAGGGGCCCCCGTCAGGGTCATCCATGAGGGAGGAGGGCTCTCAGTGCGTTGCGTTCAGAATTGTTGATGCGGCTGTTAATGCCTCTTTAACTGATAAATACCCTTATCATCTATGCTAGTTCTGCCTTACAAAGATTATCCTTTTACCCACTTCAAATCAGGCTCACAACATACTTAGTATTCTCTTGTGGCACTCTTAGTAGGGTAAGATTCACACTAGAATTTGAGATAGACTCAGCACTTAGTAGGGTAGGATTCACACTAGAATTTGAGATAGACTCTGCACTTAGTAGAGTAAGTTTCACACTAGAATTTGAGATAGACTCTGCACTAAGTAGGGTAAGATTCACACAAGAATTTGAGATAGACTCTGCACTAAGTAGGGTAGGATTCACACTAGAATTTGAGATAGACTTTGCACTTATTTCTCACTTACATGGCTCTAGATTGTTGTCATTATTTCAGGAAAACGTGAAACAGTATATGACAACAGGTTGGTGCGGTCAAGAACACAGTCTAATTAGAGATAAAATTGAGAGGTCAATATGCGAGTCGCGCGCAGTAAGAGAGTCATTAGTCAGTTTTAAAAGATAAAAACTCTCTTCTCCAGTTCTTTTCACGTTCTCATGTCATATTCACAGTTTCGGCATTTTCACTGATTTCAGTCATTTTCACGTTGTCCAGTCATGTTCAAGGCTTCTAATCATGTTCACAGTTTCTATTACTTTCCTGTACGCATGCGGTTGCGTCTGTGGGTCTCACTAATGGCCCACTAGACAAACCACCCATGCAACAGAAAACTTTAGTAGATGACATGCCGTTATATTGAGGTTATCTTCTAATAGAAGCTTCATGGCACGTCATCTATACAATTATATTTCTCATGTTTTATTTTGTTGTTGCAATGTGTTTTATGCTTTATTATTTGTATATATGTATGCACCCTCTGTGGTTTGGAGGGAACCAGAGATTTACTGCGCAGCACTGGGTAGGAAAATAATGGCAGCACTTTTTCTTTTTATTGTGACTCAGGGCGTGACAATCCTTTTGACTTGAACATGTGATTGCATGCGTGTAGCAATATAGAAGTTCGACATAATCAGTAGTCATTTTGTGGCGGGGAAAGGGCACAGTGGCTGTAGTGACTCGGAGTAGTGCATGGATTGAAACATACCTTCCTGACGGTGTGATAGTTATTATCTGGCTCTGGCCCGGCGGAGTGATACGAAAATCCACATACTTCCCAGTAATATAATGCCATTTTAATGGCATTCGGTAAAAATGCACGAGCACATGGACCTCGGGATCAGCAACCATTACTTTCCTGACAACAGACACAGTACGGAGGAACGTTCACCCAACGACGCCTGGAACAATGATTGTCATTTCTCAATATTTGCAGGCTTTATAACATCAGTTCATCCCAAATCATATTGTCACGCCAAGATAGAGGTTACCACTCCCTGATGTAGCGAAAATAGAATCCCGATTATGGTTGAAATAGCGTGCATCCACAAAAAGGGCTGTTATCCTTTGATAAATAGACACAAAAATTAATGATGAAAGTGTAACAATTATGTTTCGGTTTTGGGGTTGTGTACTTCCCTAACTACAATCTCAAATATTGTTGACAGGAAATGATCTCATATAGACAAAATTGAACTGTCCAATCCGACATTGAAAGAGCCGCACCTAATAAGCAGAGGTACTTTTAATTTACAATAAAAGTGATTAAAATTCAGTAGCCACAACATTATGTAATGGATTATGCATGGATGTGAAAGCTGTGACAAATGGATTATGCATCGACGTGAAAGCTGCCACAAATATAACATGATCCAATAAGTATGACATCGGGAGACCTATACTTTGAAATGGTTTTCATTCACTGCAGCTCATATCTTTCTATGCTACATACATCGGGGATTCCCATATTTTATCTGTAAGTTGAATCATCTTACGCATTTCCATTCTCTGGACTGCGTCCTGGGGAAATCTAGCAGGACCACTATCCTGTAATAAGAGAGGTCCGGTGGGAGTTTGAGAATAAAGAAGAACAAGAAGAATCATGTTTGCGGTGGAATCTAAATTCACAGAGTGCGGTGTACTGACTGTATTCTTTCCTCAAAATACACGCTATCTCTTTCCTTCTCTCCCACGTCTTTTTATCTTGTTTCTGTCTTTCGCTTTCGTCTATCCATTTCTCTCGCACTCTTTATAATTCAGTTTCTCTTACTTTCTGTCTCACTCTCTTTTTTTTCGTTCTTTCTCTATTTCCGTCTCTATTTTTCAGGCGTTCACTCTCTGTATTTCTCTTTCCTTCTCTCTTTCTTTCTCTATTTTCCCCTCTCTTTTTCACCCTCTCTCTATTTCGATTTCTATTTCTCAGTCTTTCACTCGCTTTTTATCTCTTTTCCTCACTTTCTCTTTTTCTCTTTTTCTCTCTCTGTTTCTATATATATTTAATTCCCTCTCTTTCACTCTCTCTTTCCTGTGTTTATCTATTTCTCTTCTTTTTCCGTTCGTGTGATCTCTCTCAAGGTCCTTCAGATTAGTAGGAGGTAGTGCGGAGAACAGAACGCTTTATGTCCATTTGTTACACTTTGCTGCCATATCTGCGTCTTTGGATCAGACACATCCGTCTCCAGAATGACTTCTCTTCTGGTCAGTTTGACCTTATTTGCGATGGTAGTGCCAACTCCACTCCAGAATCTCCATAGTCGCTCCGAATGTCTCTTCTGCATTCTCTCTCAGCGTTATGTAATTTAGCAAATGCAGTCTGGACAGCGTAATGTTTTGGAATATATATATATATATATATATATATATATATATATATATATATATATATATATATATATATATATGAAATATCGTGGATTACAGTTTGATTGTAATATCTGCACCTTTTATATGACATACGATATTACTGTGTACGCCACACATTTACTGTTAGTTACTTACACGGTAAGTCACAAAGTTACTAGTAGTTACATGGTAATTCACAATGTTACTACTAGTTACAAGGTAAGTCACAAAGTTACTAGTAGTTACATGGTAATTCACAATGTTACTACTAGTTACAAGGTAAGTCACAAAGTTACTATTTGTTACATGGTAAGTCAAAAAGTTACTATTAGTTACATGGTAAGTCAAAAATTTACTATTAGTTACATGGTAAGTCAAAAATTTACTATTAGTTACATGGTAAGTCAAAAAGTTACTATTAGTTACTTACATGCCACGTCATACAAAGTTACTGTTAGCTTACTGTTAGATACTTCCTTTTCGGACCCCAGAAACATACTACAACAAACAACATACTACAACAAACAACATACTACAACAAACAACATACTACAACAAACAACATACTACAACATAGTATATAATAATAAGATGCTAGAGAATATCCAATAAAATGGAGATTGGTCGTAGATTGGTCGTGTTTTAATGTTTCTTGACAAGGCCCATTACCCCGCAACATCAAAGTCTTTGCTTTTATCATTTGTTAGTATCATTAGTGTTCATCAATCTACTCATTTATTAATAAAATTTCCTAAGATAAGAAACGTTTTCTTAAATTAATTTACCATTTTTAGTCTCAATTGTAGAATCACACAATTATGTTTTACACTAAAAGTCTATTGTGTTTCCTTCCTTCTATTCTAGTCTTCAGCGGGTGAGCACAATTACTATACAAATCTATTGTCCCCTTTCTTCTGTTCTAGTTTGCAGAGCCTGCAGCAATATGGTACGATTTCTTGTCAAGAAATCTATTATTCCACGCATTCTATCACATAATTTACAGCTTCGACTCCGACATACAAAAGTCCACACAAATCATACAAATGTTCAATTAATAACGAGACAATACGTGTTCTGTACTTAAACCTAGAACGACTGGTTGTTGTCACTTTCAATCGATGCATGCAGTGTCTACCACATACGAGTGGCATGAAGTGACATTCTGACAGTTCAATGGACATGATATCTGAGTTCATTCTACTGCCATGATTACCAGAATCACAGGGGGACATATTCATATGAGTAAAATTGTTAATATATCCCGCTCGCGATGTCTTATTTATAAAGTGGATTTTTTTCAAATATCCTTGGGGATTATCGCTTTAAGCTACGGAACTATGTGCTATGAGTGGTACACTTGACAGTCGGCTTTCCGCTATGCTGAGATGGACGGAGTACATATCAGATAAACCCAGTATAACGAAATTCTTCCTCTACGCAATTAGTGCCCTTTTTAGTGATATATTCTCGTTATGTATTCAGAGTTATGATTGCATTTTAAAGTAGTGAGAAATATAGAATGTTCTAAAACAAACTCACTACATACAGATATTTAACTATACTTTTAACAATTGATACTAAAGAAGTGAGAAACATAGAATGTTCTAAAACAAACCCACTACATACAGATATTTAACTATATTCTTGGTAATTGATACTAAAGTAGTGAGAAACATAGAATGTTCTAAAACAAACCGCTATATACAGATATTTAACTAAATCTCTTTGGTAATTGATCTTAGAAATTAAAATATTCCATTTTACCTAAATGAAACTTGTATTAATATTTTGAGTTTTTAAATCTTAATTGTTAATTCGGTTATGTCCACTTAGCATACGTTGGAACATATGTTTAGTCAATTAGATACGAAGATATCTGTCAGCCAATACTGGAACAGATGTTTAGTCAGTTCAGTAGGAAGATATCTGTCAGTCAATGTTGGAACAGATGTTTAGTCAGTTCAGTAGGAAGATATATGTCCGTCAATGTTGGAGCAGATGTTTAGTCAGTTCAGTAGGAAGATATCTGTCAGTCAATGTTGGAACAGATGTTTAGTCAGTTCAGTAGGAAGATATCTGTCAGTCAATGTTGGAGCAGATGTTTAGTCAGTTCAGTAGGAAGATATATGTCAGTCAATGTTGGAGCAGATGTTTAGTCAGTTCAGTAGGAAGATATCTGTCAGTCAATGTTGGAACAGATGTTTAGACAGTTCAGTAGGAAGATATCTGTCCGTCAATGTTGCAGAAGATGTTTAGTCAGTTCAGTAGGAAGATATCTGTCCGTCAATGTTGGAGCAGATGTTTAGTCAGTTCAGTAGGAAGATATCTGTCCGTCAATGTTGCAGAAGATGTTTAGTCAGTTCAGTAGGAAGATATCTGTCTGTCAATGTTGGAACAGATGTTTAGTCAGTTCAGTAGGAAGATATCTGTCAGTCAATGTTGGAACAGATGTTTAGTCAGTTCAGTAGGAAGATATCTGTCAGTCAATGTTGGAACAGATGTTTAGTCAGTTCAGTAGGAAGATATCTGTCCGTCAATGTTGCAGAAGATGTTTAGTCAGTTCAGTAGGAAGATATCTGTCCGTCAATGTTGGAACAGATGTTTAGTCAGTTCAGTAGGAAGATATCTGTCCGTCAATGTTGCAGAAGATGTTTAGTCAGTTCAGTAGGAAGATATCTGTCCGTCAATGTTGGAGCAGATGTTTAGTTCAGTTTAGTAGGAAGATATCTGTCCGTCAATGTTGGAACAGATGTTTAGTCAGTTCAGTAGGAAGATATCAGTCAGTCAATGTGGGAACAGATGGCTACTTAAGAAATTAATGTTAAGTGTAGCGTGTGTATAATTGAGCACATTATGTGGCAGAATGAAAAAAGTGTTTTAAGCAATGAATCAAGGGAACAATTAGTAGCCATACAGTGACCAGAGCCTCGTCTCCCACTCCACCACCTATATTCAAATTGTATTTGTGCTAATTTGTTTAATGACATTACTGGCTGAGAGTAGATTCTTTTGATTGTTCAGAAATAGATAGCTATAATATGAATAATCATGAACAAGATATTGCCAGCAATGCCTATCATCTCTATGAGGTAATTGTGTGTGTTGCAAGTTTTCATTAATGAGTAATGATTGTGGAAATACCAAATAAATTAATTGCAGAAGTATTTCCAAACCGGATAACTTCCATGACATTTTAGTTATGTAATTAATTATGTCTATAACTAGGTTGAAGCAACCACTATCCTTTGTTAGTTTATATGACGCTGTACTCATAATGTCTGAAACATTTGTAGAAAAACCAGTGCTAGCAGTGTTGCCAATTACTGTCATGGTTTGATCTCTGTTGACCGAGGGTAAACAGACAATGATCGATAAGAGACATTATGGATAAAAAGACAAAGATGGTTAACGAATGGGAAATAATAGTTTAAAATTTCATAACTAAATGAAACGTAACTAATGTAGAGGTGTTGAAAGAGTCAAATGCGAAACGGACCTTAATCAACAATATAAGAAAAAGGCAATCTCCTTTTTTTGGTCACTTCATTAGACAGGCAGGTTTAGAGAACATTTAGCCACAACAGGTTTAGAAGGTTTAGCCACAACAGGCAAGATTGAAGGCAACAGAGACAGAGGGCGACAACGTGAGAAAATATTAGACAGCTTGACAACCTGGCACGGCAAGGAAACAATAATAACTTTGATACATAATACTGTGGACAGAGATCTGTGGAGAGCCATTGACCGCCTACGCCAGCCGACATGGCACCTGATGATGATGATGAACTAAACAAAAATAAAACTATAAATGTATGTTCGCTCTAATATAAAACAGGAGATTATATAATCTAGGGTTGAAGCATGCGTGCTTTTACGAAGGTTTTAATCCGTAAATCAAAGTAAAGATAAAAAGTTTTTCAATTTTAATATGATAATTGATGTTTAAAATGTGTATTGTTAAAATAAACATGAATCATTGATGCATATTTACAATTGAAACTAACTTGAAACTCCAGGACTTACTAAACGATAATGTATCTGTCTACACAAAGTATATTTTTGTAAATTCAGCTGTCTTGTAAATCATTGATTATTATTTCCCCGTACGAAACTGAGCCTTGTAATTTGATGCCATCTGAGATGTGTGTTATTTATTGTCCCTTACCCCTGTTGCCATCAATGATGTCTTCCAATTATTATTTTGTCCATGCTGATATGTTCTTTTTTGTGACCACAAAATCTCAGTTTCTTGTTCTAACATTGTTTAGGAGCCAAACTTCTTATGGTTTTATAGATCTCATAGAGACAATATAAATATTACTTTGTATGAGAACTGATGTGCAACCAAAAAAACGCACAAGAAGCATGATAAAAGCTGTACAATGTCCCACAGACTCATCCCACACATGCTCAGAGTTCGGTAGCCAACAATTCAAGACTCGTCCCACACATGCTCAGAGTGTGGTAGCCAACAATTCAAGACTCGTCCCACACATGCTCAGAGTGTGGTAGCGAACAATTCAAGACTCGTCCCACATATGCTCAGAGTGTGTTAGCCAACAATTCAAGACTCGTCCCACATATGCTCAGAGTGTGGTAGCCAACAATTCAAGACTCGTCCCACATATGCTCAGAGTGTGTTAGCCAACAATTCAAGACTCGTCCCACATATGCTCAGAGTGTGGTAGCCAACAATTCAAGACTCGTCCCACATATGCTCAGAGTGTGTTAGCCAACAATTCAAGACTCGTCCCACATATGCTCAGAGTGTGTTAGCCAACAATTCAAGACTCGTCCCACATATGCTCAGAGTGTGTTAGCCAACAATTCAAGACTCGTCCCACATATGCTCAGAGTGTGGTAGCCAACAATTCAAGACTCGTCCCACATATGCTCAGAGTGTGTTAGCCAACAATTCAAGACTCGTCCCACATATGCTCAGAGTGTGGTAGCCAACAATTCAAGACTCGTCCCACATATGCTCAGAGTTCGGTAGCCAACAATTCAAGACTCGTCCCACACATGCTCAGAGTGTGGTAGCCAACAATTCAAGACTCGTCCCACACATGCTCAGAGTGTGGTAGCCATCAATTCAAGACTCGTCCCACATATGCTCAGAGTGTGTTAGCCAACAATTCAAGACTCGTCCCACATATGCTCAGAGTGTGGTAGCCAACAATTCAAGACTCGTCCCACATATGCTCAGAGTGTGTTAGCCAACAATTCAAGACTCGTCCCACATATGCTCAGAGTGTGGTAGCCAACAATTCAAGACTCGTCCCACATATGCTCAGAGTGTGTTAGCCAACAATTCAAGACTCGTCCCACATATGCTCAGAGTGTGGTAGCCAACAATTCAAGACTCGTCCCACATATGCTCAGAGTGTGGTAGCCAACAATTCAAGACTCGTCCCACATATGCTCAGAGTGTGTTAGCCAACAATTCAAGACTCGTCCCACATATGCTCAGAGTGTGGTAGCCAACAATTCAAGAATCGTCCCACATATGCTCAGAGTGTGGTAGCCAACAATTCAAGACTCGTCCCACATATGCTCAGAGTGTGGTAGCCAACAATTCAAGACTCGTCCCACATATGCTCAGAGTGTGGTAGCCAACAATTCAAGACTCGTCCCACATATGCTCAGAGTGTGGTAGCCAACAATTCAAGACTCGTCCCACATATGCTCAGAGTTCGGTAGCCAACAATTCAAGACTCGTCCCACACATGCTCAGAGTGTGGTAGCCAACAATTCAAGACTCGTCCCACACATGCTCAGAGTGTGGTAGCCAACAATTCAAGACTCGTCCCACATATGCTCAGAGTGTGTTAGCCAACAATTCAAGACTCGTCCCACATATGCTCAGAGTTCGGTAGCCAACAATTCAAGACTCGTCCCACACATGCTCAGAGTGTGGTAGCCAACAATTCAAGACTCGTCCCACATATGCTCAGAGTGTGTTAGCCAACAATTCAAGACTCGTCCCACATATGCTCAGAGTGTGTTAGCCAACAATTCAAGACTCGTCCCACATATGCTCAGAGTGTGTTAGCCAACAATTCAAGACTCGTCCCACATATGCTCAGAGTGTGTTAGCCAACAATTCAAGACTCGTCCCACATATGCTCAGAGTGTGTTAGCCAACAATTCAAGACTCGTCCCACATATGCTCAGAGTGTGTTAGCCAACAATTCAAGACTCGTCCCACACATGCTCAGAGTGTGGTAGCCAACAATTCAAGACTCGTCC
Organism: Meghimatium bilineatum; assembly: GCA_034231615.1. Classification (NCBI taxonomy): domain Eukaryota; kingdom Metazoa; phylum Mollusca; class Gastropoda; order Stylommatophora; family Philomycidae; genus Meghimatium; species Meghimatium bilineatum. The sequence continues at coordinate 24,999,643 of CM067321.1, forward strand.
CACATATGCTCAGAGTGTGGTAGCCAACAATTCAAGACTCGTCCCACATATGCTCAGAGTGTGTTAGCCAACAATTCAAGACTCGTCCCACATATGCTCAGAGTGTGTTAGCCAACAATTCAAGACAAGCATAGAACTCATTTGTCACATTCATCATCATCATCATTAAGTGCCGTGTCCGCAACGAAGGTTGGCTGCAACGTATCTCCAACATCTCCTGTCTCTTGTCTTGGTGGGGCACTCTGCTAGACTGTAACCTGTCCATCGTGTGATGTTACTCCCCCACTTGTATCTCTGCCAACCTCTTGCTCGCTTCCCTTTGACTTTACCCTCTAGTAAGGTCTTCAATAAGGTGTCATGTCTTTTAATGTGTCCAAAGCATTTTATTTGCCTGATCTTTATTTCTCTTAGTAGTTCTTTCTTCATATTAAGTGTCTTTAGCACCTCTTTATTAGTTTTCTTCTCTTTCCATGATGTTCTCCCTATTCTTCTATATGCCCACATCTCAAAGGCATCAATTTTGTCTTCTAATTGTTTATTTAGTGTCCATGTTTCTGAGCCATACATTAATATGGAATAGATGTAGCATTTTATAATTCTCATTTTTAACTTGTTTGTAATTTGTTTAGATATTAATAATTTCCTCATGTCATTGAAGGTACTTTTAGCCATTCCTATTCTCCTTTTAACTTCTGTTTCACATCTGCCATCATTTGTGACTGTGTCCAAGATATTGATACTGTTTTACTTGTTGTAGTTTCTCTCCATGTATGTTCATGTTTACCTCCTGTTCTTCTGTGTCTTTTGCTGATTATCTTTTTGTTTTGTTTTTTGGATATGTATATCCAGTCCATATTCATTACTTGATTTATTGACTTGATCTATTAATCTTTGTAGTTCATGTTCACATTCAGGCCCACCGAAAACATTATCATTATCATCATCATCATCATCGTCATCATCATCATCATCCAGTTGTGTGAATAGATATCATCGACTACGCTGAACGAACAACATAACCGTATATTGTGACATACACATATAAAACATGACGATCAGAATACAGTAGAAATAATAACTCGGAAATGGAAAATGATAAATCAATTAAAACTTTATAAAAAAGAACCAGCGAATGACTTTGTGATGAGACAGAAACTAAATACCGAAATGTAACCATCATTGTAAGAAAACTGTTGTTACCATTCCAATCTTCTTATTCAGCTGAATTTTATTTTAGTGCTATAAATGATTTGTTACTGAAAACATGAAATTAATTGTATCACTAAATGCGAAATTTAGACGATAAACAAAACTTATGTAGGTAAAACATAAAAAAACAAAAGAACAGATGAAAAGAAAAAGGGAATTCAAAGAAACCAATGACATTTTAAATTTAATTTAATGACATTAGAATCAGGTGACAACAGACAAAACTTTTTGTCACAAGGGGGCAACAGGCCGAAAAAGGGTAGTTAACATTGATTTAGATCTATGAAACCGTTTCTTTGAAATCTCGTGCATGAAATGCTTATATCTGAACATTTCACTAATTAAAGTTAATGCTGTCTGTCGGACAGGGACCGCTAGGGACCACTTTTTCCATCGAATATGCAAACATCTAGCAAATATCATCCTCCCAGAACACGTGCCGCCTTACAAAAAAAATTCACCCACTCAAAGCGAGGGTATGATTACTTAACCCCCTCCCTACCACCTTCTCTCGTCAGTTATTCAAAGAAAAGAAACACATTTTATCCCCCTCCCCTCACGAATACATGTAACATAAAATATAACTACGTACATTTAATCAGTAGCACACTAGATCTCAAATTATTGGTTGCATGGGAACACACTAGATCTCAAATTATTGGTTGCATGGGAACACACTAGATCTCACACTATTGGTCGCATGGGAACGCAGCAAATCTCAAATTATTGGTCACGTGGGAGCGCACTAGATCTCACACTATTGGTCGTCATGGAACATAGTTACTGAAAGATCGTTCACTTTTTAGAAAAAATTAAGGGAATGCGGTTGATCAGGGCACCACATGTCCAGCTGACACACTGTCCATGCAGCTTTTCCATTTACTGAAAAAATCCATCAAAGATAAATAACATTACCTGAACTAAAATACGTATACGCAGACCCGTAACTAATTGGTAGTATAGGAGACCTATCAACTAAAACGTAAACCTTGAACTAGTTTCCGATTTGTGCGAAATCTATTGGTTACCTTGGCTATTGTTGGCATGAGACAAGAAGGTAAATAGTAACCATTCAAAATCTCAACAATAATCAAAAACGTAACGAACAGGGTCCAAATTAATTCAGCTCGCAAGCCTGAAATCTTCATAGCCACGCACAGAGCACCACCATTATTCAAAAATGTCTTTCATCAATTCTACAGTGCTGTTGGCTCATCAGTAATCATCCTCTTAAAGTGACGCATTTCACTTTCACCGTGATTTTTCATTGGCCACTTTATAAATGCTTTGACTTTCCCCATGATTTTCATTGGTCACTTTATGAATACTTTGACTTTACCCATGATTTTCATTGGTCACTTTATGAATACTTTGACTTTACCCATGATTTTCATTGGTCACTTTATGAATACTTTGACTTTCCCCATGATTTTCATTGGTCACTTTATGAATACTTTGACTTTTCCCATGATTTTCATTGGTCACTTTATGAATACTTTGACTTTCCCCATGATTTGTATTGGTCACTTTATGAATACTTTGACTTTTCCCATGATTTTCATTGGTCACTTTATGAATACTTTGACTTTCCCCATGATTTGTATTGGTCACTTTATGAATACTGTGACTTTCCCCATGATTTTCATTGTTCACTTTATGAATACTTTTGGTAGAAATTCAATGAAAATAACAGAAAAAGTCAAGCACGTCACTTTAGAAGCATGAATTCTTACTTAGTCCATATGTTTTGTATTGTCCGTGGCCACTATTAAAGCTTCTGGTACAGAGAGCCCTTTTCAAGGAAGACGGTATGAAGAGTTTGTGACCAATAACAAAGAGAGTGGTTGAAGGTCAAACGTGTCATTCGTGTCACATTGACATATAAAAGTTATACATCAAACATTTTTATCACATTGATATATGAAAGTTATACATCAAACATTTTTGTCAAATTGATATATGAAAGTTATACATCAAACATTCTTGTCACATTGATATATGAAAGTTATACATCAAACATTCTTGTCACATTGATATATGAAAGTTATACATCAAAATACAAACAGTGAACGTGTATGGTTATGTCGATAATCAAGAATCAGTTTTTATATTCTATAATATATCTTTAAGTGTCAAAAATAACTGTAGCTGCTTTCTTATGATTGTATTTAGAAGCCACTCTTCAGTTAATTTAATTATTTTCAAATCATCTGTGTCCTTATTCTCTTTCCATGATATCCGCAAAATCTGTCTGTAAGACTTCATTTCAAATGAATTTATCCATTTTCATATTGTCTTGTTTAAAGTCCAGATCTCCCATCAGTATGTTGTCACTAGGTAAGCATATAAAATTAAAAGGATTATTGTAGTATTATTATTACTAATTTACCCCAGCTTTCTCATTTGTGTTAGTTTGAGAGTTGTGATTGCATCTTCCTTTGATCTCAACCACACATTCCCCAGAACTGTTTATATTTCCTCCCAGATATTCGAATTTGTTTATACATTCCAGTTCCATATTGCATATTTTGATGTTTGGTTTGATCTTTGTTTTTTCTGTTATCATAACTTTTGTTTGTTGTACGTTTAGATATAAATTGTGGATCTCACTGTTATTTCAATCGGTGTATATCTTATCAAATATTCGAAATTCTGGTAATATTAGATATCGCACTATTCAAATTTCTGGTAGCGTTAGATATTGCACTATTCGAATTTCTGGTAACGTTAGATATCGCACTATTCGTTTCTGGTGACGTTAGATATCGCACTATTCGAATTTCTGGTAACGTTAGATATCGCACTATTCGAATTTCTGGTAACGTTAGATATCGCACTATTCGAATTTCTGGTGACGTTAGATATCGCACTATTCGAATTTCTGGTAGCGTTAGATATCGCAGTATTCGAATTTCTGGTAACGTTAGATATCGCACTATTCGAATTTCTGGTAACGTTAGATATCGCACTATTCGAATTTCTGGTAACGTTAGATATCGCACTATTCGAATTTCTGGTAGCGTTAGATATCGCAGTATTCGAATTTCTGGTGACGTTAGATATAGGAGTGTTTGGTGCATCAGAAATGTCAGACAAGCATGCAACTGTATGTTCGATTTTTCATCGCCAGTTCTCTTCTAACAACCACATTTCCTACCCATCGCACGCGACCTCCTCATTACAACAGCCCACAAATATTTATCTCTTTCATTGATCTGTCCCAGTGTTATAGGGCACATCAAATATAGATGTACGGTCTAGAGAATCTAATACTTTTACGGAAATATCAACTCTGGCTGGTCTTGTAGTTTGGTAGAAAGACAATCGTACATATCAGCGAAATTATTTTGTGATGTTATTGTAGTTGGTCTAACACTCAGAGATTTTCGGTGAAATGATGATTGATGAGGTTTTTTTGGAAGCGAGAGGGGGAGGGAGTTGGGAGTGGAGTGTTTTCTAATAGTGTATTCAACTTCTGCTGAATTTACGGGTGTAAAAGGAGAACACACGTTGTCATGAGGTTTTGAGAATCACTGGAAAAGGTCTCAGAATAAGTAGAGGATTTACTTCCTTTGTACTCCTGTTTCCACATACTGTTTCTGTACTCATATTAAAGTAGCGACACGCTGTCTGACAAGAGTACCACTCATAGCACGTAAATTCGTAGCTTCATGCAGTAACCCTCAGGAATTTCCAAAAAAATACACTCGTAAACAAGACGTCACGCTTTGGGATCGAGCACTTGACCTCTTAAACACAAGAAAATGGTAAACCACTACGATAGGAATATATCTGAATAGATAAAGGAAACAAATAATACACATAAACTCCACCATTTCATTGCAATAAACCAGTGTTGAATCTGAAATCGGACGCGTAATAAACGTAAACTCGGCCGTGACATTGCAATAAACCACTGTTGAATCTGAAAGCGGGCGCGTAATAAACGTAAACTCGGCCGTGACATTGCAATAAACCACTGTTGAATCTTAAAGCAGGTATGTAATAAACGTAAACTCGGCCGTGACATTGCAATAATCCACTTTTGAATCTTCTTCTTCGGCGTTCATTCTCAAACTCCTACTGGATATATTTTGTAGCAGGACAATGGTACAACTAGATTTCCAGCAGGATGTAGTCCAGAAAATGGAAATGCGTTGTGTCACCGTTTTATTTGCGCCAATGGTCCGACACATCCGTCTTCGGCAGATCTTTTGAATCTGAAAGCAGGCATGTAATAAACGTAAACTCGGCCGTGACATTGCAATAATCCACTGTTGAATCTGAAAGCGGGTACATAATAAACATAAATTCAGCCATTACATTGCAATAATCCACTGTTCAATAAAATTTAATCTTTCTTGGGAGTATTACTATATTCTAACCGTTTGGGTCTGTAGTCCCATCTCCCACATCAAAAATAAAATCCTCAAATTCCCCACCCTCGAGCAGTGAGATCACCTCCCCTCTCATGTTGAGAACCACTAGATTAGCGGAATTTTTAGCAGGTTTGCAGAGCAGTGAGTCATTACAAGGACAAAAGTGTTAATATTAGAGCAAATCATTCAGAAACAAGTAGCATAGATGATTATGAGACAAAACCCATGGGCGTTATCCTTGTTTTGGTGATATTAACTTGTTTAGCTTAATGATTAATTCAGAACTGAGCCACCAGTTATCTTACATACTGAATTTTCTACCTTGATTAATAAAGTTCGCTTCATACTTTTTATCAGATAGACAAATTTCCCCTGTGTTGCCGGAATAGACAAATTGTCCATGTGTTGCCGGAATAGACAAATTTCCCATGTGTTGGCGGAATAGATGAATTTCCCATGTGTTGGCGGAATAGACAAATTTTCCATGTGTTGCCATTTCCCATGTGTTGGCGGAATAGACAAATTTTCCATGTGTTGCCGGAATAGACGAATTTCCCATGTGTTGCCGAAATAGACTAATTTCCCATTTGTTGCCGGAATAGACAAATTTCCCATGTGTTGCCGGAATAGACGAATTTCCCATGTGTTGCCGGAATAGACGAATTTCCCCATGTGTTGCGGAGATCGAGGAATTGTCCCTGTATTTCAAGGATAGACGAATTGCCCGTATGTTACCGGATCAAAAAATAACAGAGCTGCTTCCTACCACGCGTGTCAAAGGAGGCAACTAATGCGGTTTTGATTTGGAGTTGGCTATCCCCAACAGAAGTTAAAAGGAGAATAGGAATGGCTAAAAGTACCTTCAATGACATGAGAAAAATATTAACATCTAAACAACTTACAAACAAATTAAAAATGAGAATTATAAAATGCTATATCTACTCTATATTAATGTATGGCTCAGAAACATGGACACTAAATAAACAATTAGAAGATAGAATTATTGCTTTTGAGATGTGGCTATATAGAAGAATAGGGAGAACTTCATGGAAAGAGAAGAAAACAAATAAAGAGGTGCTAAAGACACTTAATATGAAGAAAGAACTACTAAGAGAAATAAAGATCAGGCAAATAAAATACTTTGGTCACATTAAAAGACATGACACCTTATTGAAGGTCAGGGCAAAGTCAAAGAGAGGCGAGCAAGAGGTAGGCAGAGATACAAGTGGGAGAGTAACATCACACGATGGTCTGGTTACAGTCTAGTAGAATGCACCACCAAGACAATAGACAGGGGATGTTGGAGATCCGTTGCAGCCAAACTTCTTTGCGAAGACGGCACTTAATGATGATCCCCATAACATATAGCGTCAACGTGAGCCGAACGAACGCTATGCCGAAGCCAGATTTGTCAGGCCGAAAGGTGCAGACATCTCAGCTAAGCTGTAAATCATGGCACAACGAATTCCATTCACCATACTACGTGCTGCATGTCTGCAGGAGTTTGAGAATTAATACAAAAAAATAATAATGAGAAGATAGACCAATTAAAAAAGTCCCGGAAATGAGTCAGCACATTCTCTTAACTTTCATTGAGGTCAGTGCGCTGTACTTTTGCGCATGCGGTTGTGTCTGTGGATCTCATCGATGGCTCACTAGACAAACCAACCATGCAACAGAAAACCTTAGTAGATTACATGCCTTTATATTGAGGTTATCTTCTTATAGATGCTTCATGTCACGTCATCTATAGGGGTGCAAAGGGAACGCATTGCTCTAGGCGGACCCAGGGTTAGCAGATAACCAAGATCCCAAATGTACCTCCACGCGGTGCACCATGGAAACAGAAATACAGCAGCTCGAGCTGATTCTGGCCAAATCATTTGGGGATCGTGTCCGAGAATGTGGAGGTAGCAGATGGAAAGAGATTTGACTGCACAAGAGACAGACAATATCTCCGACACCACCAGCATCACCACATATAGCGACACTGTCGACATACAGTGAAGCTAGTCAGTCCAGTCCGAACATTGGAGGGGCGGCCAATGTAAAATGCACGTAAAGGTAGATGCATGGCTAGAGACAAATAGATTTCATACCGAGTACAATGAAACAATGAAAGGGCAGAACAGCGCTAGAGGGCAGCGCGAACTGCAAATAGAAAGTGAAAAGTCTCTAGGAAATGTGAACTACAAGATCCGTCAGCTCGAGACGAGCATCTAGTTACCTGTGTTCCTTACAGGCAGAGACCCAGACCCATCCATTGGCGTTTGGTAAAGAAAGAAGACCTAATCCAACTCTAATGTCGAGTCTTCCTAAATCGGAAATATGCTCGCGAAGAGAAAGGGTTCTGTTCCCGATGGGCTTAGGCAAGAAAGGGACAACGATCGTAGTCCTGGACCAACTCTACTGTCAAGGTTTCCTATACCGGAAGTACATTTGCAGAGAGAAAGGGTTCCGTACCCGATGGGCTCAGGCACAAAAGAGACAACGATTTAGCCCTGGCCCAACTCTACTGTCAGGTTTTCCTACACCGGAAATACACTTGAAGAGAGAAAGGGTTCAGTACCTGATGGGCACAGGCGCTATTGGGACAAGGACGCTCAGCTCGAGAACGCATTGCTTTCAAACGCGTGGTGTGAGACTCGAACTTGGACAAGGGGTACACGATGTCGGTGAATGACACCTCGGCTAAGAGGGCGAAAGAGCCAGGGTCCAACTCCTCTATTGAGTTCTTCCTCTTAAGGAACCAGGCTCACGAATGAGAAACGTTTCAGTACCCAATGGGCACAGGCACAGCACGTCCAATTACACGAGGGAAGTTCATAGACAGTGGAACACCTCGTGCGAGTCAGACGAGAGCAAAAATCGTCTGGGCGAAGAGTCGCTACTACGCGTGCCTGGAGACAGATATAGAGGCTGTCACAGGCTAAGGGTAGCCCACCCGAATTGTCAAGGCATGCCGAAATCGGATGTGCTAGGCCTACAAGGCGCATAACGGTGGCACAACGTAATCACGCTCCCGGCGGAAATCGCACGGATATACGTGATGGTTAAAATGGAGCAAACGCAAAACAAACAAACAAACAAATTTATAGTTAGATTGAAAATTGTACAAAACATTTGTTGCTATATAGTATTGTATAAGAAGCATATAATCGCGCTTACATTTTACATTTTACAGTATTACACAAAATTTTGGATACAAAGGCGTATCCCAACTACATATAATAACAGGAAATGTGAGTTAGCTATCATTACTTCCAGAGTGTATGTAAAATATTTGTTTTTGTCTTTGACGATCAAATAGTGTTATGTTTTTCTTGTGACAGTGGCGTTGAAGAGGAATACGTGTATTTGATTATTCCATAAATAAAGGTGACTGCAAACAAATCGTTGTGAGAAACAAAACATTGAATTACCAGTTGATTTTCCTATACGGCTGTGATATTGTTATATAATTTATCGATGTGAGAACAAAAGACATTGGTACATCAGCTGTTTTATTCGGATTCTGAAGACTCGAAAAGATAAAATACTGTTAAGTGTTGGAAAAAATGCAAACCATCTCGTTGTCAATATGGCTCTTGAAGCACATGCTCTTCACATTTTAACATGTTAAGCATCTCACGTACAATAACACCTTCGTCAAAATCGTCAGTTTCCCTTTTCCGTCCTTGCTGTCCTTCCTGATTTACATAAAAGATTTTGTGTGTTGTAATATAAGTGGTCAATTCTATGTTCTCTGTAGATGTAGCTGTGCAGTTGTGTAGTCACATTTTCTATAGTAGTCAATGTACACTTCTACCACATATTGTAAGAAAATAGACGCATATATATAGTACATATATAAATTGGTTAAAGCTAACACTATACCACAATAAGAACACTTTGAATATGTGATACGCCTTTGAGTAAACTGGAGTATAGCTATTGTGTTAAGATTAAATAATTACGTCCTTCAACAAAAAATACACCACAACTAACTTTAAATGTTCTGATAATTTCTCTTCTATAGGCATACCCCATTTCTATAATTCGTGAAAATTTTGGCAACACATGACAATGACCAATGAAAATCACGAACATATTCATGCCAAAAACAACTCACGAAGTCTGTCAATAACAATGAAATCTCTAAATAAACGACAAATAACGACACATTTGCACTCATGGAAATCGTGATTGTCGTACAATAGTGTGTCGACTTGATGCGCATGAAAGACAAAAATATAGTTGCATTTCACAGCAGTATATTTCAATTTTTATAAACATACGAATGCTTCCAGTCTGTCGACATTAAAGTTCATCTGCATCGTGAAAAATCCGTCACTGATGACGCTTTCTTATTTTTTATCGTGCCTCTAATTGTCCAGTATATTTATACTTTGCGTCACAGCCAATGAAGAGTTGGAGGGAAAAAAATAATAAATAAGGCTTATTTCCCCTCATCACCTGGGGCTGTCAACATACTCGGGTGTAATATTTAAAAAAATGGCACACTATGTACATAAAATCCTTTATAAATGTATAACTTATAGAGAAAACGGTTTAATCTAGTTACATTTTTAAAGGGCAAATAAATGATTTTATAGGGCAATCTAAAAGATATTTCCGATCTAGCGAGTAATTTTGGAGAAAAATAATTCCAACTGAGAATATGAATTATGGAATGGACTACAAATCAGTAACCACTGAAGTGCACTCACTATATTTCAAACTATATGACTGCAACATCTGTTATACCACATCAACTCGCTAATGACTTGACTAAAAGGTCTTCCTAACCAGATAACCACACCAGCGACCATTAAACATTAAGGTACATTACCACATATGAGACATTCAGTAAATATTAACAGCATACCATTAATAAATTCGTATCCCCAATGTTCCCCCGACAACACAATTTTCCGGAATAATTCTGTGCTTGCCATAACTTCCAATAATCCAACATTTTTTTTTTAAAGATAACCAAATCAAATGTAGATATGTGTATAAACCGCAGTTTTAGAATCCGTCTGTTGCTGGTATTATTATTAAATGGAGAATGTAGATCCTCTCTCCCAAAAAAATCGATTTTCCCCGTATAACCGAGGATACTATTATCAGCACAATATTGTCCCTATTGTTAGAGACAATTCTCTGTTTATACGTCTATCCAACTGCTGCAATGATTTTTGCCTGGTCTGCCCGCTCCATATTTTATTATGTTTGGAAAACTTTGCCAGATTCTTTCTCCAGGGTGGGAAAAATTGATTTTTGTAATCAGTGAAAACAAATCAACGACAGCTTAAAGTAAATATGTTGATTAAATTAAGATTGACGGCCTACATTAAAGACCATGTAAGTCAGATTACAAGAATTACGAAATATTGAATATTTTAAAATCGAATAAAATAAAATACTGCTCACAAAAATCATTGACCTGTTTACAAGTATGGTGATCTTATCGCCAGTTTCATTTCTAAAACATTTTAAACAATATTTTTCTTACAGGTGATTTTCTTACAGGAGTTTGTTAGTAACAGCTGTTTTCGTAGGTCTCGTAGTGCAGGACATTCAATAAGGTGGCGTTTTACTTTACTGTTTCCTGACTGACAGCCAAAATAAATCGATATATTGATTGTGGATGGTTTCTAAGCAAGGGGGAGAGATGGATGCTTAATAATGTATAGATGTGTGTTCTGTGACAATAATTGGTGTTAGTTCCTGTCCGTGAAAATCTTTCCTGTCAATTCTTGTATGTTGACAGTTTTTATTATTAGTTCCTTTTGTGACAATATTTATATTTGTGACAATATGTATATTTGTGATAATATTTATATTTGTGACAATATTTATATTTGTGACAATATTTATATTTGTGACAATATTTATATTTGTGACAATATTTATATTTGTGACAATATGTATATTTGTGATAATATTTATATTTGTGATAATATTTATATTTGTGACAATATTTATATTTGTGATAATATTTATATTTGTGACAATATTTATATTTGTGATACTATTTATATTTGTGACAATATTTATATTTGTGACAATATTTATATTTGTGATAATATTTATATTTGTGACAATATTTATATTTGTGATAATATTTATATTTGTGACAATATTTATATTTGTGACAATATTTATATTTGTGACAATATTTATATTTGTGACAATATTTATATTTGTGACAATATTTACATTTGTGATAATATTTATATTTGTGACAATATTTATATTTGTGACAATATTTATATTTGTGACAATATTTATATTTGTGACAATATTTACATTTGTGATAATATTTATATTTGTGACAAAATTTATATTTGTGATACTATTTGTATTTGTGACAATATTTATATTTGTGACAATATTTATATTTGTGATAATATTTATATTTGTGACAATATTTATATTTGTGATAATATTTATATTTGTGACAATATTTATATTTGTGACAATATTTATATTTGTGACAATATTTTTTTGGACAATATTTATATTTGTGACAATATTTATATTTGTGACAATATGTGTCTACTTTCATTTTATAGTACAATGGTAACACAGATCCCTCCATGCCTTCCTTAACTGTACTTGCCTTCTATTCTAATTCCAGTTGTGCTTGTGGTTATCTTGGCACATACCTCGTGTTCAAAACATTCAATCTTTGAATTTGTCTTATTTACAAAATTGAATTTTCATCTTATTTTTTGGTTGTTATTTTGTACATTTGTTCATTGATCACGCGGTAGACAGTTTTACTGCAGTTCAAATCTTCTTTCCGTCCGTGTGTTGCCGGGGCCTGAAAGGGTAGCAAAGAATAGCAACACTGTTTACCTTCCACGCATGTCGTAAAAGGCGACTAAGGAGGTAATGGGATGGAGTTGGCTGCCCCATCCCATATAGGGTCAGTGACCCAAATCCATGCTGAAGTCGGATGTGTTATGCAGAAAGGCGCAGATATCGCAGCAATGATGTAAACCATGACACAACGCATTCCGTTCTCCGGACTAAATCCTGATAATCTGCAGGAGTTTGAGAATGAACACAGAAGAAGAAATCTTCTTTCATTTTCCATGTGGTAGACACATTTTTCTGCATTTTTTAAAATACTTTTTTTCAATTTTAGCAATGTTTAGTGTTAGAGGGCTTTCATATTGTCATTACCCGAAGCGGAGCAAAGAATAGCAACAGTGTGAACTGCCATGGATGTCATAGAAGCGACTGATGAGGTTTAGGGGTGATGTTCTTGGGTGTACCATTCTATAGAAAATCAAAGTGGTCCGCTTACTTACATATCCGATCCCCGGGGTTGCGGTTCTCACTCTATCTTCTCTGTGCCTAGTGGTAGGTGCATGTCTTCTTCAGCTGTGTTGTGTCTGTATAAAGGGTTTTAGTGATGGAGGAGTTTGTTAGTAACAGCTGTTTTCGTAGGTCTCGTAGTGCAGGACATTCAATAAGGTGGTGTTTTACTTTACAGTTTCCTCTTCTTGTCTGTTGTAGTATGGTATATGCTCTACGGCAATCCTTTGTATGTGTTTCTTAAGTTGTACATGTGTTGTTCGCAGCCTAACTATTGTGGTTTGATCTTTGCGGTGTAGTCTATTTATGCTGTCGTGTAGATTTGGTTTGGACATGTGGTACTCTTCCTATGAGTCAATGTCCCAGCGGTACATCCATTGTTCTTTACAGTTATTGCGAATAATGTGTTCAGCTGCTCTAATGTTGGTGGAGATTCCTACTTGCTCCCTTTTTGTGACCGTTTATCAGCACTTTCAGTCCCATGGATATCTGTGTTATCTGGTATCCATTGTAGTATAGTATTGATAACATTGTATGTAAGTATGTCTGTAGCTTAAAGTATGTTGCTTATGGTTTTCTCTGCTGTTGGATTCCAGTTTTCAAGGGCTTGTAGAGCAGACAGGGAGTCTGTGAATATTACTAGGTTCTTGGACGTGTTGTATCATTTTTGTATTTAGTGGTGATGTATGAGGGTATTTCTGATATTGCTTTCATCGCTACGTCATAATTGTTGCAGAATTCTCCACATGGAGCAGATAACTTTATTGATGTTTCGTCAGAGACCATATCCTGCATTGATGTTGGCTTTGACTTCTGACCCATTTTTGCATGCTTGGATCGAGTCCTTGGGGTAGGAATCGATAGTCTCTATTGCAATGGATTTAAGGAGGTTTTGGTTTGTTGTCCTGGTTACTGATTTGTAAATTTATGTAGTGTTTATTTGGGACTGTAAGAGGGATGCATTTGTTTGAATACTTGATACTCTTTCACACTCCTCTCTATCTTGAGGAAGGTAAAGTTTCTCGTTTAGTTCGTCTACTAGCTGTACTGGCGATTTTTGTTTTAGTCTTGTTTTGCGTGCTCATTTGTTGACTACTTCTTTGTTAGGATGGTTATGTGGGAGTTGTTTGCATTTTTCCACAGCTTCTATATTTACGTTATCTCTTCTTATGTCTATTGGCTCTATGTTTACATCGATTTCACAGCTTCTATATTTGCCTTATCTCTTCTAATGTCTAGTGGCTCTTTGTTTGCATAGATTTCATAGGCCACTGTTGGTGCTGATCTCATGTCACCACAAATGAAGCAGAGAGCCTGGCTTTGTACTCTAACCATATGTGTGCAGGAGCTTTCTTTTTTTGTACTCGCCCTTACAGTCTAAAATGGTTCTGACGTATCATATGTATGCGTGTCTAAGTGTTGTCTTGTCGGCTCCAGAGGACGTGCTTGCAAGTTGTTTTATCAGGTTCAACCTCCTAGACGATTTTTCTGTGATAGTGTTCATAAAGTTGTTGAAGGTTAGACTCCTGTCAGGCTGAACATTTAGGTATGATGGGTTTTCTTCGCGATTTATTTGAGCTCCCTCAATAGTGATTTTTCTTCTTTTTTTGTTTGCTTATAAGTATAAATATGTGGTTTTACTAGAGTTTACCTTTAATTTCCAGAAGATGCAATAATTTGTTGAATGGTTTTTCTAAGTTTCTCTGCAGCCAGGTGTAAGTATGATCCACTTGTCCATATGGCAAGGTATTATGCAAACATGGCTTTGTGGGTGTTAAGCAAGTCATGGAGATTATTTGTGAAGATTAAAAATATGGTACATCTGAGGGCAGAGCCTCGGGGTAGCCATCACTCAAACGGGTGCTTGTATGATAGTTTGTTGTTTACTGCAGTTTATATGGTTCTGTCACTTATGTCATTCTTAATGTATTTGTATAGTTTTCCACAAATGCCACAATTTAGCATTTTTACCAATTGTCCCTTTCTCCATATATTATCATATGTCTGCATTAGGTCTACAAAGACTGCGATTGTATTCTTCCCTTGTTGAAAATTGTCTTTAACATTCTGTTTGATGGAAAAGAGTTGGTCTTCAGTCCTTGATCCTCTTCGGGAGCATATTTGAGAGTTGTTCTCTCCAAAATCTCTCGTAGATTTTTTTAGACAGGCAGTCTTTGAGAATTAGTGATTCTCTAAAGGGGTAGGTACTAAAACGTTTTGAGAACACCTGTTCAACAGTGAGTAATGTATAGAACAGCAACTGGTTGCCAATTCTCCCACTTTCAACTTTCAATCGATCCGTCTGTATAGTTATGCTAATGTTGATAATAGCTTCACGCTAGATATAGTGGTAGCAGACAGTACTCGTTTCTGGACGCCCAGGGTGTGATGTCTATGCCAATGTCGCCTTTACATCGCTTGGTTCCATTTCAATTCATTTCCGGTATATCCGATTAGTTCATCTGGGCACTTACCTTCATAGACAAGGAGGAGAGAAGTAAATTGTTCACAAGTGTTCTCATAGTATAGTTTCAATTGTCGTTTTGGCTGGGTGTTACAACTAGTGTATTTCGGTAAAATAAAAAAGGTCGCACAATCCAAAGACTAGTGATAAATTCATCTAATCACGTGGCTTCACTTTATCTTATGCTCTGCTGTTGGTTTTTCATTTTTTTTTTTGTTAGTTAATGAATTAGTCCAAAATCATCATCATGACACTCCGGACATGACCATATGTGATCTGATCTCATATTCGGTATGTCCTTCAGCATGTGATAACTGACTTTTTTGGTTCTGTGTTGGTTGATAACTCTTATTTTCATTCCTGTATGTATAGTTTCCGCTAGTTTCTTGCAGTACCACACTTCACCACCAGGTCCTGCATTCTAACCATAGATATGGAAGAAGACATATGCTCCATATCTTCCAACTGGTTCAACTCCATGATTGCATTTAAAATATCGACACGTTCATTGAACTGCCAGCTGTTCTGGTTCTCTTTTCTATTAGCTTAGGTCGGACTCCCGTCAGCGAATCTAGACTGTGCACAGAAGGTTATGTTCGAATTTGATTGTATTATTTTCGAGATAGCTTGCATTTTCCAAGAGTTTGTTTTATATCAGATCCTGCTGAGTTTCGAACCAAAAGGTGATTATATCGCATAGTAGCTGTAAACTGCTACACACTGAATTCTATTTTCTGGATAACATCATGCAAAGTGGCTGGAGTTTGAGAACGAAGAAAAAAAAAGGTTCTTAATCTTGACATTTTGGATCACAGCTACGCCATCTTACATTCTGTGCATTATTTTAATTGATAACATGAACAAGCTCTGATAAAATAATAATGCAGAAAACGGAATTTGAACCAGCTCCGCTCAGATAGCATACCCCGGATGCGGTGTTGTCGAAGATGGAAAAAGTGTCAACTAGTAGCGAAGTGAGTAGGAGCCATCTAAGGAGGACCAGGTTCAGATACCATTTGCTGCATTATTATGCATTCTTGAATTCTGCCGAAGACGAATGTTTCGGGCCATTCATTCAAATAAAACGGCGACACAACGCATTTCCATTCTATGGAATACATCCTGCTGGAAGTCTAATAGGACAATAGTTCTGCTACAAGAGAGATCCAGCGGGAGTTTGAGAATGAACTCTGAAGAAGAAGTATTCTTGAGTAGTAAATATTCGATGCTTCAAGATTATATTATTCATGTAATCAAGTTTTGATAACTGACATATATGAATGCTTAGAAACCATTGTGCTGACAGGAGAAACATAAGTAAAGCCGTGTCAAAGAACCACACAGTAGAAAAACATTATGGACAGAGTAATGTAGAGCGGTGCACAGTTTAAACAACTTCCAACTTGCTGTAGACATATGTTAAACAACTTCCAGATTGCTGTAGACATGTTAAACAACTTTCAACTTGTTGTATACATAGGTTAAACAGCTTCCAACAAACGTGTTGTATACATAGGTTAAACAACTTCCAATAAACGTGTTGTAGACATAGGTTAAACAGCTTCCAACAAACATGCTGTATATATAGGTTAAACAGCTTCCAAAAACGTGCTGTAGACATAGGTTAAACAACTTCCAACTTGGGGTACACATAATTAAACAACTTCCAATAAACTTGCTGGGGACATAGGTTAAACAGCTTCCAAAAACGTGCGTAGACATAGGTTAAACAGCTTTTAACTTGCTGTAGACAGAGGTTAAATAATTTAAAAGCATGTGCTGTAGACATATGTTAAAAAACTTATAAAAAACGTGCTGTAGATATAGGTTAAACAACTTTCAAGAAACGTGCTGTAGACATAGGTTAAACAACTTCCAACACACTTGCTGTAGACATAGATTAAACAACTTCCAACGAGAAGAACAAGAAAAAACTGTACAGATACTTCACAATGATTATAGAAAACAATATTTTCATCACTAGTTATTACTAGATATCTGAACAAATAGAGTAAAAACAAATTCACGAAAGATTGTAATAATGATATATGCTTGTTTATGCAAATATTCCTAGGGACATGAATATCATCGTAAGCGCGTTACGGTGAGGGAAATGTTGAGAAATAGACCAGGGTTTCCATGCAACAGAATTTGCTCTTATGGACTGCCAGATACAATCTTGACATCTGAACAAGTTATATCCGAAATCTCATTCATGTGGATGTCTCTCTTCAAATAATCCCATCATTAACCTCTAAGATCATATGAAATACGGTCTGCTGGACAAAGACAGTTGCATCTACTGAAAATAGACAGTTGCATGTACTGGACATAGACAGTTGCATGTACTGGACATAGACAGTTGCATGTACCGATATTCAACATCTTAGTATTCGTAGTTTTGTGGCAATATTATAGGTTACTAGAAATTATATATATAACGAATTCTCAGATTGCGAACATAATTCGTTCTAGATCGCACATCAAAGCGAGTCTTCCTATATTAAATAATGGAAACTCAGATGATTAGTTCCACAACCTCAAATATACAAGTACGTTTTCATATCATCATCATTATCATGTGCTGTCTCCGCAACGAAAGTTTGCTCGGACGGACCTTCGACATACTGTCTCTTGTGTTGGTGGTGTGCAATGTGATAGAGGAATCATATCCATCTCATGTCTCCCTCTAAGGGAGTCATTAGTATCTCTTGTCTACCCTTTGCTCGCCGGCCCTCAACTATAATTTAATGTACGATATTCAACGTTTTGTCATGCCTTTAAATATGTCTCAAATATTTAATTTGTTAAATTTTTATTTATTTTTTTGTCATACACAATGTAGTCAGAAACACAGTATTTGCTTTCTTCTCTTTCCGTCACAATATTGAAACGGAGTATTTGTTTTCTTCTCTTTACAAGAAGTTCTCTCTATTCTTCTATATATACACACCTCAAAGGCATCAATTATGTCTTCAGTCAATATGTTCAATATCCATGTTTAGAACCATACATTACAATAGAGTAAATGTATAATTTTGTAAATATCATTTTTAGTGTGTTGTGTTGTGTTTGGATGTTATTATTGCCCGGTGCTATTGAAAGTACTTTTATTTACTAAACAAAGTATCTAAACTGTTCATGCTAAACCCTATACTCACAAGGACATGATACCAGGAGTGATCAGAAAATGATCCATCACATTATTTTGTTCAGAAACTCGTTGTTCAAGTTTGCAGAATGTGTACACAGTAGCATATATTTGTTATATGAACATCTCTACCCTATTTTGTTCTGATCACATACCCAATTATTCACTGCTCCAGTCTCATTCTCATCGTCTTCAAAACTTGAAAAATTCTAGAGTTGTGATAATTTTAATCTTCCTTTCTTTAATGACTGAAAGTTGCGCTAGGGCAAATATTGATTTAATGACTGAAAGTTGCGCCATGGCAAATTTTGACTTAATGACTGAAAGTTGTGCCAGTGCAAAAGTTGACTGAAAGTTGTGCCAGGCAAATGTTGACTGTGAGTTGCGCCAGGGCAAATGTTGATTTAATAACTGAAAGTTGCGCCAGGGCAAATGTTGACTGATAGTTGCCCAATGACAAACGTTGACTGAAAGTTGCGCTAGTACAAATGTTGACTAGTGATCCATGGCCTTCTAGATATACAAAAGACCAATGCATGAACGTTACAGAATGAGGCAGTTATTACTAAAAATAGACGGGATTTCAAACACACTATTTACCAAGTCCTTCCCCGTAATAGTCCTACTTTCTGATCTCACACATCGTCTCTGATCTTGGCTACTTCGACATATCATTTATCGTTTCATATTTACTTTTGTTTGCCATTCAATGAAAATCACGGGAAAAGTCGGATATATCAACATAAACGACTCTGCATGAGACGTACGCTATCATAGAAAAATACTTCTTTTCTGTGCGAATTCGTTAAAAACATGAAATTCAGGCGTATGTTAGTGAAAATCGCCTGTCTATGTTACTTGTGCTACCTTAATGATGAACGCTGTAGCTTAGTTGATAGTGAGTTTGCTAGCTATCGTCGAGATACACTGTGTGAGGTTTCAGTCGACTCAGCTGTAAATAAGTACCTGACGCATGCGTTAGGGGAGGTAAAGACGGCAAGGAAGGGAACTGGTCACCCCACCTAATAGTCGTTTCGGCTAAGTACATCAAGAGTTATCTTCATCCCCGGCGGCAGGTTGCTGCCATGGGACCTACCTTTACCCTTTACTAAGTTCAGGTGTAACTAGAAGCCTATCACTGCGAATAACGACATCAGAAAGTTTCAACATATCGGCCCTGACTGCTATAACAGGACGCACGCGTTGAGAGGGAACATGCAGTTCTATCTTAATTCTCTGGGGGAAAGATGAAAACATCGTAATAAAGTTTTGCTAATCACTGAAAGCATACATAATAACACACACAAATCGACGTTCCGATCAAAATACCTATATCAAGACTACATACACAAAGCAAGAACGACAATATTGACGCTCACCTGGCACAGCTAAATGTGGTAATGAACTCAGCAACTGATGGTGCTTCTAGGTACTGCACTATTGCCGTTCACATAGCACAGGTACATGTGGTGTTGAGATCAGCGACTTCTTCTTCTTCTTTTGTTCACTTGAAACATGTCTATATCTGTAATTCTGCCTCCTGAATAAAACTCTGTCTTTTGTAATTCACATAGTGGTCCGTAGAGCTTCGATTCAAGTGCTGGTTGTCCTGGCCAATATGCCTACCTCAGCATTTTATACACAGAAGTATATGTTTGGCACTCTGTGCTGCCTGTCCACATGTACACATGGCCATGTTGCCAATCTTGAATTGTGTCTACATGTGTCCACTGAGTCGATTGTGTCCCGTTCTGAGACGTAAAATTACAACTTGTTCTGATCTTCTCATAATGTGATAGTCATCTTGTGTCTGTGTTTGTCGCATTCTTATTGACTTGAACATGTTTTTTTTCATATGGTAGGTGATTGGTCTTCTTGTCAGTCAAAGAATAGAAATCAAGGCAAATTGCATAATTTGCTTCACATTAAAACTCATTTGCAACAACTCAGTGAAGTTAAACAAGTTTTCATGTGAACTCTGAAGCTGTACATGATAAATATTATCTCTGATATTACGTTTAGTCGTCATCGTATAATATCGGCTATATAACCAGATACCCGAGTTTAATTGTCAATGTGTAAGACCGGCTATATAACCAGATACCCGAGTTTAATTGTCAATGTGTAAGACCGTCTATATAACCAGATACCCGAGTTTAATTGTCAATGGGTAAGACCGTCTATATAACCAGATACCCGAGTTTAATTGTCAATGTGTAAGACCGTCTATATAACCAGATACGCGAGTTTAATTGTCAATGTGTAAGACCGTCTATATAACCAGATACCCGAGTTTAATTGTCAATGTGTAAGACCGTCTATATAACCAGATACCCGAGTTTAATTGTCAATGTGTAAGACCGTCTATATAACCAGATACCCGAGTTTAATTGTCAATGTGTAAGATCGTCTATATAACCAGATACCCGAGTTTAATTGTCAATGTGTAAGACCGTCTATATAACCAGATACCCGAGTTTAATTGTCAATGTGTAAGACCGTCTATATAACCAGATACCCGAGTTTAATTGTCAATGTGTAAGATCGTCTATATAACCAGATACCCGAGTTTAATTGTCAATGTGTAAGATCGTCTATATAACCAGATACCCGAGTTTAATTGTCAATGTGTAAGATCGTCTATATAACCAGATACCCGAGTTTAATTGTCAATGTGTAAGACCGTCTATATAACCAGATACCCGAGTTTAATTGTCAATGTGTAAGACCGTCTATATAACCAGATACCTGAGTTTAATTGTCAATGTGTAAGACCGGCTATATAACCAGATACCCGAGTTTAATTGTCAATGGGTAAGACCGTCTATATAACCAGATACCCGAGTTTAATTGTCAATGTGTAAGACCGTCTATATAACCAGATACCCGAGTTTAATTGTCAATGTGTAAGACCGTCTATATAACCAGATACCCGAGTTTAATTGTCAATGTGTAAGACCGTCTATATAACCAGATACCCGAGTTTAATTGTCAATGTGTAAGACCGTCTATATAACCAGATACCCTTTTTAATTGTCAATGTGTAAGATCGTCTATATAACCAGATACCCGAGTTTAATTGTCAATGTGTAAGACCGTCTATATAACCAGATACCCGAGTTTAATTGTCAATGTGTAAGACCGTCTATATAACCAGATACCCGAGTTTAATTGTCAATGTGTAAGATCGTCTATATAACCAGATACCCGAGTTTAATTGTCAATGTGTAAGATCGTCTATATAACCAGATACCCGAGTTTAATTGTCAATGTGTAAGATCGTCTATATAACCAGATACCCGAGTTTAATTGTCAATGTGTAAGACCGTCTATATAACCAGATACCCGAGTTTAATTGTCAATGTGTAAGACCGTCTATATAACCAGATACCCGAATTTAATTGTCAATGTGTAAGACCGGCTATATAACCAGATACCCGAGTTTAATTGTCAATGTGTAAGACCGTCTATATAACCAGATACCCGAGTTTAATTGTCAATGTGTAAGACCGGCTATATAACCAGATACCCGAGTTTAATTGTCAATGTGTAAGATCGTCTATATAACCAGATACCCGAGTTTAATTGTCAATGTGTAAGACCATCTATATAACCAGATACCCGAGTTTAATTGTCAATGTGTAAGACCGTCTATATAACCAGATACCCGAGTTTAATTGTCAATGTGTAAGACCGGCTATATAACCAGATACCCGAGTTTAATTGTCAATGTGTAAGACCGTCTATATAACCAGATACCCGAGTTTAATTGTCAATGTGTAAGACCGTCTATATAACCAGATACCCGAGTTTAATTGTCAATGTGTAAGACCGGCTATATAACTAGATACCCGAGTTTAATTGTCAATGTGTAAGACCGTCTATATAACCAGATACCCGAGTTTAATTGTCAATGTGTAAGACCGGCTATATAAACAGATACCCGAGTTTAATTGTCAATGTGTAAGACCGGCTATATAACCAGATACCAGAGTTTAATTGTCAATGTGTAAGACCGTCTATATAACCAGATACCCGAGTTTAATTGTCAATGTGTAAGATCGTCTATATAACCAGATACCCGAGTTTAATTGTCAATGTGTAAGACCGGCTATTTAACCAGATACCCGAGTTTAATTGTCAATGTGTAAGACCGTCTATATAACCAGATACCCGAGTTTAATTGTCAATGTGTAGGACCGTCTATATAACCAGATACCCGAGTTTAATTGTCAATGTGTAAGACCGGCTATATAACCAGATACCCGAGTTTAATTGTCAATGTGTAAGACCGGCTATATAACCAGATACCCGAGTTTAATTGTCAATGTGTAAGACCGGCTATATAACCAGATACCCGAGTTTAATTGTCAATGTGTAAGACCGGCTATATAACCAGATACCCGAGTTTAATTGTCAATGTGTAAGACCGGCTATATAACCAGATACGCGAGTTTAATTGTCAATGTGTAAGACCGGCTATATAACCAGATACCCGAGTTTAATTGTCAATGTGTAAGACCGGCTATATAACCAGATACCCGAGTTTAATTGTCAATGTGTAAGACCGTCTATATAACCAGATACCCGAGTTTAATTGTCAATGTGTAAGACCGGCTATATAACCAGATACCCGAGTTTAATTGTCAATGGGTAAGACCGTCTATATAACCAGATACCCGAGTTTAATTGTCAATGTGTAAGACCGGCTATATAACCAGATACCCGAGTTTAATTGTCAATGTGTAAGACCGTCTATATAACCAGATACCCGAGTTTAATTGTCAATGTGTAAGACCGGCTATATAACCAGATACCCGAGTTTAATTGTCAATGTGTAAGACCGGCTATATAACCAGATATATTATAAGCATTATAATGCACCTTTTTGTATCACAGAGATGTAGTTTCTCTATCCCAAACTGATCGCAGATCTTCACCTACAATCCAAAATATTGTTGGAAAAACAATAGTAGATACCATGTACCCACATACACTGAACACACACATACGCGCATATATATATGTATGCCTACAGTGAAATTCCTCTTTATATATCTTATTTTATATAGCTTACTTTATATAGCTTATTTTATATAGCTTACTTTATATAGCTTATGTTATATAGCTTACTTTATATAGCTTATTTTATATAGCTTACTTTATATAGCTTACTTTATATAGCTTACTTTATATAGCTTATTTTATATAGGAATTTTCTTATTTAACAACTAACACTGTTAGAAATTCCCAATTGTAATTATTCTGTTGTTTGTACTGTGGATAGAAAATATTACATACATATGATCGATCAAGTTGGATCAATTTGTTCTGATGGGATTTGACTGTATATATTTATATGTATGTAAAACCATTAAAATGTTGTCTTGAGTATTCACCAGTTGAACAGTTACAAGAAGTACTCAATGATAATTGTGTTGTCTATTGTCTATCTCAAGTGGATGGTGATAATACTCGTCTACATTTGTCGTTAAGCGTATGGGTGGTATCTTCAGTTTACATTCTGAGGTCAGATTTGCCGCCTCCGTTGTGTTGTATCCGTTTTTGTTGAAAATATCATTGATGTTATCTAACGATATTTATAAATAAGGAAATAATTGAAATATTAAAAGACTGTCATTATTGTTATTATTACGCTCCTTTTTGAGTTTTTCTTTCATTTACAGTTTCATTGATTGTCAATTATTTTAATACAGACTGCAGTATGTACACATAACTGTATGAAAATGTCTGCTTTATGACTTTTCTTTTTGGTATATTATTGTATTTTTCTTCAAGTTGTATACAGTTTTCCCACTCTTGTGAACGACTACACGTTTTTTTTAAACTGAAAATATTGCTTTAAATAGTAATAATTTTAGACGTTTCAATGCTGTATTCAGAAAAGAAATTACTGAGTTTCGAGAACAAATGTCTTCGTAGGATAACTAACACCCATTGGAGTGAATTCAAATCGAATGATAAAATCAGAGAAGAGACACATCAAAATTTCATCACAGATGTTATCAGAAAACGCCGTTGGTCCTACATCGGGCTTATCCAACACGCAGACACCAACAGAATACACCACCAGTCTCTTGAATGGATACCTACAGGCAAAAGAGCAAGGGGTAGACCAAAAGAAGCACTCAGAAGAACAATACTTAGAGAAAGTAAAACAACCAATATTCATACTATTCAAGAACTGCACAGAATAGCTTTGAACAGACAGAATTGGAGAAAATCTGACCTCTGACCTATGTGCTAACTTTAGCGCAAAAGGAAAATGAATGAATGCTGTATTACAAAGATACATTGATTTTAGTTACAGTTTCAGAAAATAAATCTTGTAATTTCAATTAAAAACAGAAATTTTCAGGTGTTTGTTTACACAATGATAGCCGAAATTATCAACAAACAAAAAAACATATCCACTGAGATAACCTCTGACCTTTCCCCCCTTCAATAGCATCTCTCGTTTCACCATTTCTGTCATTTCTGTCATGGTATATCACACGTAGAAATATGCTAGAGTTGCATCATATAGCCTT
Organism: Meghimatium bilineatum; assembly: GCA_034231615.1. Classification (NCBI taxonomy): domain Eukaryota; kingdom Metazoa; phylum Mollusca; class Gastropoda; order Stylommatophora; family Philomycidae; genus Meghimatium; species Meghimatium bilineatum. The sequence continues at coordinate 25,024,708 of CM067321.1, forward strand.
TGGTTGAGCAAAGAATATGATAAACGTACATTTATAATCATGTTGTAAAAGACCAGTGAGGTTGGTCATTTAAACTGTTAGAGTCCCAATCTGTACAATATGTTTACAGTTTGTAGAAATATTAACCATTTAGTATTTAAGAAATGTATCCTAAACACTGGGACACAATGAGATATTTATTACATTAGAAACTATAACACGTGGAGATATTTGTTATATTAGAAACTGGGATATTAGATATTTATTAGATTAGAAACTATAACACGTGGAGATATTTGTTATATTAGAAACTGGGATATTAGATATTTATTAGATTAGAAACTATAACACGTGGAGATATTTGTTATATTAGAAACTATAACACGTGGAGATATTTGTTACATTAGAAACTATAACACGTGGAGATATTTGTTATATTAGAAACTGGGATATTAGATATTTATTAGATTAGAAACTATAACACGTGGAGATATTTGTTACATTAGAAACTATAACACGTGGAGATATTTGTTATATTAGAAACTGGGATATTAGATATTTATTAGATTAGAAACTATAACACGTGGAGATATTTGTTATATTAGAAACTGGGATATTAGATATTTATTAGATTAGAAACTATAACACGTGGAGATATTTGTTATATTAGAAACTATAACACGTGGAGATATTTGTTACATTAGAAACTATAACACATGGAGATATTTGTTATATTAGAAACTGGGATATTAGATATTTATTAGATTAGAAACTATAACATGTGGAGATATTTGTTACATTAGAAACTATAACACGTGGAGCTATTTGTTACATTAGAAACTATAACACGTGGAGATATTTGTTACATTAGAAACTATAACACGTGGAGATATTTGTTATATTAGAAACTGGGATATTAGATATTTATTAGATTAGAAACTATAACATGTGGAGATATTTGTTATATTAGAAACTGGGACACATTGGGATATTTATTATATTAGAAAATGAGACACGAAAAGATGAGTGCAGAAAAATGAGAATAAACAAATATGATTATTTATTCTTTGGAGGTTGTGAACATCATGAACTGCAATATTTCTGATGATTACATCTCTGCTACAACAACGTTTATCATTACATCTCTGATACAACAACGTTTATCATTACATCTCTGATACAACCACGTTTTTTATTACATCTCTGATACAACCACGTTTTTATCGCATCTCTGATACAACCACGTTTATCATTGCATCTCTGATACAACCACGTTTTTTATTACATCTCTGATACAACCACGTTTTTATCGCATCTCTGATACAACCACGTTTATCATTGCATCTCTGATACAACCACGTTTTTATCACATCTTTGATACAACCACGCTTTTTTATCACATCTCTGATACAACCACGTTTTATTATCACATCTCTGCTACAACCACGTTTTTAATCACATCTCTGATACAACCACATTTTTATCAAATCTCTGATACAACCACGTTTATCATTACATCTCTTATATAATTCCTTTTTTTATTACATCTCTGATACAACCACGTTTTTTATTACATCTCTGCTACAACCACGTTTATCATTGCATCTCTGATATCTCATTGCACTAACTTCTACGATTTGAGAGTAGAGTTACTCGTCATAAGATGAACAGTTTTATTTTAACGCAAACTAAAATTGTTTGGTTGGTTGCTGATCCAGCGGTCCATGGGATCATGACCTTTGACCCAATGCCATTAAATGGTCTTATATTGCTGGAAAGAGACGCAAACTAAGAAATTGAGTCATATTCAGAAAATGAGTACAAATAGTTAGTAGAAAAAAAAAACTGCGTCAAAAACACATGTGTGTTCAACATTAAACTATGTCGAGCAGATGTTTATTAAATAAAAACTAGGTCATGTGAAGATGTTTATTAAATAAAAACTAGGTCACGTGCAGATGTTTATTAAATAAAAACTAGGTCATGTGAAGATGTTTATTAAATAAAAACTAGGTCACGTGCAGATGTTTATTAAATAAAAACTAGGTCGTGTGCAGATATTTATGAGAAAGGGCCATTGTAGGTATCGATTGCAGCAAATCGAATTTCTCTGTTGCATTGTTTGTGTTGCGTTGTGCTATCACACGTTACGTTCTTGTTTATTGATCTTCTGGTGATTGGAGGTATATATGATTTTATATGAAAGTGTTGCAGGAATGAATGACGAGACCTGTCGTGTGATGCGTTATTGAGAAAATATGGCCAAAAGGCAGTAGATTCTGTGTGCAAGTGAAAAGAAGAAAGACAGTAGATTATGTGTGCAAGTGAATAGAAGAATGAGAGTAGATTAAGTGTGCAAGTGAATAGAAGAATGAGAGTAGATTCTGTGTGCTCGTGTATAGAAGAATGAGAGTAGATTATGTGTGCAAGTGAATAGAAGAATGAGAGTAGATTCTGTGTGCAAGTGAATAGAAGAATGAGAGTAGATTATGTGTGCAAGTGAATAGAAGAATGAGAGTAGATTCTGTGTGCACGTGAATAGAAGAAAAGCAGCAGATTACGTGCAAGGGAAAAGAAGAAAGGCAGTAGATTCTATGTGCAAGTGAATAGAAGAATGAGAGTAGATTCTGCGTGCAAGTGAAAAGAAGAATGAGAGTAGATTCTGTGTGCAAGTTAAAAGAAGAATGAGAGTAGATTATGTGTGCAAGTGAATAGAAGAATGAGAGTAGATTCTGTGTGCTCGTGAATAGAAGAATGAGAGTAGATTCTCTGTGCAAGTGAATAGAAGAATGAGAGTAGATTCTCTGTGCAAGTGAATAGAAGAATGAGAGTAGATTCTGTGTGCAAGTGAATAGAAGAATGAGAGTAGATTCTGTGTGCAAGTGAATAGAAGAATGAGAGTAGATTCTGTGTGCAAGTGAATAGAAGAATGAGAGTAGATTCTGTGTGCAAGTGAATAGAAGAATGAGAGTAGATTATGTGTGCAAGTGAATAGAAGAATGAGAGTAGATTCTGTGTGCACGTGAATAGAAGAAAAGCAGCAGATTACGTGCAAGGGAAAAGAAGAAAGGCAGTAGATTCTATGTGCAAGTGAATAGAAGAATGAGAGTAGATTCTGCGTGCAAGTGAAAAGAAGAATGAGAGTAGATTCTGTGTGCAAGTTAAAAGAAGAATGAGAGTAGATTATGTGTGCAAGTGAATAGAAGAATGAGAGTAGATTCTGTGTGCTCGTGAATAGAAGAATGAGAGTAGATTCTCTGTGCAAGTGAATAGAAGAATGAGAGTAGATTCTGTGTGCAAGTGAATAGAAGAATGAGAGTAGATTCTGTGTGTAAGTTAAAAGAAAAATGAGAGTAGATTCTGTGTGCAAGTTAAAAGAAGAATGAGAGTAGATTCTGTGTGCTCGTGAATAGAAGAATGAGAGCAGATTCTGTGTGCTCGTGTATAGAAGAATGAGAGTAGATTATGTGTGCTCGTGTATAGAAGAATGAGAGTAGATTCTGTGTGCTCGTGTATAGAAGAATGAGAGTAGATTCTGTGTGCTCGTGTATAGAAGAATGAGAGTAGATTATGTGTGCTATTGTATAGAAGAATGAGAGTAGATTCTGTATGCAAGTTAAACGAAGAATGAGAGTAGATTCTGTTTGCAAGTGAAAAGAAGAATGAGAGTAGATTCTGTGTGCAAGTGAATAGAAGAATGAGAGTAGATTATGTGTGCTCGTGTATAGAAGAATGAGAGTAGATTCTGTGCGCAAGTGAATAGAAGAATGAGAGTAGATTATGTGTGCAAGTGAATAGAAGAATGAGAGTAGATTATGTGTGCAAGTGAATAGAATAAAAGCAGCAGATTACGTGCAAGTGAAAAGCAGAATGATTGTACATTCTGTGTGCACGTGAATAGAAGAATGAGAGTATATTCTGTGTGCAAGTGAATAGAAGAATGAGAGTAGATTATGTGTGCTCGTGTATAGAAAAATGAGAGTAGATTCTGTGCGCAAGTGAATAGAAGAATGAGAGTAGATTATGTGTGCAAGTGAATAGAAGAATGAGAGTAGATTATGTGTGCAAGTGAATAGAATAAAAGCAGCAGATTACGTGCAAGTGAAAAGCAGAATGATTGTACATTCTGTGTGCACGTGAATAGAAGAATGAGAGTATATTCTGTGTGCAAGTGAATAGAAGAAAATTGTTTTGTTATCACAGGAAATATCAGATTATTACCCTCTAACATAATATACGAAAGTTTTCAGGGATTGCCATGGCCTAAAGGGAGAGCACAGAAAAGCACTAATTACCTTCCATGAATCTAGTAAGATGCGACAAAGGGGGTTGTGGGGTTAAGTTGGCTACCCAAGCGATATATATGATCAAAGTGATCTAGAAGTCATGATGAAGTCGGATGTCTCAGGTCGAACTGCGAAGATATCGCAGCAAATCTGTAAACCATGACATAACGCATTTCGTTCTCTGAAATACATCCTGCTAATCTGCAGGAGTAGGTGTGTATGAACTAACTCAGAGACAGAAGAATAATAACATAGGGAGATGGTAAATCATAAACAGATGTTAACATAAACTTGAGTTAACTATCGCTTTTGCATATTTTCCTGTTATAGTACATCATAAACAGATGTTAGCAAAATAAATATTAACTATAGCTGCTGCATATTTTCCTGTTACAGCAGAAGTATGCAAATTTTGTGAGTCCTCAGACTGAGACTATTTTGTGTGGAGCCAATTAGGTTTCTTTATTTCATGGAAGCTTCAAAGGAGAGTATAACGTAGTTGTCCTTGAGAACCGTGAACGACCTCAGCTGTCGGTGCGTATAGTTATATTTAATATCCCTGATGGGCTAGTAAAATGGTTTGAGGGGGCGTATTTTTCACACTTCTGTGTTACAAGATGGCAATATTATTCTCCCGTTTACACATTTCAAGCGTGCACAAGAGTAGAAAACATATCTCCAAAATGCCGATCAGAGATCAGAAATTAAGCAACATGTTTGTCCCAAGGATCCCATTTCCCAACTATTTCCAGTGCTTTTCAGTTTATAGTTCTTAGAATTTCACAATAGCAAACTTCACTTCTGGTCCAGATCTTCACATATGCAGATGTTATACATGACACGGAGCTCTATAGAAAAGAATATGGTAAGAAATTTTGCCATGTCACAGCAAGGGTCGGCTGTAAATATAAACATTTTTTGAAGTATGTATACAGTACTAAAATGTTTTCTTTATAATTTTGTGAGCTTCAGTGCTGACAACTTGCCCAAACTGGATATAACATTCTGAGTTTGTGAGCTTCAGTAGTGACAACTTGCCCAAACTGGATATAACATTCTGAGTTTGTGAGCTTCATTGTGACAACTTGCCCAAACTGAATATAACATTCTGAGTTTGTGAGCTTCAGTAATGACAACTTGCCCAAACTGTATATAACATTCTGAGTTTGTGAGCTTCATTGTGACAACTTGCCCAAACTGAATATAACATTCTGAGTTTGTGAGCTTCAGTAGTGACAACTTGCCCAAACTGTATATAACATTCTGAGTTTGTGAGCTTCATTGTGACAACTTGCCAAAACTGAATATAACATTCTGAGTTTGTGAGCTTCAGTGGTGACAACTTGCCCACACTGTATATAACAGTCTGAGTTTGTGAGCTTCATTGTGACAACTTGCCCAATCTGGATATAACATCATGGGTTTGTGAGCTTCAGTGGGAACAACATTCCCAAACTGGAGGTAACATTGTAATTTTGTGAGTTTCATTGTTGACAGCTTGCCCAAACTGGATATAACATTGTGAGTTTGTGAGCTTCAGTGGTGACAGCCTGCCCAAACTGGAGACAACATTGAGAGTTTATGAGCTTCGATAGTGAAAAAATTTCACAAACTGGATATAAAATTCTGAAGACAATTTCCACGAGTATTGATAGAAAATGTATATGCTGTAAGTGAAATCCAAGTAATGTATGTGTTTACAACCGACCCTTGCCGTGATGCCGCTTATCCCGTGATATGTCTTTCTATCTAGAGACCCCAGCATAAATCGCACTTTTGTACTTCTGTAACAATTCCAAAGTGTTAGAGAATTCCAAATGTCCCACCGATGTAGAAAAAAGTCAACATATATGGCAGAATAATGATGAAATAGTTTATCCAGACGTATATGATACACTTAGCCCCCCAACGATCCCAGCTACTGCTGCACTAGAATGATTTTCTTCGGAAACCACACTCTCATTCATAGTCTCTTACTCCCAACATAAACAGGCCTATGAGACAAAGATCCTTACTCGCTCGGGTGTCAGGGTTCCGATATCATAACTATGGAGGTCCTGTTCTTTTGTGAGAAAGATACCATAGGTTGTCAATAGCTTCATAATCACAGCTAAAGGATTTCACCAGTGAGTCGATGTATCAACACGGCAACCATCTTGTCTTACACACCAGCGTAAAATTTGCCAGTATATATTATTCTTGACCTGAAATCTTGACAGTCTAGTTGGTTTTTGTTAAGAATAACCGGAACACGTTACTCAAATGTGGCCTCATCACGTGATATCAATACATCTTTTTTAATAGTAGGTTTGGTTTCATTGAGTTTCCGTAACGCGGTGATAAAAAACGCGAAGCGTCTGCTAGCGCTGATTCGATCTTCGCGTAACCCACTGAGAGCGTCCCCCCCCCTAAAGTGTTCCAGTAGAGGGGGAAGGGGGGAGACCTCACATTGTGTTACTCGAAGATGCTGCGTTGTATGCACCTGTATCGAAAGTTCCTTACGTTACATAATGTATGAGATTAGCTCCGAAAAACAGTAGGCCATATCTGCTTAATATGAACTGAATAACCCTTATAATATTTCCCTAATGGTGTATATGAATTTTTACAGACCAACTATGGCGCTGTGGATGCGGTGACGCCAGAAAGAACATTCATCTTCCTCTATATTACTCAGCCATCGATTTGATCTCTTCATCATGCGACCAGCTGTTCACGCCAGTTTTCTCAGGTATGTTACATTCTTCTGATCTGAACTCATCTACCACTAATAAACTAATTAGTACAATAGATTGTTCCATAACATAGGATTTATCCTTTTATGAGTACGTTATATTGTTCCTTAACACTGAGTATTTATCCTTCTAAACTAATGTACATGACAGTTTAGTGTCTTGTAAAAATTAGCATGAGTAGAAAATGGAATGGGACAATAAGGATAGTCTTGATAAAGTGGAGCTATGTACACAAATCTAGATATAAGCATGGTACGGTATTTGTTACGTGGCAGTAGCACTCGGTCGCAAACAGTCATTGGAATGATTGTCAAAAACAATACTGCAGGGAACTGTCGAGGGTAGAAGAAGCAGAGGAGGGAAAATAAAAGCATGGACAGACTACATCAAGGAATGGACAGGGCAAGACATTTCCACACTCATCCTCATCGCTGAGGATAGAATTCGCTGGAGGAGATTGTGTGCTGAGGCATCCAATGTAGTACCCGTACAACCCTGAAGGGTTACGGGTTTATTGATTGATTGATATTACGCTGGTACGTTTTCTAGCTATATTGATAAATGTGGTTCAAGGACGTGATGTTCAATTTAACAATTTTACTCCAATAGCAATCAAACACGTTTAGAAAACTAAGAGTACTGCAGAGGAAATCCTGTCAGTTTCTTACAACCGCCTGTTACTGTGACGTAGATAATTCTATAGTTAGAACTTTATTTATAAATAGTTTTTTTTATATATAACTTGTTTATATATAACTACTAAAATCGCATCTTATTCATTGTTTCTTGAGAATATACACGTTGAAAAAATGGACTAAAATCTGCATCTTTGTGGTTGAAAACGGAAAACGTGTTGGATTAGTTTGCAAAGCGAGTATCATGGTAGTCAGAGCGGACCTGGTTCAAATCAAGTTTGCTGCCGTACATTTTTTTTCAATAATAATAAATTCTAAATGTTTCTATATTTTATTAATAATGTTTATATATATTTATCGATCAAACCGGGACGTATAGTAACTCTAGTGATGTGGTCAACATTACAGAATTCGGTATTTGTGAACTTACTACAGTTGAATTGATTTGAAAATCGAAGGGAAGTCATGGCTGGTTTACTAAAATGCAACTATCTGACATTCAATTGAAATGTAATTATATCTCTGGACGCTAGTCCATTTTGGTTATATCTGGGCGTTTCACCATCAAATCGAGCAATCATTACGAACTCAGACTTCATTCAATTTATGACAATCTAAGCGATAAGTATGTGTCAATCAATCAAGTGCCATGCCGAATAGTGTAGGCGATCATGTTTCTCCACGACTCTCTGTCTCTTGTGTTGTCAATAAACTCGGTTCGTGAGCTTCTACCGTGCCACAATACATGTCGATCTAGTAATTTTTCTCTTTGTCATCCCCTATCTCTTCTCCCCTTGATTTTTCCAGTGGTTATTAACTGTGTTCTTCTCAGCACATGCCATAGAAACCTTAACTGTCTGCCCCTAATGTTTGATATGATTGATCGTTTTACACCAGCATCAATGAGAACATTTGCATTAGTTTTCTTAGATGTCCATGGTATTTTTTATATACTTTTCTTAAGTATGTGCATGTGTTGTATATCGACATGGCTATTGTCAGTCACTGGTGCTTCTTATTTTTAATACAGATATTCCATATATATATATATATATATATATATATATATATGTTTGTTTGTTTTTCGTTCGCTCCATTGTAACCATCACGGATATCCGTGCGATTTCCGCCGGGAGCGTGATTACGTTGTGCCACCGTTATGCGCCTTGTAGGCCTAGCACATCCGATTTCGGCATGCCTTGACAATTCGGGTGGGCTACACTTAGCCTGTGACAGCCTCTATATCTGTCTCCAGGCACGCGTAGTGGAGATTCTTCGCCCAGACGATATTTTGCTCTCGTCTGACTCGAACGAGGTGTTCCACTGTCTATGAACTTGCCTCGTGTAATTGGACGTGCTGTGCCTGTGCCCATTGGGTACTGAACCGTTTCTCATCCGTGAGCCTGGTTCCTTAAGGGGAAGAACTCAACAGAGGAGTTGGACCCTGGCTCTTTCGCCCTCCTAGCCGAGGTGTCATTCACCGACATCGTGTACCCCTTGTCCAAGTTCGAGTCTCACTCCACGCGTTTGGGGGCAAGGCGTTCTCGAGCTGAGCGTCCTTGTCCCAATAGCGCCTGAGCCCAACAGTTACTGAACCCTTTCTCTCTTCAAGCGTATTTCCGGAATAGGAAAACCTGATAGTAGAGTTGGGCCAGGGCTAAATCGTTGTCCCTTTTGTGCCTATGCGCATCGAGTACGGAACAATTTCTCTTCGCGAGCATATTTCCGGTTTACGAAGGCTCGACATTAGAGTTGGATTAGGTCTTCTTGCTTTACCAAACGCCAATGAATGGGTCTAGGTCTCTGCCTGTAAGGAACACATGTACCTAGAAGCTCGTCTCGAGCTGACGTAGCTTGTAGTTCCCCTTTCCTAGGAATTTTCCATTTTATATTTGCAGTTCGCGCTGCCCTCTAGCGCTGTTCTGTCCTTTCATTGTTTCATTGTACTCGGTATGAAATCTATGTCTCTCGCCATGCATCTACCTTTACGTGCATTTTACATTGGCCGCCCCTCCAATGTTCGGACTGGACTGACTAGCTTCACTGTATGTCGACAGTGTCGCTATATGTGGTGCTGCTGGTGGTGTCGGAGATATTGTCTGTCTCTTGTGCAGTCAAATCTCTTTCCATCTGCTACCTCCACATTCTCGGACACGATCCCCAAATTATTTGGCCAGAATCAGCACGAGCTGCTGTATTTCTGTTTCCAGGGTGCACCGCGTGGAGGTACATTTGGGATATATATATATGTCCCGTTCAGAGTCGAGAGGTACAAAAGCGTATGTAACGGCAGAAGTATCATGTTCAAGTCCCGCCTCTGACAAAATCCGAAACGTTCAGAACACAATAGCAAACCACTTAAGTATTGCCTAAAATCTCTATACATCCAGAAAATGCTGTTTTGATGGTTACCTCGTAAATATGATATAGTACCTTCGTATGATCCATGTCAGAAAACAACCACATACTGGAAAAGGGTATCCACGTTGACTTAATTGGCAAGCAGAATGTCTGCAGACGGTGACTTAATGAAAGAAATAGACACACGCATAGCAGTCGCAGCAAGCACATTCACTAAACTAATGAGCATCTGGAAATCCAAAGACACAGGAAGAAACACCAAGTTAAAATTATACAACTCCTGTGTTATTCTATAGTTGGCTTATGGTAGTGAAAGCTGGAAATCAACACAGATAGCGCAACAAATGTTAAATATTTTTGAAAACCAATGTCTCCGAATATTGTTGAACATAAAATAGAGCGATTTCATCACAAATAGCGACCTAAGAAGTAAAACACACCGAGAATATGTTTCAAATGTTATAAGAAAATGCAGATGGAAATACCTGGAACATGTTCTTAGACTAGATGGAAACAGCAAGCCTTTATGTGGACACCTGAGGGGAAAATAAACAGAGGAAGACCTAAAATTATCCTTTAAAGAAAACATACGTAAGGAAGGGGAAATAATAGGTTGCAAGTCCATACAAGAACTAAAAGTACACTCAGTAGACCGCAACGCATGGAGAATCAAAACATCTACACTATGTGCCGTCTGTGACACGAAAGGAACTAACTAACTAATGACCCAACTCATGCGGTTGCTTCTGTGGATCTCACCAAAAGACGACTAGACAAACCACCCATGCAACAGAAAACCTTAGTAGATGACACGCCGTTATATCGAAGCTCTCTTATGGAAGCTTTATAGCATATCATCTATACAATTATAGACCCCCATCTGAGTAGAAGGCTCCTTCAATAGGCATTGCACTAAGCCGAATGCTGAAGTCTCAAGGGTATGAAAGAAAGCTCAGAAAAACCACACCACTGCACATAGGAAGTAAGAGCTAATAGCTCGCAATTCCTGAGGTTCTCAAACAAACAACTGACCCATGTCATGTGACATCATGTCTTTCCACAACTTTCTTTTTCGCGGGATGTCAATCATTTCCGATGCCAATGTTCTGCCATACAATATATAAATATTGTGTTTATAATGACGTTGTAGGCTCGTGCTACATAGGTCCGCAATAAGTTAGTATGTAGTAGTAGTACCAATGTATGGCTTTGTAGAGCCCCGATGTAAATATTTATTGTTGCTGTTACGTGACTCTAAATGTGCAGTCATGTGATACATAGAACGCATCTTAATCGATGGCTTTGAATCTTAATTTTCTTAAACATTTTCTTAACTCATCGACTGTTTATGAGATATATTTTCTTCTGTTGGATTCATTACCTGAAAATGCGTCCAAACTTTTTAAGAAACAACCCATACATTATTTAACGAAGCGAACTTTCGTTATAGGCGCATAAAACGCAGCAGCTATCGATCTGCGTACAACATACTCAGAGCCCCCCGCTCTCAGTGCGTTGCGAGCAAATCGAATTACTGGTAGCAGACGATGCGTGTTTTTTTATCACCAAGTCACGGAAGCTGTATGAAATGAAGCCTAACATTAAAAAGTTGGAATGTGTGGGACAGGTCTCCCCGAAATGAACCTTCTGTTATCCCTACAGTGACTAAAAAAGAATCATTGACTTTATGTACAGGTTGCCCAGACTTTTTAAGTTGTATCGATAAAATAGTCATGTTGTCTATCATTGATATAATTACCTTCCAGTGACCTCCTTGGACTGACAGCAGCCTCAAATTTCAACATTTTTCTCCGTGGCGTTCCTTCACGTCTCCTTGGCCCATCAGATGATCATATGGCCCCCTCTTCAAGAACCATGGATCTACATTGCGAGTAATGATATTAGTGTGTGAAATAATCGATTTAAATTCATTCATAAGATGACATATTTCGTCGTTAACCACAATATCTATTTTGCTTACGTTACAGAAACCGAGGTCTGCACCAAAAGAGAAGAAAAAGCACTCATGTTTTCTCTCCCAAACGTTTACTATTCATGGTCGTGTCTGGTGTTCTGTTGTTCATCCCAGGTCTAGCGTTGACAATTGTGGGCCTGCATAACAATGAAGCAGACTACGAAAACATGGACAGTGTACAGAGAATGTGAGAATCGTTTTTTTAATTTAATTATTTAGTTTCTAGAGGTTGTCGATAAATTTTTTGTGGACTTAATTATTGACCCCCCCCCCAAAAAAAAACCCATTGTCAACAACTGTCATGAATTCAGGAGCCCATCCCTCACTTAATTCTTCTGGTATGGTTCATATCGTGTGGCGGTGGTCATCATGTCTTTCCACCGTCTTCTATTTTGTGTGTTGTCAATCATTTCCGATATCGATGTTCACCCATGCCACAATGCTAGGTTGTCAAGCATCTTCTCTTTTACCTCTCCCCCTACCTCTTTTGTTCGTCAACTTACCTGTTGTTACAAACGTGTTCCATCTTTCTTCTTCTTCTCATGACGTTGTGTGGACATGAAATTTGCTTTGCGTTAATGCTTACAATAGGTTGCGCTTTCTTTATGTGAGGGCATTGCCCATCCGTACTAGGCGGGTTGTCTTAGCTTTTGTGTCTATAATGGCATCCTCTGCGTAGCACATTTAAAGTGGTGGCCAGTTCTGACAAAAATCTCAGCTGCTCACTGCTTCTATAGATTATCTCCCTGCTGCGATTTCACGTAACCTTGATCGAGGGGCTAAGCGAGTACTGCCCTTGAGGTATCCCGCAGGCTATAGAAAAAGAAGCGTCCTATATCTCATCTCCTGTTGGTAGTGTATCGCTACCCAGCTTGCTTAATTCTCTCCACATAAATGTACCCCTCCCCCTCCCTAAAAAGACATTTTGTGAAGAAAATGACACAAAATATATATGTTTTGTTTCATATTTTTACAGGAATGTTTCAAATTCAAACTATTTAATTTGTGTATACAACATTACACCCCCATACACTTTGTCAATAACTGTCGCTCTTGTTAATATCCCCCTCCCTCCCAATTGTCGACACAATGTATGCACAGTCTCTGCAGTAGTTTTCAGAAATTTGAAGTTTAAAAAGTATAAGTGAAATATCTCAATATTGTATCCAATGCCGGTCAGTTCCTCTTTTACCAAATTTGGCACACAGGGCGGATGTCATAGTTCTCCGTGCCTGTCGGTCAGTTGCCAAGGATTGGAGGTCTTGTGCATTTATGCCTGTTGATTTTAATTAATTCATAACAGTTCTTCTGAGCGCTGTTTTTGGTCATTCCTTGTTTTTTTGTTTTTTTTCCGTTTGGTGTCATCATGGAGACTTGTCGTGGAATTATGTCTTCCTTCATTCTAAGTATGTGGCCGGTGTATGTCCAGCGGCGTTTTCTGATACTGTTCGTCCCATACTCTTGTTTTGTCTCCTCTCTTGGTATGTTGCTTTATTTGTAGCCTTTTCTAATCCAACGCAGTACTGATTCTAAAACATTTGGCTACATTCTGAGGCTACATTCTGAGTTGATCGCAGGAATAGCGTGCTCATATTTACATAGTGTCATCTCTCCATAATTTTGTAATTGTTTATACAAATGATTACCAGACATGCAAGTTATCACAAAGGGTTTTAAAGCCGTAAAAGATTGACTTCACTGTACTCGGTTTCCCATATGTACTCCGTCACTCTCAAAGCGGCACGCCGCCTGTCGAGAGTACCACTCATAGTACGTAACTCCGTAGCTTCAAGTGATAATCCACAGGGATCTCCGAAAAAAAAAATAATTTATAAACAAGATGACACGAGCCGAATTCGAACCCGTGACCGCTTAAACACAAGGCGAACAGCTTAACCACTACGCCAGGTATCACAATTTATTATAAAATAAATTATCACAATTTATTTGCTTGTCGTATTGAATCTGGATTCAGGTGACATTTTAAGGTTTATCAGAACTGAATCATCATCATCATTAAGTGCCGTCTCCGCAACGAAGGTTGGCTGCAACGTATCTCCAACATCGCCTGTCTCTTGTCTTGGTGGAGCACTCTGCTAGACTGTAACCTGTCCATCGTGTAATGTTACTCTCCCACTTATATCTCTGCCTACCTCTTGCTCGCTTCCCTTTGACTTTACCCTCAAGTAAGGTCTTCAATATAGTGTCATGTCTTTTAATGTGTCCAAAGTATTTTATTTGCCTGATCTTTATTTCTCTTAGTAGTTCTTTCTTCATATTAAGTGTCTTTAGCACCTCTTTATTAGTTTTCTTCTCTTTCCATGATGTTCTCCCTATTCTTCTATATGCCCACATCTCAAAGGCATCAATTTTGTCTTCTAAATGTTTATTTAGTGTCCATGTTTCTGAGCCATACATTAATATGGAATAGATGTAGCATTTTATAATTCTCATTTTTAACTTGTTTGTAATTTGTTTAGATATTAATAATTTCCTCATGCCATTGAAGGTACTTTTAGCCATTCCTATTCTCCTTTTAACTTCTGTTTCACATCTGCCATCATTTGTGACTATGTGTCCAAGATATTGATGTTTTACCGGTTGTAGTTTCTCTCTCTGTATGTTTATGTTTACCTCCTGTTCTTCTGTGTCTTTGCTGATTATCATGGTTTTTGTTTTTTGAATATTTATATCCAGTCCATATTCATTACTTGATTTATTGACTTGATCTATTAGTCTTTGTAGTTCATGTTCACTTTCTGCTAAAAGAACAGTGTCATCTGCATATCTCAGGTTGTTTATTATTTTCCCATTGATATTGAGTCCTGGCATTTCTTCTATATTTTTAAAGATATTCTCTGTGTAGATATTAAATAGGCTTGGTGATAAAATGCAGCCTTGTCTTACCCCTCTTCTGATTTCTATGTATGGAGAGTAAGTGTTTTCACACCTTATTGATGCAGTTTGTTCCCAATATATATTTCGAATCAGTCTGATGTCTTTTCCATCTATGCCTATTTCTTGAAGACATTTTATTAATTTTTCATGTTGGACTCTGTCAAAGGCCTTGATGTAGTCTATGAAGCAAATATAGATACTTTTTTGGACTTCTATATATTTATCTATCACTAGCCGGATACTCAGTATAGCTTCTCTGGTTCCTTTGTTTTTCCTAAAACCGAATTGTTCTTCACCGACCTCCATGTCTATCTTGTTCTTAATTCTTTCATGTATTATCTTGAGAAGTATTTTAGTTAGATGGCTCATTAGACTTATTGTTCTATATTCTGTACAGTCCACAGCCCTGGGCTTCTTAGGTAGTGGTATGAATATTGATGATGTTAGGTCTTTAGGTATATGGCCTGTTTCGTATATGTCATTGCAAATTTCTGTGATAGTATCTACACCAAACTCATTAAGAGTTTTTATTATGTCTGCTGGTATGTTGTCAGAGCCTGCAGCCTTTCCACATTTTATTGAGAACTAAATACTCCATGATTATAGTTTGTCATTAATGTCACGTTGTGGCAGGCTGGATCAATTTGGATGTCATCTTGTGGCAGGCTGGGTCAATCGGAATGTCATCTTGCGGCAAGCTGGATTATTGATGTGATGTCACATTAAGGTAGGCTGGATCCAGGATAGGGGATGTCTTCTTGTGGCAAACTGGATCACTGATGGAAATGTCATATTAAGACATAATATTAATGTAAAATAAATGAAGATACTATCTTGGATTTCCTGTACGATATTTCAAGCAAGCTAACAGGGGGAAAATATGAGTTAACTGTACCATATTTCAAGGAAGCTAACAGGGGGAAAATATGAGTGATATGTACAATATTTCAGGCAAGTCAACAGGGAAATATGAATGAGCTGTACAATATCTCAAGTGAGTCAACAGGGAAATATAAACAACAACGTGGTTTCAACAATAACAGTGGTAGCAATGTGATCTGAAACACTAAAATAACAATGACATGAAAGGAATATGTGCATAACTCTTGAATGAAACAAGCAAGACCACATGTCCCATCTGTCATGAACGCAGACGACGGCAGAAGAAGAGATTAGTATTGAAATTTAGTGTTAGAATAAAGTTAGCACCTCTCCTACTTTCATTTTCCAAATCACCATTCAAACATTTTTTCAGGTTCTAATCACGACTGCTAACTTCTTATTTCTTATTCACCCCCACCCCATACATTTACATTCCGAATAAGTTCTGGAAACTAAGAAATATTTTCGACGAACGCATTGAAATTCCTAACAGAAAATGAACTGGTCCAGGCAGTATTCCAACAGAAACTATCGAAATACCAAGTGACAAACATGTCACCGGAATTAATGTATAAATTGATAGCTAGAATATGGGAGTAAATGTATGGAAAGATATTCATTTTTTATGAGAGTTACCCGAGGGCAGGTTGTGTATGCCAAGGAAACATTTGATCGAGATGAGAATTATGAAGGTCAAGGAAACATTTGAACGTATGAAGGTCAAGAAAAAAATGATCAATTGATTCTGATCTTGTGGAAGTAGTTAAACAAAACGAGTTATATATGCAAATAATAACTTCTGCGTTCATTCTTACACTCATGCAAAACATCAACATGTAGTAATGCACAATAAGATAAATAGGTTACTATGAATACCTAACTATGAACATATCTAGATAAAAAGGTATATAAGAAATATGCAATAAAACAAAAAATTATAATTTTCCTACGTTGCGGTCCTATTTGAGCCTTTTTCAAGAAACACACACACACAAAAGAAAAAAGACACCAAACCGTAAATATATTAACAATCAAGATGACTAGATCCTGTCTCTCATAACACAGAAAATATGACCTTGTTTCTCTGTTATGAGAGACAGGATCTAGTCATCTTGGCTGTTAATATATTTACGGTTTGGTGTCTTTTTTAGTTGTTGTGTGTGTGTGTATGTGTGTGTTTCTTGAAAAAGGTCCCAATAGGACCGCAACGTATGAAAATTATAATTTTTTGTTTTATTGCATATTTCTTATATACCTTTTTATCTATATTTGTTCATAGTTAGGTATTTCTAGTAACCTGTTTATCTTATTTTGCATTACTATTTGTTACTTTGGTTACTGCGGCACCATCCACTTTGTCGGACGCCCTCCAACCATTTGGTTATTTTTAAACAACATGTAGCTCGGAGAACGGAATGCATTGCGTCATGATTTACAGCTGTGCTGCTATATCTGCGCCTTTCGGTTTTACACATCCGATTTAAGAGTGGTTTCTGTGACACTTTAACCGTATATGTAAACGGGCAGCTAACCCCACCCCATAACCTCTTTAGTCGCATCTTACGATATTCGTAGACTGTAAACAGTGTAAGCTATTATTTGCACCACATTCGGACCCGTCAATGTACTGACGGACGTATAATAACAATTTATGTAATTGGATAAAAACACCAAGAAAAAGGCAAGACGTCAGGAAACAATATACAACTATTAATAATAGTGCTTGCATATAACACAAGTTTTGTAGTAGTTTTACGAAGACCAACAGACTATTTAACTATGTGGTACATGAACGAAATCATACAAATAACAATATGCAAGACAATTTCAACGTTTAAAATTTTCAGTCTTTATCAAGAAAATACCATGGACTGCCATAAAAACTAATGTAGAGGTGTTAAAAGAGTTAAATGCGAAACTGACCTTAATCAACAATATAAGAAAAAGGCAATCTTCTTTTTTTTTTTGGCCACTTCATGAGACAGGCAGGTTTAGAGAACACGTGAGAAAATATTAGACAGTTTGACAACCTGGCACAGAAAGGAAACAACAACGACTTTGATACATAATACTGTGGACAGATAGCTGTGGAGAGCCATGACCGCCAACGCCACCCGGCATGTCACCTGATGACGATGATCAAGAAAATACAAAATAAACCGTCAACAAACAATAAAAACTAGTAAAAACAGTAGTACTATCACAGATTTACTAGAACGCAGACATTAAACAGCACGATGTCCAAGGTGACAATAACATAATGTACACTAGTAGACCTACGCATATTTTTCTCTCAAGCTTATACAGTTATTGGCACGAGCTTCGCATATGAGTGGTCCTGGGTTCATTCCCGAGTTGAGGTGGAAATTTTTCTCAGATCGCAACGACTTCCGGGTCGAGCCAGCCTTAAATGGGTACCGGATTAATCCTGGAAGTAAAGACTGCGAGGGAAGGGAAATGGCTACCGCCTTCATTTGCAGAGCCACTGAAATGTGAGATCGCTAACAAATCACATCCCTACGGCATTAATAAATCATATTGGTTACTTCACTTATTTTACAGTTATATACGTATACACAAGTAGGCATACACGTATTTTTCTCTCAAGCTTATAGTTATATAGTTGTACACCAGTCTTACCAATTCACAATTATTAATAGTACTAGCATAGGTACATTTGTTGTTTTATTTATTTTTCATTGTGTCTGTTCTGATTTGTGATGATAATTGTATAATAATATCGAAGCAGTGCTAATTTTTACTGTTTCCATTCAATCAGAATGTACCAGGCAATAGGTCCATCAATGGGCACACTGGGTATTGTTATTATGTTCGCTTCCTGTATCTATTTCAACTGTTACGGCACGACACCGCAGACACCTGCTCCACTAAACAGTCAGGTAAACTTGAGAGTAAACTAGATGTTTTAGTGTAGTTCAATAAACACATACATTATTTACTTTAATTACTGATAATAAAGTAGTAAATTACAACATACAGCCTTATTATAAGAAGATATTTACTTACACAAGCACTTGTGTTGGTTGGTGTACATGACTATATTGACGACATGTGAAGAAACTCAACCACTTTCCCACAACTTGTAGACATACCAACATGCAACAGAAAACCTTAGTGGATGACATGTCGTTATATTAAGGTTATCTTCTTAGAGAAGCTTCATGGCACGTCATCTATACAATTATGCTTTTATTTTGTTGTTGAAATATGTTTCATGTTTACCTGAATATATATGTATGCACCCTCTGTGGTTGGGAGGGAGCCAGAGATGTACTTTGCAGCACTGGGGAGGAGGAAACTGACATCACTGCTTTTTCCTGTGGCTGAAACCCATCATAGAGAAACAGTGACTCAGGACGTGACAATCCTTTTGACTTGAACATTTGGTTGCATGCCTGGAGCAATAGAGAAGTTCGGCATAACCAGTAGTCAATTGGTGGCGGGGAATGAGCACAGTGAACCCTATCTTAGCTACAGTGGCTCGGAGCAGTACATAGGTTGAAACCTACCTTCCTGGAGGTGTGATAGTTATTCTCTGGCTCTGTCCCGGGGTGGGCCAAAAATCCACAGACTTCGCAGCAATATAATGCCATTTAATGGCATTAGGTCAAAGGGCATGAGCCCATGGACCGCTGGATCAGCAACCAACCAACCAACCAACCCAAAACTTGTCTCAAAAACGTTATGTACATCTGATGGCAGGACAAGATTATGGATAAAACTGTCCCTGGCAGAGTTGGTATCCCTAAAACGGATACTGTTCTGATGCAGTCACAGATTCGTTGGGTAAGTCATGTGGTACGTATTTCAGATCATCACCTACGAAAGATACTTCTTTATGGTGAGTTGCAGAAAGGAATACATTCTCAAGGTAGCCAGAAGTAGAGCTGACAGAAAATGAAGATCTAACTGATAGATTTTGCCATAAACCACGATACATGGATAGATGCAGCACGAAATAAACCTGCATGGTGCTATACAATCAGAAATAGTGCATAATTTTGTGAGAACCGGAGAAATGTAGAAGGATTTTGTCTTCATTTGTCCGTTCTGGTGACTGAGTGCACGGTTTGAATGGCTTGACAAAATCGCATCATTTTTTTAGATGCGGTTGGTCAAGTGCGGAAGAACGCGTGTGCAATAGTTTCTAGGCGATTTGGTGTTGTTGAACGGACTGGTTCAATTCCCGTTAGTCTAAAGAATTTTTGTAATTGTCCTCTGGCTTCCTACTTAAATTTACTTGTATAAACAATTATTTGAACCAAAAATTGTATTGTCTATATATGTTATCCATGTTTACAAGAAGACCTATCGGCCCTTGTATAACTAATACGGATATTATATGTTATATGTTTGTTGTTACTGAGGATATTTCAATACCTGTACGGGATGTTTGTTGTTGTTGTAATAAGCCTTGTCTCGATTGGTCCGTTCTGGTGATTTTGAGTGCACGGTTTGAATTGCTTGACAAAATCGCATCTTTTTTTGTAGATGCCGTAGGTCAAGTGCGGAAGAACGCGTGTGCAAATTGTTGCTAGGTGATTTGGTGCCGTTGAACGGGCTGGTTCAATTCCCGTTAGTCTCATGTATCTTCAGGTCTGTCCATGTAATGTCACTATCATTGAGTAAACTAATCATCTATCTTCCAGTCTTCTCATGTAATGTCACTATCATTGAGAAAAGTCATCATCTATCTTCCCAACGTTGTTATAGTATATTTATTCAATGCCTTCTATTTCCACATGAGTTCAATATTATTGCATGTTTTGTAGTTCAATTATTTTTCCTTCATCAGAGTATGCTATGATCAATAGATTCCTATTTCCTAGATACAATGAGCAGGCACTCAGATTCATGAATTATTAATAATTTCATAAATTGTTTCATGAAAATTACTTCGCCGATTAGTTCATTCACTAAGAGTGCTTTGTGGCGAAATGGTACAGAGTACGTCTATGACGACCAAGGTACTGAGTTCGATCCCCGCCACAGGTATTTGAGCATCCGTACCGTTAAGATAACAATGGCAAATTACTCAACGTATTTATATGATTCACTTACAAGCGCTAGTGTGCTGCCGAGGCTAGAAAGAGGAGCACAGAATAACACCACCGCCACCCTACCTGCCACGCAAGTCGTAAGGAGCTGTTCGTAAATTACGCAAACATTTTTGGAGGGTGGGGGGGGGTTCTTCTGAAAATGATCAAGGATCCCGTCAAAAATACATGTTTAAACACCAATTACATTGAATTTGTAACATTTTCATAAAAATATGAAGGGAAAAAACGTTTTATAACAAAAATTACGTCAAGTAATTACAGAAAAATTGCGGGGGGGGGGGGGGATCTTGATAGTTGTTGACATGGGAAGGGGGGAGGAGGTGTTAAACATTGACACAAATTTTTGACATAATTTATGAGCTAAGGTGACCAACGTGGTCTTTATGTTCAATTTACCTGTCACCTCTCATAAAGGGTCAGTGAACTCAAAAGCCATCCTGAAAAAGGAAGTGCTATTCCCAAAGGTACAAATATCACAGCCATGCCGTCAACCTGGTCACAACTCATTCCTTTCTGTAGACAATATACTGCGAATATGCACAAGTTTGAGAAGGAACACAAAACAATAAAAAGGATGATTCCGCGAATTGACTATGTTCTGTCATCGTGCTCTATAAGCGGGCATATAAAAGTGTATTTTTATTAATTCATTGTTGAAATGACTATGCTCTGTTAGCGTACATATAACAGTGTCTTTTTATTAATGCATTGCTGAAATGACTATGCTCTGTCAGAGTGCATATAAATGCATTTTATATTTTTGTTCCATAGCAACAGTCACTCACTGAACATGAGCAGGACGATAAAGGCAGCATTCGTAGCAAACAGCGCGAACAAGGTCAACAAAACCAAACAAACCAGCAGCATAAACTATATAACGGTCGAAGTATTGACGTCCATACTCCAGACAGCGAGAAAAAACGAATGTTCAAAGAAGGAGGCACAGGTCCAAACACAAAAGCACCCCACAGGACATCTGATACTACAGACGATCAAGTCCCTATAGCCATGATAGAAGATACTTTTGTTTCAAATGAAGGACTGTAAGTCTCATAACACTCAAAGATGCCATTTCCTTTTTTTTTAAATCAAGTGCATTTTGTGCGTGTTTTCCAGTGGGTTTTTTTTATCTGTTTAACTTTTATTTTTATTTTTTTTCCAAATGTGCCACACACTCGAAACTATATTATTGTATATGATGTAAATGTTTTTCTGTTATACCCCGTGATGCTTGAGCTCCCGAGTCACTCCCAATATATGGACCATTCTTAAATATATATATATATATTCCTTAGACGTGACCTTTCGATAGTAACATATCTTCAAGCTGCGTCAGTCACTACGCATGATTGCAGGAGGCTACTCCGAACTTTGTATTATTTACTTATGCATACTATATGTGGCCAGCCAATGAACAACTCGAATTAGCCTCTCACAGTGACGTGAAGTAAGTTAATTCGAATGTTTATGATTGTCAGAAAGTCACGTAAAGAAGCAATTAACAATTGTGCGTCATACAGGAACTTAACGTGTGTAATCCTGTAAATTGTTCATATAATTTTGAAACATATCCGGTAGATGGAAACCGCGCGGAGTTAAAACATTATCCACTGAAGAAATCACATTGGAACATTGGCACAACATAGCTCTTCACATTTCCGGTAGATGGACGCCGCGCGGAGTTAAAACATTATCCACTGAAGAAATCACATTGGAACATTGGCACAATATAGCTCTTCACATTTACAGGTAGGCTTATTTGTATCATCATCAAACCCATAGCTATTCAGTGTGTTAGGGGTTGCAAATCTGGAAACATCAACACAAAAATCTCTCCATGTCTCTCTGTTATCAGTTCTTTATTTAACTGTGGAGAATCTTAACTCTGTCCAGTCTTTAATATTATTAATCTTCACTTTCCTTTTACAACCTCTTCTTCTCCCACCCGTAACTGTTTCCTGTATTGTAGCTTTGGAAAGGGAATCGTGTCATATATCGTGGCCAAACCACCCAAGTTAACGCGGTTTCTCATCGCCATGACAGGTTCTTTTTGACCTGCAATAATATTTTCGTTTCTGACGTTTATGTTGCCATTATGTTCTATAAAGGCCTATCAAGAATACACAATATGCTTCTGTAACATTTGTTTTCAAAATCCTGTATTATCTCCATTTTCATTGAAATAGTCCAACTCTCACATCTATACAGAATAATAAAAAATTCGTTAGCATATCCTATTCAGGACGAGGCTATCAACCCAGTATTTTTTAATTAAAAGGCTTTGCTGGCATCTATGTTAACTTTACCTACTACTTTATTCCCACATAAACTGTTCAGGGGAACAACATGGCATACCCAAACTTGGGATATAGACAATCAAATTGATTTTGTATTTGTATGTAGAAGATTTGAATCTTTCATTAATCAAACAAAGACCAGGTCATTTTCAGGAGCAGATACTATAGTGACCATGACATTGTAATGACGACTCAAGTTTCATTTCAAGAAGAGCTATCACAGTAACATTTCCTTTTTTTAAGATTACAGGGTTCAAAAGGCGTAGTAGATTTACATCATTGTACTTGGGTTACCGCATATATATTTCGTCTCTATCAGTGGAGCGGCCTGTCGCCTGACGAAAGTACCAGCTTCAAGCAATAATATCCAGTGTCTCCGAAAAATTCCACTTTAAAATCAAGACATCTTGTGAAGGATTCGAATCTGCGACCACTTCGACCAAGAAAACTCACTGCTCCAGATATCTCAAATTTATTCAAGGAAATTATGGGAGAAATATTTGCAGCGCTAGATCTACTAGAAGAAGGTGTTCCTTTACTGGCTGAGAATAGCCACAGCGCTTCTGGACAAAACGTCAAAAATACTAGGTAACAAAAAGTATTACGCAAACTTTGGGTCATCTTAAATTTATGGGACGACTGGAGATAAATGAAAACAAGCCAAGAAACAAAATTCTGCTGTACCATTGCAATATAGCCCAATAAATAAAACCATCAAAAGAAACATTGATGATAATTTTTTTGTATGCACGCAGTGTACAAACAATTATATTAGAGAATTCTTTTATAAAAAAAAAACAACGTTGGCAAGGCTGCATATTGTCTCCAACACTTTTCAATATCAATATGGAAAACAGTATGTGTGACAAAACAACAGGAGATTACCAAGTAAACAATCTATTCTTTATTTAGATAAGTTATCGATGGGGATCGACAACTTTGTAATCTTCGATTCGGCAATAACCTTTGATCTTATTGTTGTTTCGGAGATTGAATGTCAGAAACCTGTGTCAAGTTTAGAGATTACAAGTAAAATATATGACATAGACGAAAGATGAAAATACTGGTGACGAAAATGTATTTTTTCATGTTTCAAATAAGATCTAACTCAATGTTTACATATTAGAAGTTTCTACCTTTACATACATCGGATCATAGTAATGAAATCATGACGATTCTAATGTCGTGCATACTCGGATCACAGATATTCAATCATGACGATTCCAATGTCTTGCTTGCACCGGATCACAGATATTCAATCATGACGATTCCAATGTCTTGCTTGCACCGGATCACAGATATTCAATCATGACGATTCTAATGTCGTGCATACATCGGATCACAGATATTCAATCATGACGATTCCAATGTCTTACATACATCGGATCACAGATATTCAATCATGACGATTCCAATGTCTTGCTTGCACCGGATCACAGATATTCAATCATGACGATTCCAATGTCTTGCTTGTATCGGATCACAGATATTCAATCATGACGATTCCAATGTCTTGCTTGTATCGGATCACAGATATTCAATCATGACGATTCCAATGTCTTGCTTGTATCGGATCACAGAAATGCAGTCATGACGATTCCAACGTCGAAATCACGAAAATACTCGAAATGACTATGGTTGTTATGGCAAAACTGATTTAGTTTTTTAAAGTAAAATCACTACCTTGGTCAGGAACAATATATACAAATAACTGGTACTATCCAGTATTTTGTATAGATGTGAAAGTTGGATACTCACTCTGGATATAGAAAGAATGTTGCAATCACTTGAATAAAAGGAACTTGCAGGTCGACAGAAACAACTGTTTACAGTTGTGAAACGGGGTATGCTTTCTTGGTTCCGACGAGCAACTAGACACATTTTCCTTTCAACGATTATCATACATGGAACAGTTGAGAGTGGAAGGAGAATATGTGGACAAAAGAAACTCCAAGCGTGATCATATCAAATAATGATCAGTGCAAGATTTTTCGATACTAATCCGTATGAAAGAAGATAAAGACGTTAGGCGGGTTTTTTGTGCCGATATTTCCAATGTGGTACCCTTATCACTCTCAAGGGTTCATGTTTTTATTATTATCATTTTTTCGGTAGAACTGCCTATTTAATATGTTTTAACACTCTGTAAAACTGTCTTAACCATCTTGTGTATGTCTCTGTCAGATTGTCTACATCTTCAGCATCATCATCCTCTTCACATTGAAGGTTGGCTGCATGGACTTCTAATATCTTCTTTCTCTTGCCTTGGTAATGAATTCTGACAAACTGTATTTTGTTCATCTCATGACATGTCCTTCCCACTTGCAACTCTGTCTACCTTCAGCTCATATCAACCCTAACCTCTTAGTAAGGTCGTCATCACGGTGCTATCTCTGTTCATAAGTTCACATTTTTTTTTATATTTCTTAGAATTATATTTTCTACATCTACTTTCTGCTTTAATATCTTTCGGTTTTAACCATCTTTCTATGAAAGTCTTCACTTTCTAATCATTTTCTAACATCTCTTTCTTCCGTCCTTCGCCTCTTCATTATAGAAATATATGTAGGAAGTTACCAACTATTATATTCAGAGCTATTTCGCAAAGATGTTATCTTCTATATGTATGTTCATTGTCCATGTTTCTGAACCACACAGTAATGTACAGTAGATGCTATTGTAATATACCCTACTCAGGGCGTATTCTTTTTATTGTAAACACTAAGCATGTTTTTGTATTGTAAGGACTTTAAAGGGAATATTTTACGTTCAGTAGGCTGCCACCACTTTCTGAACAGTCCGAACACACGTTTTCCTTCAATACAACTGAACCTGATACTTTGTATATCAGAGGCACGCTCTGTACTTCTCCGCAATAGGGCTGGTAAAAAAGTAAATGTAACACTTTATAATTATGATTTATATTTTGTGATTTGTTTAAATGTTAACATTTTCCAAATGTCATTGAAAGCACTTTTGGTCATTCCTTTTCTCGATATTATATATTTGTATATACACTGCATTATTCATTATTTCGAGAACGTGCTTGATTGGCTTCAACATAATAAGCATTTTCTTTCACGGACTCACAAATCTGGATACAAGTGGCGGAAATTGAGTCGATATTTATTTTAAATATTGCAACCCATGTTCATATTAAAATATTCATGTTTTATATATATTTTACTACATGTACCAATGTTCTATATTTCTACTGTGCACTTTCTAAAAAAATATGTAAATTTCATGATCTAAGTCACTTTTATATATGCACTTTTGTGATTGTATTATCTCTACACGTGTATTTTCATAAGAAAATAGTTGTCATTTTATTCTTGCATGTATAACATAGAATAACCCATACAAATAAATAACTTTCAATGAGATGAGGTTATTTCACCTACAGGGTATCCACAAAGTTACATTTTTCAACAAGTTACGTAAAATTTGTTTATAGTTTGTATGTGTCACAAATCTAACATTGATTCTTCAGGTGACGATTCTGAGTGAGTTGACCTTCTGTAAGCGAGGACATCTTTTTTTTAACTCCCTGAAAAGTCTTTTGTCCATCGTTATTTTTAGCAGGCCTTTAAACTTTTTCCATACACGACTTTTCCAGTATTAGTTTTTCATGATGTTATATCTAAAGTTGCAAAACAGAACCAATCTCAGCGTTCTTGTTATAATGTTGTTTAGGAGCCAAACTTGTTTTATATTAAACGTTCTTAACGGTTCCCGATTAATCTTTTTCTTAGCAATAGTATTCTTCTTCTTCTTCTGCCTTCGTTCTCAAACTACTGCAGATTAGCAGGATGTAGTCCGGAGAACGGAATGCATTGTATCATGGTTTACAGCATTGCTGCGATATCTGCTCCTTTCGGCCTGACACATCCGACTTCAGCGTGGCTTTATGTCACTGACCCTATATGGGATGGGACAGTCAACTCCATCCCATAACCTCCTTAGTCGCCTTTTACGACATGCATGGACGGTAAACAGTGTTGCTATACTTTGCTCCCCTTTCGGGCCCTGGCAACACACGGGCGCAATAGTATTCTGAATATCCTTCTGTAACATTTTATTCTGAAAATAATTCTGTAGCATCTTATTCTGAAGGAAACAATTTCCTTTGCCACTACTTTATTACGTATCCTTGTTTTACAGCCATAGATTTCTAGAAACATGCGTGCTCTTATCACAAGTAATTTTTGCTTTCCCGCTGGTGTCATGCCAAAGATATTCCTTTTGGAAGTAATTTTGATATCGCTATTGCATTTCTTCTCTTTATTTCTGTCACATAATTTACTGCGCTGTTTTTATATTGCCTACGATAGAGATGTTCTTTGACTCAATGAACATGCTCTACAAAATTGAAACAGGAGTCGTCGGTGTTCACTGTCTGGACTTATTAACAAAATCTATGATCAGAAATAGTACTTTTATTTTCGTGACAGAACATGGGGGTGTTGATGGTAATGATCGAGCCGATACACTGGTGAGCATGGCCACAGTGTCAATAGATACTTCAATTGATCGATCTGACGTAGTTAACGCGTTATGCAACCTCATCCGCTCAGAAGATATTCAAAAGTGTAAATCCTACTCGTTCTCAATACTTTGTGAGATTAGTTTAAAGATCTGAACAGCCCGTAAAGAGACACATAATAGATATACGTACAGACGGATAAATTAGTGTCGAACAGGAACTGTCAGCCGCTACACTCTGATAGATTTACAACGGGTATCGGAGAGCCTATGGATCATCTGATGTGCGCTGATATAACTCGTAACTGCAGTCATGTCGCTCACAACTGTAGTCATGTCTCACAACTGTAGTCATGTCTCACAACTGTAGTCATCTCTCACAACTGTAGTCATGTCTCACAACTGTAGTCATGTCTCACAACTGTAGTCATGTCTCACAACTGTAGTCATGTCTCACAACTTCAGTCATGTCTCACAACTGTAGTCATGTCTCACAACTGTAGTCATGTCTCACAACTGTAGTCATGTCTCACAACTGTAGTCATGTCTCACAACTGTAGTCATGTCTCACAACTGTAGTCATGTCTCACAACTGTAGACATGCCTCACAACTGTAGTCATGTCTCACAACTGTAGTCATGTCTCACAGCTGTAGTCATGTCTCACAACTGTAGTCATGTCTCACAACTGTAGTCATGTCTCACAACTGTAGTCATGTCTCACAACTGTAGTCATGTCTCACAACTGTAGTCATGTCTCACAACTGTAGTCATGTCTCACAACTGTAGTCATGTCTCACAACTGTAGTCATGTCTCACAACTGTAGTCATGTCTCACAACTGTAGTCATGCCTCACAACTGTAGTCATGTCTCACAGCTGTGGTCATGTCTCACAACTGTAGTCATGTCTCACAACTGTAGTCATGTCTCACAACTGCAGTCATGCAGCTTACAACTGAAATCATGTCTCACAACTGTAGTCATGTCTCACAACTGTAGACATGCCTCACAACTGTAGTCATGTCTCACAACTGTAGTCATGTCTCACAACTGTAGACATGTCTCACAACTGTAGTCATGTCTCACAACTGTAGTCATGTCTCACAACTGTAGTCATGTCTCACAACTGTAGTCATGTCTCACAACTGTAGTCATGTCTCACAACTGTAGTCATGTCTCACAACTGTAGTCATGTCTCACAACTGTAGTCATGCCTCACAACTGTAGTCATGTCTCACAACTGTAGTCATGTCTCACAACTGTAGTCATGTCTCACAACTGTAGTCAT
Organism: Meghimatium bilineatum; assembly: GCA_034231615.1. NCBI lineage: Eukaryota > Metazoa > Mollusca > Gastropoda > Stylommatophora > Philomycidae > Meghimatium > Meghimatium bilineatum. The sequence continues at coordinate 25,053,610 of CM067321.1, forward strand.
GTCTCACAACTGTAGTCATGTCTCAAGATGTTCTTGTTCTTTATTTTGGCCAGAATACATCATGTTCATTCTCAACTGGAAAGCTCTTTATCTTCAGAAAAAAATGACTGAGTTCCGAGAACAAATGTCTTCATAGGATAACTAACATCCATTGGAGTGAATTCAAATCGAATGATAAAATCAGAGAAGAGACACATCAAAATTTCATCACATTTGTTATCAGAAAACGCCGTTGGTCCTACATCAGGCATGTCCTACGCGCAGACACCAACAGAATACACCACTAATCTCTTGAATGGATACCTACAGGCAAAAGAGCAAGGGGTAGACCAAAAGAAACACTCAGAAGAACAATACTTAGAGAAAGTAAAACAACCAATATTCATACTATTCAAAAACTGCACAGAATAGCTTTGAAAAGACATAAATGGAGATATCTTACCTCTGCCATATGCTCTAACTTCAGCGCAAAAGGAAAATGAATGAATTCTCAACGGAACTTCTAGCAGACCAATCAGTATATATGTGTATACAGAAGTGATACTGTGAAGTTTTGGTCAATATACTTGAGCACTGTAAGCTTTCTTTTCTTCATATTTTTTCCCTTATCAAAGCATGAGCTGCATCGTGGAATATAAAGTTCGTATTTTGCATTCATCAATGATATCAAATTAAATAATGTAGTCAGCATCAAGCCTACTGTCTTTACTTTCCAAGGTGATCTGGTATCAATTTTCTTAGGCGGGGTCCACCTATGAATGATTGGAGATATAGAAATATTTCCAGTTGAAATTTAATCTGGGATCACTCGACTAGGAAGCCAATGCACAAACAATGAGTTACCGCGCTCACCTCTTCATAAAATAGCACTCTTTTATTTTAAATGCATGGAAAGCTGCATTTGATTTCCATAAAACTTGTTTGTGTTCATGATGGGATATTTGAATATATTAGTACTGGCTTTTCAGATAAACAGAAACCACAGACATGAGTATGACAACATCGACAAATGAACAGTAACGAACAAATCACCATATTTAGACTGAGAACGGAATTTCCCGTTAGAAAAGCACATTTTTTACACTGAGTCAGCATCATTGAATCTAAGAGCCGCATCGGCAGAGCAACATTACAAACACCACAACACATAATACAGTATTGTTCGAACTTCGTTGTTCACAGAACGCCAATCTGTCCCACATGCCCATCTATGCAAAACAAATTGTCAGGAACGTACAACGCGCTAAAACAAAACGCTCGGTACATTAACAACTTCGGGAATGACCGTCTATAATATAAGATCTACTGCCTAAATAGATATCCAGCCTTCTTAATGACACATTTGACTATTTCTGTGATGTAGTTCTATGATTATACTGTGTACTAGATTCATTCGGAACCCGCCGTCCCATCAGGATGAAATTTATTGGGCATGTACCCTGATATGCCACACTTTGACAATGTGCTTGCCAACCCGGCTCATCTTATGGGAACAAAAGCGAGTATGACATCATACAGTACATAACCAATATTGTATGAATAAATAAATACGAATATCGCGGTGAAGGAGTAGTTCTTCATCTTCGTTGAGGAAAACCATTACGACCTCGTTAGATGTTGGTTCATTATAGCAACGTTGATCAGATTGACGATCGCGCTTGAAGACCATGTTTACTATTGGGATTCCTCCTCCAATTTGAGCAGCATTCTGAATCTCTGTTGTTTCGATATCATACATTAACTGATACGACTGTGTTAGTCTATTGTGTTGACGAAAAAAATCGATCAAGAATTTCTCTTTCGCATGTAACATTTGCTGCGTGTGCTTGTCGTCTGTTTCTTGAGTACTGTCCAAAACATACAACTGAGCGAACTGTTGAACGTTGTTGTTATGGTGGTTTGTTGTATCAGTCAATGATGCTGATTAAGTGCAAAAATATGCTTTTCTGACGGAAATCCCGTTCTCAGTCTAAATATTGTGATTTGTTCATTTCTGTTCAATATGAGGTTCAATGATAAGTTGTCCATGAACATTTGAAACATTTGTACTGCGACCTTGACAATCCGTGATTTTTGCTCCCATTGACGCGAAAGAAAGAGTGCTATTATAAGAGCGAATATTCTCGCGAAAATATGTGTATTTAGGGTGTGTATTATCAGAGAGCATCAAGCGTAGAACACGGGAAACTCCAGCTTATTACCGTGGATGTCTTGTTGCTTTGGGAGCATGATATTTCCCTTTCGGCAATAACTTGTAAACTTGCCATCGTTATATATAATAGAATGCTTTGGTGTAGTCATAAAACATGTGTAGATGTCGACATTAAACTCTCTGCGTTTCTCTATGATTTCTCTACACATATTGAAATTATGATCTCCTGTTCCTCTGCCCTGTCTGAAACCTTCATGTGCTTCATTTAACTCTTCTTCCAGCTTATGTTGTAGTCCAGGGGTGGGCAAACTACGGTCCGCGGGGCGCATGCGGCCCGCCATTGGATATTTTGCGGCACTCACACATATTTTTAAATAAACGAACAATCGTCACAAATGATTTTGTTGCCATTAATATTACGCAGAAATCCATTGGAATTTTAATTCGACTTTCTTATATATTAAATAAACAATATTTTATTTTCCAATTTGACATCATTTAAATATTAATATTGGTATATATATATATATATATATATCGTCAATGAAACTTTACTACGTTTAATATGAGTGTCTAATATTGAGTAATTTACTATACTAGAGTTGACGTATTTTGATTGGCTGAATGTTTCTCAATGATTATAAGTACTCGGACGATATAATTTTTTAACGGTTGAAAATTACCTTTTAATTTATAATTAATTGTTTTCAACTTTTAAGCATTATGTCGGGATGTATGTTTAATTTATATTAAAACGATGTTTCATACAAAATAGAATATCGCTAAAAGCTGATATAATTAATAATACATCGTTACAACAATAATATATCGGCAGAAATAAGTCCCCCCCTTCCCCCTCCTGATATCCTACGAATGGAATGCGCAAATACTCGATTTGCAGATTTGCAATCATTTAAGCTGCGAAGTGCCTGGGGAATTCCCGGTGTGTTTTATTAACCATCACGTTTGTAGTTTCCATTCGTAAATTTCCGTATTTATATTGCAACCAAGTTTTTAAAATCTAAATAATTATATTCGCGCTGCCGGAAGCACATTTGTTTTTAGTTAAATTTGCAACATTTCAAGATATTTTTATTATAATGAGTGCATCCAAAAAACGTAAGATTGAAGACGAGTGTCGAGTTTGTTTTCAAAGACGAATGGATTACCAAATATTGTTTTATGCACGTTGGCAACAAATCTCTTTGCTTGCTGTGCCACGAATCAGTCGCTGTTTCTTAAAGAATATAATTTAAAAATACATTACCAGACAAAACATCCCAATTTCGGACACAATCTAACATCTGAAGAAAGGAAAAGAAAATGCATGGAGTTGGTAAAAAGTCTGGAGAAACAACAAACTGTGTTTACAAAACAGTCTTCAATTCAAGATGCCGCAACAGAGGCCAGTTTTGTGTTGTCACACAAAATTGTGAAATACAACAAGCCATTTTCTGATGGTGAATTTAATAAGGAATGTTTACTAGATGCAACAAATATTCTCTGTCCAGAGCAAAACAACAAATTTGACAGTATTAAATTATCCAGAAGAACTGTGGTCAGACGTGTTGAAAAGATAAATGAAGATTTGACCCTTCAACTTCAAGATGCAAGTAAGCATTTTTTGTGGTACTCTCTTGTTTTGGACGAGAGTACTGATGTATAGGATACTGCTCAATTATTAGTTTCTATACGTGGACTAAACAATTCTTTTAAACTCTTTGAAGAGTTACTGAGTGTTGAGTCGATCAAAGACACTACCACTGGCTTCGATATATTCAATGCTGTTAGTAGCTGTGGTGAAAGAGCTGGGTTAATGTGGAACAAGATGGCCAGTATTACAACTGATGGTGTTTGTGCTTTAACTGGAAAAAATATAGGACTGATAAAGTTGATCAATGATAGGATTAAGTTAGAATATCCTGACCATGTAATATTACCACTTCACTGTGTGATTCATCAGGAAATTTTGTGTAAATCTTTTTTAAAAATTAAGCATGTTATTAACCCAGTTGTCAGTGTCATAAACCTCATAAGATCAAGAGGACTCAATCACATGCAGTTTAGAGCATTACTATACGATCTTGAAACGGAACATTCTGATGTCCTGTACCACAGTACAGTTCGATGGTTGAGTCTCGGAAAGGTTTTAAGGAGAGTATGGAATCTTAAAGAAGAAATAGTAATGTTTCTAGAGATGAGGGGCATAGAATGTGATTTACATGCTAATATTGTTGATACAGATTGAAAGATTGACTTTATATTTGTCATTGAAATAATGGAAAAGTTAAATGAACTGAATGTTAAACTTCAGGGCAATGTTTGCACCTGAAATGTATGTTCATTTAAAATCATTTCAAGCTAAACTCTCACTGTTTTCCAGACAAGCAAGTGTAAACATGTTTTTTCACTTCCCTTTGCTGAAACAAGAAACTATTTCTGATGAAATGAGTAAAAAATTCAAAGTTCAGTTAGATGTATTGGTTGAAGAACTTGGAAGAAGATTCCAAGATTTCAAGAACTTGGAGCAGCACTTCAATGTTATCAGTTCTCCTCTCAGTGCAGAAGCTCATAAAGCCCCAGAGCAAATACAGTTGGAGTTGCTTGAATTAAAAGCAATCATTACCTGAAGGAAAAATTTAAGTTTGAATGTTTGTTGTATTTCTATGGTCCTTTCATCCATATTAGAAAATATATTGTTATAGTGTAACTCTGTTAGAAATGTAATTTATTTAAGAAGTTATCTACATTATGTAAAACTACCTTTCTTTACAATAAAGATATTTAATTGATTACTTACCGAGGATTTTAAACAAAAATATACATAATATTATATGTGGCCCTCCAATAGCTTTACAATTTTCAATGTGGCCCTCTGCACAAAAAGTTTGCCCACCCCTGTTGTAGTCTTTACATGATGATACTAAATATTATTTTGCTGGCGTGACTGATCAGTGCAATTATTCTGTTGTTGGTGCATAGTGTTAGATTTACTTTCGTCGGTAGCGGTATGTAGACTGATCGTATCCATTCATTGGACTAAACTTTACTTTTCTAGACATTGGTGCACAGTGTATGATAGATGGTGATTTCTTCTTCTGTCGGAATCATTTCAGCAGTTATATTATCACACCCTGCAGACTTTCCTCCTTCTGGTTTTTAATGGCCCATCTATCTTCAATCTAAACTGGGTTCTGGTTCTATTTCACTGCTATTGTGGATTTTACTGTCAGTTTTTGTGTGGATTTTCTCATATATTTCCTGACAATATTCTTTCCATCGTTCTATGATATCTTTGGGTTTTGTCAATTTGCTACCATGTTTGTCTTGAATAATGTTTAATGTTGGTTTGAAGTCGCTTGTTGAAGTTCGCATCTTTTTGAACATACTATCCCTTCTCCCGTGTTTGTTCATCTCCTCTATCGTGCTGTAGGTCTCCAGTATATATTTGTTTTTGTCCTGTCTTGTATTCTACTTTATTTTCTTTGTGATTTCTTTGTATTTTCTGTGATTTACGATATAATTCATTGTTTTAAATTGATTTGTCTTCTTTCATCAATTAGTTTGCGAGCTTACTCTGAGATGTAGCCTTTATTCTTGGAAACTTTTCTGGGTATAATGTTTTGTGTTGTAGAAACAAGAATATCTCTTGTATAGCTGACTAGTTCATTTGGTGTTCTTCTTGTACTGCTAGAAGTATTTCATATTTGTTGTGAACTTCGATGCTATACTCTGCTAGTACGTTGCTGATATCCAAGCGGATGGGTCTAGCATCTTTTACAACCTTTATAAGCTTTATTTTTACATCCGCCATGAGAAGTTCATGGTCTGCATCACAGTCTGCACTCTTAAGGGTCTTGGCGCATAGAATTCTTGCTGTCCATCTGTGTTGTATTAAGATGTAATCTATTTGATTTTTGTCTTGCCATCTGGTGATGTCCACGTGAACAGTCGTCTAGGCCCAGTTCAATGTGTTATTGGGATAGTGTTGTCGTGATTGTCAAGTTGTTGTTTATGCAAAAGTCTACTAGTCGTTCTACTCTCTCGTTCCTTTGACCAATAGCGAAAGGCCCTACTGCATGTGTTTCTTCCCATGTGGTCCGTGGTCTAATCCTTTCATTTAAATCCCCCATTACTATTTTAATGCCATGTTTTGGTGTTTTGTCTATTGTCTCTTGTAGATATAATAAAATGTATTTATTTCTTCGTCTTCTGCTGCTGATGTTGGTGCATGTGTTTCAATTATGCTGATGTTTTTATATCTTCTGTTTAGTTTTATTGTCATTATGCGATCGCTGACTGTGTTGTATCCCAAGTGTTCTGGCGATATCTATTGACAACAATATACCGATTCCGCTGAGAAACTTTTCTCTTTTCCTGAAATATATGAATATTCCACCAGTTGCGGTTATGAAGTGTCCTTGGCCAGCCCATCTATCATCACATACCCCTAGAATGTCTATGCCTAATCGTCTCATTTTGCTTTCTACAGTCTGCTGTTTTCTCTGATACTTGCGGTTGACGTTCCATGTAGCAGTTCATTTATTACTTGACCAGATAATAACAAAAGTCAGATGCCTACTATCAAACTGTATTAAAATAGTTATTCTCAATGTTAGCCGTCACATCAAATTATCCCCCCCCCCCCATTTTCGACGCAATCAGTAATTCCTGAATAGCCTCCATTTTTTGCTCACGTATTGAAGCTGTCACTGTGTGTTACACACTGAATATGTGGCCTTTCCAATTATTTTATATATTTTATGCTAAATTTAATATTTTTTATATTTCTTATGACTTATTGTACACCTCAATTTGTGGTGTATGTGGTTCACTCAAATCTTCTATTACTGCAATGATTCTTTGTTTGCATTAATTAATTCTTTTATAAATTAGGGTGACACACACACACATCTGGATTATGTTTCTTAATATGTGACACACACCTTGCGCTTACCTCTCAGGTATGTGACATCTTGTGTTTACCTTTCAGACATATAGCACATACCTTGCGTTTACCTCTCGGGTATGTTACACACATTTTGCGTTTACCTTTCAGGTATGTGACACACATTGCATTTACATCTCGGGTATGTAACACACACTTTGTGTTTACCTCTTGGTTATGTAGCACACCTGTCTATGTATCTCAGGTATGTGATACACATCTGACATATCTCATGTATATCACATAAGGTGTTTCTGTATATTAGGCCTATGCATTACGTTTCTTAGGTATGTTATACATACCTGGTCAATGTTTCTTAGGTATGTTATACATACCTGGTCAATGTTTCTTAGGTATGTGATAAATAACTGGCTTATGTTTTTTAGGTATGTTATGTATATCTGGTTAATGTTTCGTAAGAATGTGACACATACCTGGCTTACATTTCTTAGATATGTGATGCACAACTAACTTATGTTTCTTAGGTATATTATACATACCTGGTTAATGTTTATTAGGTATGTGATATATACCTGATTTATGTTTCTTAGGTTTTTGGTACATACCTGTATTGTTATTTTTAAGTATGTATTTGATACATCAGTTATGTTTTCTCATTATGTGATACATACTTGGCTTATGTTTCTTATGTATGTGACACACCTGACTTAGTTTCTTTCAGGTATACGACATACTTGACTAACAGATATGTGGCCCATGCGTTGCTTTTACCTATCAGGTATGTGACACGCCTGGCTTATGCTTCTCGGGTGTCTGTCACACCGCTGGATTATATCTATCAGATGTGTGACACACTCCTGGCTTGGTTTACGACATAGCATATCTTTTTTGTTTTTCTCAGGTATGTGACAAACAATTTACTTTTACCCTTCTGGTAAGAGACCCACCAAGCCGTAGATAAGAGCGAAGTGGAGGTTCAAACCTCGTATTTGTGAAGTCAGAACATATCATTTATACTCTGTTCACTCTAAGAATGAAGTGGGTTAGTACTTCTGGTTGGTTGTTATAGTGCTAGGAAAAAAACTCAAATGACAGGTACATCCCATTCCCCTCGCCCCTCCCTCGATTCAATATTTTTTTGCAGAAAAGATCACCAAAAATCAAACTGAAACAAATACATTATCTTGCCGAAACGCATCTACGGCTTTCTGTGCCACACACCTGATTATAGCTGTTGTTCGTCCATCACAGGTGATGATGACCATTTGTTGCATCCACTTTTGAAATTCAACATACCTAATAGGTATGTGACACACCTGATTTATATCACTTACGTATTTGACCCATCTAACTTATGTCACTCAGGTATGTGACCCCCATACATAATGTATATCTCTCAGGTAGGTGACACACCTAAATTATATCACTCAGGTATGGGACACAGACACATAACTTATATCTCTCATGTATGTGATATTCCTGACGTAGATAACTTAAGTGTGTTGTGTGACATACACCTAAATTATATATCTCAGGTATGTGACACACCTCCATATATCATTTAAGGATATGGCACACCTGACTTTTATAACTAAGTGTGTGACACACCTGACAATTGATGATGATGTTCGTCCGTCGTAATCGACCATGACCAAAAACTCAACCATAATAATAATAACAATAAGTAATAAAAAATAATAAAGTTAACAGTGCGTTTTTAAGTGACTAACAAGTCCAATGGGCGCACAAAATGTTCTTCTACAGAACTGACCACTGTAGAGGGTGTCTATGGGACGTTGAGATGTTTTTTTCTTTTCTACGTGACATATATCACTTAAGTGTGTGACACACCTGACTTAGATAACTCAAGTGTTTGACACACCTGACTTATATCACTTAAGTGTGTGACACACGTGATTTTTATCACTTAAGTATGTGACACACCTAGATAACATAAGTCTTTAACACACCTGACTAATATAACATAAATGTGTGACACACCTGACTTATATCATCAGTCAGGTATGTGATACACACACACATAACGTATATCACATAGGTACATTTTAAACCTGCCATATAACACTTAAGTATGTGATCTAACGTATGCATGAATAGTCAATGTCCTAACGTTCATGACACTTGTTATTTTATTAACTTCTTTCTTAATACTTCCGATCTGCACGTGGCATGATGATGACATTACCTATCTGTTTACCTTGCAGCACATATGCCTTTCTTGTCACATTTTCCTGCTTTGTTATTTTACCCGCATATATTTAAATACATCATGAGTAATTTAATTTTGTTTATTATAAAAAAAACTCAATCAATATGTCTGATTTGTATTGATGTGCTTAGTCTAACCCAGTGGTCCTCGATCTTTGTATTGGTGACTTTTAGTCTAGCCTAGTGGTTATTAATCTTTGTATCGATGACTTCTAGTCCAATCTAGTGATCCTCAAACTTTGTATTGATCCCAATTAGTTTAACCCAGTGGTCTCAATCTTTTTTGGGCCCGTTGCTCCCTTTTGGAACAAATCTTCTGTGAACAAATCTCCTACACCGGTGCCCATACAAATAGATGACTTTCTATACAAGTACCCAAGGGTTTCTCTAGTTTTCATCCTTATAAACCGTGTTGTGTATCGTTCGAATATTTATTCCTATGCCCCTCCTCCTTCCAATCTCCATGGTACTCAGGGGTAAATGGTATATCCAATGTTGAGAACCAATGATTTAATTTATAATTTCTCTTGTTAGGTCTCAAAATTGTTAGTAACCCCTTTAGCGGTGAGCAGATGGTTCTTGCCATCCCATAGTCTTTCCGACAAAAACACAGGTTCTTCTCAGTTGTGCAATTCTCAGATGAGGCGACACCAAGACTCATATCCGGTATCAAAGACATAGATGCATGCTTAGTTCTCAAATGAAGGCATTCCAGGGCTCCAGTATCCCAGGATTACAACGTTCTGCCACGGGCACAGCACACACTCTGGACCAACTTAGTTCATAATTCTAATCAGATTTGCTGACCCATTTGCGATGACTGTATACCCAGCATTCCCCATCTCCTATGAGTCTGCCAAAAACGGACAAGTGCGCAATGTCCGTTGGCGTGCATCTCTTCGTCGTCCATGCGGATTATTTGATAGAAGACAAAAGTAAGAAATTGAGAGAAGGTATGACGACGATTTGTTACAGGTGACATGTTGTCAGCATATTCCCCCACCATTTCTTAGTCGCCCCCTACGACATGTCTGGAAATAAGACAGTGGTTCTATTCTTTGCACCTTGAACTATATATCCAGGCCCAAGTTTCCACACATGTGTTCAGTATAGTGATAAAACAAACATTGACATTAATTCTTCAGGTACGCAATCATGTACATCTAGAGACAAGCAATGTCTAACTACGAAATTTACCAGATCACATTAGCAGGCCATTGTTAACACAAATTACCTGGATTTTTCTAACAACAAGCACATTTTATAATTATTCTGGTGGAAATTGGTTCAAGGATGAGATATTCAGTTTGACAAGTTATTATTTTGTAATGTAGACAAAGGTATAGTAAAATGCAATTGCTGTGAAGGAAATCTCGTCGATATTGACATATCACAAATGTCCCTGTTGGACTGTAATTCAGAGAAAGTTTTCGCTCCTTTGTTTTTTTGTTACATTTTATCTAATTCATGTAGTGTTGTTTTTAATGGTGTACTCCAGGCGTTCCCAACCCGGTTCTCGCAAAAACTATGGTGCTCTCGTAATGACATGTGCTCTCGTAATGGCATTGATACTGGCGCTATTCGTGCTAAAAGGTGCTCGCGAGCACTAACAATCACAAGTTCCCTTTAAACTTCAAACTTTGCTATACAGGCCAAAGCAAATAGTGTTAGTATGCACTATTATGGGGAAAGGAAGGACTGAGTGTGCAATGAAGATGGTTGTATGGTTAGTTTTCATGTTCACTTTTACTGTCACTATCAATTTCCCTTTCATTTTCTCTGTTGGTTCGTTTATTGTTAAGTCCCGATATTCTAAGCAACATTCAGCCTCAGTTATCTCATTAACACAACAACAATTTTAAAATATAAATATATATGTGTGTTCTGCTATATGGTATGATACCAACACATTCATCATTACATTGGGTCTTTGCTCGCCGTCTGAAAATGTTGAGAACCCCTGGTGTACACTATGTAGTGTATCCATATTCCATTTGTGTTTGTATTCTCTGCTGGTAAATTCTGCTCTGTATGTTCCTGCTGGATCCTCGTGTGACATGTCCATACAACTACGTTGACATTGAAAAACTTACATGCTTGGAATATTTGCGTGTTGCAAAATCTGGCCGGGTCATACCATCTTATTTTGAGAATAAACCTGAAAATACAAAACACAATAAATGATAATAATTCAACATGGGCTCTTACATTATGTATGTGCTCCAAGTCTCACGATATAATAATGTACAGATACAGAAACATGATAGACTTGAAGAGTTAGGAATCCACAAGGAATATTATGTAAAGCTTTCTTTTTTAAACTGTTTTCCCAAGGTATGGATCCAATCAATCAAGTGCCATGCCGACTGGCGTAGGCGATCATGTTTCTCCACGACTCTCTGTCTCTTATGTTGTCAATAAGCTCGGTTGGTGAGCTTCTACAGTGCCACAATACAAGTCCATCTAGTAACTTTTCTCTTTGTCGTCCCCTATCTCTTCTCCCCTTGATCTTTCCGGTGGTTATTAAGTGTTCAAGTTGTGTTCTTCTCAGCACATGCCCTAGAAACCTTGACTGTCTACCCCTAATGTTTGATATGATGATCTTTTTACGCCAGTATCAATGAGAACCTCTGCATTAGTTTTATTTTGCTGTCCATGCAAGCGTAATATGTTCGGTTCTTGTTACTTTATTTCTTCCCAAAACATGGAATCGCACAAAGGAGTTATTTGAATTTGTTTAATTGCACCATGTTTCTTTTTGTGATTTATAACAAATAAAATGTCATTTTCCTTTTTACTCAGATACTTTGGCGGCGCCTCCGGTGTGGCAATTCAGGTTCAGGAACCTTCAGACACTGAGGACAATGACTCTGACAATATGCCTAAAAGTAATCAATCTCTGAGACATAAAGTGAAAGCATAGATAGTCATTAATTTTCTGAGGCAAACAATGGAAGTATAGAAAAGCATCATTATTGTTTAGATAGTTAATGAAAGCAAAGAAAGTCGCCATTTGTTTAGAATGTAAAAGCATAAAAAGTCATCAATTTCTCAGAAAGAATGTAAAAGCATGGAAAGTCATCAGTCTCTGAGACAGAAAGTGGAAGCATAGAAAGTCATGAATCTAGGAGACATTCTAAATTTCAAGTGGAATTGTAGAAAAAAACATCTTAGACAGACTGAAAGTGGTAGAAAGTACAATTCAGTCTCCGAGTCTCACTGCAAGTTTATTTGTAGAAAAATCATTAATATTTGAAACTGAAAGTGGAAATATAATAACCTAATGTGAATTACATAAAATAGTTTTCGAAAACCCGTAATGTCACCGCTAAAAAACATAATCTAAACACGATGGGCATCAGCATGAGACAATACATTTGTTAAGTCAGATTTTAATAATTTGAATACGAATTGTGTGATCTGCAAGATTTAGGAAAGATACCTCGTTGGTTGTATTTGTTCATGATCTGTCTCAGAGTGAATCAGGGTTGCCATTTTGAAATGACACTAGCCATAAAATGTATGCATTGGCCATTTTTTGTATTGTTTTCCCAATTTGAAAATGTATCCATTTGTTTTTACATATTTTCTAGTTCAAAATGCTGGCTAAAAACTTCCAGATATCGCAGTCAAGCTGCAAAACATCGAATAACGCATTTCATTATATGGGTTTCATCCTGCTAATTTGCAGGAGTTTGAGAACAGACACATTTTAAATTGGTGATAATGTCAGGACTAGTCGTACCAGCGTATAAATGTTGCCTGTATATTTCGATTCTATCATAACTTTTGTCCAACACAATACCAAGAAATGGAAGGAAATATAATCTCCTATAATGTACTACAACTAGATTTTACATTGCATTTCATTGATTTACAAGCCCGTTTTAATCTTTTTTCGGTAGTTTAAAAAAAATACACATTAGAACTTACAATTTTTTTAAATAGTATGATTATATATATATAATATATATATATATATATATATATATATATATATATATATATATATATATATATATATATATATATATATATATATATATATATATATATATATATATATATATATATATATACATATATATAAGCTACCAAAAGAATCGCCAAGAAGTGATAAAGATTGTCTATTTGAACCTGTGGGGTTTACTCTCAGAACGGACCTTAAAAATTGATGATATTTAAAAAAAAACACTTGATCTTCAGTTTTTATGTTACCTTACTTGGTGTTCAATTTGTGTCTCGCCTTATAACGATCTTATAGGAACTTGGGGGGGGGGGGGGGAGACACTCTTTGATCAATGTCACTTTATATTGTTCTCCCAAAATAATGATTTATGCATATTTATAATTTAAATGCTGAAGCTGGCTTTGGCTGTGTACATTACTGTATTTATCTCGTATCAAGTATTTCTTAAATATTCCATTCTGAATTATTACAAATCACTTGTTTCACTTTCAATTTAAATCTCATTAGATATAGATAACATGTCCGACTATTATTATGTAAGTTGATGTATTTTGCTGACATACAGTTTCCACAAATAGGCCTAGTATTTGACTAATATCAACTGAGAAGTTTAATAAGAAGTTTAATTGAATGTACGAAACAAATTATGAAAGATATAGAGGAAATGAAAAAGAGACGCACAAACGAAATGGAAAAAATAATGAAGAAAATTCAAATGATTTTGTGGAATACTTCGTAAAATGCTGCTGTGACTATATTGAATAAAAACTAAGATTCCGTGTCATTCGGAACATTATCTAAAAACATGTGGTTCCGTGAGTCTGCCAGCATAGAAGTATATTTCATTTTGACAAAGTATATACAATTTCTAATTTGTTATCGAATAAATGTTTTCAACAGCACCGGTTATGGTTCTTGTACTGTGAGATTTATGTGGTGTTTAACTGGCACCCTCAACACTCCCCATTTCTTTGCCTCCCTACTTTAACTGGAACCCTCAACACTCCCCATTTCTTTGCTTCCCTACTTTAACTGGCACCCTCAACACTCCCCATTTCTTTGCTTCCCTACTTTAACTGGCACCCTCAACACTCCCCATTTCTTTGCCTCCTTACTCAAACTGGTACGCTCAACACTTCTCATTTCTCTGACAAATGTCTGAACATGAACATTTTCACCTCATGATCATCGAGAATTCTTTCATTAGTTTTTTGATAGTCATTTTACCGTTACGGCAACCAGTGCGCATAATTTTCTCACTTACCTTCTCCTCGTGTTCTTCGTCAATTGTCAGTCTCGATATTCTCTAAGTCTATGTCATGACAATGCAGACGATCAAAATGAAACCCGTAGCATTCTAGTGTCAGGGATGTAAAAAAAAACTGAGTTGGTAACTGCAACCGGTACAACATTGAAATACCTGTGTCTGGTTGTCCTCCCAGTACAGTATCTTTCTCAGCTGATGATTTAGAGGGAAGAAAATCCTAGCACTATAATATTACTAGTCAACGACCCACAAGTTAAATCCTATCATCATGACACTATTATGCTAACAGTCAACGGCCCACAAGTTAAATTGCAGGCCAGCCATTTTGGTAAATAAAGCTTTTCATTTTTAATTGTTGAATTCGGTTTATCGTGGTGTCTATTCTATATCTTAACTGTACTAAACATTATTTTTCTGTGTAATATGAAAGAAGACCTTACAGATCAAAATTCACATACTGTACAACAATTCTTTCTGAGCAAAAACAATCCGTGGTTATACAATAGTCGAATTTATAAAATTAAACAAGCTCATACTTCATAGTTGCAAATTTTATTGCTTTAAAGTTTGAAATTGATCGCATATCGATTAGTTAAAACGATGAAAGTGTTTCCTGTAATACATAAATAATAATACTGTGAATAATTATAGCATTAAAAATATATTCATTTTACCGCCGAGGACGATTGTGTCGGGCGCAGATAAAACTGCGACATAACGGATTTTTTCATTTCTGGATTACATCCTGTTGCAAATCTAGTAGAACAGCTGTCCTGTTACAAGATACATCCGGTGGGAGCTTGAGAACGAACGCAAAATAAATATTCATTGTTTGTTACATTCCACAGTCCGGCTCTGTGGCGGATTGTACAGGGCGCGTTTGTGACGGCCAAGCTACCGAGTTCGATCCCCGCCACAGGTAATAGTGCATCCGGCACTATCCAAATTTGCTAAACGGCACTTGTTGAAATGTGTTGAATCACACTGAACGTATTTATAATTGCATAGAAAATAACTACAGCCAAAAAATCCTGGGTTGATAGCTACATCCTGAATAGTATGCTACCAATTTAATTTTTTTTACAGTAAAACGGAATAAATATTCTTTATAGTCTGTTGTTGTCATGTGACATATTCTTTCCAGAAGGTTGTTTTACTTTTGAACCTCCTGACATCGCCGCAGTCTCTGGTAGGTTGCCACGTCTCCTCTAGTGACATGTGCATGCATTCCTGAACATCTCTTGATCAACAATTTCTTGGTTGTCTTCTGCCTTCTATCGTTCCTTCCAACAACACTCTTTCAAAATCATCGTTATAGTTCCTCGCATTTATTGTAAAGTAAGCCTTCATTGTATTGATATCAAAATTTCTACTCTGTGGTTATATTTTACTTTGCTATTGTTATGTGAATATATTAAATAATCTTTTACGAGGAGAGACAATCCTAAAACATAATTCAGGTAATAATAAAGTCACAGGTAAACATATCACAGGTAAAACAAATCGCAGCAGAAAACAAGTCATATGTAAAAGTATCTTTTAAGTTTACCCCTTTAAGCATATCAAATGGGTGGTTGGTTGGTTGCTGATCCAGCGGTCCATGGGCTCATGCCCTTTGAACTAATGTCATTAGATGGCATTATATTGCTGGGCAGTCTGTGGATTTTCGGCCCACCCCGGAACAGAGCCAGAGAATAACTATCACACCTCCAAGAAGGTAGATTTCAACCTATACACTGCGCCTAGCCACTGTAGCCAAGATAGGGTTCACTGTGCTCATTCACCGGCACCAATTGACTACTGGTTATGCCGAACTTCTCTATTGCTCCAGGCATGCAACCAAATGTTCAAGTCAAAAGGATTGTCACGTCCTGAGTCACTGTGCCTTTATGATGGAAGCATATTAAATGAAGAGAGACATAAAAAGTGTACTAACGTACTTTCCAGTAATTATATTTTATTTTATTTTTTTCCCTGCTATTTTTTTTTTTAATCTGTGCTGAATTGTGTTACATTTTTACCGTGACTTGTATAACGCGGACATTAACAACAAAGGCAAAAAGAAAACTTGTTACAACAGAAATGACTTGTCTATGAATAATTCTCAGGGTAAAAATAAGAAACAGAATCAGAAATGAAAGTATCAGAAGACTAACAAACAAAGTAAAAATTTTGGATTATATTAGAAGACAAATATGTGGGTTTTCACATGCTTCTTTTTCACATGAGAGAGTGTCCCTTAAAAAGCATTAATATATTTTTTTTAAATACACACAAAGCCAGTGGAAGACCATGCAAAATATGGATTACAGAAGTCAAAGAGTCAAAGAAAGCAAACATGAAGCACACAAAAAAGCCGTATCCAGAGAACTATTCTACTGAACACAAAGGGTAATGGAGCGGGGGGAAATCATTTTTGCCTGTGACTTTGTAAATGGATTCGGTTTTGCATCGTATCAGGGTTTGCAAGTATCATGTATTTTACTGTAGAATTTATTTCAACTCTACGCATCACAAAAAAAAACTAAATAAACTGTCGCCATAGAGTAGAAATATTGAAATTTAAAACAATGACAAACTTTAAAATTTAAAAAAATGCAAGGGAAATAACTTCATGTGATATTTTTAATCTGATAAGCAATTAATATATTCTTCATGCTACAATTAATCATATTATTTTGTTTCATATAATACAGGAAATTATTTTGAAAATTATAATTAGTTATATATCATAAGCATTTATCTTTAAAACAATATATTTTGCTATTTTAAATTATGAGCTTGTTTCATGCATAACGGCTATTTTTTAACAGCTACCGAATATACATCAGTATGTTTTGTAGTATATATTTTTGTCATACAGTAGGATAATTCTGATCTGTAAGGCCAATGGCCTACAGTTTAGAATACGTGATGACTGCGGTGTATGATTCATGTGAGTTAAATCCGCGGGGAGATAAGTCCTAGCAACGCTTATCTCCCATGTCTGATCTACAGTTCTGACCTATTTACTCAAAAGTATGTTATTATTTGGAAGTAGTATGTAATGTGCAGAAAATTCCTTGTGTGTTTTCTAGTGTGTAAAGTTGAATATTCCTGGAGGGATGTCTGGAGTTTAGTCGTTGATCGTGCCGTCATGATGTTCGCTAGGCGCGAACAAGAAAGCGACCGATAGCCACCGGTATAAGTGGTAGCTCTGCAACTGGGCAGGGCGGGGCACCCATTTGTCCCGACATAAAATATTGTCAAAGGGAGCGGATACAAATGGATATCCCCTATATGGATGTGGAAAGCAACGGGAAACTACCACATTATTCTTCCAAGATGAAAGTCATGGCGACACACAGAAGTAGGCCTACAGTTAGTGTTAATATAGCATCATGGAACGTCAGATCGTTAGCGCAGTGGGGTAAATTAGACAACATCAAGCAAGAAATGGAAAGAATGAACATAAATATCCTAGGAATGAGCGAAATGAGGTGGACTGGGGCAGGAGAGATACAGTCAGATAAATTTAAAGTCATATACTCAGGAGGACAAAAACACGAGATGGGGGTAGGAGTATTATTAGTCACAGAAACAGGAAAAACGGTGAAGAGTTTTATGGCAATATCAGATCGGGTAATATTAGTTTAACTAACAGGAAAACCATTGGATATCAACATTGTGCAGGTAAATACACCAACATCAAGCAGTTCAGAGGAGGACATCAAAATTTTCTATGAAGATCTAGAAATCGCAATGAAACAATGTAAAAATCAGGAAGTAACTATAGTAATGGGGGACTTTAACGCAAAAGTAGGTGAAACAGAAATAAAAGATGTGACATGAAGATTTGGTTTAGGATCTAAGAATGAAAGAGGTGATTTATTGATAGAGTGGGCACAGGCACATAATTTAATAATAGGGAATACATGGTTCAAGCAACATCCAAGAAGGCTGTGTACATGGATTAGCCCAGGTGATAATACTCGGAACCAAATTGATTACATTTTAGTCTCTAAAAGACATAGAAACAGCATTAGATCTATGAAAACAAGGCCAGGTGCTGACTGCAACAGTGATCATATACTACTGGTAGCGAAATTGTGTATAAGATTAAAGAAGATCAAGAGAGCACCAAGGAATATGAAATTAGATTTAGCTTTATTGAAATCAGATGCTGACATTAAAGAAAGATACAACATAATTGTACAAAATAGATACAATGTCATTGCAAAGATTCAGAGTATTGAAGATCAATGGAACATGCTAAAACAGTCGATAAACCAAACATCTAAAGAGATAATACCAAAAGTAAAACATACATCAAAACAAAAATGGATGACAGAAGAAATATTAGAATTGATGAGCACCAGAAGGAATAATAAACACAAGATAGTGGAATATCAGAAAATACATAAGTAGATACGAGAAAAATGCGAAATAGCAAAAGAAAGCTGGCTGAACAAGAAATGCACAGAAATAGAATTGCATTACAACCAAGATACAACATTACTATATAAGAAAATTGAGATGATAACAGGAAAGAGAACGCAAACAGTTACGGGTGTCTAAAATCTAAGACAGGGCAGGTATTAATGGGAATAGATCACATAGTACAGAGATGGTCAGAATATATCAAAGAACTTTATGAGGACAATAGACCAGAAATAAACATACAAGATAACGGCGAGGGTCCATCAATACTCACAGCAGAAGTAAGGGAGGCACTAAGACACATGAAATATGGCAACGCCCCAGGTCCAGATAATATCACATTAGAAGAATTAGCAGCTTTAGATGACTTTGGAGTTGAAATAATCACAAAATTGCTGAATGACATATATAACAGCGGAAACATACCCGGTGACTTAATGAGATCCATATTCATAGCATTACCTAAGAAACCAGGGACCACCGAATGTGAAGAACACCGTACAATCAGCCTCATGAGCCAAATAACCAAAATACTTCTCAGAATCATCATGAAGAGAGTGAGAAACAAAATAAAACCAGAAATAAGTCCAGAGCAATGTGGATTTGTAGAAGGCAAAGGCACCAACAATACGATTTATATACTGAGAACACTAATAGAGAGGTCTATAGAGGTAAAAACAGATCTGTACCTCTGTTTTATAGACTACACTAAAGCTTTTGACAAAGTTAAACATAGCGAAATTATACACATGCTAGAGAATCTGAACATTGACAGCAAGGATTTAAGAATAATGAAGAACATGTACTGGCAACAAACAGCAGCAATAAGAGTAGGAAAGCAATTTGGCCCTTTTCAACAAATAAAACAAGGAGTCAGACAGGGATGCGTGCTTTCACCAGACCTGTTCTCTCTATACAGTGAAAACATATTAAGTGCAATAGTAGATATCCCAGGACTATCAGTGGGAGGACATGACATAAATAATTTGAGATATGCGGATGACACTGTTCTGATTGCAAAAAGTGAGGAAGACCTTCAAAACTTAATTAAAGTAGTAGTCACAGAAAGCAAAGAGAAAGGCCTCTTCCTAAATATCAAGAAAACAGAAGTAATGGTTATTTCAAAGAAAGAAAATAACACACCTTGCAAGATCATAATGAATGATATAGTATTAAAACAGGTCCACCAATTCAAATATCTAGGTACAATTATAACAGCAGATGGACGAAGTTCAACAGAAATAAGATGCAGAATAGGACAGGCAAAAACAACATTCAGAAAAATGAAAAATATACTGTGTAATATGACCTTGTCATTAGAGGTGAGAAAGAGAGTTCTGCAGTGCTATATAACCCCTATACTAACATATGGGTGCGAGTCTTGGACAATAAACAAACTGGAAAGTGGGAAATTGGAGGCAACAGAGATGTGGTTCTACAGAAGAATGCTGAGAATACCATGGACTGCCAGAAAAACTAATGTAGATGTGTTAAAAGAGTTAAATGCGAAACGGACCTTAATCAAGAATATAAGAAAAAGGCAATCTTCTTTTTTTGGCCACTTCATGAGACAGGCAGGTTTAGAGAACATACATGCATGATTGAAGGCACCAGAGACAGAGGGCGACAACGTGAGAAAATATTAGACAGTTTGACAACCTGGCACGGCAAAGAAACAACAACGACTTTGATATATAATACTGTGGACAGAGAGCTGTGGAGAGCCATGACCGCCTACGCCACCCGGCATGGCACCTGATGATGATGATGAGTAAATTAAGGATTTAATTGGACTTACACACTTTCGTTACACACATAGGTTGGCCGCCCGCGCTGCTACTACGGCTGTTGGTGGAGCGATGGATCAGGCAGACATTTTGAATGCCCTACGTGAAAACGCACGAACAAATGACTGTACAAGTGACGATGACTCTTGTTCCATGATTAGAATAAAGGAACTTGGTTTGAAATCTGGTGTCGCTAGAAAGGAAAGTTTTCGTAGGCGAAAAAGAATGATGGTCAATCAACAACGTACTGGGACTGTCAGTCAACGTGTAATGGCGGATACACTCAAGGAAAGATCTGAGTACCTATGGAATTGTCCGGAGTGCAATAACGATGATCCAACGACTAACTAACTAACTTTCGTTACGGCATGTTTTCCTTTGAATGAGTTCCTCGTTTGGCACATAGGGCGAATGTCATAGTTCTTCACGCCTGTGAGTCAGTTGCTAGGAATTGCAGGTCTTGTGCATTTATGCCTGTTGATTTTAATTCATTCATAAATTTTCTTCAGAACGTTGTTTTTTGTCTTCCCTGTTTTCTTTCCCGTCTGGTGTCCACATGAAAGCTTGTGGGATTATGTCTTCCTTCATTCTAAGTACGTGGCCGATGTATGTCTAGCGGCGATTTCTGATGATGTTCGTCACGTGAATGAATGCAGGGATATTTTCTATGGGCTAATTTGCAGTTTCAAAAGCATGTTTTTGCTGCTAACTCAATGAAATTATGATGTTTTTAAACACTAATTCTTTGTCTTCTTTCCTTCCTCCTTTACTCTTTACGGGTGTAGATGGAGATACAATGTTCTCGCTTTTCTGACAGCTTCAGATAATGTTATTTGGTGTTCGTGTAATGTCTCTTTGATGTTGTGGATCTAGTGTACTCTAGGTCTACCCCTGGCTCTTCTTTCGGCTTCTCCTCTCTTCATATATGCTTTATAAACTAATGAATCACACGGCATTCTTTCCAGATGATCAAACCATTGTATCTGTTAGTTTACAATGTTTGGTTTACAATAAACACTAATTGACGTCCAAAAAGTATTGATTTTTTAAAAATTGTGTGCTCATAATTAACCTTTAATCCGCTATTGAAATAATCCATAAGATATATTTGTATATGACACAGAGTTGTGTTTAAAGTAGTGCGTTTACAATTACATCCAATTAATTATCACTGAAGATTCAAAGAATATCACGGACAGAAAGACGATCCGTCGCAGTCTCGCTGCAAAGATCTACACATAGAAGAAAGGTGCTCCTCTTTTTGTACAACACAAGCTAACATATTTTGGATACATAAAATACACGAGAGTTTAGAGAGATTAATCAATAAGGCAAATGTTCCAGGGAAGAAAGATTAATCAATGAGGCAAATGTTCCAGGGAAGAGAGATTAATTAATGAGGCAAATGTTCCAGGGAAGATAGATTAATTAATGAGGCAAATGTTCCAGAGAAGAGAGATTAATCAATGAGGCAAATGTTCCAGAGAAGAGAGATTAATCAATGAGGCAAATGTTCCAGAGAAGAGAGATTAATCAATGAGGCAAATGTTCCAGGGAATGGAGATTAATTAATGAGGCAAATGTTCCAGAGAAGAGAGATTAATCAATGAGGCAAATGTTCCAGGGAATGGAGATTAATTAATGAGGCAAATGTTCCAGGGAAGAGAGATTAATCAATGAGGCAAATGTTCCAGGGAAGAAAGATTAATCAATGAGGCAAATGTTCCAGGGAAGAGAGATTAATCAATGAGGCAAATGTTCCAGAGAAGAGAGATTAATCAATGAGGAAAATGTTCCAGGGAAGAGAGATTAATCAATGAGGCAAATGTTCCAGAGAAGAGAGATTAATCAATGAGGCAAATGTTCCAGAGAAGAGAGATTAATCAATGAGGCAAATGTTCCAGAGAAGAGAGATTAATCAATGAGGCAAATGTTCCAGGGAATGGAGATTAATTAATGAGGCAAATGTTCCAGAGAAGAGAGATTAATCAATGAGGCAAATGTTCCAGGGAATGGAGATTAATTAATGAGGCAAATGTTCCAGGGAAGAGAGATTAATCAATGAGGCAAATGTTCCAGGGAAGAGAGATTAATCAATGAGACAAATGTTCCAGAGAAGAGAGATTAATCAATGAGGCAAATGTTCCAGGGAATGGAGATTAATTAATGAGGCAAATGTTCCAGGGAAGAGAACAAGAGGCAAATCAAGACTATGATGGACACAGGATAGCTTGCATGACAACTGAGAGGCTTACAGAATGACAGTGACGGCAATGTTATGCAAAGTATACATGCATATTTCACAATAGATCATATATATATATAATTATCGCTGTCAAAAATCAAGTAAAAGCGCCGCCTGAATGACTGCTGGGACCCGAGATAGGAGCAAAGAATAGCACCACTTTTACCTGCCACACTTGTCGTAAGAGACGTTATCGGGTGGAGTTTTTTCCCATATAGGGTAGAAGTGACAAAACGTCATGCTGAAGTCGGATGTGCCAGGCCGCAATGCGCAGATATCGCAGCAATGATGTAAAACATGATACAACGCAAGCATCCTGCTAATCTGCATGAGTTTGAGAACTAACGCAGAAGAAGAAGAAAGTAAAAACACAATGTGATAAGGAAAACGTAGCCGTAGTTGTTCCAAGCACTCTGGATTATTTTGGTAACATTTGCAGAAAATGTGATGATGATAGTGCATCTTTGTACAACACAAAAATATGAGCGTACAGTGTTGTTTTTTTTAAATGTGTATAATTGTAGCGTCAATACCTACCTTTACCTTACCTTATATCAGGGGTCCGGAACCTTTTTTTTTGTCTGAGAGAGCCATGGACACCACATATTTTGAAAAGTAATTATGTGAGAGCCATACATTATGTTTAAAACTAAAAATTCAAGTAAATGCGAGCATTTTGTGTAATTTCAACACTAAAAGTACAATAATTATGTCTCTGAATTCTTTTTAATAACATTGTTATGCTGTTGCTAATCAATAATGTGTATTTCTTACCATTAATGTGACTTCTGATGCTGAGCTGTAGTTGACTTTAGCTTATTTGTAGAATGAAATATTGATATGCAATTAATATGTAGATCAAAGGAGTCTAAAGAAACATTTTTTTTATAATCGAACATTTGTCTGCGAGCCAGATGCAGCCATCAATAGAGCCACATCTAGCTCGCGAGCCATGGGTTCCCGACCCCTGCCTTATGTACTTCATACATCTACTCGTTGCGCGGAATACCTTTGTTCGTCTCCATCGACAATACAAGACGTGTAGGTTATAAATTGAAATTGATCCTTCTAAAGTGACACATTTGAATTTTTCGAGATTTTCTTTGCTTGTGGACGCTAAGTATACAAATATACTTTTAATCCACTATTGATATAAGGCACGAGATATATTTGTATATAACACATAGTTTTTGTTCCAAAGTAGTGTTCTTCCTTTCTTTCCCAAAGAAAGTTTCTTAGGGTGTTATTCACCATCCACGATACATGACTTGTAGTAGGCTAAATTGGAAATCATCCTTCTGAAGTGACGCATTTGAATTGTGTTCGAGATTTAATTTCGTTGTGGACATGAAGAATACATAATGAGACCAATGAAAATCATGGGACGAGTAAAATTAGTTACTTTGGAATTTGATGCAAGATGAACTAACAGGAATGTATAAAGACGAAAGACGCTGTTTAATTGTCAAGTGTCTGCCTAAGGTGAAACCAGATATCTTTTTAACAGGGGAATAGCTTTCATTATCAATGTTACTACCAGGGGAAAAAAACATGGTATGGGGCTATAAATTAGGAACCTGGTATTTTAGCGCTGGATACTTGATTCAATTTCTTTGAATGTTTGCCATTTACAGCTAAAACTGAGCAAAAATCCATGACAGGATTTTTGTGTAGGCTTCCTTGTATCATTTTTTTTTCATGGATTTCAAAGTTTATTTGGGTAGATGCTCAGAACCTGGGTCCGGGTAGATGCTCAGAACCTGGGTCCGGGTAGATGCTCAGAACCTGGGTCCGGGTAGATGCTCAGAACCTGGGTCCGGGTAGATGCTCAGAACCTGGGTCCGGGTAGATGCTCAGAACCTGGGTCCGGGTAGATGCTCAGAACCTGGGTCCGGGTAGATGCTCAGAACCTGGGTCCGGGTAGATGCTCAGAACCAACAAATATTTCTTAGATTGAAGATACGGAGCATTCCCAGACAAAAAAATAGACCTATAAATATATATCTGTATAAATATATATCTGTATATATATCTATATGTCTGTGGATATAGTCATTGGTGTTGGGCTCCATATTATTGGATACAGATGTCATAACAGGACGACTGAAGGGGCTTTTAAGATGTGTATATAAACATGAAGCATCAGAACACATGTGCTCTCCGTCGTGTAATAGCAGAGACCGGGCACTTTTGGGTTTTCCCAGGGAGGGTCAACGTCGATTCAGACAAACTAAACTAAACTAAACTGAGCTAAACTAAACTGAACTGAACTAAACTAAACTAAAACTAGATTTACAGATGAGAAGGGCATATTTCTCAATGCATCAATTCCATTCTTTGATTTATCATCATCAATATATTAAACTTACCAGTATTTTTTCTGAAATTCTCACAGACTCACTAATGAACTAAATACTATTTTCCCCATTCATATTGTTGATATGATGACATTGATTGAGCAAACAGATTCATATATGACATGTCTGTGATATACTCCACTGTGAAACTCTTCTATGTAAACGTGAGTTTTGACCATTTTTTAAATACAGTATATATGTATATATAAATATGTTACATATGTTTTTAACATAACGGCTGAATTGTTAACAATATGTTAGCGGATAAAGAGAAGCATTTGAAAACGCTTCAATGCTTCAAGTATGCGTCTCATATGGGCTATTTTTTGTATACTCTTATGTGGTGATTGTATATGTGTGGGTTTTTTTTATTGAGCATTGCTCATCTTCCTTGACAAAATTCACGTTTTTATGTAACACAGCACTTGTACAAAAACATAAAGAGGTCTTTGAGAATTTGGTCCATTACTCTATGCTCTATCTGTAGGCACAATGCCAGAATACGGGATTTAATACGTCGCATTAACAGCTGGTTGTAAACAAATATAGCCGTTATTTTTTTTCACAATGTTATTAGTTTTCTACACTAAAGGGTACTATCCCCGTGAAGTCCCGGTCCACATGAATTTGAATAAAGTTTGTTGATATATTGAAAAATATATATCGTGACATATTCTTTCCAGAACGTTGTCTTCGTCGTGGATACTCTGAAAGCCTCTCTGTTCCGGGCAAGCAGGCCTGCATTGGTCAAAAACATGTGTATACATTCTGCGATATCGCTGATCCATTGTCTTCTCTGTCTTCCTCTTCTTCTCTGTCCCAGCATTCTGCCCTCTAGAATCAGCCTTTTGATGCTATATTGTCGCTTTAAGTATCCAAAATACTGTAGCTTCCTTCTTATGATGGTATTTAGAAGGTATTTTCTTTCTTATTTGTTTTTTTTTTTTGACTGGACGTGGTTTCGAAACATTAACACCTCCCCCCCCCCCCCCCCCCAATAATATGTGTTTAATATCAACTTTTACAGTGACGTAGTAAACCCTGTAGTATGTCATTGTCTAAAAAAACCCGCTGTTAATGTTATTCGTTATATGTCAATGTTATTAGCTATATGTCAATGTTATTCTATATATGTCAATGTTATTTGTCATAGGTCAATGTTCCTGACAAATTCGTGCTTCGATAATACTTTAGGATGAGAGAACAATGAACGAGTGTTTATCTATAGAATTGACAATAACTGATACAAGAACAATGAAATACGTTAATAGATCAAACTGATATGATGGAATTTTTGTGTGACTTTCGACAGTGCTATAAGACATCTTGAGACTAACGGAAATTGAACCAGGCCCGTTCTAACGCAACGAATCACCTTGCAACTCGAGTAAACGGGGTTTTCCATACTTAACCCGTTACTCAAGTTGGATTTCAGTTTTGCGCAGTGAGTAGGCCTACATATTTTCGATTACTCTAGTTGCAAGGAGATTTGGCACCGATAGAATGGACTCGGTTCAATTCCCGTTAGTCTCAAATAATGTTTATTTATCTTCTTGCTTCCTAATGGAATTTACTTGTATAAGTCATCTGTACAGAACTAATTACTTGTATAAGTCATCTGTACAGAACTAATTACTTGTATAAGTCATCTGTACAGAACTAATTACTTGTACAAGTCATCTGTACAGAACTAATTACTTGTATAAGTCATCTGTACAGAACTAATTAGGATTTCATTCGTTATTTGTTTGATTATCCTCGCTCGTTTGTTAATTATTATTTATATACTTGAAGTCGATCTTGGCTATTTTTGGCATGAGACTCCAAGTAGTGACCAACGAAAAGGATCACAATAATCAAAAACGTCACGAATAAAGCCTTAATTTATTCTATACATAGGTCCTCTACTGCCAATGGTCTCGACTTTGCGTCTTATCACTTATGATCTTAGACGATCGCGAAGTCGGCCGGTAAAAATAATTCCCATGAACTATGTAGCCTTCAAGTGACTTTCCAAGACATATAGTCTCTACGTTTCACACATGACTGCTTCAGCATTGAGAAAGTTTCTTGCCCATTAGCACTAACCCCTTTCGACTGTTGATTAGTTCCAAGGGAAATGTAACGACTATATGCTTAGAAACAAGCAGGAATGAAGGGATTGCCAGAAGGTATATAAAGCTGATGTAAGACGATTGAAAGAGGGTGAATAGATAGTTGATATAAGAACATTGACATAGTCTGTATAGATAGAGCTGATATAAGAACATTGACATAGTGTGTATAGATAGAGTTGATAAAAGAACATTGACATAGTGTGTATAGATAGAGTTGATAAAAGAACATTGACATAGTGTGTATAGATAGAGTTGATAAAAGAACATTGACATAGTGTGTATAGATAGAGTTGATAAAAGAACATTGACATAGTGTGTATAGATAGAGTTGATAAAATAACATTGACATAGTGTGTATAGATCGATAGTTGATAAAAGAACATTGACATAGTGTGTATAGATAGAGTTGATAAAAGAACATTGACATAGTGTGTATAGATCGATAGTTGATAAAAGAACATTGACATAGTGTGTATAGATAGAGTTGATAAAAGAACATTGACATAGTGTGTATAGATAGAGTTGATAAAAGAACATAGACATAGTGTGTATAGATAGAGTTGATAAAAGAACATTGACATAGTGTGTATAGATAGAGTTGATAAAAGAACATTGACATAGTGTGTATAGATCGATAGTTGATAAAAGAACATTGACATAGTGTGAATAGATAGATAGTTGATAAAAGAACGTTGAAAGAGTGTGTATAGACAGAGCTGATAAAAGAACTTTGAAAGAGTGTGTATAGACAGAGCTGATAAAAGAACTTTGAAAGAGTGTGTATAGACAGAGCTGATAAAAGAACTTTGAAAGAGTGTGTATAGACAGAGCTGATAAAAGAACTTTGAAAGAGTGTGTGTAGACAGAGCTGATAAAAGAACTTTGAAAGAGTGTGTTTAGACAGAGCTGATAAAAGAACTTTGAAAGTGTGTGTGTAGACAGAGCTGATAAAAGAACTTTGAAAGAGTGTGTGTAGACAGAGCTGGTAAAATAACTTTGAAAGAGTGTGTGTAGACAGAGCTGATAAAAGAACTTTGAAAGAGTGTGTGTAGACAGAGCTGATAAAAGAACTTTGAAAGAGTGTGTGTAGACAGAGCTGATAAAAGAACTTTGAAAGAGTGTGTATAGACAGAGCTGATAAAAGAACTTTGAAAGAGTGTGTATAGACAGCGCTGATATGGCCTGACTTGTAGTTTGCGCCCGTGTATGAGAAGATAGAATACGAGTGGAACAGAGACCGCGAGCACAAAATAATGTTGAAATAATTATCAACATGCCTTTTTATATTTGAAAACCACATCACCGACGACCCTGGAGGTCATGTTTTTAACTACTTAAATATATTGAATATTATTTCGGAGGTAACGATCACATTTGTGTCATTGTTTACTTACGCGTGTTTCAACCCATAGAGAAAGTAGAGGAAAATTTGTGTACGAATATTGCCAGATACAGGAGTATGTCATTATTCCGTGACTGATGTTAGTTGACCATTAAACGTGATGAATATTCAACGCCATTCATATATATGTCTTGTAAGACATTGCTATTTTTTTTATTTTTCAACAAGGTAAATGATGAAATAGACAGGTAGTGCGTACACGAAATTCTCTCAGCAGGTACAAGTTCTTACAGATTACAGATTCTTACAGATAACTGCTTAACTCTAACTCTGATGCAACACTCATACATGCAATCCCTACACCTGAACAATCATTAAAAAAGAATTTCGGCATAATGATCTGAGCTCAATATATTCTAATGTATTAAGATTTTTGACAGACGTTGCTAATAAAATATTTGATTATAAATATGACCAACGTATTTGAGTTGAAAATATGACGAACTTCGCCAATTAATGTAGGCTCTATTGCCTGCCAGCGAATTAACTGGCATACAGACTACATATAATATAAAATTTTGGAAGCTACAACTGCCGAATCTGTCAAATAAAAGCGGTGCCTAATTTTTTTTTTTTTTTTTTTTTTTTTAAATGTTCATCACCTTTTTGTGATCGGTTACTGATGATAATAACATTCGAATATAACAAATAATGTATTTGACATACTCTCTGTTATACTCGTAATTATTATGAACATATAAATGATGATTTAACCATGCTATGACATTGACATGACAGCTAAAAATTAATGATTTTCTTTTAAAACTGTATTTCAATAATTTTCTAATATATGCATCACTTTTTAACAGATATATGTTGCTTAACCTGCAAATATATATATTGCAAATATATGTTGCACAATTGTTATGCTTAGTTATTGCTGACAAGTTGCATAATGTTACTTCGGGCTCACTAAACCATATATTTATTATCTACATTGAAGCCCAACTTTGAAGTTCTGGCTCTTATAAAGCTATCACCATTGAAAACGTTAAGAAACAAATCAAACTAGAATTTGTCGATTGAATTCGATCATATATTTTCTTCCAATTGAAGGATGATAATAATAGATCTCCCCATAGACGGGTGAAAGTAATAGATCTCCCCATAGACGGGTGAAAGTAATAGATCTCCCCATAGACGGGTGAAAGTAATAGATCTCCACATTGAAGGTTGATGATAATAGATCTCCACAGTGAAGGTTGATGATAATAGATTTTCACATCGAATGTTGATGATAGTGCTATAGATCTTCAACTTCCAACATAATCTAGCTCTTGTCGTGGTAATATATTATCTCAAAACTACTTCAATCTAAAGATGTTTTCAATCCGATTCTAGCGACGTTTTCTTGTTTTCTACATCATTTAAAAAAAAAATTGTTATCGGTAAAGGGATTTATTGTACCGACTGCAGTACCAACTAGGCATCCCAATAGAAGTTACATCTCTTTCGGCAGATTACAAATTGTGTATATGCTGATAATTCCCATATCTCACTGATCGTATACTTTCCACAACATGCCTTTAAGCCGCCCCTTCTCTATTATCTAGCGGAGTATGTTAACACGGACAGAATATCCAAGTACGTTCGAACAAGTGTGAAACTCCAATATAATATATCCAGTCATGGTGCAGCTATCCATTCAGAATCTTCGTGGATGAGGGTTACCACACAATAACATCCCTGATTGCCACACTGTTTCAGAGATCCATTTTAGGGCCGCGGTAACTATCTTAATTCTCATAATGAGTATCTTTCAACAATGACTGTACTTTTTAAAATGTCAACAATGTCCTGATCTGATTGTGTTCCTCTTCGCGCGGAACCGTCTGCATATATTTTGAAATCATCACTATCTGTGAGCAATTATTCGTTTTTTTAAATTCGTAGATCACGTGTCTAAATCCACAACTCCTTACATTCCCTGGCTAGTGTACTAGTCTGTCCAGTGTACTAGTAACTTTTTGATAACGACATATTTTCTTCAGCTTTCATCAATTCCTTCCCTTTAAATATGTCTTAAATAGGGTTACATGGTCAGTCATTTTCTCAGTAGCTGTCATCAATAAATAGATCTTGTTGGAGCCTTGAACATATAATAGTATGTATATTTCAATGCAGAGTGTGCTTTTGCCATTGGTTGGTTGGTTGCTGATCCAGCGGTCCATGGGCTCATACCCTGTGACCAAAAAGTAAGAGAATTTATAGTGCTGGGAAGTCTGTAGATTTTCTATCTACCCGGGCCAGAGCCAGAAAATAACTATAACACCACCAGGAAGGTAGGTTTATAGCTATGCACTGCTCCGGGCCACTGCAGCCAATATATTGTTCACAGTGATCATTCCCCGCCTCCAATTGATTACTGGTTATGCTGAACTTCTCTATTGTTCCAGGCATGTAACCAAATATTCAAGGCAAAATGGTTTTCACGGTGTCCTCAGTCACTGTGCCCTTATGATGAGCCTCAGCTATTGAAAAAACAGTAACGTCAATTTCCCATCCCCAGTGCTCCACGGTACATCTCTGGCTCCCTCCCAACAGAGTGTTCATGCATATATACTAATGACAATGCAGATAATAATTTAAAAGACAAACACAAAAATACCACAAAACCCGGAACAACAAAATTAAAAGCATAATTGTATGGATGATACATGCTATAAAGTTTCCACGAAAAAGCCTCAATATAACGACATGTCATCTACTAAGGTTCGCTGTTGCACGGGTGGTTTGTCTAGTGGATCATTGGTGGGACACACAGGCGCAACCCAAGGCGTTTGCCATTGGAAACACATATAATATTTGATTTGTGCCAGTACATGTATGGATGTGATAGAAATTAATATATGCGAGTATCTCTGCATAACAATAGGGATATCAGGCGTAGATCTCAGAGTTATACTCATACCCTTATTCTGAATATGTTATGTTCCAAACTGTGACAATGTACGGCTGAATGTGTGAGAAGTAATTGAGAATAATCTTTCACGGAAAGGACCAGTTATTGAAAGATTAAAACAAGTAAACCTCTGATCCAGCTCGACAGCTGCCATTCCGTATAACGCTATTATACTATGTCTAGTTTTCTGAATCAGATTGATGATGATGATGGTCTGTTGCATCTTTTCAGACGATCATGAAGCACGTCAGTGTAAAAGACACATATGGACTATAAATCCCTTAACTTGCAATCTTCTTGTGACTGATTTTTTCCGAATTTCTATCTTATTGACAGATATATATATATATATATATATATATATATATATATATATATATATATATATATATATATATATATATATATATATATATATATATATATATATATATATATATATATATATATATATATATATATATACTCAACAACTCTGTGTTTAATCGTACTTGTACTGTTCGCCTACGTACGTACCATTGTCTTGACGCTTCAAACCTTCCTCGGATAAATGGATGTTTCAAAGTATTCTTGTAATATATGCCATACAATCAACACCGAGTTCTTCCCAATAATGTGGATTCATAATATTATCGTTTCTGGACATTTCTTTGGCCAGTCGTCTCATGTTACCTGAACATTTCTTAGGCCAAAGTGGTGATGGGGCTTAGTTCAGCCATTAGGGGCTGGAAACTAAGACTGGTCGGGCAGTCCCACTCGAGTAGGACCACAGTCCTGCCCAAGTAAGCAATGTGCTGAAGACGGAGGAAACCAGCCAAAATTGGCACAATTAATCAGGATGCCACGCACAAAACACAATGGAGTGAACGAAAGAAGAAGAAATCTCTTTGGCCAGTATAATATTATCTGAACATCTGTGTAGTCATTAACACGTTGTGTGAACACATCCTTTCAATCATATAAAATACAAGTGCTACGAGCTGTGATTTATTCTATAAATGCATCATCATCAACTCCTTCTTCTTATATGTTCAAGTTGTTAGCTATATACCGGAAGTCCCGCTGCCAATATGAGGTTGACTGTCTTTTTTCAGATGGGCGTACAAGTAGCGTCTGTTTAATATCCATACACCTTCTGGACATTTTTGAAAGACTAGGTATCTACATAATCAGAAGATCATTTTTAACCGAAAAGTCGAAAGAATCTTTATTCTTTCCGGTTCCATTTAATATTCATTATATTTTAGTAATAGTAAAAGGTGATAACTCACCCCTTGATTTACATAACTAGGATGTGGATTTTTCTGCAGATTTTGGTTAGATTTTCTCTATACAAATCTTGTCTCTAGCTCTGCTGTTCCAATTTACCGCCTAATTTGGATAGGTATCACTACTCCCATTCAATGTAATTGTGAAGGGACTGGTGGGTAATTTATATATTCTTTTGAAGTCGTTTTGAGATAAATTCTGATTTAACATGGGAAAATGACAGTCATTTGTCAGTCCTACATAAAAATGCCCTACAGTATAATATATATATATATATATATATATATATATATATATATATATATATATATATATATATATATATATATATATATAAACTTAACTCAAATTGATAGTGTTGAAATGAATTTTCAACTTGGAAACTTAATTTATTGTACCATATTACATGCATATACAATACATTTTTTGTATCATATCTTATTGTGGTTTTTCATGAAATTTATTAACTTTATAAACATTTGTTAATGCATTTTATGTGAGTATTCTGCACCTTTTATTAAAAATCTTCTTGATGCTTATGCAATTAAAAGCATTCGCTAATATAACTGGTTCATGCGTCCTGTTTCTTCATTGTCCTTATTGTATTGCTGAACTCAGAACGTCCGCTGTATAGAAGACATGTTCACAGAATTAATTAGACCTTCATTAGTTTCTTTTCTTGATTATTCTTGTGTTTTCAGTTGGTCACTATTTTATACTTGGAATAACCTGTCAAAAAAACAATGCGACTCCAAATATATAAATAGTGAGCAAAGGAAATGACGAAAATAATGTTTTTTAAACGTTACGAATGAAGGCGTATTTAATTCTGCTGAAAGGTCTTTATTGGAGAATGTCACGGCTGAACACACTCCATTGATGGTGGTTTGTCTATTAATTTTGTTGCTGTTATAGTACGTGTTAGTGTCGTTTGTGGCAGGGCCACAACACAGCTCATCTCTTTCTCTGGACTATCAATCAATCAATAAACCCGTAACCTTTCAGGGTCGTATGGGTACCACATTGGATGCTTCAGCACACAGTGTCCTCCAGCGAATTCTATCCTCAGCAATGCGGATGAGTGTGGAAATATCTTACCCTGTCCATTCCTTGATGTTGTCTGGAATGGACAGGGCAAGATATTTCCACACTCATCCGCATCGCTGAGGATAGAATTCTGGACTATTTCCTGTCATGAAAAAAAAAAACAGCAGAAGAAAAAGAGTAAGTGATGCAATGTCCGTTTTGATGATTCAGTGTTACGTCATTAGAGATACATGTCACAAGATTCGGTCATTATCATATTTTTTATCAGATGTCATGTCGATTGGCGTAAGCGATAATCGATCTCAGCAATCCTCTATTTCCAGTATCTTTTATCAGGATAACCGGCGATTGTCATGCCATGATGTCAGACTATCTAATATGTTCTCACGTTGTCATCTTCGATCTCTCTTGCACGATGTAACTATGTTCTCCAGACATCCTTGTCTCATAACGGGTCCAAAAATAAAGATTATCACCTTCTATATAATTAAGTTACAACAAACATATAACATTTAATATCCGTATTAGTTATACTAGGGCCGATAGGTCTTCTTGTAAACATGGATAACATATATAGACAGTAATATTTTGCTTCAAATAATTGCTTATACAAATAAATTTAAGTAGGAAGCCAGAGGACAATTTAAAAAACAAAAAATAATTCTTGAGACTAACGGGAATTGAACCAGTCCGTTCAACATTCAATTTTAATTTTTAGGAATGTTGCCTTTGTCTGCCGTATTCTGTTTCTTATTTCAGATATTCATGAACTTCCATCTGATGTCATCATTATTTCTAAATGCACTGTACTTGAATTGACGAACCTGTTGAGTTTGATCTTATGCACTTGGGGATTTTGTTTCGTAAATTAAAAAGTAAAGTAACCCATAGTATTTATTAATGTCGTAGGGGTGTGAGATGTTAGCGATCTCACATTTCAGTGGCTCTCATTCGCAGTCTTTACTTCCAGGATTTATTCGGTACCCATTTAAGGCTGGGTCGACCCGGGAGTCGTTGCAATCTGAAAAACATTTCCGCCTCAACTGGGGAATGAGCACAGAACCACTCATATGCGAAGCCAATTGGCTAACCACTGCGCTACGCGGCTAAAAAAACGTTACGAATGTTTTGTTTCTTACAGATCATCAATTCTGACTTGCTGTTTAAGAAAATACATTTGTCTGCTTTTTTTCTACTAGGGCCTACTATCATGTCAATTACTCATTGTAGATCTCACTTTTGCAATCAGAAGCGTGTCATCGGCATGTCTCAAGTTATGTCTTGTTTTGTCTACTCCATTCATGTCAAAACAAATTATAGAAAAGGCGATATAATTAAACGTATCTCAATTAGCAAGATTGCCAATTGCCAATAATTAAATGCCACTCAAAAGAGGCATTTTGGACCTATTTTTGACATAGGCTGAGGAGCGCGGTAGCCTAGTGGACTCAGCTGTAAATGAGTACCTGATGCATGAGTTAGGGAAGGTAAAAAACAGCAAGGAAGGGAACTGGCCACCCCACCTAATAGTTGCTGCGGCTTAGTACATGAAGAGTTATCTTCATCCCCGACGGCAGATGCCATGGGACCTACCTTTACCTTTAGGCAGAAATACGACACTACCCTATTGCGCGCCACTTCGATAACACTTACTTACATGTTGTTAATAAATGACAAGAACGACGTAGTTTCTAGTAGTAACGTGCTTAGTAAGGGCTGGGATTTAGTATATTGTTTAATATGTCGAGAAAGGCCTTCGGTATTAGATATTTACAAGGTAGTTGTCTCGCCTTCTCTAGTTAGTAGTGATTCATACATCTAATCTATTCAGCGCCGACTACGGTGCATATGACAGAAACCAGTGCTCTTCAGTTCAAGCGATGTGATGCTACTGTGTGCAATTCTTTTATGTTGTTGAGACCCGTAGTCATACCTTTTTTTTGATGGCTGTTCTGCGAAGAGTCTTGGTCTTCCTCTTTATCTTTTTCCATCTAGTAGTGCCCATTTTAATGTGTTGTCTGTTTGTTTTCTGTTTTCAGTCTGTTTTCAGTCTGTCTGAATGGCTGTCTGTTTTCATTCATTTTAAGTCAGATATAAATATACCATTTTCTTCTTATTGCTGTAGAAACATCTTGTTGGTTTGTGTCTTCTATTACTTGCTTGTTTGACTTGAATTGTTCCCAACTAATATTTTAAGTTTTCAGACATTTAGTTACTTCCAAACGAATTAGATTTTTTCTCCAGATTCACGCATAGATCCTATTTTTTTAGCTTCTAAAAGATAGGGAAAAGTTTGTTAAAAACTATAATGCATTGTTTACTTCCGATTGTATTTCAGCACATGTCAGGTAGAGCAACCAAGTGTAGAGGAAAAACATATTCGTCACAGAATATTGTGTGACAGCTATTGTGGGGTAGAAGTCTTCATTTTTAATTGGGGATAGGAGCTGCATACATAAGAAACGCAACTATTTCTTAGAAGACTTTATTTTGTGCACGAATGTTTCTTCATAGCCCGACTGACTACTGATCACTACTCTGTGACTCTCCTCCAGTCCATAATACCTGTCAAAGTGTCATTTGACTCGGACGATTTGTTAACTTTCCCTGGATCAGAGGCCCACAGTACACGTGTCGTAACACGCTAATTAAGCCTACTAATTAAAATTAGTTAAGTTCGTAACAGCGTGAGTTGTGTGGTAGGACTATCGGACAATCAATATAACAGTTGAGTTAGGCCTACATAATATAATCATATCTTCATATCATATGTAACATATTCATATAACAATCAATTATAATATTACTACAATCCTACTGAAAAATTCCAGAATCTTGACTTGATCAGTGAATAGTTGCATTTGACAACTGTTTGTTGTTCATTTGAATAGTGCTAAATTTTTATACACTGCTAACAATGAAAGCTAAGAAGTTGTACAAATTAAATGAGAATGAGGATAAGATATTGATAGATGAAAATGACAGCACATCAAACAGGAAGAGTGTAAAACGCAAAAGAAACGCAGAGCTTGACACATCATTAGAAGCCACTGAGGCTTGTGAAGAAAGTGTACTCACAAAATCAAAAATTAAAAAAAAGTCCCGGAAAGTGTCACAAAATGATACTGAACATTTCAGCCCAGACTCCCATCAACAGCCACTTTCAGTAGAGAAAAGTAAAAAGAAGTCTAGAAAACTATCTCTGAATGATGTAGAGGATTCCATCACAGATTCTCATGATCCACATTCAGAAAAGAAAAGTAAGAAAAAGAAGTCTAGAAAACTATCTCTGAATGATGTAGAGGATTCCATCACAGATTCTCATGATCCACATTCAGAAAAGAAAAGTAAGAAAAAGAAGTCTAGAAAACTATCTCTGAATGATGTAGAGGATTCCATCACAGATTCTCATGATCCACATTCGATAAAGAAAAGTAAGAAAAAGAAGAACCATGCAGATGAATCTCTTGGTGTCATTGATACAAGTATTCTTCAACAAGCAGAAATAAATTTGGGATTGTCCATGGTGGATTCCATTCCATCACAGAGCGAAGAACAACCTAAGAAAAAAAAGAAAAAGAATAAAGAAATAAAGTCTCAAGTTGTTGTATCAGCAAGTGAGAAAAGCAAAAATGAAAAGGCTGTAGAGTATCTTCAAGTGTGGCATACAAACAAGAAGGAATGGAAGTTCAATAAGAGACTGCAGGTCCAGTTACTTCACATCTTGTATGATATGTCCTTGGTAAGAAACATTTGATCAGTCATAATGTCCTGTTATAAGCACTTATTTTATGTTAATTTAACTTAAATTAAATAACTTTATAAAGTCATTCTTAATATTGTAATGAAGATTTCTTCTGTGTTTAATCTTATCTATTGTCATTTCCACTTCTGCTGTTAAGCGTCATGGGGAAAAGTTGTCTCTTGCCATGGCCAGCCAGTGTAGTGTCTTTGTCTCCACCCATCTAGTTCTTGGTTTTTCTCCTGCCTTGTAGACTGATATTCTACAATCTACTGTTGTATGCGTGAAGGACTGGTTTATTTGTTCCATTCTCATGACATGACCAAACCACCTGGTGTGATATCTCTCAATGTAGTCTTGACTTAAGATACACCATAATGCAACAGACAAGAGAAGGAACTAAAACACCACCTTATTGAATGCGCTGCACTACAAGACCTACGAAAAATTCTGTTACCACCAAACCGCTTCATCATTTATACAGACACAACACAGCTGAAGAAGGCATGCACCTGCCACAGGGAAGAAAGAGTGAAATCTCGCAACCCTGGTATCGGATAAGTAAGTTCTTTCCTGATACCTTTATTTCTCTGGTGGTCTCTTCTGGTGATATTTATAGATTTCCTCAAACATTTTATTTCACATATCGTGATTTTTTTGCATGGGATGTCTTCCGGTAAAAAAATTGCATAAGAAGTGAATGTATTCTCTTTGTGTGCTGTTCGTTAAATAAATTTCCTCCTGAAATGCAATGGCAAACTACAAGAGTAATATACCTAGAATCATGCTTCAAGATGACACAGACCACATTGCAATTTTGGTTTACAAAAATATCAGCAACATTGAATGTGAGAACCATGACAGATTTAGGGAAATTAGAAAACATCGAGCAGGAAATGAGAAGAATGGATGTCAACATACTTGAATTATGTGAAATGAGATGGTTGGGACACGCTCAAAGACTTCAAAATAATACTCGGGAGGAAACCAACATAGAGAAATGTAGGCATAATTTTAGACAAGAATAGAACAAGGTCTGTAAAGGACTTCTTTCTGGAGTATATCAGACAGTGTTGTACTAGTTAAATTAGAGGGGCAACCCATTAACATAAATATTATTCAAGTACCCGTATATACACCAACATAAGAAAGTTCAGATGAAGACAAATTCAATTCTGCAAAGATATAAACATAACTATAAGACAGTGCCAGATGTTGTGATGGGAGATTTGAACGCAAATGTAGAGCAAGATATTGATGTCACTGGAAGATTTAGCTTAGGCATCAGAAATGAAAGAGGCAAGATATTAGTGGACTGGGCAAATTTAAAATTGGCACAACAGCAAAGTGTAATTGTGGACAAGTCAACCAGACTTCAGAACATATCCTTCAAGAATGTGCAAACTATGACACATTAAGATGCACATACTGGCCTTCTGATACACCAATGCATGTTAAACTTTATGGTACAAAACAAGAAATGGAAAACACTGTCCAATTTATACAAGAAACAACACTGCAGATATAGACATTATTAGCGAACAAAAGAAGAAGAAGTGGACTGGGCCAGAAGTAATAACATAATAATAGGAAATACAATGATTCTATCAACATCATAGATGACTATGGACATGGAGAAGCCCAGATAACAAGACTCACAACCAGATGGATTATATTATGGTCAATAAAAGATTCAAAATCTCATTGAAGTCTGTTAAAACATGCCTAAGTGCAGACAGCAATAACAACCATATTCCTGTTGTGGGAGTTAACCCCTTAGCTGCAGAGGCATTCTTAAAGATATGATGAAAATCACTAAAATGCAGTATTATTATCAATGATGTAAAATTAAATCAAGTGTTTGTTTTGCGTTCGCTCAATTGTTTGTTTTTCGTTCGCTCCATTGTAACCATCACGGATATCCGTGCGATTTCCGCCGGGAGCGTAATTACGCTATGCCACCGTTATGCGCCTTGTAGGCCTAGCACATCCGATTTCGGCATGCCTTGACAATTCGGGTGGGCTACCCTTAGCCTATGACAGCCTCTATATCTGTCTCCAGCCACGCGTAGTGGAGACTCTTCGCCCAGACAATTTTTTGCTCTCGTCTGACTCGAACAAGGTGTTCCACTGTCTATGAACTTGCCTCGTGAAATTAGATGTGCTGTGCCTGTGCCCATTGGGTACTGAACCGTTTCTCATCCGTGAGCCTGGTTCCTTAAGGGGAAGAACTCAACAGAGGAGTTGGACCCTGGCTCTTTCGCCCTCTTAGCCGAGGTGTCATTCACCGACATCGTGTACCCCTTGTCCATGTTTGAGTCTCACACCACGCGTTTGAGAGCAAGGCGTTCTCGAGCTGAGCGTCCTTGTCCCAATAGCGCCTGAGCCCATCAGGTACTGAACCCTTTCTCTCTTCAAGTGTATTTCCGGTGTAGGAAAACCTGACAGTAGAGTTGGGCCAGGGCTAAATCGTTGTCCCTTTTGTGCCTGAGCCCATCGGGTACGGAACCCTTTCTCTCTGCAAGTGTACTTCCAGTATAGGAATCCTTGACAGTAGAGTTGGGCCAGGACTACCATCGTTGTCCCTTTCTTGCCTAAGCCCATCGGGTACAGAACCCTTTCTCTTCGCGAGCATATTTCCGGTTTAGGAAGGCTCGACATTAGAGTCGGATTAGGTCTTCTTGCTTTACCAAACACCAATGAATGGGTCTGGGTCTCTGTCTGTAAGGAACACAGGTAACTAGAAGCTCGTCTCGAGCTGACAGAGCTTGTAGTTCCCCTTTCCTAGGGACTTTTCACTTTCTATTTGCAGTTCACGCTGCCCTCTAGCACTGTTCTGCCCTTTCATTGTTTCATTGTACTCGGTATGAAATCTATTTGTCTCTCGCCATGCATCTACCTTTACGTGCATTTTACATTGGCCGCCCCTCCAATGTTCGGACTGGACTGACTAGCTTCACTGTATGTCGACAGTGTCGCTATATGTGGTGATGCTGGTGGTGTCGGAGATATTGTCTGTCTCTTGTGCAGTCAAATCTCTTTCCATCTGCTGCCTCCACATTCTCGGACACGATCCCCAAATGATTTGGCCAGAATCAGCTCGAGCTGCTGTATTTCTGTTTCCAGGGTGCACCTCGTGGAGGTACATTTGGGATCTTGGTTATCTGCTAACCCTGGGTCCGCCTAGAGCAATGCGTTCCCTTTGCACCCCTTAAATCAAGTGGATAAAGTCAAGTATCTTGGCACCATTTTAATATCAAGTGGCAGGTGCTCCATTGAGATCAAGAACAGGATAGCATAGGTCAAATCAACATTTAAAAAAATTAGAAACATTCTATGCAATGAAGTAATATCAATGCATACACATTCAAGTGCTGGGATGTTATATTGAGCCAATCCTTCTTTATGGAAGCGAAGCATGGACAGTAAACAAAAGTGCCAAAGATAAGCTGGAGGCAACTGAGATGTCATTTCTAAGAAGAATGATGAAAATTTTATGGGGAGCCAAGAAAACTAATGTAGAATTTCTCAGAGATGCTGGAGTAAAACGCCAAAGTATAGCAAAAATTAGAAACAAACATCAACATTTTTAGGACGTGATGAGAAAAGTAACATTTGAACATTTAGTAACCACCAGAAAGATCAAGGGGAGAAGAGACAGAGAAATACAAAGAGATAAATTTCCTAGTTGGGTTGTCACTGTGGCACAAAAAGAAGTCACCAACAACTTATTAACAACACAAGAGACAGAGAGTTGTGGAGAAGCATGATCACCTGCACCACTCTGCATAGCACTTGATTGATCTTTTTTTGCTAGTGTCTGTGACAAAGGCCATGTTTGACATTCGTAACACAGAGTTGGTGTCAAAATTCTATGATAATACATTCCGTTCTCCGGACCATATCCTGTTAATCTGCAGGAGTTTGAGAATGAACACAGAAGAATATGGTTTATTTATTAATTTCAGTACAGTATAATTTGGGCGCCTATTGTATTAAAATTGTGTATTCATGAAAACCAACAGAGACTAAGATGATCTCTTTATTTTTCAGTTTACTGGCGATGATTTTGAGATGTTGCTTCTGTACTTGGATGGCATGAAAGGTAAAGGAAGAGAGAAGACAAAGGAGGAGGCAAAAAAGATTCTGGATAACGATGGATCAGAAGGTATGGTGTTTATAAGCTGATTTCAACTTTTGGGTGAGGTTTTTATTTGGAGATCGGGGTGCAAAGGGAACGCATTGCTCTAGGCGGACCCAGGGTTAGCAGATAACCAAGATCCAAAAGTACCTCCACGATGTGCACCCTGGAAACAGAAATACAGCAGCTCGAGCTGATTCTGGCCAAATCATTTGGGGATCGTGTCCGAGAATGTGGAGGTAGCAGATGGAAAGAGATTTGACTGCACAAGAGACAGACAAAATCTCTGACATCACCACATATAGCGACACTGTCGACATACAGTGAAGCTAGTCAGTCCAGTCCGAACATTGGAGGGGCGGCCAATGTAAAATGCACGTAAAGGTGGATGCACGGCGAGAGACAAATAGATTTCATACCGAGTACAATGAAACAATGAAAGGGCAGAACAGCGCTAGAGGGCAGCGCGAACTGCAAATAGAAAGTGAAAAGTCCCTAGGAAAGGGGAACTACAAGCTCCGTCAGCTCGAGACGAGCTTCTAGTTACCCGTGTTCCTTACAGGCAGAGACCCAGACCCATCCATTGGCGTTTGGTAAAGCAAGAAGACCTAACCCAACTCTAATGTCGAGCCTTCCTAAACCGGAAATATGCTCGCGAAGAGAAAGGGTTTCGTACTCGATGCGCTCAGGCACAAAAGGGACAACGATTTAGCCCTGGCCCAACTCTACTGTCAGGTTTTCCTACACCGGAAATACACTTGAAGAGAGAAAGGGTTCAGTACCTGATGGGCTCAGGCGCTATTGGGACAAGGACGCTCAGCTCGAGAACGCCTTGCTC
Source organism: Meghimatium bilineatum (assembly GCA_034231615.1). Taxonomy (NCBI): domain Eukaryota; kingdom Metazoa; phylum Mollusca; class Gastropoda; order Stylommatophora; family Philomycidae; genus Meghimatium; species Meghimatium bilineatum. Next base: position 25,096,403 of record CM067321.1, read on the forward strand.
TCAAACGCGTGGTGTGAGACTCGAACTTGGACAAGGGGTACACGATGTCGGTGAATGACACCTCGGCTAAGAGGGCGAAAGAGCCAGGGTCCAACTCCTCTGTTGAGTTCTTCCCCTTAAGGAACCAGGCTCACGGATGAGAAACGTTCAGTACCCAATGGGCACAGGCACAGCACGTCCAATTACACGAGGCAAGTTCATAGACAGTGGAACACCTCGTTCGAGTCAGACGAGAGCAAAAAATCGTCTGGGAGAAGAGTCTCCACTACTCGTGCCTGGAGACAGATATAGAGGCTGTCACAGGCTAAGGGTAGCCCACCCGAATTGTCAAGGCATGCCGAAATCGGATGTGCTAGGCCTACAAGGCGCATAACGGTGGCACAACGTAATCACGCTCCCGGCGGAAATCGCACGGATATCCGTGATGGTTACAATGGAGCGAACGAAAAACAAACAAACAAACAAACAGATTCGTTGGGCAGGTCATTTTGTGCTTATGCCAGACCATCATCTGCCAAAGATACTTCTCTATGTTGAGCTGGAGAAGGGTACACGATCTCAAGGTGGCCAAAAGAAGCACTACAAGGACTCGTTAAAGAACTCACTGAAAGCCTTTGAAATAGACCACGATACATGGGAAGAACTGGCACAAAATAGTGTAATACAAAACAAAATAGAAGATGTAGATCATGGCATTCTAAAATAAAAAAGAGCGCATCATCTTGTGAAAAGAGGAGAAATGCAGCAGCTCAACAGCGGAGAGCAGTTAGAAAGTCACGGATAGACCAAGATCTGTCTACAGATGTCATTCCATGTCTGAACTTTTCAAGTACATTTACAGCTCAAATAGGGCTCATTAGCCATCTACGAACTCATAATCAAGGACATAACTCTAATTGAATTTTCAAAAGTGGATATAACAAATGGTCATCATCACTTGTGATGTACGAACAACAACACCATTGTTTAAACAACTGTCTGGTGTTAAAGGATTTATTTATTGTTGCCAGTTCTAAAGTATAATTATTTCATGTTTATTTGGACATATATGAGTTGCTGATTCTATCCATTTCTTCTGCAGGTTCAGTGGATGCAGGCAAGGAGGAAAGGGCCAGACAGATATTTCAGATGTTGGCATGATCTGGTTATGCCAATAACAAACTTTGACATTTTGTCAAATGCAATAGAATATTGTTTCTTTTTAAATTTGTTTCTTTTCTTTCTTTGCTAGCAAAACTGAACTAATTTCTTGTGTTTCTTATCTATGTGTGTTTCTTGACAGAAATAATTTGTGGGTTTTTACTGAAACAATTGTTAATCCTAGGTACAGTTGTAACGTTTCTGAGGGTGTCCTGGCAGTAAAAGCTGCACAAGGAGGGCAGACCTGAGAACCCTGTCATGGTATAAGCAACAGCAGGCAGAAGTTCATCATCTTTGTTTTCTAGAAAATTGTGTCTTCCTCACTATACAGATGCCGCAGGCGAAGTAGTACAGAAAATAGCAAGGAATCTCAACAGGCAGAAAGATGGACATCAGCCAGTGTGTAGGATAATGATGTGCTAATGCATCACAGTTAGATGATAATGGTTATGTCAAGAAAGTTCATATGGGAGGTAGAGATCTGATGGCCAGATGAAAGTAGTTGATGAAGTGTATAGAGCATAACAGATCTGCCTCAGTCATGTCAGTAATGTTCCATTCCCATTAGTTTTTCTAGATTTCCATGGTACTTTCAGCATTCTTTTATACTTACTTATCCGATTCCTGGGGTTGCAAGCTATCTTCACTGTGCCAGATGATGGTAGTTGCATGCCTTCTTCAGCCGTGTCATATCTGAATAAAGGGTGTTGGTGATTGAAAGGATTGGTGGTGACAGTTGCTTTTGCAGGTCTTGTAGCATTGCATTCAAAAAGGTAGTGTCTGGTTCAGCATTATTCTATAGAACGACATCTATGTTGATTCCAATTTACCACTGTCCTTTTTATTTATTGTTCAAGACACATTCATATGGGAGTGATTTTCTACACTCCTCCGAGTGGCAGGGTTGTTTGGAAAGCTTTTTGTGTTCATATATCTAGTGTGTCACCACTTTCAGATATAGACAGCAACTTAACAGTAAATTCTTTAAGGATATTGTTCAGCAAATATTAGTATTCTCTAGGATATTGGTCAGTTACTCTCAGGTACATTTTCTAGGATATTGGTCAGTTACTCTCAGGTACATTCTCTAGGATATTGGTCAGTTACTCTCAGGTACATTCTCTAGGATATTGGTCAGTTACTCTCATAGGTACATTTTCTAGGATATTGGTCAGTTACTTTCATAGGTACATTCTCTAGGATATTGGTCAGTTACTCTCATAGGTACATTTTCTAGGATATTGGTCAGTTACTTTCATAGGTACATTCTCTAGGATATTGGTCAGGTAATCTATCAGCAAATTCCCTAGGATATAGCCAGAAACTCTCCATTAATCCTCTAGGATGCTAGTTAATTCAGTATAGTATCTAAAAATATGCAACACAAACATGTAATCACAAAAATCAATTCATCTTTGACCAAATTTGTTTTTAATGTGGACATCTCAGAGTTCTGACAAAGCAACCAAAAAAACTCCCAGAAAATCTGGACAAGAATCACAGTAATAGTGTTTTCTAGAATCTGTGAACAGATGTGGTTTACCGGTGGGTGAACTTCTGAATGCCACTTACCACAACCATGCTAGTATTATGTATGACAAAATGAGGTGATATAAATCATTTCTTGATAAACAGTTAATGTCAGTGCAATCTTAGCAGACCCAATTTTACTGAAGTCTACTCCAGCTAGTGGTTTTCATATAACATTCTCTCAGGAATAACCTGCTATAGATCACGCTAGATTAAACAAGCCAGTTTCAGACTTGCAATACTCTCAATTGTATAGTCATCAACAATAAAATGGTCTTTGAATGGAAGTGCATCTCTGTCACATACACTTTGATGCCATTTCTTGCTGACAAACAGTAAATATAAGCTTCAATGCTGGTTCTGACTCCTGCAAATTAGCATGATATAGTGATAATGTATTGTTACCATGGTTTACATATTGATTTTAATAGCTATGCCTGTTAGGCCACTTTAAACCTGCTATAGAATGAGACGGCCAACCTCATCCCCAAACATCCTTAGTTACATCTTACAAAAACCAGGTTACAGATGTTAACTGTGGAGACCCGATTATTAAACTTTGTACAGTGCAAGTAGACTCATTTGCTTATACTGCAGCATGTCGCCAGTCTATTGCTAGGGCCCTAGAGGTGAGGAAAGAATAGCAACCCCGTTTATCTTCTATGCATGTCGTAACAGGCAACTTAGGAGGTTATGGGGTGGAGTTGCTGTCCTATATTATCATAGAATCAAAGTGACCCAAATCTATGCTGAAGTCTGATGTGTCAGGTCAAATGCGCAGATATCTGTAAACTATGACAACACATTCTGTTCTGACCACATTCTGCTAATCTACAGGTTTGATAATGAACGCAGAAAATACTGCAGCCAACCCACTGTAGACAAATGTCATTCACTCATACTTCAGCCTACTTCACTAGAGTCCAGGCTGATTGACGCAAGAAACAACTAAAATGGATATTATAAGTGTGACACTCGCGATGTGTTGCCAGAGCCAAAAAGGGGGAGGAAATAATCGAGATACTGTTACATGTCAGTCATATTGTGAGAGTTGCCTAATGATGTTTTGGGTGGAGTTATTCATCCCATATAGGGTGTAAAGTGACCTAGAAGCCATGCCGAATCGGATGTGACAATCCAAATGTGCAGATATCTCAGCTAAGCTGCAAATCATGAAACAATACACTCGATTCTACATCCTGCTGATTTGCAGGAGTCTGAGAATGAACATACAAGATGAGTGTGACAATAAATACAATGGTAACAGGAACAACTTTTTTATCAGACAAAATACAAATACATAAATAGAACTTCACAGAAAATTAACAGCATATATACAAAATAAATGTGCTCCTAGGTTTCAGCATTGCCATATCATCCTGAATGTCTAGAGTTTTGAATTATCGAGATGATTTCACAATGAAACATTTTGAAATGGTCGTGACTAATTATGGATTAAGTATCCAGAAATTCGAAATGGTTGTTACTAAGTATGTCAAGTACCTAGAAATTGGAAATGACTAATCATGGGTGAAGTAACTAGTAATTGGAACTGAAACAAATCCAAACAGATAACCAATGTCAAGAACAACCCATCATGCTGGAATCGTAGGAGCTGCAGTAGCGCAGAGTGAATACAAGTATAAATGGAAATAGGTTTATTTACCAATAGTAAACACCACATACTAGCTATCGCAACATTGAAGAAATGTTGATGGTTAAGAAATCATTATGCGTAGAGCTACAGTATCTGGGACAAACATCTGACAATTCACATAAGACATTTTAACAAGAACACCAGTCTTTAACACACTTACCAGTCTGGTACTATCTGTGGCAATATAATTGTTCGGTAATGCTGAGATCTTGCATAAGGGAGAAAACTAACAGGAAAATTTAAGATCAAGAAGAAAAGAGAACAATTTGACTTGGGATAACATTGCAAATGATTAGGCCTACAACAGAAACTATGTTGTGGAGAGACCAAAAAAAACCAATATCATATGGTATGGACTTATTTATTGTGATCATTATGGTCAACGAAGCTTTTGTTTCCTATGTACACTGGGATGTTCCTCCAGAGCTTTATTTTATACTAGAAGACTCATTGGTATGCAACGCTTTCAGGAGTAGCCTACCTAGAGAGTGCAATAAGGTCATTGCTCTGATTAAAAGACGACAGAGAAGGAAACATAAATGACATTTGACTGATAATGATGGTGCCCTTACTTTTACAAACAAAATTAATATAAAACTCATAGCTCTGGAATTGGTATTCCTGCAGAAAATAATAGCTAAGGCAACACTGACTGTTCAACACCAAGAAACAGTATAGCTGTCAACTTATTTTTCAAAAAAAATGTCAATATTCAACACCGCAAAAACCCATTCTCTCTTCCTCCTTCCCCCTACAAAAAACGTGGTTTGGGGGGGGGGGGGGGTACTGGCTGATAATGTGCTGAGTGCAAAATTTTGCATGGGTAGTTACTTAAACTGCTAAATGATTTTTTAAGAAATATTTTTTTTTAGATATGGGATGAGATCCACATCAATACAGAAAATCCATGCTAGATGACACCTATAAAACATTGGCCAACTCAGAGCTTGTTAATTAAGGAAACACTGACAGTTTAGCGCTCATAAATATTACACAGCTATAAAAATCGCTGCTGTCAGACAAATGATAAAACACAGAGCTAGCTACTTATAAACAAACAAACTACAGAAAATGTTTGAAAACCTTTATTATATTTTTCTACTGGAACAAGATAACTACGCTGCTGTCTGGATGTCTATCTTGAACAAGATAAGTGTACGCTGCTGTCTGGATGTCTATCTTGAACAAGATAAGTGTACGCTGCTCTCTGGATGTCTATCTTGTGATGTTCACAAGTTAATCTTACAGAACTGATGTCAATAAAATACAAGCAGCTATTGTTCTCATATATTCCATTATTATAATACAGTGGAATACTTTTATAGCTCATCAATTTACAACAAAAATCCCCAACTTATATTAGTTCCTTATTGTTTGCACTGTATATAGCAAATTTCTATAAATATTTCGCCGGACCAAGTTGCTATAATGGGATTTGACTACATTGAAACATGCCATTTTCTGTTATAGAATAAATGCGGCAAAGAACAAGACCCAGAAAACGATGGATAGATAATACCAAGACAACCCTGAAAAAATAGATTCAATGCAGCCAAGGTGACACATCTGGTCTTGGATAGACAACTAAAGCTTCCAGTCAGCACTGCTGCTATGGTAAACTTGGATGTTCTGATCATCATCCACCTGGGTATAGACAAGACACATAGAAATATTCATATAGGACATTGTTCTCGCATCCCCATGTGTTCTATTATAACATCCTATATAGGGACATTGTTCTCACATCCCCATGTGTTCTATTATAACAAATTGAAACATGTCCTATATAGGACATTGTTCTCAGATTCCTATTATAACAAATTACGAAAACTAGCATGGTTCGGACATGTATGCAGGCACGATTCCTTGTCAAAAACAATACTGCAGGGAACTGTCGAGTGTGGAAGAAGCAGAGGAGGGCAAATAAAGACATGGACAGATGACATCAAGGAATGGACAGGGCTAGATATTTCCATACTCATCCGCATCGCTGAGGATAGAATTCGCTGGAGGACTCTGTGTGCTGAAGCATCCAATGTGGTACCCCTACGACCCTGAAGGGTTATGGGTTTATTGATTGATTACAAATTGGAACATGTCCTATACAGAACATTGTTCTCATGTTCCATTATAACGTCCTATACATGACATTGTGCACACATCTTTTCTCTCTCCCCCCCCCCCTATTCTATTATAAAAAATATCAATGAAACATATCAAATAGAGAATATTGCTGGTCAATTGTTACATTTGATTAATCTCGCTATGTCCAGTAACATGAAAAGTTCACTATAAGCCACATGATACATTCAAACTGTGACTTCATTTAACATGAAATGGGATTCTCTCTCACTAATCACTCTTGTCATGAAACAATCATATTCTAACAGAAAATGTGGATCTCTGTCACGATGTGACAATAAATCTCAATTGAGTATGTTAGGTAAATGCCTTTTTAGGTTAATATTTTGCATTGACCAATAGCCATCACAGGACGGTGTAGTTCACAAGCTAATCGCTTCACCTTCCCACCCAGACCTGGTATCCATTTCCAGAAAATGTCAATCTAGAATGTTGTTGAAATAAGTTTTACAATTGAACTGGAAAATCAAACCTGAACCACCAGATTAAGAGTTCAGTGCACTAACCAACGGCAAGTGGGTGAGACCTAAGATTCAACAGCCCCCATGGTGGAATAAAGAGACAGGCAATATGGCTGGCTACTAAAAAAAAGCAAGTGATCAAGAATTGGCAATGCATTAGAAATCAAGCACATACTACACTCAGTGATAAACAGGAGGCACAGAGTGCAATGAAGAAGTCAATTGAGGCTTTTAAAAACAAGAGGCTTTTGCCGAAGAAGCAAAGATGTGTTGAACTTCCCGATTAGGAAGTTACTGCACTAGCCACCTGAACCACATGATGAGTCAGTGTACTAACCTAATTAGACAGTCAGTGTACTAACCTAATTAGAAAGTCAGTGTACTAACCTAATTAGAAAGTCAGTGTACTAACCTACGAGGCGTGTTCAAATGAAAACGGGACTTGTTACACCACGCTTGATAGAGCGCACTGATATTGATGACATTTTGCACTAGTAATGAGTATCCAATAATTTACATACGGTCACGTGTTCATCTTCCCAGCATGCATATGTGCTGCAGAAGACTGTTAACAATATGGCGGGTGTGATTCCGAACCCGTCCAAAGTGAATCAGCGTGCTGTGATCCAGTTTCTTTCATTTGAAGGACAGCAATGTTGCTGACAGGAAATTGACAGCATGCAATGGAAACATCCAGGTTCACCAAAACCCAAAAAATTCAAGACACAGGTTTCTGCTGGGAAGGTTATGGTGACTGCATTTTTTGACCATGAAGGGCTTTTGTTGACTGATTTTAAGGAACCTGGTGTCAACATCAATGCCGCCCATTATAAAGACACTTTAGACAAGCTGCATAAGGCCATCAAGGCTAAGCGACCAGGCAGACTTTCTCAAGGTGTGATTCTTCTCCACGACAACGCTCGTCCGCACGTCGCAAAAATTGTGCAGGAAACATTGGCAAGTTCTTCATCACCCAGCCTATAGTCCCGATTTATCCCCGTGTGATTTCCATTTGTTCGGACCGTTGAAGAAAGCACTAAAGGGACAGCGATTCAACAGCGACGACCACATGGTTCAGAGAACAGCCACGCAACTTTTTCTCGGACGGCATTCGACGTCTACCTAAACAGTGGGATGCTTGCCTAAATGCATACAGAGATTTTTTCTGATGAACCCAGGTGCATTCTTATTCACAAGTGGTTGCTTTGTTCAATTCCGTTGAAAATATTAAATTGCGTATGATACTTTTTAAATAAATCCACAAGTCCCGTTTTCATTTGAACACGCCTCGTAATTAGAAAGTCAGTGTACTAACCTAATTAGAAAGTCAATGTACTAACCTAATTAGAAAGTCAGTGTACTAACCACATATGAAGAGTCAGTGTACATTAGAAAGTCAGTGTACTAACCACATATGAAGAGTCAGTGTACTAACCACATATGAAGATGAAGCAACAGTATTCTACTGATAGGAAATGTTTGCTCTCAAACTTAAACTAGCTGGATCTCTCTTGCAGCAGAAAAATTGCTGAATATGTAGTCTAGAGAACTAGGATGTGTTGTATTTTCTTTGCACTTATGGCCCAGGATATGCGACCTCAGAGATGATATACATACAATAATTGTTATCTTTAAATTATCAATAACCCCATAATTAACAATTAATCAGGTGTCATGCCGATTAGCGTAGGCGATCATGCTTCACCACTGCTCTCCGTCATATGTTGTTAATAAGTCAGTTGATGATTTCTTTTTGTGCCATTGACAACCCATCTAGAAATTTCCTTCTTTGCCTTCCTTGTCTCTTCTCACCTTGATTTTTTCCAGCAGTTCAAGTTTTACATTTCTCATCACATGGCCTAAAAATCTGGATTGCCTGTTTCCAATTTTCACTATTCTTAGTCAACAACCAATGCTAAAGAGATATGCATGGCACTGTTTAGATCTTCCACCCATGGCATTATTTCATATAATTTATTACTTGATGTTTATCAAAGTTTATTAAGATAGTAAACATAATGTTAATTCTAAACTTTGGTTGACACACATTATATCAAATCTAGACTTATCATACTGACAAAACTAGACTTCCCAGACTCGCAAACATACTGTCAAAACTAGACCTGTCTCACTAGTACAGTAGAATCCTGTTATAACAACTTGTTCAGGACTTACAAAATATGTATGTAATAACAGAAATTCTCTCTCTATATATATATAGTACAAATAATATAGTAAAAATATAACTGGGGATTTTGGAAAAGTGTTGTTATATAGGGAAATTTGTTATAAAAGAATGCACTATAAAGGAATTCCACTGAACTAACTTGTACATGTATACAATCAAACATACACTGAAGCTGCAGGTAAATGATAAATTAAAAAACAAAATGCAGGAATTTTGAATAAAGAAACTAAAGCATGACCATTGTTATTTCTTTTAAATGCACAGAAAATATCATTATCTATAATGCTGTAGGGATCTATCACTTTATAATTAAATGCCATCAGTTTTAAATCTGAGGTGTGAGCCAGTGGCATAGATAGTGTATATGGCGATTGGGAAGAAACTAAAAATTTGGCACCTTCTGCCACGCAAGTGAAGAATTTTCGTCAATGTTTGCACCCTGTAATAAGTCCTCTAAATGTTGAGCCAACTATGAAACCCTTTCTGACTGTCACTGGTGTAAACCAGTGTTTCATCTCTGTATTTTATCTTTCTTAACTATCAGTTGGACCATCCAATTGTACAGCTATGCCAAATGGAAAGTAAACCAGCGTGCTAGTTAGCAACTTAACTCAATTCATACGCAAACCCGTAATAACGGGAAAGAGTCGGCACCCTTTAAGGACGTAAGCCCGTTATAATGGGACTCCATATATACCCTCCAAATTGGCCTTGTTTGGTTCGTAAATGACAAGTATTTTTGTTCTTACAATTCTTATATTTTTTTAATTATTGTATATTAATTTCACATTCAATTATCTTTCTTTTGATACCTTATATGACTTTCCATAGCTAATACTTTGTCTTCAGGAAGCTTGCGCCTGAATCATGCTGTGGTCCAAAAAGTTGGCCTAAAATTAATTACGTCTAAACCTCGGGTATAATTACGTGTTGAAAGAGTTAACCAAGTGCTCTCAAATTATACCAAGACACTAGGCACGACTAGCATAATTTATGACTTGACTCAATCACCATCACATTTTCATGTATCAACACTGAAGACCAAGACCAACATAAAGGCAAAAATCACAGAAATATCACAATAACATGGATTCACTACAAATTCCATAACATGACCACTCCTACAATCTCTATATCATCCCCAATAACACATGACCAGACTAAAAACTTTCCACTAAAGATCCACGTGTAATAAACTATTTCAAGCTGGAGACACCAGACTTAATGTTTCACACTCATAAAATTACCAGAATGTTAAAGATACAAACAGGTGTGGGGTACGGCAACACAGGCACGTAAGTAATATGAATATAAATAGGTGTGATGTGTTACCAATACAAACAAATTAATCCAGGATGATTTATTTTATCTATTTTTTTAAAAATAATAAACTAAAACTCAATCATATTACCATGTTTCACACTAGAAGTATTTAGATTGGATATGTGTTCCATGTGTAAAAAATGGTATTTATGTTGGAGACATCAAAATTGTTGCACTTGATACAATTGTTTTTACTTTTTTTTTTTATTGGTTAAGTCCCCATCGAGGCCAGCACTGTGTAGTGGTGATGGGGCTTAGATCAGCCATCAGGGACTGGAAACTAAGACTGGTCAGGCAGTCCCACTCGAGCAGGACCCTAGTCCTGCCCAAGTAAGCAGAGTGCTGAAGACGATGGCAACCAGCCAAAAGGCGCACAGATGATCAGGAAGCCACACACAAAACACAATTAAGTAAACGAAAGAAGAAGTATTGGTAAGTTATTTGACTACAGACTAAAACATTCAATTGTAAGCTGTTTGATTACAGACAAACACAAACTCTGTTGGTAAGCTAGTTGATTCCAGATTAAAACAAACTTTAAATTGTTAAGCTGTTTGACCACAAACTAAAACACAAACTTTAAATTGGTAAGCTGTTTGACTACAAACTAAAACACAAACTTTAAATTGGTAAGCTGTTTGACTACAAACTAAAACATTCAATTGGTAAGCTGTTTGACCACAAACTAAAACACAAACTTTCAATTGGTAAGCTGTTTGAACTTTTAGAAAGGCTCATGTGAAATACAAATCTGCACTTATTAATCACTGCCATTATCAACACTTATGTAAATACTACAGATTACATGTCATATTCACACAATTTACATAAACAATAAGGCTGTGTCAGTGTGTGGTTTTATCCACATACTCATCAACCGTAAGGATAGAGAACATATTAAACAAACAAATGAACATACACTACAAAACTTGACATAAAGCCACACAGAAACTCCCCCAGCCCTCAGTTAAATAAATCTCAATCCATATAAAAGTTTCAACTCGATGGAGCTACAATCCGAATTGTAAACTCCTTGAGTTTTCCGATCTCCATGAGTGGTCAATTACACATCGAGTGTAAATCAAACTCATGAATATACATTCTAGTCTCGTTCACTTTACTTGAAGAAAAGTGATTTACCGATGTAAATGAGGGCTGGAGAGTTAACACAATAAAACAAACATCATCATGTGATCTGCTGATTCTTCATCATAAAGTTTAGCATTTTCAGTAAAATTGTGATAAAAGATAGCTCATTAAGTAACAAGAACTAAGAAACAAACAAAACAAAGTGATCGAGATAACAGTGCTGTTAGTATTCGCATCTTTAAAAAAAAGTGTTCTAACTTGTCAACGTACACATTACTAAATTATCTAATTATGGAAACATGGAATACTTACTTACACAACCACTGCACCATTTGAATGTGTTAGAATAATTGTCCACTCATAGAACCATTAGTAATTTTCTGAACTTACAGGAGTACTCTGTGGAAATCACAAGTGTTCCAGATCTTTAAGTAGATGTTTATGTATGTTGAAAGTTTATGTAATCCACTGATTGTTTTATCTTTCTTGTCCTATTCCTTTCTCATCCTTCTCTTTTATCTCCCCAAGTAATTCCAAAATCCTTTTTTCCTCTTAAAAACTCTCATCCAGTGTTCTTGTCCTTAACTGTATCATCCACCAGCGGTCTTGTCCAAAAGATTCATAAATCAGGAAATTCAAAATGTTTTCTTCATTATTTATCTGGACACTTGTACTCTTGAGGCCAGTCAATCAGTGCTTTCATTACTCTGAACTTCAGCATAACCAGCACAAAGTATACATAGTCCCTGTATGTGTGAAAGCCATCCATTCTGAATTGTGTGGATTATTGATTAATTCACAGAACCAAGATGAAAGGGAACAAATTAAATTTAGTCATCAGATCATCATGATGGCAATCCGAAAAAGTCCATATGTGCGCTCCAAATAAAAATTCAGTATGTTCTTCAGCTTGACTGTTCCGGTTCTGTGTTGGTAGATAACTTTTATCTTCTATATGCAAATCATTTCTTGTAACATGTTTCACTGCCAGGTCTTGCATTATGACATATTGAGAAAGTATATCAACTGACTAAAAGTTTGATGAAATCACTGACATGAATCATATGAAAAAATCATGAAGAAATAACTAAACACTTCCAAAAACTGCTCACAAATATGGCACCATCCATCAGGTTCTAAATCCCTACATTCCTGTTATCATTTTTAAGACATTTTTTGCATGATTCAAGCCATTTCAATATACATGTGGCGAGTCTACAGTTTAACAAGATATCTGTACAGAATTAAATAGCACGTAACTCTTTACATTTTTGATCAGTCATGATTTCTGTTGGTCACTATATACTGTGGAGTCACATGTCAAAAATAGCCAAGGCGACAAAGTATATAAATAGTGACCAATGAAATCATGACAATAATATAAAAAAAACCTAAGGAATGAAGTCCTAATTAATTCTGTGCAGGGTCTTCTTTAACTGCAGATGGTTGTGGCTGGGATGCAAAATTACAGAAACAGTATGCTATTTGTGTATTTTCTTGGCACAGCACATTAGATTTCTACATTTATCCTGAATCTTTCATGTGCACTAGTTTATCCAGACATTCCTTCAATATTTGTGACCTGTATCATAGAAATCATGATTCATTTATTTGTCATATGCTCTATGTTTGGTGATATTTTAGTCCAATCAAAACGTTGCTATAGTGCTAAACAGCAGACGCTTATAGCTGCTTTAATGGAATGAACATCTGCACTAGGGTCCGGACTGTATAGATTGTGAATTATTCAGGTTTTTTTTTTTTTGCAACCCTTGAAAGTTATTTATATTTTCTATATCTGCCATAGTTGTACATTGCCAGCGTACATTTTGTGGGAAACTTTCTGTCAGTAGCATGTGGTCATGGGTGCTCATGTTATGGAGATTGTAGTTAGTCGTTGGATCATCATCACTGCACTCCAGACAAGTCCATAGGTGCTCAGATCTCTTCTTGAGTGTAGCCGCCATTACACGTTGACTGACAGTCCCAGTACACAGTTGACTGACCATAATTCTTTCTTGCCCACGAAATAGCGACACCACATTTCAAACCAAATTCCTTTATTCTAGTCATGGAACAAGAATCATCGTCACTTATATCATCATATGTTCGTGCACTTTCCCATAGGGAATTCAAAATGTCTTCTCGATCCATCGCTCCACCAAGTCGTAGTAGCAGCGTGTGCGATCAACCTATCTGCTCTCTCTACAATCTGGAGATTGTAGTGAAACCATGTAGTAGTTTTTCTGTGATATTGCCTTTCATCTGCATTAAATAAGTGTACTGCACTTTCTACAACTGTAATTTTTGCACAATATTATTGTGCTTTCTAAACTGTAATCTCTATCCTCACCACAGGCAATTGTGCATCCGGACCGTTCAGAAAGCAATGGCAACCTACTGAACGTATTTATATTGCCTAGAAAATCACCACAGCCAACAAATGCTGGGTTGATAGCTACGTCCTGGATAGGATATGCTACCAATTTTTTTATAATCTCTATACATAATTTACTTTGGTTTAAACAACTACAATTCTTCCACGTTATCTTAACTTGCTTTCTACAACTGTAATTATACACAACATCAGTTTCTGTAGCTGCAAAATACCAAACTATCAATAATAAAAAAAAAGCTAACAATAAAACATAATTTTCTACATTGCGGTCCGACTGGAACCTTTTTCAAGAAACAAATAACTATCAAAAACACAAAACCATACAAATATTGACAACTAAAATGACTTGAACCTGTTTTTCTCACATAAAAACAAGGTCAAGTGAAAATATAAAACGCGTGACTAATAAATGACAAATTGCGTGCATTCTATATGTGAGCTCATAATTAATGCATGCAATTTTGTCATTTATTAGGCAAGAGTTCCATATTTTCCTGTGGCCTTGTTATTTTGGTGAGAAAAACAGGTTCAAGTCATTTTAGTTGTCAATATTTTTATGGTTTTGTGTTTTAGATTGTTATTTGTTACTTGAAAAAGGTCTTAGTTGGACAGCAATGTAGAAAATTGTTGTGTTTTATTGAATTATTTTTTTTAAATTATTGATAGGTACTTTTTAGTAACCTTTATACTCGATTTAGTACTTCCTTCTTATTCATTTGGTTACTGAGGTTGTCGATTATACTCCGATATTTTGGTTATTTACATTTCTATAATTGCAATTCTTGCATATTATTTCTCCTGTGTTTTCTATAACTGCAATTCTCACATTATTTCTCCTGCTGTTTTCTATACCTGCAATTCTCACACATTATTTCTCCTGCTGTTTTCTATAACTGCAATTGTTGCACTTTTATCATTATGTAATTTTTCCAATCAACACTTGCAAGTTGCTACTTTACTTTCTCAAGAAATAATATCTGAAGCATGTTGGTAATTTTTTTTATGTATTGAATTTTTAAGACACCATTTTTAATTCAGTAAATATGGAGGACTCTATGTGCTGAAGCATCCAATGTGGTACCCCTATTTCCCTGACAGGTTACGAGTGGAGAATAGGAAAATGCCAGTATTAAGTGAAATGGCACAACTTTCTCTTAGCTTGAACTAGCAACCAGTTGAGACTATCTCACTAGTGTTTCCGCCATGAAAACCAACACACATTACGTTCTACAACTGTTAAACATACATATGTAACTTCTTCCACAACGAATTAATAGTTTGACTGCAATCGGCACTATAAATATAATTTCCACATCCAATCACGACTGTTTGTACCATACTTGCCATGATGTTTCTTATCAAGATGGATCCATGTCACTCACAACAGGGAGAGAAATCTGAAGTAGTTATACCATTTAACTTGTCATTACAAGGTTGTAATTTTGAAATCATTGCATCTACATCAGGTCCTTTAGATCAACACATGAGCTATGAGTTATGTGCTGTAAATACGGGAATATGCGGAGATCCGTGTATAGTCACTCATCTACAGCTTTTTAACACCCATGGTGGTTTGTTTGATATCATCATCAGCTGCTAGAACTCCAAGTTAAGTAGTATCAATTCTGCAGCCTGTAGTAAACACCCAGGGTGGTTTCATATCAGCTGCTAGATCTCCAAGTTAAGTCGTATCAATTAAAATGAAGTAACACTACAAACAGTGGCAGTGATTGTGTCAGCAAATAAACAGAGACCATAAAAATATTAACTAGATAATTATTGTTAGTATTTTGCTAACTCTAAAAATACTTATTTTGCATTAGAAATATCTCTACATAGATCACTCTGTCTCGACTGTTTCAGAAGTAAAACCATGTTCATGAATAAAGGCAGTGATTAAGAAATGTAAGCACATGGTTTTGTTCATCAATCATGCCCCTTGTAGGAATCATAAGCTCAAGACAATCAATCAATTTTAAATAATAATCTTGTATCCTATAAATTCTAAAATTATTTAGCAAATACACTAAATTCTAAATATTTCACAAGATTCAGACATCATTAAATTATAGATATGAAATCAAACTAAAATGATTTAATAAATTCCTTAAACAAACATACATTTTCTAATTCACCAGCACTGTAAATTCACCAGGTTTCATTCATTTCATGTATTCACTTTCAACTATATGGACAAGTTAGAAAAGATTGACTCACTACAACATGTAACAACCTGTAAGAAATAACTGAAGCATCTCTCAACTTATCAAATATTGCTAACTATTTAAAAACCACATATACATCCAAATATTACTGCTAATATGATGTGGACAAACAGCTTTCCATGCTTATTTTAGCCTAAATGGACTTATGAGGTGGGTCCACCATCAATTACCAACATAACCAATAAACATCAGCTTCCAACATAACTATTAAACGCCATCAACTACCAACGTAACAACTATTAAACGCCATCAACTACCAACGTAACAACCATGAAAAATATATATTGGAAATATAGGCTTACCAATAAAAAGACTATATACACAATGGTAATAAGCATTTTGTGGACATCACATTAATTTGTCTATGCTTTCTCTATTACAAATATTTATATACCAAATCAACAAACCGGTTGCTGCCATAGGACTTACGATGAGGGTTGGACTTGTACACCGATTTTCTTTCCATCCCAGTTACCAGTACTAAACCTGGATTATATCTTCCTATTTGTGTTGCCAGTACTAAACCTGGATTATATCTTCCTATTTCTGTGTTACCAGTACTAAACCTGGATTATATCTTCCTATTTCTGTGTTGCAAGTACTAAACCTGGATTATATCTTCCTATTTCTGTGTTGACAGTACTAAACCTGGATTATATCTTCCTATTTCTGTGTTGCCAGTACTAAACCTGGATTATATCTTCCTATTTCTGTGTTGCAAGTACTAAACCTGGATTATAACTTCACATTCATTGCCAGTACTAAACCTGTATTATATCTTCCCATCCCTATGTCAAATGAGCAATGTCACTATCCATATCTAAAAAAAAAAGTAATGCTTTAAAAATACAAAGCCGGGAGTTACTCATGAAAAGGACAAGATAGCACAACTTATTGCAAATATATCTTCCTTCCCTGACACTGCAAACTTTATGAGGAAAAAATTATTGGATATCATGGTTGCATTGAGAATCTATGTTAATACGGAATAGACCAAAATATACACTGCTGAAACAAACATCTGGAACATAAATGTGTGGGTCTGGAGAAATCAACTGTCTGATGACAACTGGGTAAAATTATTTATCTTTTCATTTCAGTACTGTATATTTTGGCACATACTGTAAACATTTTCAACCTCTTGTCATGATGATTGACTCCCAAACTTGCTATGCCAATCATCGTATGTAACCTTCCCATTATATCAGTCTTGCTCTTGTTCACATTTTCCCTATCATGAAACAATATTTCATTTGCTATTTTTCCAGTTCTTTTAGATGTGACAATGTCCATGTTTGTCAGTTTATTTCATGACAAATATAGTCCAAGGATGTTGCCACAGAAATCAATAAAATCTGCACCAAATTTACAGAATATACTCACAAAATCTACCATCTTAAAACAGTGTTTCTCAATGTGGGACTCACACTCCACAGGGGATGATTTGATAATTCAGGGGGCAATAATACAATTGTTGAATATACAAAATATGTATATGTTACATTGGGAGGGGTGAATCAGAATTTTAGAAAGACTTGGGGCATGGTATAAAAAAAATGCTGGGAAACACTGATATAAAATGAATATTTACAGTAAATATATTCTGTTTACTTGTAAGTACAATTCTGAGAATATATTGAATCCTGAAGCTCTTATTATATCTGGGACATTAAAATACTTAAATTGTATTTATTCTTACACCATAGCTATGTTCACAAACTAGTCTTTCAAACTACAAGGCGTTTTCAAATTAAACCTTCTTAGTAAACTATGTCAGCATGCAAAGACATTATCACTGTTGTAATAAGTATACTTTGACCAAATGGTCATTCTCTTGATACTCTTAGTGTCCTGTGTAGGCAAGGCAGTTTGACAACATGGCCGGTATGATAATGAATCAGTCCAAATTTAACCAACGAGCAGTGATTCAGTTTCTTAAAACTAAAGAGTGACCAATATTTGATGAATACAGGTGGTGTATGGTTGTAAATGCGTTTCGAAGACACCAGTGAAAGATTAGGCAAGAATGTCCCGGGAAAGGTGTGACAGGTAACAAATTATCTTACGCGATAATTACAGGGTCAGGTACATGATGTTTTGACAGAAGCCATTACCAAGATGGATGCAGCAATGCGTGCTGACTGCTGACAAAGTTTGCGAATGCTAGCTAATTAATTCTCAGTGTCATTAGGAACCATTCAAATGATCATTCAGAAGGAACTGAATTATTGGAAGTTGTGTTCTCAATCATTACCATGATTATTGACTGAACATCATTAGGAAGAACAAATGGGGTTGAGTTTGAACCATTTGCTGCATTACTATGTGATAGGCGATGTATTTCTGTCACAAATAGTGGCAGGCGAAAAATCGTGGTGTGACCACTTTGAGCCATGAGCAAAGCAGTCAGCATGCAATAGAAATATTCTGGATTACCAAAGAGAAACAAATTTGAATCGCAAACTTCTGCAGGAAAGATGCTTACTGCCTGTTTTTGAATCAGGATTCTTGTTAGCGAACTTTTAAAGATCCTAGTGTGAACATCAATGCTATCAGCTACAAGAACACACTAGACCAGCTGCATACATCCATCAATAATAAGCGACCTGGCATGTGCCAAGCGGTGCCATTCTGTTGCACGACAATGTATGCCAGCATGTCGTTAAAGTTGAGTCTTCTGTCACGTGCCTGACCAGGCCGCAGAAGACCATTTATTACATGTTGCTGTACCCAAGACATTCTTTCCCAATCCTTCACTGTTGTCGTCAAAACACATTTCCACTATACACCACCTGCATTTTTGAATGAATGTTGGTTGGTCGACATCCTTTGGCTGTAAGAATCCGAATCGCTACTTGTTGTGTCAAATTTTGATGGATTCGTTATCACACAGGCCATGTCGCCTGCCTGCACAGGACACTAAGCATACAAAGAGAATGACCATGCAACAATTTGTTCATTGATGTGTACTTATTACATCAGTAATGACATCTTCACACTCCTCATGTCATGCAGAAAAGGCAGGATTTCTTGAAAACGCCCAGTATACCTGTGCTGACAAACTACATACTTGCCTCAAAATATACCTATGCTGACAGACTACAATCTAACCTCAAACAATAACTGTTCACAGGCTAGCCCTAAACTATACCCATGCTGACAGACTACAGACTTGCTTAAAACTATACCCGTACTGTCAAATTTCAGACTTGTCCCAAACTATGCCCTTGCTCATAAACTATATACTCTGCTAAAAACTATGCTCACAAACTGTACACTCTACTCAAACTATACCCATGCTCACAAATTGTACATTATATTCAAAACTATACCTCTGCTCACAAACTTCATACTGTAATCAAACTACCTCTGCCCACAAACACTGTACACTCAAAACTAGATCTGTGCTCAAATTATACTGGTATTACAAGGTCTGTCATATTAAAAATGATAACATTTGTTCTTATACCAACATATTAAAACCTGGGAATACAACACAAGAACTGATACAATAATTATGAAATCTAGAACTTCACACTATGCAGGATCAAAAAGTAATCGACAAGCAGCAGAGCAAGACAGGATGATGAGATATACAAAGTATGATACATCAGGACAGCACTACTGAGTCTGCCACAAATCCTACAGTTGATTGGCCTGGAGACTGATAATAATGGAGAAGCACAGCAAGGAAGTACACCACAAAGCACAGTTCTAGGCTCAATTTAAGAAACAGTGCAAGAAGATGGACCAACAGATGTGGCAAGCTGGGGTAAACTCCTGGATATTGTTCTGAGCAAGATTTGGCAAGCTGGAGTAGACACCTTAAAATTATTCTGACCCAGATGTAGTGAGCTAGAGTTGATACCTAGACATTGCTTTCTTGTTGAGAGAGACAGGTACAATCAGGCAGTTACATTAAAACATTCCTACGAGTGTCCCAAGCCAACATAAGTACTATCAGATGGAAATCATGGCAACCTTTCACGTTACTTTGGAACACACCTACAGTTCTAGTATAACCGATGAACTAAAACACAGCAGGAGATATCACATACAAAAACAAATAGTGTTCTACATCAATTAAATGCTTAGTGTAATATACAACTACAGCATACAATTAGAGATTTCATTATCAATCTTAGTTTTATATGCTACAATACAACATATCTATAAATCTAGACAACATAATACATTAGCAACAGAAGGCATGTTCATATAAGTAAAATATCTAGGCATATGAAACAAGTTATTTACTGAGTAATGTACAAAAAAAAGAAAAAGTGAATACAAAACTATTGAATTTATGTGCAATGAAGGAAAAATGCAAGCTAGTCATAACAATAATAATAATAACAACAGAAAAGAGTAAAAACTACCCATGAACATAAACCAATTTTGACATTCAGTGTTGGACTAGAAAAAAAGCATGCACACAATTTTTGTGATGAAATTTAAATGAATACTAGACACAGCTACTTCCTAATAAAATGCAACCAAATGTCATTTGGCTCATTTCACATGCAGCTAAGCCAATTACTAGACAAGTCATTTTCTAATAAAGCTGAACCAAATGTCATTTGGCTCATTTTGCATGCAGCGAAACCAATGACTATACAAGCTATTCCTAATAAAGCCGAACTAAATGTCACTTGGCTCATTTTGCAAGCAGCTAAACCAATTACTAGACAAGCTATTCCTAATAAAGCCGAACCAAAGGTCATTTGGCTCATTTTGCATGCAGCGAAACAAATTACTAGACAAGCTATTCCTAATAAAGCCGAACCAAACGTTAGTTGGCTCATTTGGAATGCAGCTAAACCAATTACTAGACAAGCCATTTCCTAATAAACAATTATTTGAGTAGTCATAGACAAAATAATTACCAGATCCTCCATGTCTTTATGAAACAAATGATTACTATACAACTCATTTTCCAATACAGATGAATCAAATATCAGTTGGCTAAATTATGTAACTAAACAAATCATTGACAAACCATTCCCAAACAAAGCCAAACTAAATTTGTGTGTTATCCTTGTGCGGATGATGATAACTTGTTCAGATCTGATGAGTACTTGTCACCATTTTCATACACTGAGCCAAATTAACAGTAAAATCTATGTCTTTGCCACCATTTTCATACACTGAGCCAAATTAACAGAAAAATCTATGTCTTTGTCACCATTTTTATACACTGAACCAAATTAACAGAAAAATCTGTCTTTGTAAATGTGAACTGATTACTGGACATCATGTCTTCACAAAATGCCTGAAACCTTAAATATACGCTACTTTTACACCTGCTACAAATGTTTACTATTCTCAAATTTGCCCATATGTTGTCATGGTCAGCATGGCCTGGCAGGATTGAGGGGAGGGGGAAGAAATTTTATAACAAAGAATAGCAAAAATGTGACCTGCTATTCATGAAATAAGAGAACTTAGAAAGGGTGGATCTAGGTTTTCTACCCCACCATATTAAAGGAAAAAAGTTATCCCACAAAGTGTCACGCAGTAGTCAGATGTGTCCGACAAAAGTACTGGCGGATATCGCAACTAATCTGTAAACAACCACACAATACACTTCAAGCTCTGAACTATACCCAACAAACTGGCATCAGTGGGAGAACCAATGCAGAAGAAGATATTCCTTACAACATATTACATGTGACCATCACATTGATGGATTGTTAAATGTTGTACCTGTAATTTCCTCAACAATGGCAACAAAATACGACTAACAACAAGTCAAATAGCAAAAAATTAACACGCTAACAAATTTTGGGCAGCTAGCTAGCAGCATGAGAAATACTGGAACTCTTCACAAAAACATATCAGTAAATGACATCTCACAGACTTGAACATGGTACTATCTTTCAAACAGGAAATAGTAACAAAACTAACAATTGAAGGCATATTAGTTAAAATCAGCAAAAATAAAATAAAATTTCAGGTACAATAATCTGTCATATAAGTCACTATGTAGTTCACAATTTCTTGAGTGAAATAACAACAGCTGTTTGAGTTGTTGGAGATCAATATTGGAGGCTTAGATCAGTGGTTCTCAATATGGGGGGGGGGGGGCATATCCCTCCATTCTGGTGGGCACAGATACTTTCAGAGGAGGCCGAGGAGAAACATTTAGAAATTTGGGAGGGAGGGGACACAGGAAAGTAACTATTTGAATGATAGATCAATAAATATTTAGATGACTTGGTGGTCTGTGAAGAAAGCCAAGCAAAAGAGATTGTAAACAGCTGGCTTAGACAAGGGACCACGGATCCAAGCTAATATCCACTGACCCAGCTGTGCTAGAATCCCAAGCTAATATCCACTGACCCAGCTGTGCTAGAATCCCAAGCTAATATCCACTGACCCAGCTGTACTAGAACTGTAGATAAGAACCACTGTACTGGAACCACCGACTCAGTTGTAGAAGAATCTCAATTCTATTAGACCTCAAAATGACCTAAACTTAACCCATAAACATTTTCCCAACCGAGTGCATAGTAGTCACATCTTGAAAACCACTGCATTCACAGCTTCGAGAAGATCCAAACATAACATGAAAAAAATGTATAAAATCACTAAATGTTATCTTATTTTGTTAAAGTTTAAACAATCATTGAGAAACCTTGAAGTTTGCTGCAATCCGTGTCTTACGTTTAACAGGTGACGTTGCAGAACTCTGAGAAGATGAGCTGTGTTGAGAACGTGCGGAGCTAGCGTCCTGGAGCAGATCAGTCATAAAGAAAATGTCCTCAAGTTCCTGACTAATGCTACCATAGGCTAGAGGATGTCTGTGATTGCTGTCACCTCTATTGCTCAGGTCTATCACTGAATGTGAAATATCATTGCAGTTATTCAGCTGATCCTGTGCATTGTAAACACAATTTGTTGATTCAACTATCTGATTTTTTCCAGCTTTCAGGTTGGTCTTCTTGGACATTGGACTGCTACTAGGAGAAGTTCTCATGTTATCACTGACAACCTGCAAAATAATATAGGTAAATGAATGATATTACTGACAACCTGCAATACATTACATGAAACCGATCAGATGATGTTCCTCCTTCGCAAGCAAAGATGACATTGTTTGTGTCCTCAGATGAGCCCTATCCAGGTTCTAAAATATCTGCTGCAGTGTGAGAAGGAATGTAGTAAATCTTGCAAAGTCTAGTAAATGTCTATTAAAAGTAAATGGAGTATAAATGTGAACAAATGTGACAGTGAATTCTTTCTTCAACATCGTTCTTCTGTCACTTATCAGGTTACAGCGTCAGTAGCTTCAATGAACTGTATCATTCGCTTCAGGTGAAACATAAAGTAGTGCTGTCCTAGTAGATGTGACTGAATTATTGAGTGTCTGGGTGAATGGAGTGTGACAAGTGTACGCCTGTGACATTGAATGAGAGTGCTTGGTGGATTATGTGAGAAAGTGAAGGATTGTGATAGAGAATGATGAATTGTGACAATGTGAACAATTGTGTGTGACAAATTAGCAACTGCGACAGTGAAAGATATCTTAGTGAAAGGAGTGGTAATGATTGACTGTGAATGAATGGAGCATGACAAAGTGTACCCCTGTGATATTTAAAGAGTGCTTGGTGGATGATAGTGTCTGGATTATGTGAGATTGTGATAGAGAATGATGAATTGTGACAAAGTGAACAATTGTATGTGACAAATTAGCAATTTCGACAGTGGGTGTCTTAGTGAATGGAGTGGTAATGAATGGCTGTGATGTGAATGATGGAGCGTGACAAAGTGAAATATTGCAGCACTGAATGATTGGAGTATGTGGCCAAAGGATGAATAAAATAAGTTATATCCCTTTACAAATCTTTGGCAAGGTATCAGCAGAATAGTCAAACTATGTGTGATCAGAACATGCATATTTCCAGGGGCAATAAATCTTTGGCAAGGTACCAGCAGAATAGTCAAACTATGTATGATCAGATCATGCGTATTTCCAGGGGCAATAAATGATTGTGAGGCACGAACATTAAATAAATTTGTAGTAAAGATAATAGCTGCTTTCAAAATTAGATGCTACAGAAGAGTTTTATGTATACCACGGACAGCTAAAAAGACACATCAAGAAGTGTTAAAATCAATAAATGTTGAAGAGAGCTGGCTCCTTAACAAAATTGTAACAAGAAAACTGTTTTTTCATTATATAAAAAGACATAACAGTATGGAAAGATTAATAGCTGAAGGCAGAGTTAACAGCAACAGGGGAATAGTGTGCACAAGATGACGGTGTAGTAATATATCATATTGCGTAACCACTTCCCCCTTACAGTCGCCGCTTCTACTGGTAGAAAACTAGTTGCCGCTAGTCGCTTCTTTCTTTTACTCATTTCATTGCAATCAATATTACATTTTTAGTTTGCACTGGGTTAATAGCTGCGCAGGTCACAGTTCATGCTTTCTCTGCATATTTACATCATGAAAATATTATGATGGACTGATCTTTTACGTAATTTTCAAATTTGCAGATTTTTGACTCAAATTTGTTCGCAATAGATGATATTGTTTGTATGTACATTGATGATGACAGCCACAGTTATGGTGGAAATATGCATGATTAGGTAATTTATGGACCAATTATAACATGGAAAGTGATAGGGAAGTTTTTGTTAGACAGACCTAATGTCTCTGACAATGAGAAGGAATTTCGACATCCTAATTGTGACATGAATTTCGCTGGAGAGATGTAGTTTTCAAGTAGAAGTTGAGAACTTTGTAGAAAACGTTGGGCCTGTATATAATCATGATAAAATTGCCACACGTTATGAATACTGTAGCATCATTGTCAAAGAAGAGTTTGTAAATTTGTAGCCGATCTGACAAATTTGTATGCAACATGATGCAAAGTACAAACAAGGAAATAAGACTTGTGCTGGAACTCTGTAACTGCCACTGAAATAAAGTCTTTTTTAATATTTATATTATGATGAGCCTGTGTATTCTGCTTGAGTATGGCATGTATTGGAGTATAGATGACGGGTTCAATGTTTTGGGAATATCAACCTGTTTAGAAAACAGGTGATTTGAGAAAATATCTAATATTTGCGTCTTAATATGACTCCTCTATGCAGCTCATATGGCATAGAATTCCCACAACACGAAGCTAGGAATATATCCACAGCCTAATAGTCAAATTCCGTTACACATTATGATTGTAAGAAGGGAGAAAGCTGGCTGATTTTGTCAAAAATTTCTTGAATGACTTTGTCCATTTTCAATGCCATATTTTACTATCAAATTTAGTACCTTGTGGCATGGTAAGTGATTGTCATAGAATGGAATACATGTTTTAATTGTTTTTTGTTTTAGTTGTTATATTATAAGATTGTTTGTCATTGAAAAACATAACAACAATATGTAGTGGGGGTGCATAATTTCGGCATTTAAAATAAAAACGTATGTCCGACTAGGCCTAGTTTTGAATGAACGGACATTGTATGCGATTTCTTCTCGTTTTATTAGTTTATTCAGTATTAGTTTATTAGGTTAGTTTGGATATGAAACAACATATATACACAACAGGAACAGTTATTTAAGAGGATTATATCAATGTTGCCACACATTGTTCAAGTATTAGGGTCGTCAAGAAATTATATTTGCGATTTTTAAAAATTCCGTTTTGAGTAAGTAGAGATAACAAGAGATTATGCACACTTCCTCATTTCTATTACCTTCTGCCCTCCTGCCTTCATTTGCCAAGCAACAGGCACTCCATTTGGTGAGAGGGCAGTGATGGATTTTGGTGAGAAAGTGCTGCTGGGGTTTGAAGTGAGAATACTAATGGGACCTAGTGTACTGGTGTCAGTCCCATTCATAGTCAATGTTCTCATTTTACTATTCAACAGTTCCATAATGTCAATAGCGTATGCCTGGGATGACTTGATCTCACTAGCAAAGTCTGAAGACTGTGAGGTGCCTGTAACCGTCTGAAAAGATAAAACAGGAACCCTAGTTGACAACAATGTGCTGTTACAGAATTTAAGTAAGAGGAATATAAGATTTAATTGTGGGTGCGTGTATGCAGAGGAGTGTGCTTGAGTGGGACTAAGTAGGGTGGGTGTGAGATTATGGAGGAGCTGATGTGCAGAATGAATTAGTGGATCTAGAAGTTTGAAGGGCTAGATGTGAGAATATGGAGAATGTAAGGTGCTATACCAAAATAAGAGGCTACATATTTTCCCAAATCAGGAACCAGAGAAGCAAAAGTATAAATAATAGAAAAGGTAGAATAAAAAATTGTGTTCATGTTTTTCTTGATTATTTCCCTGATGTTAAATACCAAATACAAACCAGTATTTATTATAAACCAACCAGCTCAATCTGCTTTTTAACAGTGAAATTTCAGCTAATCCTTACCGCAGTATAGAATGTTAAACTACTAGATGTACACTGTGTATATCTTAGCATCTGGGAACACCCCTTACAAAAGTAATAACGAATTTATCGGTTGAACCACAACTACAGCAGCCATTTTATAAGTATGAATACAGTGGTAGTGACATCACAAATTACTAAAAATTGTGGATCTGCGCAGGTTTTTTAACAAATGTAAATATGTAGACCATTATTTTGGTATAGTACTGAATATAAGAGTACAGAGTGTGTGAGTGAGAGTGAATAGAATTTGTGAGAGTACAGAGGAGTGGATGTTTTGAGTATAGATGTGGGAGTGTATAGAGAATCTGTGAGAATCCAATAATTCCATATCTATTGTCTTTCCCCAAGTGGTTTCTATCCACTCTTGCCGTTAAACGTAGGGGTGATTGGAGCTCAAGCTTGCATTCTAAAGCCAGATGTGTGACCTCGGCTGTGCTGTGTCTGTTCAGGATGTCTCTGACGTTTTCTATCCATCCTTTCCGTGGTCTTACTCTTGACTTTGTACCCTGATCTCATTTGGTTATATGCTTGTACAGGCAACTTGTCGTGATGCATTCTCATGTGGCCAAACCACTTGTTCTGCTGCCTTTCTATCAATTCTGTACTAGGTATTATACCTATTCTTTCCCAGATATCTTCATTTCGTAATCTATCGAGCCTTGTGATCCCGACGGCTTTCCTCAAGCATTTCATCTCACATGTCACTATCTTTCTGTAATGTGAAGATGAGAGAAACCAGAACTGGCACTCGTAACAATTCCATATCATTCACAAATCAAGGGAAATGAGATAATTGATCAGCTAGTCCACTGCAGCATACCTCAAGAAAAAAACAAGTATCTGAAACAGCTTTGATAGACAAGCTCTACCATACTTGTTATGAGGATGGTGACCACAGTGCAATTCATTTAAGAAAGTCACATCTGCATCTGACTGATGAACAAGAAAGAAGATCACTCAAAAAAGGAAACAAAAGTATACCAGGAATTTGGTGTTGATGTTTCTAAAGTGGCACCCCTTAGACAACGAAGTGTTATGGGTTTGATGATGATTATGCTGTATAATGTTCAATGTACTTGTACTTATCCAACCAGTAAGTATGAACCAAGACGGCAGAAAATATTCTGGACTGAACTTCTCTCACATGGTGTTTGACCAAAAGACTTTTCTTTTAGTTATATGGTGTATAACTATTAATAACATATATAACTATATAACTATATTATAACAAGTAATTGTTATAGTGCTTGAGAACTTCTGCATATATTACTTTAAGTTCAGCCTGGCAGTCCAGAAGAAAATGATTAATAGTTGATTTGGCAGATATTATGCCCACCCGATTCAGAACACTCGAATTATCATAAATGAAGTTGTAATTTATGATGCAAACAAATTTTGAACTGGTTATGTAATGTGACGCAGTGCTCACCTGAAGAGCCAAACATGGATCCCAGAGCTGTGAGGCGTGACGAAGTAGGTCTGATGCAGAACCCATATTTACATTTGAAGATGCACCTGAGGGATTTTCAGCTTCTGCTACAGAGCTGCCACTTATCTCTGAGGATGTCATTGAAAAAAATTGTGAATATTCATGACAAACTCATTTAATCACTCAAATCTAATTTTCAATTACTGTAACCAATCTGTAATCAACAATATAAGAAAAAGGCAACCTTCTTTTTTTGGCCACTTCATGAGACAGGCAGGTTTGGAGAACATAGTCACAACAGGCAAAATTGAAGGCAACAGAGACAGAGGGCGACAACGTGAGAAAATATTAGACAGTTTGACAACCTGGCACAGCAAGGAAACAACGACCTTTATACATAATACTGTGGACAGAGAGCTGTGGAACGCCATTACCACCTACGCCAGCCGGCATGGCACCTGATGATGATGAACCAAAATATATAATTTACCAATCAAACAATTTCAGCAATCAGAAACAAAATAAATACTACAAATATAAATGTGTGCTATTTCTTAATAGGCAGTAACTTCAGCAAAACAAACCCAACAGTTTAAACTAGAAACGGTGATGAAGTTTTGCAGGCCACTGGATACACTGATGACATGATAATTTGACCAAAAGATTTTATCATGAACACATTCACAACAAATGACACATAAGAATGGCATTCTACACATTGACATGACAGAGATAAATATCCTAAATATCATATGTATCTCATATTTAAAATTTGATAATTACTGTCAATAATCAATATTAATCAAGTATTCATGCAATAATCCTCCAGTACATCCCACTCTCTTGACCGTAACCTTCATACATTACTGTCTCACTGAATGGATATGATTAGTTAACCTTTTCACGTCTGACCTCTGCTCAAACAACTTCCAACAAATACATAGAAATAATTTTTGTCTTCCTACAGGCGTCTAGTGTTTTTAACGGGTTTAATATTTCTACATACTTTTTGCCAATGCAGTGTATATTTCTGATTAAGAGCTAATCGTATAATAATGTGTACATTTGTGTTTCTGTTATATTCTTCAATTATAATCAATCAGGCATATATTCTCTGCTAAACATTGAGGTCAATTCATTCTGAAAAGAATACGTCACATGGCACACATGAGTACACTACTTTTTATAAAGCTACACTTTATTGCTATCTTTCGTTATGTCCTCAATAGCTCAATTCGTACGAGCGCAAAAATATATTGTGCGTGGAGTTGTGGCGTGGTGATTTTATCCACATATTGTCCAGTGATTTGTCATATTTCGCATCATCACAAAATTAACATGGAGGGCATGATAACCTTAGACACTGATATCTCATCATGCTTGTACTAATTTAGCAACTAATGTGTCACACCCTTGTGACTTTCAATTTTTCTTCTTATACATAATTCTCAAACTCCTGTACATTTGCAGGATGAAGTCCGAGAAACTCAATGTGTTGTGTCATGGTTTACAGCTCAACCAGCATATCTGCACATATTGAACAGACGCATCCAACCTCAACACGGTTTCTGGGTCATTTTGACCCTCTATGGGATGGGACAGCTAACACAACACCCCCAATTTGCAGAGCTTCTGAAATGTGAGATCGCTAACATCTCACACCCCTACAGCATTAATAAATGCTATGGGCTGAACACATACTTTTTTTTACTTATTCTGTAAATGAAATGGAAATAGACTCGGCTGAGCGAATATTATTTGTAAGTAGACCTATAAATTACAACAATCGTAGTAAAGACTAAGACAGACCTTTCAAAAAAAGTAAAGACTAAAATTTGGTGCAGTTATTGTATCACATATCTGTGCCCAAAGGAACGGTCTACATGCTGGGAGCACTGGTACATAAAGCACAAACACTGGACAGCATAAGGTCAGTCAATAATACCTTACATAATTTTGTGTTGTATTTCGGTTAAAATAAATAATAGGGTATTGTTTTTGTTTATTTTTTGCTCAGGAGCCATGGGAAGGGGTATTTAAGGGAAATTTGGCTATGGTTCAAAAGGTTACGTCTGTGATATCGTATCATATGTAAATGCTGTGGTAAGCAGTATATCTGTGAAACTGGAAAATTGACATCTTCCAAATTTCACATCTGTATGTTACAACCTGAAAAATAAGTTCTCAGCATTAACAATTTTGATATTCTCTTGTATACAAACCAATAATCAATAATAAGAAAATAAATAAATATGACCAAACACTAAGTAAACAATACTAACTAAAGCAGGTATGACAATCATAAATGCCCATATACAAAACTGACCCGGTAAGTTGAAGTGACCAGGTGTTATATCCACTCTTGATGGGGGCAATGTCTCTGAAAATATAAACACTAGAATTTTAAATAAATACATAAGAGGAATATAACTGAATTGATAACAATACAATTGACAAGGGTGAATTTACTTAAACATAAGACAAGCATGAAATTGACTGAAACTAATGAGTGAGGAAGAATTGTACTGTTTATTAAAGCTTCATTCTCTCATGAAGACCTGTCTATGTAGATAGTTACAAGACTTTGACACACAGAAGACTTACAAGAAAACATGTAGAACACAAATTTGGTAAGTTTTACAATGAATGCACAGACTATCAGGATAAACAGACTACAAGACAATTTCAATGCTTTAACCTTAAGGTATTTTTCAAGATAATATTTGAACAGCAGAGATGTCCTAGGTAACAATGACATTTACAACAAGTATTGTCATATTGCACATTTAACTAAATTTAATGGGAATGAGAACAAAATAAAACAAGCACACCTGAAAATAACATGAATGACAATACAGCAAAGACCCACCCACCAAAATCTAAAAAAAGATTGATCGGAATAAAGACCAAATGGAGATACAAAGTGATTTTCAAGGGAGTACCTAGGTCTATCATATGTGGTGCAGGATCTTCTGAATATCACTGGCACCACGATGATCAGAACCATTAAGATGTATGGCGACAGGAGGTGGTGTTCTGTGGTTAATGGCATGAAGATTCCGGCAGAAATGGTTACAGTCTTAAGCCAGTATCACCTATATACTGCTGTCACAGCATTTGCACATAACACCAATGACGTTACGAGATTCACATGCAAAGGTCTCATCGAAAGTGGCCTTGGGACAAGGAACCAAAGCAGATCTGCACTACATAGAGACATGAATAAATGACGACGTTTGCAATGAACCAATTTTCTGAAATTGATCTGAAAAATAAGCCTGAGGTGACTATAGACCAAGATATCATTAAGATTTTTGTTACGCTAATACGTAATCAGAGGAAAGCCTTGTTAAATGGCACGAGTTTGAGGATAAGATTGGAAATGGGAATCAATCAATAAACCCATAACCCTTCAGGGTCGTAAGGGTACCACATTGGATGCTTCAGCACACAGAGTCCTCCAGTGAATTCTATCCTCAGCGATGCGGATGAGTGTGGGAATATCTTGCCCTGTCCATTCCTTGATGTCTGTCCATGTCTTTATTTGCCCCCTCTGCTTCTTCCACCCTCGACAGTTCCCTGGAGTATTGTTTTTGACAAAGAATCGTGCCTGCATACATGTCAGAACCATGCTAGTTTTCGTCGTTTCACTATTGAAAGCAATGGCTCCTGAATACATCTCTACTTTATTTCTTACGTACACATTGGTCTTATGTTCCCTATAGGAAATTCGTAGAATTCGTCTGTAGCATTTGTACTCGAAAGCCTGTAATCTTCTCTCCATGTCCGCAGTGAGTGTCATAACTCTCACAACCATACAACACATCTGAAAGCACCAGTGACTTATACAGTTTGATTTTCACTCCAACACTGATGTTGCTTTTCCAAATCTTATCCAAATGGGAATAAGAGGAATGGAAATAACATTTTAACAATATTCGACAGACAGTAGTGTTATGGGGATGAAAAATGAAGCTAAGTTTAAATTTATGAGAAGAGAAAGTACCCTGAGTATTAATTAGTCAAGGTATCATGGTGAGAGAATTTATGAACACTAAGCCAAGCCAATTTCGCTTATTACAAAGACACTAGTACAGAGGTAGGAAGTTACAAAGACACTCGTATGAAGGTAGGAAGTTACAAAGACACTAGTACAGATAAGGAAGTATACTACCCAAATTAAAGGCATGATGAAAATGGATGTGCTGGGCCTCGGATGTCCCGGTCACATAGTGAACCGAGGCGCAAATAACACAGTTCAACTGTGGAACTTGAAGTACAGCATACTTCACGTTCCCAGGTGGAAATCACACAATTTATCCGATGTGGTTATAAGAGAGCGAACGTAGAAGAAAAAGAACTAGTGCAGAGGTAGGAAGTTACAAAGATGCTAGCATGAAGGTAGAAAGCTATAAAGACACTAGTACGAAGGTAGAAAGCTATAAAGACACTAGTACGAAGGTAGAAAGTTACAAAGACACTAGGAGAAAACTACAAAGACACTAGTACGAAGGTAGAAAGCTACAAAGACACTAGTACGAAGGTAAAAAGCTACAAAGACACTAATGTGGAGGTAGAAAGTTACAAAGACACTAGTATGAAGGTAGAAAGTTACAAAGACACTAATGTGGAGGTAGAAAGTTACAAAGACACTAATGTGGAGGTAGAAAGTTACAAAGACACTAATGTGGAGGTAGAAAGTTACAAAGACACTAGTATGAAGGTAGAAAGTTACAAAGACACTAATGTGGAGGTAGAAAGTTACAAAGACACTAATGTGGAGGTAGAAAGTTACAAAGACACTAATGTGGAGGTAGAAAGTTACAAAGACACTAGTACAAAGCTGGAAAGTTACAAAGACAGACTATGCAGAATAGACAAGTTCAGATAATTTAAGGAAACAATTTTTTAATTACTGTCAAGATAAAGAAATGCAAACCTGGGGTAGCCAGCATGCCAGCTGATTGGATGTACTTTTGAGAAGACTTCCCTTTCAGCTCCAGAATATGAGGAAAAGACAGCAGTAGCTGGTACAGACTAGAGAACCCATACAGTGGTGGACTGAGATCGACACCATATTGCTCACGGTAGACACTGCTTAGGTCAGTCATATATATGCAGTCATGGTGAAGTAGCAGCAGCCGCAGGTTACGGCCAAGCATTTGTTGGGAGGTCAGGCGAATGACACCTTCAGTGTCAAACTCAGACTCATCAATCTGTGTATAAGGACAAAGCAATTACTATTTGATTTATAAAATACAGTTGTAGATTTTTAGCAGAGAGACCTCAAACAAAACTTGACTTGATAATTTGGTGATTGTTATTACATGTAATACTTCAAAAGGGATGCAGAAATGATTGCATTGTACAAGGGTATTCCTATGGCAATAATACATCATCATGTGCTATCTCAGACTGGCTTAAATAGATCTTCAACATGTGTCTCTTATTTTGGTGGTGCACTCTTGCTAGACTGCAACCTGTCCATCACATGATGTTTCCCTTCCACTTGTGTCTCTGCCTACCCCCATGACACATTGTCTTTAAAAAGGTATCCAAAATATTGTATTTATTTCTTCTTCTTCTGCATTCGTTCTCAAACTCCTGCAGATTAGCTGGATGTAGTCCGGAGAATGGAATGCGTTGTCATGGTTTACAGCATTGCTGCAATATCTGCACCTTTCATCCTGACACATCCGACTTCAGCATGGCTTTGGGTCAGACCCTATATGGGATGGGACAGCCAACTCCATCCCATAACCTCCTTAGTCGCCTTTTATGACATGCATGGAAGGTAAACAGTGTTGCTATTCTTCACTCCCCTTTCGGGTCCCGGCAACACACGGGCGTGTATTTATTTGATTTTTTAATAACTTTAAATAGTTCTTTTTTTTCATTCGCAGTGTAATCAGAACCTCATTTTTTCCTTCCATGAAGTAATCCATATCCTATATACACACACACATCTTAAAGGAATCAATTCTATCATTATTGTTTGTTCATTATCCATGTTTCTGAGCCATGCACTGCTGTAGAACAGATGTAGCATTTTATAATTCCCATTTTTATTTTGTGATTTGATTAGATGTCAGTATTTTCCTCATGTCATTAACTGATTCCGGCCGGAATATTTTTAGCGTTTAAACGCAATTAAATTTTGTTCGATTTTTTTTTATTTTTGCACATGCATCCCGGAAACAAGAAATAGTACTTCTAAATATATTTACATTATAATGTAATATATATATTTCGAAACAGAAATGGACAGAGAATGTGATTATCACAAGATCATTTTGAAAAAAAACGTGGTTAATATATAAAAATTATTTTAGACAGAAAAGAAAATATGTAAATGACAAATAAATATTATTTTAGATATGATATTTGACCTTACCGCATTTTTGAATTAATAAATTTCACTCAAACTGTATCATTTCTGTTAGATAATCCAATTACGAACACAATAATGTATAATATATATGCATAGTGCGTCACAAATTTATTATTTAGAAAGAATTTCGACATCTATCAAAAACAGTAGACTTAACTTTACACGAAACTCAAATTAAAATATGGCTCATTTTTCGTACAAAATGGCGTAAATTTGCAAACACGATGCTAGAAGCATTTGCCAGGTTGGATTTCATAATAAATGAGACCAAAGTAAATAAAATAGTTATTATTTTACGAAAATAAGTAAATTGGAAAAAATATATAAAACATATAAGGAAAAATGACGTCACATACCCCCATTATCAAAACTTATCAATAACTTAAAATTGATATCAATACACATAAAAATCATGCAAGAAGTAATGTGGACATATTACACTTTTGATTGGAAGCATTCTTATGTTGATATAAATACCGAAAAAAACAACATGAATGTCATTGGAGTAAGACTTATAGGAGTCTTTTCAGCCAGAAGACATAAGGTTTACTGACTTGTATAAGTCTCCCCGGCGGGAATGAGTTAAAGTACTTTTAGCCATCCCTTTTAACTTCTATTTCATATCTAACAACATTTATGATTACGTACCTAAGATATTGGTAATGACCTACTTGTTGCAGAAAGCTGTCCATGTTTAAACATGGACCTGGACTTCTGTTTCAGAGTGCATAGAATGGAGCTACTGTCTTCCTTCCAGGCATGTCATGGGAGGTGGCTAAGCAAAGTTGGGGGATAAGACTAACACCCTGTCACCAGTGAAAAAGTCATTGTCACTGCATGTCTTGCATCAGATTCTTAATTTTGTCTTTTATCAAATCGTCCCCCATGAATGGGAAGCAGGCCAGTGAACATTGCACCCTTGTCCTTTTGTGGCATACTCTTAGGTGGCAGAGAATGCTAAGTGTGCCATTACTGCAGATTGGTGAATGGATGTTATAGAATAGACAAGTTCAGATAATTTAAGTATACAATTTTTTAATTACTGTCAAGATAAAGAAATGCAAACCTGGGGTAGCCAGCATGCCAGCTGATTGGAATGATGAACTAGTTGGCCCAGACATATATGCTGTGCTCCTGGCAGTAAAGGATGATCATTGGCGCTGGAATGCATACCCTTCTGGGATAAACATGCTTCCATACAACCACACCACACACAACCATGCCTTTGAGACAGCAAACTTTGTGTTTGAGTGTCACCTGGGTTACTCAACTTAGAGTGAACTATGCTTTTGGCAAAAAGGCTATAGGATGTTATGCCTATGACCTGCTCACAGTCAAGGGGATTATTTCATCATCATCTTTCCATGTAATTTTATGTTTGCATTTATTCTTCTTTGATCTTGTTGATTATAATACTTTGTTTTCTGAATGTTAATATTTAGTTCATAAACTCTGATTTGTCTACTTGTTCTATTAGTTCTTGTAACTCCTGTTCATTTTCTAAGATGACAGTGGCATCTGCATATTGTAGATTATTATTTTCCCACTGACTTTGATTTAAAAAAATGTTCTGTGTAGATTTTATATAGCCTGGGTAACTGACACATACCTGCACATAATCAGCCAATTCATCTCTGATCTGGTTGATGTCACATTTACAACCAAACTTGGTCTGATACCTCATACACAATTCCATCACTGGAAGACTACCTCCAGACTCATCCATCAATAGTTGCATGACCTGTAGACCCAGCTGAGGAATGTGAAATTCCTTGATCAAGGTGGCCATCTCTTGCCCATCTCTATTTTCAATCTAGAAAGAAAGCAAATTTTTTGTAGAGATATGAATAATTTAAAGTTAGTTAAGAATCATTCATACACAGATGAATTAAAAAAATATACACCTAAGCTATGACCATTAGAAACCGATAAAAATATTCAAGCTGTGACCATTAGAAACTGGAGATGAACAAAAAATATACTCCCAAGCTGTGACCATTAGAAACTGGAGATTAACAAAAATATACCCTCAAGCTGTGACCATTAGAAACCACTGGAGATCGCGATTAAGAAGTTATCCCAATTTCAAAACAGCCACAGATGATTGCGTAACATTTCTAAAACCAATTTCGCTGCAGTCAGTGGGACAAGAAAAATTGCATAATTGTAAACACAGCGTGCCTAAGGTTAAGTGGCAATTTAGTCAGTTGTGTTCTCTCCTGGTGAGAAAGATAACTTGCTGTTGTTGAGAGTGATAGTTTTTTGACTGATAAACTTTTATAATAGCTTTGCTGACTGTTCTATTTTCCTAGTATGTGATTTCTAGGTCTTTTTGTTCAGGTGTTGCTCATCATATGCTAGAATATCTGCCTTTTCATTTCCTGGTATGCCACAGTGGATATCTATCCATTGTAACATTACCCTTCTTTGGACACTCACTTCTCATATGGCTTTCTTCAGGTCTGGCAATTTATCACTTTCAAGGACTTGGGGGACAGACAATGCATCAGTAAGAAACACCACCTGTTGCCATGGCTTGTTGCATTTTTAATTGTTTCTGCAGCAATGCTTAGGGCCTGTACTTCCACAGAGTAATTGGAGCAGAAGATTCCAGTTGATGAAAGTGGATCCTTTTCTTTTTCTGAGTATTCATGTAAACTCCAGCATCTCTGCTCTTCACCGCTCTTGTGGCTGATCCATCAGTATATACTTGTTATCTACACTCCTCTAGGTTATCTACACTCCTCTAGGTTACCTACACTCCTCTAGGTTATCTACACTCCTCTAGGTTATCTACACTCCTCTAGGTTATCTACACTCCTCTAGGTTATCTACACTCCTCTAGGTTATCTACACTCCTCTAGGTTATCTACACTCCTCTAGGTTATCTACACTCCTCTAGGTTATCTACACTCCTCTAGGAGTGATCTATAATCGTTACATATTGTTTTATTTTAGAGAGTATTCAGCTCTTCCATAGTGTAAGTATTTGTTTATTGTGGTTCTGATAATTAGATTTTGATATTGCTCCCACGAAACTGGGAAAAGTGTTGGGTCTTATTTTCTTTTGTTATGACTGGTAGTTTATTATTGTATTTTGTTTAGTTTTTTAGATGTGAATAATACTGCTTTTCTTCAGCCTTCCACTTGCTAGGACACAATCTGATCATTTATGTGTTGGGAGACGCTCTTGAAATTTTCTGCTTGGATCATGGTCTTAGTGCCCTACCTGTATGGGAGGGGAGGGGGGGAAAGAAAGACGCCTATATTTTTTTCCATTTCATTTATGGGAGAGGTCTTTACGGCAACTATGATATGACAAAGTTTATTTTATACAGTGTCCAGATCTTGCAGATGGTAATTAAACTAGACTTTAAACAAAGAATATCCTTTATGGGGGAGAAACTAGATATTAAATAAATGATGCCCCCTCACATAAAGGAGAAACTAGATACTAAATAAATGATGCCCTCTCACATAAAGGAGAAACTAGATACTAAATAAATGAAGTCCCCTCACATAAAGGAGAAACTAGATACTAAATAAATGATGCCCCTCATGTGGGGAAGCAACTAGATATTTAAATATGCCCTTCATGTGAGGAAAGTGGGGGGAAAAAATTAATATTAAAGAAGAATACCCTTGTCTGGAAAAAGAAAGTATTAAACAAAGATGCCCTTCACGTGTGGAGAAACTAGAAATTAAGAAGATGCCCTT
Source organism: Meghimatium bilineatum (assembly GCA_034231615.1). Lineage (NCBI taxonomy): Eukaryota > Metazoa > Mollusca > Gastropoda > Stylommatophora > Philomycidae > Meghimatium > Meghimatium bilineatum. The sequence continues at coordinate 25,134,506 of CM067321.1, forward strand.
TCATGTGAGGAAGGTCATTCAGGCATGCATGATCAGTCTTTGGGAATAAAATTATGGCCATATAGCAGGGCAGATTTCAGCATTTTATGCACGGTAGTGGTTCTGGATGTTTGGATAATTATATTACAATTTCTGCCAAGTCATTCTTGTCTGATTTTTCTTTAAACCAGATACCAGCAGCAAAGCACTAAAGCTTTTGCATGGATAAGGTTCCAGTATACAAGTTAATTTTGGAAGTTATTTGTAGAATTTAATGTAGTATTTTTTAAATTAACATTTCTGCCAAGCAGTGATATTACTGCTCCATTTCTAGCCAGAGTAATTCATTTGCTTTTGATTTCAGCAATGAGGACAGTTAATTTCAGAGTGTAATGTGTACAAGGGATGTTTATCTTGTATGCCCTCGATCATATGTATTTTCAATAAAAAATATATTAGGACCATCACTGAATAATACTGCATTGAATAATACTGCACTGAATAATACTGCATTGAATAATACTGGTGTCAAAAATCAATAATACTGGTGTCAAAAATCAATAACAGGGTTGCCAGCTTGTAGAAATTGATTATGTTTACTAGTAAAATTTCAGGTAAAATATGAACATAAAAGAACAAGCTCCTAACATTTAATGTTTTCAAACTGACCAATAATAGAAACAAATGACCAAACATAAATTTCATGCAAATGACAAAAAAGGCAAAATTTGTGAAATTTGACCATGAAATGGTGATATTCTGGCAACCATGACCAACGATAAAGTAAACACCAGCTAAACAAACACAAAAAGTATAATGTTCTGCAGAAAGGGATGCTCTAATGAAGTGGTAAAATTGATAGATAGTAGCATACCTTGATGTGGTTCTTGAGTTTAAGAAGCAGTTCCTTGACTGAATCTGCAAGAAAATCTTCCAACTTGAGACAGAATCCAAAATGTCTGGCATACTCCAATAAGATTTTGTTGATTGGGATAGCTCCAGCTGGACGGATCAGGCTGGTCAGCTGTTCACACAAAACTTGCCGGAGTTCTGCAGGTGCCAGGTGGATCATCCGCTCTTCACCATCTTCTTCAATCTATTAGATAAAATATGATAGAATTTACTCCATGTGTAAGTTGTCAACACAGATGTAGAAAAAATACAGTCAATTTATTGCAAACACAGAGCAAGTATGAGTATCTCTCTTATTCCTTTTCTCAGATTGAAGTTGATCCGCTTAAGGCTGCTGTTCCTCTAGGCACTCTTTCTATGGGGATATTTTCTATTTATTTATTTCATATTTGATGAATCTGCTTGATCCATGTTGGCTGTTGGAGAAACACTACAAAACTTTTCAGATGAATACTTTGATGTGATATTTTACAATATCGAACTAGTCCTGTTTAATACAAATAGGAAGTGATCCAATACAGTCAAGAAAAATTACATGCTATATCAAGATGTTGAGAAATCAAAGGTTCACGTGCTATATCATGATGTTGAGAAATCAAAGGTTCACATGCTATATCAAGATGTTAAGAAATCAAAGGTTCACATGCTATATCAAGATGTTGAGAAATCAAAGGTTCACGTGCTATATCATGATGTTGAGAAATCACAGGTTCACATGCTATATCATGATGTTGAGAAATCAAAGGTTCAAGTCAATCTAGAATAATCAGCTATAGTGTGGTGACCTTTGAATAATTGCATAGTGAGGGCTGATATACCTGTGATCACTATTGATAGACCAGATATCAAATGACAGGTTGAGCTATCACTGCATAGCTTTTGATCTGTGACATGTTGAAAATGTAGCAAATAAAACATACAATGGAAATATGCACAGTAATATGGTACACAAACTACCTTGACATGTAACTTTACACATTTCCATTGTATTGTTACTTTCTTGTTTCCTGATCTGTCAGTTTCCATCACCTACCTCCATGTAGTTGTTGGTCTACTCTGTTGTTCCATTTCGTGCATGTTTGCCCCTATCTTGAACAAGACCTATTTTAATCACAATGTCAATTCCGTGTGGATGTTACTCCACACATTTTTTCACCCTTGTACTTATTTACCATATCATAGTTTTATTGCAGTCTCAACTTATTTGAGAAAATGATACATTACTGCAAGTATTCTGCAGGACGTAAAACTATGACAGTAGTGTATTCTGAGAAACTAACTGCTGATACTCTAATCAGTTTATATTGTAGATCAAATGCTTGGAATGTTGCACAGAATGGCAAACAAATTGGTAGTAAATCCTATTCAGGACATAGCCATCAACTCAGCATGTTTTGGCTGTAGTGATTTTCTAGGCAATATAAATATGTTTGGTAAATTGTCATTTTCTGAATGATCTATATGCATAATTGTATTTGGCTGGGTTTGAGCCTGGAATCTTGGCCATCTGAAACACGGTTTGGACTTCTTTGCCCCAGAGCCAGACTGAAAGAATGAAGAATTTATATAATCCCAGCCTGTATATACTGTCATTGTGAAAATGTTTGTCACTATGTTCCCATCATATATGTTTACTTGCACTTTTCTAACTTATTTGCAATATGATATTTATATTATTTCATGTACATTCATAGTTGTCTTTATTTTTTTTCTGCTGCTAAAGTTCCATCTTTACATCAAGGACATGTTTAGTTACCTAGTACAAAATTGTAACACAAAAACCAAAAAGTATATTATTCATTTATTACAGGAAAATCAGCCATTTAAAAGGACGGTGACGCATGTGGTTGCATGTGTGGGTATCACCAATGGCTCACTAGACATACCACCCATGCAACAGAAAACCTTAGTGGATGACATGCCGTTATATTGAGGTTATCTTCTTAGAGAAGCTTCATGGCACGTCATTTATACAATTATGCTTTTATTTTGTTGTTGAAATGTGTTTCATGTTTACCTGAATATATATGTAGTTGGGAGGGAGCAAGAGTTGAAAAATGCCAGGGACCCTCTGTGGTTGGGAGGGAGCCAGAGATGTACTGTGCAGCACTGGGAAGGAGGAAACTGACAGCACTGTTTTTTCCTATGGCTGAAACCCATCATAGAGGCACAGTGACTCAGGGCGTGACAATCCTTTTGACTTGAACATTTGGTTGCATGCCTAGAGCAATGGAGAAGTTCGGCATAACCAGTAGTCAATTGGTGGCAGGGAATGAGCACAGTGAACCATATCTTGGCTAAGTGGCTGGGAGCAGTGCATAGGTTGAAACCAACATTCCTAGAGGTGGGATAGTTATTCTCTGGCTCTGTCCCGCGGTGTGCCGAAAATCCAGACTTCCCAGCAATATAATGCCATTTAATGGCATTATGTCAAAGGGTATGAACCCATGGACCGATGGATCAGCAACCAACGAAAAGGACAGTGAAAAGTCACTTATATCACAACTGAATATGTCAAGTGCTAGTTAAAGATTGAATGATACCTCAAGTGCTTGATCAAGGTTGATCAATGCCACCTAAAGTGCTAGATCATGACTGAATAATACTTTGTTAGATTAAGGCTAAATGTTTTATCAAGTGCTAGATAATTTATCAAGTGCTAGATAATTTATCAAGTGCTAGATAATTTATCAAGTGCTAGATCATGACTGAATTATACCTCAAGTGTTAGAGTGTCATGTGACGTATTCCTTCTAGAACGTTGTCTTCCCAAGGAACTCTGTCTTGGGCGATGTGGCTTGCATTTTCTAGCGATGTATTCAGTTATCTTTAATGTCATCAGTCCATCGTCTTCTTGGTCTGCCCTTTCTCCTCTTCCCAGGTACTTTTCTCTCCATTATTTGTCTTTCTAAACAGGTGTGTCTCTTTATATGACCAAACAGGAGTAGTTTTCTTTTTGTTACAAGTGTTAGATTATGGCTAAATGATACATCAAGTGCTAGATAAAGACTGAATGATACCTCCACAAGTGCAAGATCAAGACTGAATAATTTGTCACGTAATACATCAAGAATGTTTAATGCTTCCACAGGTGTTAATAACACCTGTAGTGCCAGATAGTGGCTGAATGATGCTCAAGTGTTGGACTAGAACTGATTGAGACACACATTTATATATAGAAAGTGTGCTTCTAAACAATATATAACAAGAAAGCTTTATTTCCCCACAATTTAAAGAGATGTAACAGCATGGCAGAATTAATAATGAAAGGTATGGTTGCTGGTAACTGAGGTGTTACAATGGACAAAAGCCATCTCAGATTGTTTAGTCAACTCATCCAGAAATATGAGTTCTGAATATCCATGAAAATCAGGAATGAAGCACTAAGGAAGCGATTAGGGATCAAGTCCACAATAGAATGCACCCAGAAACAACAAGTTAAATGGTACAGCCACATAACCAGACAGAAAGAGCAAAGTATTATACAAAAAACACTTAAACGATATGAAAACAGTCGACCTATTGGACGCCCCCATAAAAGGAGGATAGATAAGTGTATTAGAGACACTCGGAAATATAACAGCAGAAGAGGCAACTAGAAGGGCAAAAGACTGTACACTCACTCTCCCCTCAACACCTAAAGGTACAAAGAAGAATATCCATGAAGACTAAATTCTAGAAATAAAATATATAATCTGAACAACAGTAAAAGCATATCAACAAACCTTACATGTATTATTAATTTTAGACTGACTGATGCTATCAAATCTTGACAAAATTTACCTCAACTACATGTGCTATTGCTTCGAACAGATCTGTCAACTTGCTGAAGCCATAGTCTGAAACACGGCACTGTCGACCAAAGTGGTGGTGGTAAGCTGGGATGAACTTGTTAAATGGCATGCAACACTGTGGGTTATGCTTTAGGAGGTCTACAACTTCTAAGGAGAACTGTTTCATTCTTTCAACCTCCTCTGGTGTCTGGTCTGAAACAAGGACATCAGTATTCCATTACATATCAATATGAAATTTTGCACATACATCTAGAAATGATATAATTTCTGCTGATTTTTACAAAATAGCATCACAGATATTGATGACACAGCTAAGCTGCAACAGAAAATGCAATTTCCACATTAAATATGGTACTACTGTGCATTCGGAAATTTAAGCCCAATTTTAGAAAATTATAATATCACAAACTATATATTTCTAAATATATATATTTTTTTTGCACTGAGTATTAACCCCCATGATACTGTATCGTTGAAAAATGCTTGGATGCATGTGGTTGCATCTGTGATCTCACCCAATAGCCCACTAGACAAACCACTCATGCAACAGAAAACCTTAGTAGATGACATTCCGTTATATTGAGGTTATCTGCTTATAGAAGCTTCATGGCATGTCATCTATACAATTTTGCTTTTATTTTGGTGTTGAAATGTGTTTCATGTTTGCATGAATATATGTATGCACCCTTTGTGGTTGGGAGGGAGTCAGAGATGTGCTGTGCAGCACTGGGGAGGAGGAAACTGACAGCAATGTTTTTTCCTATGGCTGAGACCTATCATTGAGGCACAGTGACTCAGGATGTGACAATCCTTTTGACTAGAACATTTGGTTGCCTGCCTGGAGCAATAGAGAAAAAGTTTGGCATAACCAGTAGTCAATTGGTGGCAGGGAATGAGCACAGTGAACTCTATCTTGGCTACAGTGGCTCGGAGCAGTGCATAGGTTGAAACCTACCTTCCTGGAGGTGTGATAGTTATTCTCTGGCTCTGTCCCGGGGTGGACTGAAAATCTAGACTTCCCAGCAATATAATGCCATTTAATGGCATTAGGTCAAAGGGCATGAGTCCAACCAACCAAAAATGCTTGTCTTCGTTCTGAGATATTTAACATAGTTAGCTCCTGTTTTGAATTTTGATGCAAGAAATAAACTAATGATGCACAATGTTTACAATTTTCCAGTTCATAAAAGTATTTCCTCTGAAATATCACAAATAGTAAACAACTAGGACATTTCAGAGAGAATCTGTGATAAATGATGCATTGCTATGATAAACATTATTCAGATATTGAAATGTGTATTAATCATTGTATTTCAACAATGATTTAGTTCGATGTTACAAGTATTATTGGTTTAGACAGTAGGTCAACTGACACTGAATATGATCATAATGCATGTACGAAGGACACTGCTCACATTGAGTGAAGCTTTAATGGTAGCAGTGAAGCTTTAATGGTAGCAGTGCAGCAATTTGGAGCAATTGCTAAAAATTGAAGCCATTTGGAGCAATTGCTAAAAAGTGAAGTCATTTGAAGCAATTGCTAAAAAGTGAAGCCATTTGGAGCAATTGCTAAAAAGTGAAGTCATTTGAAGCAATTGCTAAAAAGTGAAGCCATTTGGAGCAATCTATTGAAAGTGAGCTCTTTGAATAGACTGCTCCAAATGGCTTCAATTTTTAGCAGAAGCAGAACATACAAAATATATGACTTACCAAGATCAAGTTATGCTCTAATTTCAAAAATAAAAGGTTACAGTACTCACTGTAAGAAGGCAGACAGAAGAACAAAGGGTTATAAGCCTTCCAGGCCACAGTATATTTTCTCTGCTCGTAGATGGACTATTTTCATTGTGTTTTGACTAATTTCATGACTTTTATTAACTAGTCGTTGTATCATTAATTTTCTGTAGAGTAGGTCAAATGTACTCACCAACTAGGTTATGGTAACAATTTTTTGCAAATTACAATCTTACAGTAACATAAGACCAGAACCAAACTTTGTTTCTTTCAAAATGAATTCACAACAGGGACTAATTTAAAAAATCCAGCTACAATCTTAAAGGTTAAATTTCATGTGTGGTGCCAATCCAATGATCTGCGCGGCCGTACATTTGCGAGGGTTAGAAGAAACAACACAACATTTTAGTTGATCCTTATTGAAAAGCACACATGAACCTAAACTCTTGAAACACATTGCTACTTCTAGAAGAACATTATGTAAATAATGTACCAACAAATAAAAACCATTTAATAGATGAATGTGTTATGAAGTAATGATAAATGTTTCACTGAATGTGTTATGAAGCAATGATAAATGTTTCACTGACCTCTTCTTGGCACAGCCAGCAGTATGTGATTTTCTTCTTCAATCACCTAATGATAAACACAAATGTTGCATGTTACTTTAGTTGCTGGCGATCAAATTCCTGTACTTCAATTTGTAAACATAAGATGGACATACAATGTCACTATATGTGTCCACACTAAGGAAACTAACAAACTAAATACGAAGATTGGGAAATCTAAAAAGAAAGATTTGGAAAACGGTAATGAAGTTTAGCTAATTGATAGAAACACATAAGATAGCAAATGCAAATCAGTGTTTCAGCCAAAAGATCTTTATATTAACAATAAAACATAACACATGAGTAGAGAACAATGTCCATGAGCATATAATTTTGATGGAAACATTGATTTGTGTGTGGACATTATACTGTATGTTTTCAGTGATTAGTAAAACATTAACCTGCTTCCAAGTTTCACCTGCTGGATTACAGTTTTGCTGCAGTTTATACCTATTACTGGAAGGTTAATAAGCACACAAATTGAAGATGCATAAGAGTATCAAAGACTAGCTTTAGAATTTTTTTTAATCAGAATTAGTGGTCAGTAAATATGATTTGAGATCAGGAAGGTATCCTACTAGAGTAAGGAGATAATACTACTACTAGTAGAGAGTAAAGAGATAATACTACTACCAGTACAGACGGAGATAATACCAGTAGAGAGGTAGCAGATAATACTACCAGGAGAGAGGTAGGAGATAATACTACCAGGAGAGAGGAAGGAGATAATACTACCAGGAGAGAGGAGGAAGGAGATGCTACCAGGAGAGAGGAAGGAGATAATACTACCAGGAGAGAGGAGGAAGGAGATGCTACCAGGAGAGAGGAAGGAGATAATACTACCAGGAGAGAGGAAGGAGATAATACTACCAGGAGAGAGGTAGGAGATAATACTACCAGGAGAGAGGTAGGAGATAATACTACCAGGAGAGAGGAAGGAGATAATACTACCAGGAGAGAGGAAGGATATAATACTACCAGGAGAGAGGTAGGAGATAATACTACCAGGAGAAAGGTAGGAGATAATACTACCAGGAGAGAGGAAGGAGATAATACTACCAGGAGAGAGGAAGGAGATAATACTACCAGGAGAGAGGAAGGAGATAATACTACCAGGAGAGAGGTAGGAGATAATACTACCAGGAGAGAGGTAGGAGATAATACTACCAGGAGAGAGGTAGGAGATAATACTACCAGGAGAGAGGAAGGAGATAATACTACCAGGAGAGAGGAAGGAGATAATACTACCAGGAGAGAGGAAGGAGATAATACTACCAGGAGAGAGGAAGGAGATAATACTACCAGGAGAGAGACAGAAGATAATACTACCAGGAGAGAGGAAGGAGATAATACTAACAGGAGAGAGGAAGAAGATAATACTACCAGTAGGGATGCAGGAGATGATTTTTAAAGTGTTATTAGAGACAGAAAATGATTAACAACAGAAAATCAATATATCGAAATCAAAAAATGAATCCAATATCCATAGAAGCAAAGAGATTTCAAGTCCATATAAATTGTGTTTGTGATTAGCCAACAGTAATGCTGCAATAAGTTTTGTGATGGCTTGTGAAGGAATAAAAACACTTACGATAAGGGTTGTGGTCGGGATATCCGAGAGTGCATCTTCCATGAAACAGACTCCGTAATGAGGCAAGGACAATGGTTTGCCCATGACCTTCTCTGAAAATGATAACAGAATTACATTGGATACATTATTCTGATGTTTATGTGCAATTTTCAGAACTGAACATGGCATTAAAAGGTTTACTTGGGAGTACTGGGTATACACACTTGCAACCCTTTCACCATGATGATTTATAGATGTGTATTCAGTGTCTGTTCTCAATCTTCTGTTAATTAGCAGGATGTAGCCCAGAGAATGGAATGTGTTGTCATAGTTTACAGATTGGTTGTGATATCTGCACCTTTTGGGCAGACATCAAATTTCAAAAGCATGACTCAATCACTGACATATAGGGCAAGACAGCCAACTCCACCCCCAAACCTCTTTAGTCATTTTTTACAGCATGCATGGCAGGTCACAGTTTCACTATTATTTGCTTCCCTTTCACGTCCCAGAAAAACACTATTTAGTTCAAAACATTCAGATATTTTTGGCTTCATTTAAGGTGTTTACATTGTGTTTCCTGGTGGTAGGACATCCCACATTCTGTTCTAGGTCATACCGCACTTCTAGTTGTAGGTCGTCCCATACTTTTGTTGTAAGACGTATCACACTTCTGAACTTCTGGTGGTGCATAACTCTGCGCCTCTTGGTATGACCTCACATTTACTTCTGCTGTGACTATTTCTACAGGTGATTCACAAACACAAAAATGATGTGTGAATGAGAAAGCGACTTAAGAAATCAATATTCACAAAATATCATAGACCATCACCATATCTCAGTAACTGAGTTCTTTTTCTTCTGCATTCATTCTCAAACTCCTGCAGATTAGCAGGATGTTAACCGAAGAACATAATGCGTTGTGCCATGGTTTACAGCATTGCTGCGATATCTGTGCCTTTTGGCCTGACACATCTGACTTCAGCATGAGTAAGCGAGTCCAAACTGCAGCATTGTATAACAGTTACATTAGCCAAATACTCTAACCAGTGTTTATTTGCTATATCACATATAAAATTAAGTAGGCAATATCACAAACTGACCATATGCTGTTGGAAAGTCAGGCAGAAGTATTTGTTTGGCAGGCTGTGCTTTTATCACCTTCAGAATATCTGTTGTAAATCGTTTCAACTGAGCTCGAGGACTCAGAGTAATTGTCTTTCTATCTCCAGTACCCAAGATCTGGAAGAATTAGTAAGAAACAAATGTGTAATTTCTATATTAATGGACTATAAATTGGTATACATAATCATATATTAAACTGTAACAGTTTTCTGAGATGTATATGGTATAAATGCAAACTATTAGCATTAAATTGCCCTTATTTATGAGATTAAAACAACGCGGGGAAAATATGGCATATGGGCTAAATGCTGACCACCATTTTTACTGGTCCACCACACTTATTTAAAGTGACTATACAGTGGATCCTCAATCCACAAAATTAAAAAAAAAAGCTGGTACAGATAATCTGAAAAGCACTAATCTAAATAGTGATGACATGGAAATCAATACGCATTCAAAATAGAAATTTGAAAGACAGCCTTTATCACGATGTTTTGATGTGACAAAAATTTCTAATCTGAACAAGTCTCTTGATCAGGAAAGAAGAGCTCACATATTACACTCGCGCAAGGATAAAATCACAGACTTATCAATCTACAATACTTAATGTGGAAAAAAATGGTCTCAGATTGCTAACATTTTCTATGGATTTTCTCCTATATATTACCAAACTGGAGTTCCATCATGATTTTTTTGTTGTGAAGATTTCTAGTCATGTTGCATGATATAGCTGCTTGTGCGCTTCTTTGCCTGATATTTCCAACTGAATAATCTCCAAAATAAAATAGTATGCAGCATGATTGAAGATATGTACCCCAGAGAAGCATGGATACAAGTATATACCGACGGATCAGCAACCAGAGCAGTGAAGAATGAAGGTGCTGGCGTGTACATAAAATATTCAGAAAAATAAAATGAATCCACATGTTCACCAACCGGAATATTCTGCTCCAACTACTCTGCAGAAGTGCAGGCTTTAAACATTGCTGCAGAAGAAATTAAAAGCACAAGTCAATGCCAGCAGGTAAGCTATGCGAGAAGTGAGCATCCAAAGAAGGGTAGTACTGCAGTGGATACCATCAAATCCAAAGACCAAGAAATCACCTACCAAGAAAAGAAGACCCTCATCAAAGCCATCAGGAAAGTTGACCACCGAAAAGACAATTACCACTATCTTGACAGAGCAGAGCAGGTTATTATCTTCTGCCTCAGAACAGGACACAACACATTAAACAGCCACTTAAATAGACTAAGATTAGTCCCATCACCACTGTGCCCTTGTGGGCAGGCAGCACAGACCGCTGAACATATCCTGCAAGACTGCAATACACTAAACAAGTTAAGGGAAGAACACTGGCCCACAGAGATGGATATCCACAGAAAGATGTATGGGAGCACTGAGGAGCTTTCAAATACAGCAGCATTTATTAAGAAAACAGGACTTGCTGTGTAGACATGTCAAACTGATAAGAAGAAGACTAAGTGCTTAGTTTGTGACATTTATTTACCCCCCCCCCCCCCCCCCGGGATGTAGACATATTCTACAAGATAGAATCTTACATTAAGTAGGGAAACAGATTCTAAGAGCAATGAACAGAGAAATACAAACCTGAATGGCATGAGGAATAGCTTCAAACAATTCATGAAGTTTGGTGTAGCCATAGTCAGCCACGCGGCACTGTCTACCAAAATAGTGATGGTAAGCAGGAATGAACTTAGACACTGGCATGGTGCAGGTTGGTTGTTGACGCAGCAGTTCCATGACTTCTCTGCTGATTTTGCCAAGCTCTTGCCAGGTGTTGCCTTTGATTGTGTCTGTACGATCATTCAACACAAGTACTAAATATATACACAATCAATTTAAGTATAAATGTACATACAATAATTCAACATAAGTACTAAGGAGGTATACAATCAATAAATATTAGCACTAAACAATGTACATTAATTTATTACTAGTACTAAACATTTCTACAATCTTAATACAAGAACTAAATATTTATAATATACAATCATTCAGTATCGTGTAGTCATTAAAAATAAATACTACATTTCTACAATCATTTAACTTATGTACAATCAATGTACATAATAAGATGCAGAATAGGACAGGCAAAAACAACATTCAGAAAAATGAAAAATATACGGTGTAATATGACCTTGTCATTAGAGGTGAGAAAGAGTTCTGCAGTGCTATATAACCCCTATACTAACATATTGGTGCGAGTCTTGGACAATAAACAAACTGGAAAGTGGGAGATTGGAGGCAACAGAGATGTGGTTCTACAGAAGAATGCTGAGAATACCATGGACTGCCAGAAAAACTAATGTAGAGGTGTTAAAAGAGTTAAATGCGAAACAGACCTTAATCAACAATATAAGAAAAAGGCAATCTTCTTTTTTTGGCCACTTCATGAGACAGGCAGGTTTAGAGAACATAATCACAACAGGCAAGATTGAAGGCACCAGAGACAAAGGGCGACAACGTGAGAAAATATTAGACAGTTTGACAACCTGGCACGGCAAAGAAACAACGACTTTGATACATAATACTGTGGACAGAGAGCTGTGGAGAGCCATGACAGCCTACGCCACCCGGCATGGCACCTGATGATGACAATCAATGTAGTCATTAAAAATAAGTACTAATTTCAACAATTATTTAACTTATCTACAATAAATCAGTTTAAGTACTAAACATAAAGACCACTAAATAGATGTAATAAATAATGTAAAGATTTTCCTATGGGTAAGTAAGAGTTTACAAACTCACCATAAAACTGATCCCTGTTTTCTTGGAACTGAATCACCTTGACCCCGACCTTTGACACTGTGATCTCAACTCCTGGCACACAGCTAATGACATGCTCAAGTGGTATGCCACCATCTTTTACTGACTCAATGGGTTGAAATTCAGCAGTAAAACAGGCAGGTAGGCTAGCAAAGATGTTCAGTTCAATTATAATGTTCAGTTCAATTATAATGTTCAGTTCAATTATAATTGTATAGCAACAACAAAGTTTAGTTGAACAATATTACTAAAAGAGATAATACTGCAGTGAGAAAGTAATTGTAGGAGTAAACAAAAATAGTTCTTGCTATTTACAGATAAAATAAATTACCATTGTAGAAGTAGATTTAGGCAATTGTGAGAGTAGATCATTAATTATAGAACCATAAATAGGAAATTGTAATTATAGAACTTCTTCTTCTGCGTTCGTTCTCAAACTCCTGCAGATAAGCAGGATGTAGTCTGGAGAACGGAATGCGTTGTGTCATGGTTTACAGCACTGCTGCGATATCTGCGCCTTTCGGCCTGACACATCAGACTTCAGCATGTAATTATAGAACTATAAGGGAAATTATAATTATAGAACTATAAGAGGAAATTGTAATTATAGAAGCAGATAAAGATACCGTGTAAGAGTAAGTAAAGTAACCCATAGCATTTATTAATGCCGTAGGGGGTGTGAGATGTTAGCGATCTCACATTTCAGAGGCTCTGCAAATGAGGGCGGTAACCATCTCCTCTCTCTCGCAAGGTTTTTTTAAATTGTTAATTTTTTTTAATGTAATTGTGGAAAAGATAAATAATTATAGAAATATAACAGAAATTGTAATTATGAAAGCAGACAAAGACAATTGTCGGATAAGACAATTAATTGTAAAATGTAACAAATTATAATTGTGGCATTGGATAATTGTAGATATTAAGTCCCTGAAAGTGTAGTGAAGAATAGCCAAACTGTTACTTGCCAAGTATGCTGTAAGAGGCAATTAAAGTTTTTGGGGTGGAGTTGACTGTCCAATTCCATATAGGGTCAAAGTGACTCCAGATTCATGCAGAAATTGGATGTGTCAGGCCAAAAGGTAAAAATATTGCAGCCATGCTGTAAGCCATGATATTTCGCATTCCGTTCTTCAAACTGCGTCCTGCTAATCTGAAGGAGTTTCAGAACAAATTCAGAAGAAAAGATAATGATTGTCTTACCTCATGAGTGGAATGTAGCCATTATGTGAGAGTAGCAGTGAATGCAACTGTGGTGAGAAGTGTTTGCGTAGGATGACCACATTGGGCAGCATACACGAGTTAAGAGCCTCCGTGTAGTACACACTTCCTTCTGGGCAGTGGATTGAGCACACTGGCTGTTCTAGTATCTCTCCCATCTGTTAATGGATTGTTATATATTACATAAAAATATGTCTTCATTTGCCACCCTTCTATCTTGAATACAAATTCTCCACAAAAAAATGTTTTGTTATTAAAAAAATGTTTTGTTATCACCAAAATATCAGTTATTGTATGCCTGTGGTTCTTAATATGGTGTTCACTCTTGAGTATATCCACAAAAACAAGACTTTAAAAAAAATCTTTATATTTCCAATAAGATTAAAATAAATTAGTATTTATAATGGATATTGTATAATTTATATTCTTTTGTATAAAATAAATCTTATTTTACAAAAGAATATAAATTTTACAAGAATAAGATATAGATTTAAAAGACAGAAGCATAGGACAAAAACTACACAATTTAGACAAAATTCACACAATTAGATATATTTCTGTGATATAGATTAAGTCATTTACATATGAAAACAAATATGAGAAGTCTATGAAGACAAAAAATTATTATAGGGTGTCCCAAGAAGCAACAAGTTAAAAAAAATACTAGTATGATATAATTTAATTTTTAAAGTTTTATGAACATTTCATGTGATTAATTGGATCCACGTATCTGTTAGAGTAAAAGAAGAGGTGTTAAAACAAAACAACTAATGATTGTTATTCATTTTTGTTTTAGGTGTATGGTTGAATTTTTGTGAGATTCTTATGGAATGTTGCCATCACTTCAAACTTTCATGGGCTATGCTCTAAGTTGCCATCACTAAACAAGACGTTCATGGGCTCTGCTCTAAGTTGCCATCACTAAACAAGACGTTCATGGGCTCTGCTCTAAGTTGCCATCACTAAACAAGACTTTCATGGGCTCTGCTCTAAGTTATCACTAAACAAGACTTTCATGGGCTCTGCTCTAAGTTATCACTAAACAAGACTTTCATGGGCTCTGCTCTAAGTTGCCATCACTAAACAAGACTTTCATGGGTTGTAAAAAAAATAGTGAGAGCTGCAATAAAATTTAAAATATATATAAATATCATCATCAGGTGCCATGCTGGCTGGCATAGGTGATCATGGCTCTCCACAGCTCTTTATCTCCAGCATTATGTATCCAGATCGTTGTTGTTTCCACGCTGTGCCAGGTTTTCATACTGTCTAATATTTTCTCACGTAGTCCGCCCTCTGTTGCCTTCAATCTTGCCTGTCATGACTATGTTCTCCACCCTTCCCATCTCATGAAGTGGCCAAAAAAAAATAAGATTGTCTTTTTTTCCTTATATTATCTATTAAGGTCCATTTCACATTTGACTCCAATACATCTACATTATATATATATATATATATATATATATATATATATATATATATATATATATATATATATATATATATATATATATATATATATATATATATATATATATATATATATGCTGGTAGGTCTGAGAAAATACCCCAAAAAAAGGACAAACAGGGGAGAACCAAGGAAATGTGATTACTCATCATGTAAACAGTTAAACAATATAAACATAGCTAAACAATACAAATATAGTTAATTAGTCATCAGATCATCATCATCATCATCATGGCACCTCGACAAGCCTATGTGCTCCGATCTCATATTCAGTATATGACCATCATGTGGTAACTGACCGTTCCGGTTCGGCGTTGGTTGATAACTATTCTTTTGATTCCTATGTCCCACTCATTTTTTTGTAACAACGTTTCACTCTAAGACCTGCATTCTAGACATAGATACAGAAGAAGAAATAAACCCCATATCTTCCAACTGGTTCAACTCCATGAGTGCACTCAAAATGTCAACACTGTCCATTGAATTGCCACTAGTCACTATGGCAATGCTGGCAAGTCTCTACTTTTTCATCTCCATAAACACACCTATATCCAAGTCTCTACCTTTTCATCTCCATAAACATGCATGTATTCAAGTCTCTACCTTTTCATCTCCATAAACATGCATGTATTCAAGTCTCTACCTTTTCATCTCCATAAACATGCATGTATTCAAGTCTCTACCTTTTCATCTCCATAAACATGCATGTATTCAAGTCTCTACCTTTTCATCTCCATAAACATGCATGTATTCAAGTCTCTACATTTTCATCTCCATAAATATGCAAGTATTCAAGTCTCTACATTTTCATCTCCATAAACATGCAAGTATTCAAGTCTCTACATTTTCATCTCCATAAACATGCAAGTATTCAAGTCTCTACATTTTCATCTCCATAAACATGCAAGTATTCAAGTCTCTACCTTTTCATCTCCATAAACATGCATGTATTCAAGTCTCTACCTTTTCATCTCCATAAACATGCATGTATTCAAGTCTCTACATTTTCATCTCCATAAACATGCATGTATCCACATAAAATAATGAAGGTATTTCTCTTCAGCACAGATTTTGTCATCGACTCAAGCATCAATAAATCTTGTTAAAAAACACAAACAATTTAAAGTTAAACAACACATAGTTATACAATATAAATAGTTCAATAATGCAAATAGTTCAACACAAAGATAGTTCAACAGTTAAACCCAAACATAGTTCAACCCAGACATAGTTAAAACTCACTTCCTCTTCCAAGTTTTGAGTTGGTGTTGGAGAGCGTCTGATCCCAGGTTGGAGTCTGACCCACCTTCCAGCACCTCCCATCTCTACAATTTGAACAGTGTCTCTCATTTTATAGACATCAGACACGCTAACTGTTTTGTGAAACCTGGAACAATGTCTTTATATTTAGAAAACAAAACAATTGGGGAATGTAGCTTTTATAGAATGCCAGTAGAAATATTAGATATGCTTAACACTCTTCATCCAGCAGATTTTTTTCCAGACACAACTGCATCCACCCTAAACAGAGAGGCTGTAGACTAGATAGACAAACCATTCCTGTTTACATTTGATTGGACATCAGTACTCAATATTTTCTGGAGATTTTTGTATCTTATATTCTTATCCAGATTCTATTAATGAAGACTTTGTGAGATTATGAAAATTCACAGCAAACACCACTTCAAAGTTATTGTGTTCATTTCTAATTCGTAGCTGTTACTTGATAAAGGTCCCGATTGGACAAAAATGTGGAGAAAAAGTCATTTTTTGAATTTTGTTTCATTTGCATTACTTTATTAAGTTGTGTACAGCTGAAAGGTTAAAGCATTGGTCTTCACACCCGTAAAGATCCAGGGTTCGATCCCCGGTAAGGAC
Source organism: Meghimatium bilineatum (assembly GCA_034231615.1). Classification (NCBI taxonomy): domain Eukaryota; kingdom Metazoa; phylum Mollusca; class Gastropoda; order Stylommatophora; family Philomycidae; genus Meghimatium; species Meghimatium bilineatum. Next base: position 25,151,583 of record CM067321.1, read on the forward strand.
TTGGTTTTTATGTCTTGAGTGTAAATTTTAAAAATCTCAACCTGAGTATGACATGGCAACAGCAAAGGTATGCGGCCATTATCACACAAGCTACTCAAATACTTCCTGTAACTCCCTACGGGGAAAATACAGTATGATAATTTATTTAAAATTACTTTATTATTGCTATTTATTCATTATATAAGTAATCAGTGACAATAATACATTATCCTAGTTGTTATCACTACTTATTTCTGTTACTGTAATACACTCCACCTTGTCGGATACACTCTGTATATATGGAGATTGCTGTGTGTGTGTGTGTGTGTATATATGTGTGTGTGTATATATGTGTGTGTGTATATATGTGTGTGTGTGTATGTATTTCATACATACATAGCAACTACACTAAGCTTTCATTCTATATGGGGTCTATAAAGTTGCTGTGTACTGAATTTGAAATGAAATATAAGTGCTCAATAAAATAACATTGTCAGTTGTGTATTTCCATTAATAATGTACTGTTTGACTCGTCAGAATGCTGTTAGCTGCAGCATTATCTTTTATTTGTTGACCAAGATATAGTTGATGTTACGAGCCACTACACACAATATGCGTTTGACATGAGTATTTTTTTTCATAGACGTTGCGTCCATAACACACATATCTGCACTAAATACACAATTTAAGGCATGTGATAGAAATTTTAATGAGTGTACAGCAATTTTAGACACCCTGTATAAAAAAATTGAAATATTTGCCAATATTCATAAACAATTGCAACTGAACAAACGACACAATTTAATAAAATATGGAGTTAAACTTCAGGAATCAGTTATCTCTTTATCATGATTTTAAAGTAATTATGCTAGCCATGGGTCATGTGATCCTGAGAACATGGTGTTTCTCCAAGCTGACCCCAGTTGATTTAGAAATATCCGAAAAATTGCCTTTGGAAAAGGTGATATATCCAGATGACGAGATGTACAATGTAGGATCATTGACCAAACTTGACCACTTACCGTTTGTCAAAGAGATCAATAAGTCTGGACAGTGGCATCTTGTTATCTTTAGCTTCCATTAAGAGAGCGACAGTATCTGCCCTGCAACAAGCATATTGCAATATAAGCCAAGTATATTACAATATTTCACTTGGATCCACTATTTAATAATACCAAAGAAGACATCAGGTTACATCATCTATAAACAATAATGTCTGCTACTGTGGTGAAATCTATAATGTTTTACATTCTGTGAGAATTCATTTATTGTCATATACATAAATAATCTGCTAAAATGAGAATTCAGTTATACTGCAGCCAAAACTTACCTCACAAAACATTGCTGTCAGTCTCACACATTTGATCTTTTAAACAGAATCACACAATTTGATCTTTCACATATATCACACAATTTATCACAATCTATTTCATCTTTCGAACAGCACCAAACACACAATACTGTAAACACAAAAATGTATAAATTTTGTAGAAAAATCAGAAATCAAACTAATTATCCCCCTTACAGCTACCTTCATACTAATTATCCCCCTTACAGCTACCTTCATACTAATTATCCCCCTTACAGCTACCTTCATACTAATTATCCCCCTTACAGCTACCTTCATACTAATTATCCCCCTTACAGCTACCTTCATACTAATTATCCCCCTTACAGCTACCTTCATACTAATTATCCCCCTTACAGCTACCTTCATACTAATTATCCCCCTTACAGCTCTCTTCAAAGCACAGCTCCTTAACAAACCTTTACAATCTCTTACTATCTTTAGCCTCTAGGTCTTTCCATACCCTATTTAACCTGTCTCTGTAATCATATCTTTCCTCCAAGTATTTCTTTGTTTTCCTCTTTCCCTATAGATTCCAGAACATGGATTGTCTATTTGTCTTTTGTTTGTCTGGTTACTGCGGCACTTTCCATTCTGTCGGACATCCTCAGATATTTTGGTTATTATTATAATACTTTCCATTGGTCTTCTTAATGTATGTCTTATCCATCACCAGTGCTATTTCTTTAGTTCTTTCTTTAACCTTTAGAGCCCTGGCTTAAAATTACAAAACTTCCCCCAGGGCATGACTTATTTTTTGGAAAATTTGCGTTATTGATGGTGGGTGTTTTGAAAACGTCATAACTTTTTTGTTTTAAAAGATATCAAAATAATTTTTGCACATCTAAATAAAGGAGTGAATAGTGAATATTAGCGTGTTTTTTTTGTTGTTGTATGTGTGATATGACAGTTGTGAGCACGTTTTGAAGTTGAAAATTCTGGCGAAAAACGCAAAATGTCATTTTCAAAATCGCAAATATATCTTCATGACGACCCTAATACATGAGCAATGTGTGGCAACATTGATAAAATCCTCATAAATACCTATACTTATTGTATATGTATTGTTTTATATCAAAACTAATATAATATGAACTAAAAAGACTAATAAAACGTGAAGAAATTGCATATAACGTCCGTCCGGTCAACACTAGGTCTATGCCGACACGCAGCGTAATTATTGTCCATGCACACACGTGTCACCCCTGATACATATTATTTTTGTGCTTTTTAATGAATACACACACATTCTTATCAAATAACAACATATTAAACACAAAAAACAACAATTAGAACATGTAGTCACGATCACTTACCCATGCCATGCGGTACTCAATTTGATAGTAAAATACGGCCGAAAATGGCTAAAGTCGCTCTAGAAATGCGTTGACAAATTCAACCGGCTTTCTCTCTCTTACAATCGTAATGAGTAAAGGAATTTGACCTTTAAACTGTGACGTATTCCTAGCTTCGTGTTGCGGGAATTCTACGTCATATAAGCTTTAACTTCGTGAAGTTACGTACTCGGGAATTGAGTGATATCGTATGTTGCGTGATTGCGACCACAGGCACTACGGGATGCACACGCAAGGCGCAATGTTGCGACCGTTGGGGCCTAAAGGTTAATGGTGCTTATTTAGGTCTGTTTTTATGTATGTATTGTTTTATATCAAAACTAATATAATATGAACTAAAAAGACTAATAAAACGTGAAGAAATTGCATATAACGTCCGTCCGGTCAACACTAGGTCTATGCCGACACGCAGCGTAATTATTGTCCATGCACACACGTGTCACCCCTGATACATATTATTTTTGTGCTTTTTAATGAATACACACACATTCTTATCAAATAACAACATATTAAACACAAAAAACAACAATTAGAACATGTAGTCACGATCACTTACCCATGCCATGCGGTACTCAATTTGATAGTAAAATACGGCCGAAAATGGCTAAAGTCGCTCTAGAAATGCGTTGACAAATTCAACCGGCTTTCTCTCTCTTACAATCGTAATGAGTAAAGGAATTTGACCTTTAAACTGTGACGTATTCCTAGCTTCGTGTTGCGGGAATTCTACGTCATATAAGCTTTAACTTCGTGAAGTTACGTACTCGGGAATTGAGTGATATCGTATGTTGCGTGATTGCGACCACAGGCACTACGGGATGCACACGCAAGGCGCAATGTTGCGACCGTTGGGGCCTAAAGGTTAATGGTGCTTATTTAGGTCTGAGCATAAGTTCTCAATTTGCGCTCTTATACTGTTTAAAATCTATGCAGGAATCCATTCATAAAGGAGAAAACAGTTACCACAAAATCATAAAACATTTTGAACAAATAATAAGGCAAAAGGTAACATGACATATAAACTGTAAAACTACCTCAAACTTTCAGCAGGTGATTGCGAACAATCTGCTTTATACTGGACATTAATTCTTTTATATCCAATCTTTCTTCGATGAAATTGAGCTATGGCAAACCTGGCATCATGTTCCGATGGCAAGCGGACAGTGGCTACAGATGTGTTGTCTGCTTGGAGTCGAACCTGAATACTTAAAATCTAAAAAAAAAGCAGAAATATATCAATAAATACCCAATTTTCTCCAGAATTCAATCAGATGACATTCTTTTATGAAACTAGTCTTACATATGGATGTTCCGAAATCATCCCGATTCTGGGCTGTTGACCTGAGACAGCCAATGGCATATTTATACAATCTCAGATGTCTCTTACTCATCGTCTTAGGTGGCCCTTATTCTAGTTAGTTAGTTAGTCGTTGGATCATCGTCATTACACTCTGGACAAGTCCATAGGTGCTCAGATCTTTCCTTGAGTGTATCCGCCATTACACGTTGACTGACGGTCCCAGTACGTCGATTGACCATCATTCTCACCCATGAAAACTCACCTTTCTAGCAACTCCACATTTCAAACCAAGCTCCTTTATTCTAATCATGGAACAAGAGTCATCATCACTTGTACAGTCATTTGTTCGTGCGTTTTCCCATAGGGCATTCAAAATCTCTGCCCGATGCATCGCTCCACCAACAGCCGTAATAGCAGCGTGGGCGGCCAACCTATCTGATCTCTCATTACCCCGGACTCCCGCGTGTCCCAGCACAAAAATAAAAGTCACTGAACGCACATAGGAATTATTCACTGCATCCAGCCCTTATTCTTTCTAACAGCAATCATATTATTAATTATTATATTATCATACACATATTATCAAACCTATTATTAATTTTGCCCATGATACTATGTCTTTTATATGCCCAAAACTCGTAGTTTTCTTGTTATTTTTCATCAACTCTCTTCAACATTTAATGTTCCTTATCAATTCTTGATTCATTTTTATACTAATCCAAGTTCAAGTTCTAGGATTGATTGGATTTTAATTAAATCAGTTGTTTCAAATCTTTCTCTATTGTTAAAAGAACTGTGTCATCTACATACCTAATTTCTGGGATTCTCTGCCCTCTAATATTAAGAGGATGAAACTCTGCAAGGACCTAGTCATCTCTTACATTTTCTGCATTGATGTTAAACAAATATGGGGAGAGAGCATCTTTGTCTTACTCATTTCTGCACAATGAACCAATCGGATGTTTAGTCATCAGTTTTTACTGTTGTTTCCAGTTCATGATCACGTCATGTACAGCATCACATCACTATCATGTATATGAGGAGTGTTGGGAATCCCATGATTTCCATAAATGTCCATGGTGATGAATAGCATCTCAAGAATAGTATTCAGAAACAATCACAAATAAAGTAAATTTCTTGACTTCTTCAAATATATGAATTATGAGCAGTAGAGCTCTTATATAATTTTGTTCAATGAATGGAGTTAAGAGCGTAAGAAATCCCTGAAAACACTCTCTGAAGAATTGAACTCTCAGCTGTGTGTAATGCTTTGAGAAGTAGCCCCAGACTTGGGGTAAAATGTATTTGTATAGATGAAGTTTGGGTTTCAAAAGGAAAACAGCACCATACATGCATGTCATCTGCTAGGGATTTTCTGTTTCATGGTGTTTGGTCTGGTGTATCCCTGGTCAGACATACGAACCTTCCAGATGCAGTGTTTTGCTGGGATCCAACAGGGCAGAAACAATATAAACACTGATTTTTCATGTATCAGCATGAGGTAACTAAAGGGTAGCATGAGGGGATGGGCTGTATGTATGTGAAGTCCATAGGAGATTAAAGTGACCCAAGAGCCCTGCTGAAGTTTGATGTGTTGTAACAAAATAAGGGGATATCACAAGATGTAAATCTTAACATTTTGTTCTCTGGACTATGTCCCGTTGATCTGCAAGAGTTTGAGAATGAACACAATCAACAGTTACCACACAAAAAAAGTTGTAGAGTGTTAACTTGGCTGTACTCGGGGTCCACACACATATACTTTGTCACTCTCAACAGGATATATTCCATCTGCTGAGGGTACCACTCATATTGCGGTGACTCTATACCTTCCAGTGATCAATCCCAGGGAATTCAGAAAATAATGTACTTGTAAACGAGACACAGCTCTGTATCAAGCCTGCAACCATGTGTACACAAGGCTAATAGCGTAACCACTATGCCATAGAGATCCCATGAACTACAACAGCTCCTATGAGCTTGGCTGTAAATCTCAAATAATTGCAACGTTTGCGTGTACAGATTGATAATAACAAACAGTACTTGAACATATATCTCAACAGTTACAAGTACACTCTAATGGTAACAATATTACATGAATATGTAGAGACATGTTACTTTAGAAAAAAAACTATGATATTATAATTAAAATTCAGATATATAATGTGATTTTGTGTACGTTTCTTGAAGATCACTTAGACAGCAACGTCGATCTATCATCAATAGTTAAATTATGTGATTTTATTAGCTGTATTTTTTTCTTCTTTCTAAGTTAAACAGTCAATTACTCGTTTCCCATTAGGGAGTTGAAAGGAGGGCTATTTTAGCTGTGTGAAAAAGGCAGCATGCTCTTGCTGTCACCACATTATGTGCAGGGTGAGTCTTTTAATTTACCCTTCATTAAAAAAAAAACCACAGTCCTTACCGGGAGTTGAATACTGAACTTCACAGATGTGAGACCAAGGTTCCAACCTCCCGGCCGTGTGCTACACATGTCTAAGTAATACAGCTGTGTATTAATGGGGTCGAAAATGGGAGCAAAGAATAGAAACAATGAACTTTGCTTTTCCTGTATGTCATGTTTTTCATCCGTCGAAGACCATTCAGCTCATTTGGGATGATGTCTGCCCATCATCAATAAACCCGTAACCTGTCAGGGTCATAGGGGTACCACATTAGATGCCTCAGCACAAAGTCCTCTTGCAATTTCTATCTATAGAAATCAGTGGTGTGCCCGATTGACTATGAGTCCTATGCGTGTTTGGAATTGTCTATCACATTCTGAACATGTGCGGGAGGAGTCTGTAGGACATTTAGCAGCTCTTGCTTTTCTTCTAACACATTTTTGTTACACAGCTTGATGTCCGAGGTTCTGCTGCACCATTCTTGATTCTGCAATGCCAGTCTGATCTGTCTTGTGAAAGATTCTCCCTTGAGTTTGTGTCTATTTTGAAGTGAGTCATTGATGTCTTAAAGGTAAAGGTATGTCCCATGGCAGCAGTATGCCATCAGGGATGAAGATAACTTCATATACTAAGCAGCAGAAACTATTAGGTGGGGTGTTCTTAAGAGTATCTTTAAAATACTTCTGTCCTCCGGACTTGCGGAAACCAATCTGGAGATTTCCATTTAACAGCTTTTTGGTAGACGATCTTTCATGCAGACCACGTGTCCTGCCCAGCATGTTAAAGAGTGAATTTGGCTGCCTCATCCTATACATCAAATTGACCCAAAATTAGATAGAATGTGCCAGCCCAAAATGTGCAGATCTTATCCTATCATAAAATTTCGTAACCAGATATGGGTACCACATTGGATGCTTCAGCACATAGTCCTCCAGCGATTTCTATCTTCAATGCTGCGGCTGAATTTTGTCTTGTCCAGTCCTTGAAGTTGTCTATCCATGTTTTTATTTGTCCACCTTCATGGTTCCATGCAGTATTGTTTTTGACAAGAAATCAAATTGGAATACATGTCCAAGCCACGCAATTATCCATTGCAATATTTCAGTGGTCGAAAGTTTTAGCTGGTGGCAAACATCTCTCCATTTATCCTTATAGTGTGATTACATAGATGTGCTTTCTCTCTCTCATGGTCTGGAGGAAACAGTAAAACACCATCTTATTGAATGCCCTGCACTACAAGACCTACAAAAGCAACTGTCACCACCAAACCCATCCATCACTATCACCCTTTACACAGACAACACAGCTGAAGAAGACATACACCTATCACCACCTGACACAGGGAAGAAAAGAGTGACTGCTCACAACCCAGGGGATCGGATAAGTAAGCAAGTCTCTTGCTTGTGGTCTTCACTGTACAGTAATGATGTTGACGCTACCATCTCATTTAAACTTTTGTTACACTGTAGCCTACACCTGTGTCAGATCTCTTGACTGACGCACACATAAGACACATTGATAGCAGTTACATACTCATAATGGACACACCTACCTTAACATGGGGATGAAATGTTGCATATATGATTTTTCTCCATTCCCTTGGGTGAATATTGTAATCTAAGTTAGAAACTATCAGCTCAACATACGCATCACTGACATAATTAAATTCTGGGTGCAAGTAATCTGTGGACGGGTCTCCAATCTCAGCAGGAGTTGGAACTCTATATAAGTTACTACCATGAGGTTTCGTGTGAGGTCGTGTCATAGTGGGACAATTCAATGGTGAGGAAGTTCGATTCTTGGGTGATGTGGATACAGTTACTGGAGACGGAGCTGAGGAAATATGAGATCTGAAATTCTGCTTGATTGTGCTCGATTTCCATAGAGGACTGAATGGTCTGTGGATACATTTGATAAAGTTTATTTTAGACTTTAAAGTAAATTATACATTAAAATAATGAGATCTGGTTGCTACCCTACGCACTGTATTCAAAGGAACAGATATACAGTATACAGCAGCACCTCCATCCACTTGTTCATCTAATATCTGGGGAATTTATCTCATGAATAAGGGAATTTATCTTGCAAATGAGGAGAATTTATCTCATGATGATGAAAGAATAGACTCTGCTTCTCTCTTGGCAAGATTTGCTGCAGGTTTCACCATGGTTATGATCATTTCAGTCTTTGATTATCTAGACAAGTCTTTGTTCGGCAATGACATTTTTTGCCATCCTGTTTAGTGGTCTTGAAACTGGACACGAGACTAAACAGCCATATCTATATAAAATTTTAATTGGTACAACAGCACAGGGGACAAGCCAACCAGACTTCAGAACATATCCTTCAAGAATGTACATACTGGCCTTCAGAAACAACGATGAATGTTAAACTTAATGGTACAAAACTAGAAATGGAAAATACTGTCCAATTTATACAAGAAACAACACTGCGGATATAGACATTATTAGCGAACGAAAGAAGTGGTCTTAAATATTGCTGCATCGATGCGCCTGGCATTGACTAATATCACCTATGAGTTGTTGAGGTCTGAAATGTAAGCAGAGAATAGCAACATACTGATGTGCCATACATGTAAGACAACTAAAAAGATTTAAGAGTGGAGTTGGCTGCCCCATTTCATGGATCAAAGTGACCCAAAAAAAACATCCTGACATCAGATGTATTAGGCAAAAAGGCACAAATATCACAGCCAAGCTGTAATCCATTGTACAAGCATTGAATTTTCTGTAGCAATCCTGATAACCAGTACAAGTTTCAGAGAAAATGCAGCAAAAGATGACTAATGTGAGTCAACCACGTCTTCATGTGAGTCAACCAAGTCTTCATGTGAGTCAACCAAGTCTTCATCCGAGTCAACCAAGTCTTCATGCGAGTCAACCAAGTCTTCATGTGAGTCAACCAAGTCTTCATGCGAGTCAACCAAGTCTTCATGCGAGTCAACCAAGTCTTCATGCGAGTCAACCAAGTCTTCATGTGAGTCAACCAAGTCTTCATGCGAATCAACCAAGTCTTCATGTGAGTCAACTGATTCTTCTAGTGATATACACATGCTGTATATTACATTATAACCCCTCAGGTGTAAACGGCTGTTCCAGAAACAACACCAAAAAAAATTGAGCAACCACAAAACAAATCCAACTACCACAACAAGCTTAGTTTCTCTGAGAAAGGGTGGAGATTTTTAATCCCATCCAGTCCTTAATATTAATCCATGCTTTCTTTAGTAGTCTTCTCAACTGTCCTTGCAGGATAATATTTAGTAAGAATTTGAGGACTTGTTGGATTCATTGTGGCTAATCTAACAAAGAGAGATCACCATCGTACTATTAGCATACAATTGTCTGTATCACCATCATTCTCTCCAATATTTTTCACATGTGCAGAACTGACGGTTGTTTTAGCAGCCTCAACATGAGCAAAACATTGTCAGAAACAATTTAGTTTTAAATTCTAACCATTGACTACATTCAAAACTATCGTGGTAGCTTTTTTTTAATTTATTAAAGATGCATGGAACAGAAATTAGTTTTCATTTTTCACTAGAAGGAAATTATTATGTGCATAGATTAAATAGGTTAATAATTCAACGGACAACATTAATTTTTTTTTAAACTTTAGCTCGAAATGTATTGATGACCAAAATAAATGAAGTTTTTTTAAAACTTCCTTAGACACTGCACAGCACTTTCTAATAAGCTGTGTAGCTTTGATGGAACATTGTGTCCTATGCCGTAGTTTCTGTGCTAGAATTGGCCATATACTGTAGCGTACATAGTATAATAATCATAGCAAAGTGAGTTGAAATAAGCTTCCAAGGAATCAAATTCATGATATATATATATATATATATATATATATATATATATATATATATATATATATATATATATATATATATAATGCTCCTGCAAAAATAATTTAAAAGACCAGATCTGCTAAATATATTTATATTTACTTTGTTATGGTTACTTTATTTTATAAAGTTATGGTTACGTGCATATAAATAAAGTAAGGTAAAACAATATTACCAGTAACACCAAGATGGCTAAGTGTGCTTACTTAGCCATCTTGGTGTTACTGGTAATAATCAAATGTATTTTAAAAATAAATCTGCAAGAGATCTCTCAAATAAAATGTTTCAGACAAGTATCATGACATAAGGTACATAATCATCGAAATCAGAAAATGCTGGCACAAGCGGCATGGAACTGAAAACAGCATCTATACAACATAATTAAATCTGCACCAAATGGTAAGCAATCACAATGGCACTATACATGACCAATATCAGACTAGATGCATTGTAATTATTGCAGAAAAATAGCTAAAAATGAATTTTTTTGTATTGGTAGCATATCCTATTCAGGACGTAGCTATCAACCCAGCATTTTTTGTCTGTGGTGATTTTCTAGGCAATATAAATATTTCAGTAGTTTGCCATTGCTTTCTGAATGGTCAGGATGCACAATTGTCTGTGGCGGGGATCGAACTCGGTACCGTGACCGTCACAGATGCGGTCTGTGCCACAGAGCCAGACGAAAATGTATGGAAGATATTAAACATGGATAAAAGAATAGATGAGAAAATGAATTTTTCTCAGTTTAACATGCCTTTCAACATGGCAAGTTCAGTTTTTATTTTTATAAGGCTCAAGGCTCCCATACAGCTTTCTGTGAATGTGTTTCTCTGATCGATGGATCCTCCCTCAACTGGTGTAGTGTAATGCAGTCTTGCAGGATATGTTGTGCTTTCTGCCCATATGTACACAGAGGTGAAGATATTAATTGGGTTGCATGATACCATGGTTTCTGGTGCGCCTCTATGCCTGGTATCTCCAACTTCAGTACATGTGCATGCTTGGGCCGGACTGTGGTCCTCCTCAATGTAAGAGATGGCCCGATCAATCTTACTTTCTAGCCACTGTTGGCTGGACTAAGCCCCATCTCCACTTCAAGGAGTTGATCTTGATTGAGGTGAAGAAATCAATTTATAATGCAATTAACCCTCCGACCGGGTATCCCGCGATTTCCGCGTGCTCCACCTACTGGCTTAATTTTACGCACCTCGCGATTTCCGCATGCTCGCAATTATTTATGTTTCTTTGCATTCCTATCCCGCGATTATAATACTGATAATATTCAGAATTTTGCTTTGAGGTAAGAACAGAGTTGCTATATATGTATTTGAGGTAAGAACAGAGTTGCTATATATGTATTTGAGGTAAGAACAGAGTTGCTATATATGTATTTGAGGTAAGAACAGAGTTGCTATATATGTATTTGAGGTAAGAACAGAGTTGCTATATATGTATTTGAGGTAAGAACAGAGTTGCTATATATGTATTTGAAGGACTAATGAAATTGAAGGGGAATCTGATGATGATAGCGATTACGGGCCTGAAATTACGTGCCTGCCAATACATTTTTTTAAACAGAACTTACGGAAATAAATATGCGTTCAGAGGGTTAAAAATAATGGATGGCTCTGATCACATGATTCCAGGAGCAGGTGAAGAGTCTTCAAAGATTCTTGGGTTAAAAAAATATCTTACCTGTCTTCTCCATCTGATGAGACACTGTTATTTGTCTCTCTGCTTCCATTATTACAAGACCTGCCAGGACTATGTTGACGTTGGTAACCAACTGGGTTTGGCACATTCCTGGTGACATTACACAAATACCATGGGTAAATGTAAAAAGATTACAAAAATTGAATATAACCATAAAAATATAAGGATATTGATTTGTCGTCATTATTTACTCATACAACCACATTGATTTCTTCTAGAAGAGTCCGTTCTGTCTCAGGTTTGTCAGTCATGAAGTTTTTTCTTCAGGTAGATTGGGAGGACCAAATTTCTGCTTGACTTTAGGGAAGACAACTATCTTAGAGCACATGTCCGTCTGACCAAATTTCAGCATAATGTACATCTGGTAGCTGGACCTACGCTGGCTAATTCTAAGTCAGATGATTGTAACCAGGTTTCAGGTTTTTTGTGTGGTCAACTTCAAGTTTTATGTATCTTCACCATTTTTCACTAAAGCTATGTTTTATTAGTATCTTTATTTCACTGTCTTCTATTTGACATTTGCTTCCACTCTTTTGCCAGCTCATCTGCCTCCTCATTTGTGTGTATGTTACAGTGGGATGGAATCCACTGTTCTTTGACAAAATTAAGATTAAAGAGCCCATACCTGGTTGACTGAAAACTAATGAGATATTCTGTAAAACACCACCATGTCTTTTTTGCATGCACGTTTATTTATTGTCCAAATTTCACTTCTGTATTTCAAGGATGGATCATAAACACTGCAGAACTCCATCTTGTCCCAATTTTAAAAAATCAATGGCATAGGGTACTTTATCTCCTACAATGTTATTTTTCTGCCAGATTATTTGAGCTTAATTTCCAATATAATGTTATGGGTGTGTTTAAATATTAACTCATTCGCTACAGATTATTTTTAGTGTTTGAATAGAATTAAATCTTTTGAAGGTAGATCTAAGACTTTGGTCGACACATTTGTCAGATTTTTTGTACAAAATGGCACAAGTCTACTTAGGTACGTTGTCAGTAATTGCCAAGTTGAATTTCAATAATTAATGCAACCAAGATAAATCAAAGTTATTTCACGAAACATGAGTGGGCTTGAAAAAAATATATAGAAAATATCAGGGAAAAAGGAGTAAAATACCACAAATGTCCAAAAGTTATCAATAACTTAAATTTAAGTTGAAACTGTAAAGATGAAAGTTGCAGAGATTATCACTGGAATAAAAGTCTCACTATATAATAATTTCATCTACTAGAAATATACTGATGCATGGTGGTAGGTCATTGGTAAGACGAGCAGGATTTTCTCATGTGGATGTTTCTAAGATATACCCATAGTTTCTGTTCTTTGCTCTCAAACCCAGATCTATGTTTGCACTTTCTTACAGAAAAGTTATTTCCTGGGAATGTGTCCACATTTTGCTAAGCAGCAGAAGGCAAAGAAAATCATGGGAAGAAAAAAATAAAAACTGGAACTGTCAAGATTTTCCCACACTTTACATTACTGTGATAGAAATATCTACATTACTGAGGATAGAAATTGCTGGAGGACTATGTTTATTAATGCATCAAATATAGTTCACTCTACGACCCCGACAGATTATAGATTTATGGATAGGTTACAGATTTATGGATTGTTATAAATTTATGGATAGGTTATAGATTTATGGATTGTTATAAATTTATGGATAGGTTATAGATTTATGGATTGTTATAAATTTATGGATAGGTTATAGATTTATGGATTGTTATAAATTTATGGATAGGTTATAGATTTATGGATAGTATATAGATTTATGGATAGATTATAGATTTATGGATAGATTATAGATAGGTTATAGATTTATGAAGCTTGTGTCATCAAAATATCTTGAGGTGAAAAAAGGGACATGTAAATGTAGAGAATTTACTTCCAGAGTACTTGGGTTTCAATATTCATACTCCACCCTACTTAGCATTGTAGAATGGCAACTGCAGAAGGAATCATCTTGAAAGAGCACGAAATCAGCCCACTAAACAATAGCCTATAAGGGTTCAGAAAACAAATTGGACAGCACAGCCCAATCACACACCTGCGACTTTCTGAGTGCAGGGCAGATGTCTTCGCAAGGAGATGCCTATCTTTAAATTATATTCTCCACCAAAGACAGATGTGTCGGGCCATTGGCACAAATAAAACTGCTACACATTGCATTTCCATTCTCTGGACTACATCCTGCTGGAAATATAGTAAGACCATTGTCCTGCTACAAAAGAGATGCAGTGGGAGTTTGAGAATGAATGATGAGAAAATATAATATATACCCCCCCCCCCCCACCCAAAAATAAAATTAATGTGCGCAAAGAATGTTCAATTAAAAATTTAACATCAAACTCATAGCACACAAATAAAGAACAAATTCTTACGTGTATTGTTTCTGTATTGGCATAGGCTTTTTAAAGATATCTATGTCCTGGGAATTCTTCCTAAACGGCTCCAATGGAGAGTAACCATGCACAAGAAATACGTCATCTTCATTGGCTGTCTTCTCTGTGATGGTATCTACTGGTTGTGCAGGGAGTGATGAACTACGTGACTGGTGCTCCTGGCTCAAGTAGCTACTGCTTGATAATACTGGCTGGTGTTTGGTGAATGCTGATGACTGCGAATATGTGAAGCTGCCATTGTCATGAGATGCTACGGGAATACCACTACAGCTACTAGAGATAGGAAATCTTCCCAAGAGGGATATTTGCTGCAATGCAAGTTGGGATTCTGGAAATATTCCCCTGAGGGACATCTGATGTGATGTAAGCTGTGATTCAGGATGTTCAAGGAGAAACTCTGGTCCAAGCAGGCTTGAGCAAGAAGTCATGAAGGCTCGGTTGTCCCGAGATGCTGTTTCAATCAGCTAAACAATGCACAAAACATCAGTTAAAAGTTTACACAATAAAACAATTTAAAAAGTTGGTACTCGAAAGAAATGTATACCCAAAACATAGAAAGTTCTAACTGGGTTTCCACAGATGGCATAGTGGAAATTTCCCAGATGGCATAGTGGAAATTTCCCAGATGACATCACTGTGTATAAACATACATACCCAATGAATTTTATCAACTCAGTAACAGAAGTTAACATTTGCATTTTGTAATAAACCATATGTGCACCAACAGTCTATTTTCATCACCAAATAATTAGTGTGATTGACAAACAAAAGACCAATGTATGAAAAACTAGTTGGAAATCACAGGTATTTCATTAATCAAGTGCCTGGCATTTTTTTTTTTACAGAAACACGGTTGTAACTTTCTATGTTGTGGATACACATTCCTTCCAAGTACTGACAAGTTTCATAATAAAACATCAGCTAAACCATAATATGCACACAAAAAACAGTTTAGTTTACACAATAGAAAAATAATATCAATTCTGGTTCTACATTACTCATCATTATCAGGTGTCATGCTGGCTGGCATAGGCGATCATGGCTCTGCACAGCTCTCTGTCTCCAGTATTATGTATCGGAATCATTTCCGTGTCGCACCAGGTTGTTAAACTGTCTAATATTTTGTCATGTTGTCGCTCTCAATATTGCCAGTTGTGACTGTTCTTTAAAGCCCCTTGTCTCATAATGTGGCCAAAAAATGAAGATTGTCTTTTTCTTATATTACTGACTAAGCTCCATCTCGCATTTGACTCACCTCCACATTAGTTTTTTGGCATTCCATGATATTCTCAGCATTCTTCTGTAGAACCACATCTCTACTGCTAATTTCCCAATTTCTTGTTTGTTCATTGTCCAAAAATCACATCCATATATTAGTATAGGAGTTATATAGCACTGCAGAACACTGTAGGTCTACTTCTGTGTCGCCATGACATTTCTTCTAGGGAGATTAATGTGGTAGTTTCACATTGCTTTCCACATCACATCCATATGGAGAATATCCATTTATGTCCCCTACCTTTGACAATGCTTTGTCGGGACAAATGAGTGCCCTGCCCTTCACAGTTGCAAAGCTACCATTATCCCAGTGACTATCGGCCGTTGCCTTGTTCGTGCCTAGTGAACATCATGACGGGAAGTGACGTCGAACTTTGACTCCCCTCAGGTTATATTGATACGTACATGATAGAAAATACAGAAGTCATTTTCTAAACAGTCCAGTTAGACTGAATCATGTCCAATTTTCTAAATTTCAAAGAGCCAAGTTACAAGCCAGACGGAGCAGCTGGAAAGAAAAAACAGAGTCGCTGAACCTAGAAAGAGATACTAGGAAATTATGGAAACTTGTAAAACAACTAAATGATGAAGGTACAGGGAGAAATACCAGGATCACACTTTATAAAGATAGAGACATTTTAACAGGTAAACATGCAGCTGATTACTTTGCAGATTCTTTTGCAGAAGACAATAACGTCAAAGTCAGCCCAGACAAACAACAGGAGGTTCGAGAGAACCAGCAAAACATTGGACAAGGTGAACCTATACCTGAAGTCATGGAGGCACCAATCACAATGAGAGAACTGGAGCATGCAATATCCAAATTGAAAATGAAAAAGTCCCCTGGAGCTGATGGAGTGTCCAATGAAATGATTAGAAACCTGGGAATTGCAGCAAGAGCAAAGCTACTGCAGATCTTTAACACAAGCTGGTCCACAGGTAATGTACCACAGGCGTGGAGAGAAGCAATAATGATACCACTCCTCAAATCAGGAAAAGATAGCAACATAGTCTCCAACTACAGGCCCATCAGCCTCACAAGCTGTCTATGTAAAACAATGGAACGCATTATCAATCTTAGGATGCAGTGGTACCTTGAAAGTGAAAACCTTCTGGTATCACAGCAAGCAGGTTTCAGACAGTGCTACTCTACTGAAGATCAGGCAACCTACCTCTCCCAAGAGATTGAGGATGCCTTCCAAGAAAAGAAATTGGTACTAGCAGCATGGATAGACCTCAGGAAAGCATTTGATAAGGTCTGGAAAGAAGGGCTCCTAAAGAAATTGCGAAATTGCAGGGTTAGCTCAAGAATGTACAAATGGGTAAAAGCATACCTGCATAATAGAAGAGCCAGGGTACAATTAGATGGTCGCAAGAGCAAGAAAGTTCTACTGCGTCATGGAGTCCCCCAGGGAGGAGTCCTGTCACCCACACTTTTCTTGGTTTACATCAATGACCTAGTTGCTGAACTACCACACGGGATCAAAGTGGCAATGTATGCTGACGACCTGGTGATCTGGTGCACGGAAGAACATGCAACAGTGGCCACTAAACAAATACAAAGAGCTATCGATGCCCTAACATTATGGGCAAATAGATGGTGCGTCAGCATTAACACAGATAAGTGCAGCACTACACTCTTTACCCTCTCACCAAAACAAAAAGCTGGTCATATCAAGATAGATGGAGAGCTCTTGAAAGAAGACAAACAACCCACATACCTCGGAGTTACTTTTGATGATAAGCTGACATGGAAGCAGCACATAAACAAAGCAACAACAAAAGCCAGAAGGAAGTTAGCTATCCTGAGAAAACTAAGTGGAACCACATGGGGAGCCAGTGGAAATATACTCAGTAAAGTTTACCAGCAAGGCATAAGACCACACCTGGAATATGGTTCAGCTGCGTGGTGTCCTGCATCAAACACCACATTACAAGATCTAGATAAAGTGCAAAACCAGGCACTTAGAATAATGTTGGGAGCAATGAAATCAACACCCATAGCAGAGATGCAGAAAATGGGAAGAATGCAAACACTTGGCGAACGAAGAGACACAAAAGTACTAATTCAAGCAGAAAAGTTTCAGTGTATGCCAAGTCATCCAATGAAGGAAAGATTCCAAAATCTAGCAATGGGGCGACTGAAAAGGAGCAGCTTTATCCATCAAGCTAAACGACTCCGTAGACAACTTACAGACCTACCTGAAGTTGACAGCCCCTTAAGGTCTGTACCAGAACAAACCCCGTGGAGTGAAAGTCATGGAATGCCAATATACATTCAGACCCATGTGAAAGGAATACTAAGCGAGGACGAACAGAACAGTGTGCAGCGAAGGACAGTCACCCTCAGTTTCCTGGATGAGGAATATCCACAAGATATATGGGTCAGAGTGTACACAGATGGGTCAGCACAGAATGCTGTGAGGAATGGAGGTGCAGGTGTATATATAGAATATCCACACAAGCCTAGAGATACAATCAGAACACCAACAGGAAAATTCTGCAATAATTATGATGCAGAAATCCAGGCAATTAGTGTGGCAGCTAAAAAACTGCTGAACTCCTACTCTGGCCTACAGCCTGTGGTATTCCTGACAGATGCAAGGTCAGTGCTTCAAGCTCTCCAGTCTGGAAAACTAACAGACTTAAAAAAACTACTTAGCGAATTGTCTTACTTGTATAGGATAACCATGCAGTGGATACCCTCTCACTGTGGAATACCAGGAAATGAAAAAGCAGACCAACTGGCTAAAGAAGGTGCTGCCGAAGACCAACCAGATATACCAATCACCTACCATCAGAAAAAACAGATGATCAAGTCAATAAGAAAGCCACAAACACCAACACAAGATGACTATCACATTATGAACAGACCAGAACAAGTTATAATTCTACGTCTCAGAACAGGACACAACCGACTCCGCAGTCACATGTATACAAAGTTCAAGATTGGCAACACGGCCATGTGTACATGTGGACAGGCAGCACAGAGTGCCAGACATATACTTCAAGAGTGTTCTGAGCATGAAACTCTGAGGCAGACATATTGGCCAGAGGAAACAACACTGGAATCAAAGCTCTATGGGACACTGTATGAACTACAAAAGACAGTGAGTTTTATTAAGGAGACAGAATTACAGATATAGACATGTTTCAAGTGAACGAAAGAAGAAGAAGAAGAATGTCCAATTTGTGATGTTTCACTTCCACCCGTTTCTCTACTTACTTCTTGCCCTACACCTCAAACTCTACCTTCAAGTAAGGTCTTCAGCAGGATTTCATTTAATTTAATGTGTCCAAAATATTGTGTTCCATTTTCTTATGTTGACACTACATCTTTAAGTACCCTTTTTAATATGCAGTGTTGCCAAAACCTCTATTTTCTTACAGTGAAGTTCTCTCTATTTTTCTATATATCCACATTTCAAAGACATCATTTCTATCTGCTGGTTCTTTGTTCATTATCCGTGTTCCTGAGCCTTAACGTTAATGTAGAATAGATGTAGCATTTTAGAAATCTCATTTTACTTTGTGATTTGTTTAGATGTTAATATTTTATCATGTCATTTACAGTACGTTTAGCCATTCCTATTCCCCTTTAAACTTCTGTTTCACATCTACCACTTGTGACTATGTGTCCAAGATATTGGTAATGATCTACTTGTACTACATTATATCTACATGTATTATTATGTTTAACGCCTGTAATATTTTATTAGAATTTGCTTTGCTAAATTTGTAATCAGGAAAGTACCAACATGAATTTTAGAATAAGAGATGCCTAGACCTCAGATTGCTGGGTAGCATTGATACACTAAAATTTACAGTATCAAACAAATGGATGTGGGGGAACATACAAAGATAAATATTTCAGGAACGTATAAAAAATTACCAACCTTTATTGGGTCGAGAGCATCTGCAGTGGTATCATGGCGCTTGGTTTCAGTGGCTGCTGATAGCATTGATGGAGGGGGGATATCGCGAAAGCCGAAGGATGGAATAGGAATATCAGCTAGACATCTTGTTTCTGCTGCTTTAAATACCGTGATTGTTTCACCACTGCTAGCGGCAGCATTGCTCAAGTCACCCATCACATATGCAGCACCTGTATTCTCCAACTTGTTAGTGCTGGAGCCATAAACAGTTCCCACAGAACCAACTCCCAAAGAAGATTTGTTACCACCGCCACATGTACTAGGTGAATTTTCTAAAGATGGAGGCCCAGATTTGGTACTGTAATATTTCTCAGACTTAGAATTAGGTAAAGTATGAGTATGACTAGGACTGATGCCATGACCATCTGTGCCTGAACTCATATGTCCAGATTGTTGATGAACATGTCCTCCAGTATTCTTAAAAGACCTACTATTATTTAACAATGCTCCAGATATAAACTGGAAGTCTGTCATGCTGTCTCTGCTCTGTGATGGCAAAGAAAAATAAAACAGATTAAAACAAAGACTAACACATTTCCTTAAATTATTAATGTTGTGTTGTTCGTCCATCACAAGTGATGACCATTTGTTACATCCACTTTTGAAAATTCAATTAGTTATTTCTTTGATTATGAGTTCGTGGATGGCTACTGAGCTCTATTCGAGCTGTAAATATACTTGAACAGTTCTGACATTATAAATTATTAATAGACATATATTGGTGGAAAACATACTGTGCATACATTGTATGTTTATATGGAAACTTTCACCCTACAAAAGGAATAATAATAAAAAATAAACCAATAACCCAACAAGGGTCTTATGAATGCCAGATTGAGAAACAGCACAAAAATATATCCAAATACTTTATGTCCTCAGCCATTTGGATAAGTGAAGAACATCTTTCCTTCATTTTGCTAATCCAAAACTTCCTTAATCCTGTCTCATTTTCTTCTGCACTCAACTGTTTCCCTGCAAAATGTGAACTGCGTCTATTACATGTCTAAGCCGAGAAAGTTTATGTAGTTTCACTACTGCTAAAAGTGGTAACCTCACCACAATAATAATAAAACATTACATCTATCAGGGTCATAGGGGTGTCACATTGAGATATTTGGTGCAACAAGACCACACATCTCTATCCTCTACCATCATGATGAGTTTGGAACTTCACACCTTGTCCTGTCCTTTATATTATTCAGCATGTCTTCTTCTGGTCACCTCATCTTCCTAACCTCATCATAGAAAAAATAAAAGCTAATGATTCAACTGATCATGACTACATCAACAAAAACTCAGACCCAACAATATAAGGAAGGATAAGATCCTCCATTAATGACATATTTAATTTAGAAAGCTGCAATATGCCGAAGTTGCAATCATTAATTTCTATTCTGGGATGGAAATACATAAAAATGTATGAGAAATGGAAATATAGAAAAATGTATGAGAACTTGATGAAAATGTTACTACAGCAATAATTTGAAGAATATCATGGAAGTTGAGATGAAACAAACATACCCCCGATATGTCAGAGTGGGTTTAAAGGGCAAGAACAAGATGGTTTATTGGTTGCTGATCCAGTAGAATGGCATTCTATATCAGGAAAACTCTCAAGTCTAGTAATATATATATATATAAGTGTTACCTAGACTAGTATAATGGGTCTATGTATTGCAGGCTCAAAAGAGGAGAATATAACTTTATACAATGAAATTACACTATAAGCTGTATATATATATATATATATATATATATATATATATATATATATATGTATATGCTTATTCTAGTTTTATTTTTTTAAATTAAAAAAAATAAATTATATATATGTATGAGTTTATACTTTATGTATGTATGTGTATATATATAAAGTATGTGTACATATATTTGCCCCATATTTCATTATACATTTATAAGAAAATGAAAACCATTAATTGTAAAAGTATATAAAAAAAATAATTTTAAAAATCGTCCACAGGTACATCGAACATCCCACGGCACTCCAACCACGATGCAGCCAAGATGACCAGAGAAGACATCAACGTCCCAACAGACATCCTTGTGCATACCCAGAGTACCCAGAACAACAAGCAACACAATGACGGTACGCAGATCACGAACCACCAAAGAACACCACAACTTAAAAAGCCCTTTTCAGGGCTAATCATCCAGAAGAGACCTTAGCGTCACATCAATAGCTCAAGCAAAGTCACACCATAGTCCCTATAAGGACTGCCGGAGGAACAGCAGCGAACCTGGCTGGAGAGCCATATCCTAGCACCAACCAGGCAGACAAGCCACAAACACCACAGGTCCCCCAAATGCCTTGATAACCAACATGGACACCAGTCCTAGGTTGAAAAAGGCGGACCTCGACCAAATGAGGCGAAACCCCTACTTAAACAAACAAACAGGCATTCTATAATATATGCATGCAATTGTGAGCTTTCATTTTGTTCCATACAGGTTGCTCCATTTTGTTCCATACAGGTTGCTCCATTTATTTCGTCTCGGGAGGAATGGCAGTTTTCTAATATCATCCAGCTCGGGACATGTAAACAGTGGTGGTCAACAAGATGTGAAGATCACACATGATTTGATCTCTTTAGACAACTCACAAGCTTTTAAATTATGATTGTTATATATTTAGTCAAAGATGGCACAGATGAACAAAACTTTACTTCAATCATTGTGCCCTACTAGTCATGGCCTTGCTTTATTTCTCTCTGGGACATCCTACGAGCAGATTTCTTCTTTTTCTTTGTTTGTTCCCAAACTCCTGCAGTTAGCAGGATGTAGTCCAGAGAATGGAATGCGTTATGTAATGGTTTACACAATTTCTACAATAGCTGTGCCTTTCGGCCTGACACATTCAACTTTAACATGGTCTTGGGTCACTTTGATCATATATGGGATGGGGCAGCCTACTCTACTCCATAACCTCCTTAGTTGCCTCTTATGACATGCATGGAATGTAAAGTGATGCTATTCTTTGCTCCCTACTCAGGTTCCAGCAACATACGGGTGGGTGACCAACAGATTTCTCCCTGGAACATCATACCAACATATTTTTCTGGCTTATGAAGCAAAAATTATCATATCTCTATTGTGATGAAGCCTGCTGAAGACCTATACCTGTTCTGCTGGGAGATAATCTACTGCAGTATAGTTATGGCAAGTCCATCTGAGTATAGAATGTGCAGTTTATGATATCGTGCCCTACAACCACATCAAGCTAAATAAGGACTTGACCTAAAAAAACAACGGCAATGGATACCTCCCCATAAAAAAATAATGTTATTAACACACAGTAAAATATCATCTGTATATGGAACAGAAGTGACAAACTCACACTAAGTCAGATACCCACTCACAGTAACAAAACATGCTGAATCAATATAATAATTAAGATGTATGGGAGCACTGAGGAGCTTTCAAATACAGCAGCATTTATTAAGAAAACAGGACTTGCTGTGTAGACATGTCAAACTACGAACGAGAAGAAGAATATAAAAATTGTGTTTAAAACTATGCCATGAGTTGACAAAAATAGATATCTCCAGACTAACCATGTCATAACATCCAAATCCTGCGGCATCACCACGGTAATCTGGGACCAGCAAGTTAACAAAGTCATAACTATCAGGTGTGAAACTTCTGGAACCTACTCGCTCTCTGCCTGATCTTCTTTGTGGAGAAGGACTCTCTTGCCGCTTTGACAAGTGTGCTGCAGTCAACTCTGATCAATCACAGATAAAAATAAAACGTGAATATCACAAAGTGCTCAAAGAAAAACTTCAACTTATATAGAAAATATTATTTACAGAAATCTGTGATCATTCTCAAACACCTGCTGGTTAGGAGTTGTAGTAGCAGGTTGTCTGAATAATGGGATGTGTTTATCATGGTTTATAGCTTCGCTGTGATAGTGCACACCATATACAAATCTTATTTCTAACCAATGATTATATGTTTGATAAAGTCTAAGAACCATCGCTTAATACAAAATTTGGGAGGGGGGGGGGCTGGGGAAAGGTTGCTGCAGTCAACTCTGATCAATCACAGATAAAAATAAAACGTGAATATCACAAAGTGCTCAAAGAAAAACTTCAACTTATATAGAAAATATTTACAGAAATCTGTGATCATTCTCAAACACCTGCTGGTTAGGAGTTGTGGTAGCAGGTTGTCTGAATAATGGGATGTGTTTATCATGGTTTATAGCTTCGCTGTGATAGTGCACACCATATACA
Source organism: Meghimatium bilineatum (assembly GCA_034231615.1). Classification (NCBI taxonomy): domain Eukaryota; kingdom Metazoa; phylum Mollusca; class Gastropoda; order Stylommatophora; family Philomycidae; genus Meghimatium; species Meghimatium bilineatum. The sequence goes on from CM067321.1 coordinate 25,175,444, forward strand.
AATCTTATTTCTAACCAATGATTATATGTTTGATAAAGTCTAAGAACCATCGCTTAATACAAAATCTGGGAGGGGGGGGGCTGGGGAAAGGTTGAATGTGTGTTATAAGAATGTCAAGTAGATAGAGGACTAGTGTAGTGTCAAGTCAGGGTCAAGAATGCTGGTGTAGTCAAGTAATAAGAGTGCTGGTGTAGTCGAATAGTGTTGATATCAAGTAATAAGAGTGCTGGTGTAGTCAAGTGATTAGAGTGCTGGTGTAGTCGAATAGAGTGTTGATATCAAGTAATAAGAGCGCTGGTGTAGTCAAGTGATTATGAGTGCTGGTTAACAAAGTGGTTAGAATGCTGGTGTAGTCAAGTTGTTATAGAGCTGGTGTTGCCTAATGATTTTAAAAGTTGGTGTAGTCAATAGTAATAGTACTGATCCAGTCAAGTTGCTATGCCAGAATGCTGCTATCAAAATCAGAAGTAAATAATATTTTTCATTTCTTTCTTTAGTTCACTACTTGATGTCTGCACCACCAGCTAAGTCTTATGAATGAACTCCACCATTGTCTAGACCCCATCCTAGATTCCATATATCTTTGCTTGCAGGGTTGCGCATTGGGTAGTACGCCTTAATTATTCAGACTGGGGACAGTTCTGCAGAATGTCTGCTCATCTGTTCCACAAGCGCAGTGGTGAAGAAACAATCTGTATTACACCATCATATAAAACCAATATAATTTCTAGATGCATGCATGACTAGATCATCCAGCTGTAACTGAGTACGTCTTGGCTAGTTAGAGAAAATTAAATATGGAGCAACCTGCAAGAAAACTACTAATTGTAAAAGATGTGAAACACTAAACATGATAGTGCTTAAAACTGACATTTAAACCTACCTTTTACCAAGCAAAGAGAACACAAAATATATGCAATTCAAGTTCATAGATGGGAAGAGTGGGGTGTTCTGTAGTTTTTAATTCAACCCCTACTGTTACTGAATTCTACTGAACTGCAACAACATATGAATTAAGAATTCTACTGCAACAACATATGAATTAAGAATTCTACTGAACTGCAACAACATATGAATTAAGAATTCTACTGCAACATATGAATTAAGAATTCTACTGCAACAACATATGAATTAAGAATTCTACTGCAACAACATATGAATTAAGAATTCTACTGCAACAACATATGAATTAAGAATTCTACTGCTATACTTCGATGATATAAATGAGTTCACATCTGTTTAACCGATTCGCCCTTAGAGCGGCGCGGAGTCGCTTCTATGTGCTGACACCTGGAGCGGCGCGGAGTCGCTTTTTTTTACGTGTTCCGTTGCGATCGATAGTACATTTTTAGTTTCCACCGGATCTATTCAAAAACACGACCATTGCGCAGATCTGTGGTTCAGCGTCCTTTTTAGTTTTTCAATCGGAGCGAAAGGACGTAAGACTGTATTTATACGAATTATTTAGACGTAGCGAAATTTTAGACCTAGTTTTTGAAATGGAAGATATTATTCGTATGTATACTGATGTGACCGGCCGCAGTTGCGATGGTGATATGCACGATGCATGTGATTTACATGCTGTAGAAGATGTTGAAAGCGACGTTGAAGTTCCTATATTCGATTTCGATAGTGATTCGGACCACGAGGACGAAATTAGCGACACTAATAGTAGCGTCATGAATGACGGCTGGAGTGACAAAATTTTTCCTGTGGAAGTCGAGAACTTTATTGAAAACGTTGGCCCTGTGCATGATCTTGATGCGAATGCTACTCCTTTTGATTACTTTAGTCTCATCGTCAATGAGGAGTTTTATCAATTTGCAGCAGATCAGACCAATTTGTACGCAACACAGCGTCAAGAACTAGCAGGAAAAGAAGACAAGTACTGGTCACCCGTAACTGCCGGCGAAATAAAACTTTTTTTCCATATTTACATCGTGATGGGCATACATGTATTGCCTGAGTATAGCATGTATTGGAGTACAGATGACAGGCTCAATGTTCTAGGTATATCATCATGCTTGGGGAAAAATAGATTTGAGAAAATATCTCAATATTTTCATCTGAATGATTCTTCTAGGCAGCATCCCAAAGGCCACAAAGATTATGATCCCCTATATAAAGTCAGACCATTTCTGGATATGGTCAAAGGGAATATTGCTTCTGTTTTTTCTCCTGGAAAGAACATAAGCATTGATGAAGCTATGATAGCTTACAATGGTCGTCTTTCCTTCAAGCAGTACATCAAGGGTAAGCCACACCCATGGGGGATCAAGGTCTGGTGTGCGGCCGACTCTGCAACAGGTTATCTGTTAGACTTTGATGTCTATGTTGGCAAAGTTCTGGAACCAATGCCACATGGATCTGGACATTATGTTGTCACTAAATTATGTCGGCCTTTCTTTGGAAAGAATCACCATATTTTTTATGACAATTATTTTTCATCTGTTCAGCTGGCAAATGATCTGTTGCAAAACAAATCATACTCATGTTCCATGATACGGCCAAATCGCAAGGGATGGCCAGATGCTTTCAAACCTAAGAGTACCAAATCTATGAAGCGAGGTGATGTGCAGTATAGGCAGCAAGGTAACACAGTGGCCACTGTTTGGAGAGACAAGAGATTTGTATCCATTCTGAGTACAAACACAACACCAGGTCTCACAACTGTGGCACGTCGTACCCCACACGGCAAAATAGATTTGCAGATACCATCCCCGGTGGCTGTTTATAATCAGTCTATGGGAGGAGTAGACAGATTTGACCAACTCTGTTCCTATTACCCTGTGGGCAGGAAATCTGTCAAATGGTGGAGGTACATGTTTCGCTTCCTCCTGCAAACTGCCATCATCAACAGCTCCATCCTTCACTCTTGTTCCCATCGACCCCACCCGAAGGAAAAGAATGTTGCGCAGATAGCCTTCCGATTGAGTTTGAGCTCAGCTTTCTTAAGTGGCAACATATCGAAGAAAAGGAAGGCTCCCACCAATCATGCTGCAACTTCGGGTGTCGGTAACAATAACCTGCTTGAGCACAGGCTTATTCGTATGGTAGGGAACAAAAGGGCATGTTTCTGGTGTGTGAAGAACCGGCAGCATGGAAGCAGAAACAGGGCACATGAGACCGTCTATGGTTGTAGTTTGTGTCAGATTTGGCTGGGCAAGGGAGAATGTTTCTCCCAGTATCATGCAACATTAACAAATTGACTACTGATGAGTCCAGATACTTTTCCTGTGCTGAAAATGTAAGTTACAAATTTTTTTCACCTCATAATTCTAACTTTAACAGTTTATTTTTTGGAATGTATAAGTGTTAGATTATTGTTGGTATAGTTTCCTGTGAGACTGTTCATTTTTCTGTTTATCTGCCAAGTCTGAGTGTGATAGGACAGACAGTTTTAAAGAAAATGCATTTTTAATATCATCATATCAACAAATTGGAGGAGTTATGCCCCTTGTGTTAGGGATGGGGGATTGACAATTGGGAAATCTCATAGGAGTGATAGGGTTAAACACAAACACCAACTTTTAATTGTGTTGCAGTAAGGTGTTTCCTCAGGCAGGCAAACTATAATCTTCCTCCCATAGACATCCTCTCCGTTCATTCTCTTCCTTGCTCTGAAATAAAAGATAAGTATTCAATCCAGTTCTCAACATGCTAATGAGACAATTCAGTGAAATAAGTTAGATCAGCCAGTGGACCATGTTAAATCTGTTGATGAACTATGCTAATTTAGTTGGTGGATCATGCTAGATTAGTTAAGACAATATTAAATCTGAGAACCATGTTAAATCAATTGGTGGACCATAGTAAATCGATGGATCAAATTACATCAGTAGACCACAATAAATTGGTGGACCATATAAAATCCGGTGGACTATGTTAATTCTGTTGGTATCATCAGTTCAGGCTATACAAAATAAACATGACAGCCAAAGACCAGATATAGTAGAAGATATATTACGCCAACAACAAACTTAGATTACGCTGGTACGAGGGTTAATGTAATGTGAATTCCAGCCCATGTCAGAATACCAGGAGATAAAGCAGCGGACAAGGAAGCCAAGAAAGGACGAACACAAGGAACAGAAATCAAGATAGGACTTGGCAGATATTAAACCAAAAGCATAATAAAGGACACAATACTAAAGGAATGAACAGTAAAATGGAACAACAGTGCAAAAGGAAGACATGAACATGCAATGCTAAAAGGACCCACTAGGACCACTCAAATCAAGGAAGAGCTGAAAATACCTGCCAATGTGAAACTACTACGACTTAGACTGGGAAAATCATTACATTATATACTCAACCAATATATGAAGACTGAAGAGGAAAATACAATAGATCATTTCCTACTCCATTGTCATAAATACAACCATCATAGGCAAGACCTAAAAGATTACTACCTACCCGGTAAATAAAATAAAATCCAATATAAACTAGAAAAGGTTCTTGGCCATCATGTACCAACAGATAGACTAATACTAAACAATTTATAACCAAAGCCCTAATTTAAAAACAACCTAACCAATTCAAAACAAAGTCATTGTTCATCGTCAAAGTTTTTCTACAGGTCTCTCTCTCTCTCTCTCCACAGCTTTTCAACAAATACAACAGATGAATGTTCACCACAGGATAGGACTGAAACTATGGAAATTTTTGGCAATAATAGCATGCAGGGAGTTTTCAACTCCCCCAGACATTAGTGTCATGCTTAAGTAAAAGGCAATGTGGCTGGAAATAAACAGCTTAATACAACAATTAGCAACATATTCTTTGGCAATAATACTGCGCACGGTTCTCAATTCCCCTAGACAATAGGGTCACACTTAGATAAAAGGCATCTCAGCCAGAAATAAACAACTCCACCTAGCATATAGATAATTTTCAGCAATAGCACGCATGGCTTTCCGAATTCCCAGACCATTAGGTCACACTTGGATAAAGATAAAAGCTAATACGGCCTGATATAACCAATGTAGACTTCTGTCTTAGGTTTAAAGGGCGTGCCCAAGTAAGTGGCTTTACTCCCCCATTTAACAAACAAACTCGGGGAAATATGCTAGTTTAGTTGATGGATCACTCTATATTGATTGGACCATATTAAATCAGTGTACCATGTTATATCAATTGGTGTACCATGTTATATCAATCGGTGGACCATATTAAATTGATAGAACATTAATCCGGTGGACAATGTTAATTCTGGTGGTGAATTATGCCAAATGAGTAGGTGAACCACATTAAATCAGTTCTTGGGTACACTTGCAAGCACAGTACTGAAGTATTCATAGCTTGTCAGGGTAAAAGTTGCTTTTGATTCTGTGCTATAAATAGCACACTGTTCACATTTTTAACTAGGAAACGACACGAATTTCCGTTTAACACCAATTAAATTAATGGCTGCTGTGACGTCACATCCCGACAATCACTCAGTTCAAATCTAGACACAGACGAAGTTATACATAATCTGTTTCTTTTTCAATTTACACATTAAAAAAAAATTCCTATTATTTGTACTGAGCGAACAGTATTTCTGCCCGCTATACACAGAGCGAGGTACGCGCACACATTAGAAATATTATTTCTAATCCTAACCGTACTTCAAGTACTTAACCGTAAGATTGCCAAAAAACACAACAAAGGTTAGGAAATACCACGAAACTAGAGGAAAGGTTACAGTGTAGAATTAAAAGTAACTTGCGCCACTTATCAGTTATGGTACAATTGAAAAATTATCACAAATTCTGTAGACCAGAAATGGCATTGAGGTCAACACAGTCTCAAAAAATATTTACTAGAACAAACCAGGAAATGTAAAGGCACTAACAAGATTTCATCACCACTATGTGCTCTGAGAAGAGAAACACACAGACATAACAACATAATGCAAATGTCTCTTGATGTGAAAAGGGGATTTTACCTCTTGAATTCAAGAACAGTTTATTAAAATGTTTCACTTTAATAAATTACTATGGCACAACTAAGGATCAACTCTTCACTGTGACATTTGTTCTAGTTTCAAGGTATAACTTAACCTTTCCAGTGTGATTGCAGAAGTTGTAATTCAAATTAAAGTATGTTATATGAAATGGAATATTAATTTGGCATTAGCATTTAGATTAGAGAGGAGGTAAGGGTTAGGATCAGTTATAAATTAAAAAATGAATTAGTTATAAAAGTTATAATTAAAATGTGGTTAATATCGTGTGCATCGGGAGATGTGACGTCACGGCAGCCATTAATTTTATACGCCATCCATTAATTTCATTGGTGTTACACGGAAATCCATGACGTCTTTTAGTTAAAAATGTAAACATTGGGTGCTATTTATAGCACAGTGAAGAGTTGATCCTTAGTTTTACCAATGACTAAATCTCATAGTTCAATGAATGAAATTTCAAAGATATATGTCTGCATATTTTTACAGAAATGTCTACAAGTTTGTGGATTCAGATCTGCCACATGTACACACACACCCTCTCACGAGAGTTTAGTAATTAGTTGAATCAACAATGGTGGTTTGTTTTGGTTCCAAGAAATTACAAAAGATGAAGCTCTTTTTTCCTATGTACAAGAGGGAGAAATCAGACTTTCTTGAATGCTCAGAAGATTCAAACTCTCAGCAAAATGTGAGAAGCCTCCTACTCACAGTGGGTCTATGTTTGTATATAGAAGGAATGATCCCCCAATTTGTATGCAGATAATCATTTATATGAAAGCTTGCAACCGTTTACTGGTATATATTTTGGCATGCATATGACAACATAGTCTAACTGCATGGTTTCATTACATGGCCACACAGTCTAACTGCATGGTTTCATTACATGGCCAACTTATGGCCACACAGTCTAACTGCATGGCTTGATTACATGGCAACTTAGGAACACAGTCTAACTGCATGGTTTCATTACATGGCCAACTTATGGCTACACAGTCTAACTGCATGTCTTCAATACAGTGAATCAACAATAGTAAATATAAGCACTGAACATTTTGATTAGAATTTTTCACTAATATGGGGTTTGTGGCATCAAATGCATATGGGCAGCAAAAACACATACAGTTTAAAATAATGTATAAAAGTATATAATATATTTCACACATTTATCAAATTAAGATATTCAATAAGATTAGCTCAACTGAAAACAGTAGATTGGATTTGAAACTAATAGTTATCAACACAGGTGAAGAAAATCACATCAAATACCCTAGCAAAGGTTCTAAACACAACTCACAAAGATAATTAGAACATCCAATCATCACACTGATGACTGTTGACTAAGAAACTCACCTGAGTTGTACTCTGTGTCAACTTATACATATTTTCTGCACTCTATACAGAATACACTCAGGCTTCATTGAATACACATGTATTTATCTTTAGTCAAGTACTCTTGCTGAAGTTGGGACTAAAAATTATTTTTGAATTTTGGGTTAAAATATAAACTATTCCAATGTTCCAGAAGTTGCCATGCATGTGTACTTTTTTGATGTGGCAGGTCACATCAAACTGTGCTTAACATGCATGGCAAGCCACATCAAACTGTGTTGTTATTCTTTACTCTCCTTTCAGACACTAGCAACACTTAGGCAGTTTACATTAATGAGAGTAGACAGGACTGCATTTGAGGCATCTATATTCTGAGATAACAATGGATAAGGCCACAACTGCATGTGGACTGCACATAATGGTACATGTCAAGATTGGGAGAATTCTGGGTGAAAGTACAGAATAGTTCTCTGCTGTGCTATAAATAGCACACTGTTGACAATTTTAACTATCCAACGTCATGGATTCCCGTGTAACACCAATCAAAATAATGGCTGCCGTGACATCACATCCCGACAATCCCACAGTTCAACTCTAGACACAGACGAACTTATGCATAATCTGTTTGATTTACAATTTACACATTTTTTTACAATTTCCTATTATTTGTGGTATTTCTTCCCGCTATACATGGAGCGAGTTGCGTGCACACATTAGAAATATTATTTCTAACCCTACTCTAAGTACTTACCCGTAAGCTTGCCAAATCACACAACAAAAGTCAGAAAACACATTGAAACTAGAGCAAAGGTCACAGCGGAGAACTATAATGTACTTCTGCCGAATTCAGTTTGTAACAGGCACAAAATAAAAAAAGAGCATAGTCTAAGCAATGGATACCATAATCGTGCAATACTTTATTTTTTTTTAGACCCGTTGGGGGAGACCTAAGTTTTTCCTGAGAGGAATTACATCTGCTCATACTAACAATGAAATTTGCTAGTTTATAGCAAGTCTGTGATATTTGTTCCTTTCAAGCACATTTATTTTGGCATTGATCTACAGGATAAGATTTCAAATCCTCCTTAGTCTTCTTTTACAAGATACATGACAGAATGAACAAATCTGCTAGTTTACAGTACAGATGTGATATTTGCCCATTAAAGCATATCCACTGATCTACAAGGATGAGATTTCAAACCCACTGTAGTCTTTTCTTACAAGATGTATGATAGATAAGGCTATTATTATTCTTTGCACCATTTTAGCACTGATAGGATGGACAAATGGACAACAGATATACCAAAGAAGTGCCAATGATCTACTTACTTGAAAGTGTAGTCCATTCTATATAAATTCCAATACACTCTGGCAGTGTAGATGATGGCACACAGACTCTCAAGAAAAAACTACTAAGTCATATCATTCAATAACTACACACATATTTGTATTAAATTAAGAAAAGACAAATCCTTGCATAAGAAAATCAGGTACTTAGATCTGCATAAAGTGATAGTTTGTCTGGACTGAATAGCATGCCCAAGTGAACACATTTAGTTAGAACATCTGATGTGTTTACAAAGAGCACAAGAAAATCATGAATCTAATGTCAACAAAGAGATGTCACTGTGAAGTCATAGTTGGGAGAAGGGCTACTGTGGTGTGAGAAATAAGACACTCATACTATTGGTTTCTAAAGTTCAGCCTTTAACAGGTACACTCCCACCACCTCCCAACCTTTGTGACATGACCAGAAATATCTAGCAACCAATAGAAATAGCAATTTATTAAGCCATTATGTCAATATGTGGGGGTGGGGGGAAAACCCACACAGCCCCCAACCCCCTCCCAAAGTGGCCTAATTCTACACCTGTATATGCTAGAATACACACAGAGTAATCTAGAATCTAGCCAAACCTATATAATAACTTGGCTAAAATGTGTTCTCTACTGGACATAAAATGGTTAGAACCACACATAAACAATGATCCACACAATTCCCTCCAGAGTAGGAAACTGTCCAATTCTATCTTTGCACCCTGCAGCCACTTGATCAAAACAGTCATCTGTGACTTGCAATAGACTTCCTCAAAACAGATTCATCTGTGACTTGCAATAGACTTTCTCATAACAAAGTCATCTGTGACTTGCAATAGACTTCCTCAAAACAAAGTCATCTGTGACTTGTAATAGACTTCCTCAAAACAGTCATCTGTAACTTGCAATAGGCTTTCTCATAACAAAGAATACCAGAAATCTGGAGTTGAAAATAAAACTTTACTGCATTGGGGACAAAACTTGTACGGTAGAATTCCTCTATAGCACATTCTTTTATAACAAATTTCCCAATATAACAACACTTTTCAAAATCCCAAATTATATTTATTCTATATTATTTGTAATTTGGCTGATGTAGATTATCATGACTCTCCACAGCTCTGTATCTCCAGAATTATGTATCAAGATTTTGTTTCCCTGTCATGCCAGGTTGTCAAACTGTCTAATATTTTCTCATGTTGTCGCCCTCTGTCTCTGTTGCTTTCAATCTTGTCTGTTGTGACTATGTTCTCCAAACCTCCTTGTCTCATGACGTGGCCAAAAAATTAAGATTGTCTTTATCTTATATTATTGATTAATTAAGCTCCATTTTGCACTTGACTCTTTCAACACTTTCACATTAGTTTTCCTGGCAGTCCATGGTATTTTCAGCATTTTTCTGTAGAACCATAATTTCCCAATTTCCTGTTTGCTTACTGTTCAAGACTCGCATCCATATGTTAGTATAGGAGTTATATAGCACTACAGAACTTGCTTCCTCACAACCAATGACAAAGTCATATTACGCAAAATATTTGTCATTTTTCTGAATGTTATTTTTGCCTGCCCTGTTCTGCTTCTTATTTCTGTTGAACTTCTTCCATCTGTTGCAATCGTTGTACCTAAATATTTGAATTGATGTACCTGTTTTAATACTATTTCATTCACTTTGATATTTCAAGTTGTGTTATTTTGTTTCTTTCAAATAACCATCACTTCTGTTTTCTTGATATTTAGGAAGAGGCCTTTCTCTTTACTGTTTGTGGCTTCTACATTAACTAGTTCTTGAAGGTCTTCCTCATTTTTTGCAATCAGAACAGTGTCATCCGCATATCTCAAATTATTTATGTGATGTCCTCCCACTGATATTCCTGGAATATCAACTATTGTACGCCTTATGTTTTCACTGTAAAAAGAGAACAGGTCTGGTGAAAGTACACAATCCTGTCTAACTCCTTGCTTTATTTGTTGAAAAGGGCCAATTTGATTTCCTACTCCTATTGCTGCTGTTTGTTGCCAATACATATTCTTGATGATTCTTAAATCCTTACTATGGATGTTCAAATTCTCTAGCATGTGTATAATTTCACAATGTTTAACTTTATCAAAGGCTTTTGTGTAGTCTATAAAATATATATAGCATTTTGGGTACATTTGTCTTCTATGAAGCCACATTGTTCTGGACTTATTTCTGTTTTTCTTTTGTTTCTCACTCTCTTCATGATGATTCTGAGAAATAATTTTGTTATTTGGCTCACGAGGCTGATTGTACAGTGTTCTTCACATTCGGTGATCCCTGGATTCTTTGGTAAGCCTATAAATATTGATCTCATCAAGTCACTGGGTATGTGTCTACTAGTATATATGTCATTCAGCAATTTTGTGATTATTTCAACTCCAAAGTCACCTGAAGCTAATAATGTGATATTATCTGACCATGGGGCTGTGCCATATTTCATGTGCCTTAGGGCTTCCCTTACTTCTGCTACGAGTATTGATGGACCCTCGCTATTATCTTATATGTTTATCTCAGGTCTATTGCCTTCATAAAATTCCTTTATATATTTCGAATATCTCTGTACTATATGATTTTTCCCATTAATACCTGCCCTGTTTAGACACCCTGAAACTATTTGCATTCTTTTCCGTTATCACATCCAATTTGCTTATGTAGTAATGTTGTGTCTTGATTGTAATGTGATTCTATTTCCGTGCATTTCTTATTAAGCCAGCTTTCTTTTGCTATTTTGCCTTTCTCTCTTATCTCCTTATGTATTTTTTAATATTCTTTTATCTTGTGTTTATTTTTTCTTCTGGTGCTCAGCAATTCTAATATTTCATTTGTCATCTATTTTTGTTTTGATGTATGTTTTACTTTTGATATTATCTCTTTAGATGTTTGGTTTATCAAATGTTTCAGCATGTGCAATTGATCTTCAATACTCTGAATCTTTGCAATAGCACTGTATTTATTCTGTACAATTATGTTGTTTCTTTCTTTAATGTCAGCATCTGATTTCAATAATGCTAAATCTAATCTTATATTTTTTAGTGATCTCTTGATTTTCTTTAATCTTATACAAAATTTCCCCACCAGATTGTTTTCATTGACAATATCAGAACAGTGAGATATACAACAATCATACCTTTCCAGAAGTTCTGGAGTGTCAAACTTGAGTATAGCAAACAAGGGCCCAATTGAAAGCACCTTTCCACCACAGTTATTGGACAACATCTTGAGAAGCTGTCTGACTTTATCCAGGGGTCCTTCCTTGCTGTAGCCATAGATGACTAATATATTATCTTTGGCTTCCTGGTGTCAGAAACAGATGATTCTGATTATAGAGAAGCATTGTACGATTTTCACATCATTGCAAGAAATATTCTTACTGCACATGCAGCCTCAGTTTGCTGCTGACAACTGCAAGTGCTGAAAGTTTTCTCTGAGTAAAAACTACTTAAAACACAGCAAATCAATACAAGTACCAACAGAAACTACTTAAAACACATCAAATCAATACAAGTACAAACAGAAACTATTTCAAACAAATCAAATCACTACAAGTACAAATAGAAACTACTTCAAACATATCAAATCAATACAAGTACAAACAGAAACTACTTCAAACAAATCAAATCAATACAAGTACAAACAGAAACTACTTCAAACACATCAAATCAATACAAGTACAAACAGAAACTACTTCAAACAAATCAAATCAATACAAGTTCATCATGTGACATATTCTTTCCAGAATGTGATCTTCCTTATGGATTCTCTTAACACTCTGTGATTCTGGGTGAGTTGACCTGTCGCAGCTAGAGACATGTTTATCACTGCACTGTCGTTGTCTTGTCCGTTCTCTTCCCCTGGTGCCGTTAACCATACTTTCAGCTATCAATCTTTACATGTTATTACCAGTATGTCTTTATATCACACACAAAAAACCACAGCTTTCTTGTTAGGATGTTGTTAAGGAGCCAGCATTATTCGACTTGTATTGATCTTAACATTTCTTGATTTGTTCAATACATTGATCAATACAAGTACAAACAGAAAATTGTAATTTTTATTTTCTGTGTTCATTCTCAAACTCCAGCTGATTAGCAGGATGTAGTTGAGAAAACAGACTGCATTATGTCATAGTTTACTGGCAGAAATAGGGGTGACGGGAGAAAGTCACTCCTATCCGGGGAAAATTATGAAGATCACATAATCAACATCTGATTGGGACTTTGAGTCTGCATACTCTTGGGTGACTGTTGGAACAGAGAATGGAGCACTTATGGGAATGTTCAGTGTCTCTTGATGTTGGTTTCTAATTATGAATCTGCGTCTTTCAGTCAGGCACATACAACATCAGCATGACTTTTAGGTCACTTTGACCTATGAGATCAGACAACCAACTCCATCCTCAAAAACCTTCCTAGTCATCTCTTACGATTTGCATGGCAGGAAATTGTACTATTCTTTGCTCCATTATTTGCTCTGTCAACACACTGGCAAAGGAGATGACACTGTCTACATCCAGCATGCGAATAACATGTCCTGCTAGTGGGAATATGTGGCTGTGTCAAAAGCAATGCAAGACAGAGGCAATAAGGTCAAGCATGTGTGGCTGTGGTCTGCTTTGAGTTTTGTGACCACTGTGTAAATATGAGACTCTCTCACAGTTGGCTTATTTATACTAGTGATGTGACTACTAACGTCCGCAGTTAAATGGAAATGGTAAAAACACTGAACATATTTGTTACTGATGCCGAAGTCGAATGTGCCAGGCCATTGGTGCAAAAAAAGCGGAGAAACAGCACCCATTTCCATTTTCTGGACTACATCCTGCAGGAAATCTAGTAGGACCATTGTCCTGCTATAAGAGAAATCTGGTTGGAGTTTAAGAACAAACACAAAAAAGAAAAATTTTCTAGATAATTTCACTGATGAGTTTCTTGCTGCAGTGCATTTATTCCTGTGAGGTTGGTTTGATGGGGACTTCAATATTATATAAAATTGCTGCCAAATCCTATACATGCTGGTTGAGATCAATCCATCATGTTCCCCATCACTGCCAACTCCTTGAAGTGAAGATGGTGCTTAGTCCAGCCAGCAGAGGCTGGAAACTAAGATTAGCCGGACTATCCCCTTCATCGAGCAGGACCACAATCCTGCCCCAGCAAGCACAGATTCTTAAGTCTGAGTTATTACCAACTTGCAACCATGGTATCATGCAACCTGATTGGCTAATATGTCGCCCACAATAAAATAAATCATCAAGGTGCTCGCCCTGTGAAGTTCCCTCAGGTAGGAGCAGTGCAGGATTCTCAACCTTGACAGAATCCATCTCCAGCTACTTGAGGTCCATCTAGTCTACCTTGTGGAGCCAGGAAACAGAAGAGGAAAGTGACAGGCCAACCAGACAGGATGACAACCCCTCTAAACATCATATGCTGGAATGCAGAAGGAGTTAAAAAATTTTTAAAACAGAACTAGAAAACACCTTGAACTAGAAAGAGATTAGTATTTTCTGCAAACAGGAAACCCACCTCAATGAAAAAATAACCTTCCAGTTGGAAGGCAATGATGGTACTAATGTTTCAGAGTTGACAGGAAAGATCGGAGGAAAGGTGGCATACTAACACTGGTCAAGAACAACATGAATGCTACAGAAACCAAAATGCACAAGGAAGGTGCTTAAGACCAGATAATTCACATAATGACCAACACCCGTGAACTCCACATACTAAACTTCTACTGCCCAAATGACATCCCATTAAACATGACCAGTATGAACATTTCCAACACTTCTTGACACTGGAAGACTTTAACAGCCACTCCCAAAGATAGGGATACATTAATTTAAACGTCTGAGCTCATATTATTTTGTGTTTAGTCACTTTCATGATGGGGTAATTTTTCTGGAGCTTGTTTTCAGACCCGGAGGGCTGATCCACAAAAGAAGGACCTGGGACCAGGAACACCATTTTCAACTGGTATGATGCTTCTCTGACTTCGCTCTTCCAAAAATTCCATCTATGAGTAGTGAATCTGAGGCATGTTTCATCACTATCCATTTCCCACCTCCTACAGTCTTCACATGACGTGTTCCGTGTCTGTCAAATTTGGAAAGATATGGTTGTTATGGACATGGAAACCTAGGGTTTCCCCTTCCTCCAGTTGGGCTCTGAGTGTCAATTTGACATACAGCATCGAACCAATGAGATGTTGAGTCTGGGTCACAGGACCTAGGTTCTATGATGAAGTGCAATGACACAAGTTTGACAGCCCTCTACTCCGGGGCGGAGGGAGAAATTATCTACAACAGGACATTACAGCATTAGAAATATATAACTGTAAAGATAAAATGTTTGTGGGGTTTTAGCAACAAAAAAAACAACCTCCCTATACATTCATGTTTTCTTCTAGAAATATAATGTTGCATGGTGGTTGCCACCTGACCTTCCGTATGTTAGTAGGAGGGTCTGGTCAGTCTTAGTTTCCAGCCTCTAGTGGCTGGACTAAGCCCTCATCTCCGTGACAAGCACTGGACTCGAGGGGAACAGAATCTGTAAAAATCACAATGATTATGATTTTTGATGGAAAGGCATCAAATATGGTCTTCATGTGGTACAAGGTAACTTCCAGAGCTGTTATTTCAGCTTCATATTTAGAAGAAATCTCCATACAAAAATCAAATAACTCATCAGATGTTTTATCTAGATAATAAATATAAACACCAGACTCATCATATAGGCATGAATCAATTGTTCTCTGTATGTGGCTGTTTTTTATGTGCTGCTTTCATAAGACTTGCTGGAACAGAGTTTTTCATCACATTATCTCTTAATTTTGAGTAATTTAAAATATGTCTGAGGTGTTAAACATTTTCTGACTCTTTTCAGTTCTTGTCTGTGAGGTGACAGCTGTCTTTTATTTCATTGTTATGGCTGAGGACTTACTTTTGTTTTATTCTTTGTTTTAGTTGCCAGTTTTCTACAAGTTGTTTATTTGGGTGGTGTTTGTTCATTATATTACTTCTTTCATAAGCCTCCATTGCAGTCATATCTCTCCATATCTCAAGTGGTTTTTACATTTGTATGTATTTCATATGCAGCTGTTGGTGTGGATTGTATTACTCCACTATTAAGTTGTAGGGCATTGTTCTGCAGTCATATCTCTCCATATCTCAAGTGGTTTTACATTTGTATGTATTTCATATGCAGCTGTTGGTGTAGATTGTATTACTCCACTATTAAGTTGTAGGGCATTGTTCTGCAGTCATATCTCTCCATATCTCAAGTGGTTTTACATTTGTATGTATTTCATATGCAGCTGTTGGTGTAGATTGTATTACTCCACTATTAAGTTGTAGGGCATTGTTCTGCAGTCATATCTCTCCATATCTCAAGTGGTTTTACATTTGTATGTATTTCATATGCAGCTGTTGGTGTAGATTGTATTACTCCACTATTAAGTTGTAGGGCATTGTTCTGCACTGTCTAGGGATTCTTCATTTGTTTTGGAGCATATTATCAGGAGTGCACTGTTGTATTCTAACGCAGAATGTATGTAATACAAGCCCATGAGAGTATCATTGTCGGATCCACAAGATGTGCTAGTGAGCCTTTTCAGTAGCTGTAAACATTTTTGTGCTTTTTTTTTGACATTTTCTACATGTTTTTTAGGGTGAGCTGCTGACCAAGCATGACTCCAATATATGAGAGATGTTATTCTCTTGGCAATTTCTGTGTATCAAACCACGGACTGATATTTTCTTGATGACTCTTGGCAAAGATGGTATAGACAGTTTTCTTTTTTTTTCCAGCTTCCATGTTTGACGGTACTTGTGCAGTCTTCTCAGATATCCATTTATTCTGTGTGTTGCACTTTCAATGTTCTCATGGTTCTGCCATATTGTTGGATCATCAGCATTGAGAGCCTTCTCAGATTTGATATGATTGAAGTTATTTATGTTAATGAGTAAGAGAGTGCGACTCAAAGGAGAACCATGTGGTAAGCCTGCCTCTAGTTTATTTTGATGAGATTGCATTATTTGTCTTTGTCTGGATTGTTCGGTCCAAGTATTTTACAGAGTTAAATAGCTTTCCACTAATTCCCCACTTCCTAGAACTATAATGGCATTATACACAATTATATCAATAATGTAGTGACCAGACCCCATTTTTAGCACACAAAAAAGGATGAAATAAACTACTATTTTTTTTAGAAAAATTTTCAAATTCAAAGAATTTAATTAGTACATAAAATGAAGTATTGTTGACATCAACTTTTGTCGCCAGACCCCTTGTCAACAATTTTCAAACCTTTTCTTCCTGCTCCCTCCCTATTATACATAATTTATGGACAGCCCAATAGCTCAATTATTAGTGTAGCAAGATTTTCTTGCTATGACATAAGCAATTCTACACGTTACATATTTTATCTTAGTGCACATCACATTCTAGTCAGGGCCCAAAAGGGGAGCAAAGAATAGCAACATTGTGATCTGCCATACATAGTATAAAAGATAACTAAGAAGGCATGGGATGGAGTTGGTTGTCCCACCCCCATAGGTGAGTGTCCCAAAAGTCATGGTGAAGTCAGATGTGTCTGGCTGAAAGATGTAGATATTGAAGCCAACCTCTAAACCATGACATGACATTTATAGCCAGGAGGAGTTTGAGAACGAACGCAGAAGAAATATAATATGTGTGTACTACACTCAAAAAGCTTTAAAAATTGTATTATCTTAAAAATTTTGCTAACAATAAGAGTAAAGGTAACAAGAGTTATGAACCAGCGTTATAGCACAAGGTTTTCCATAAGTGCTCAGCTGCCTAGTTAGTGGTTGACCAGGTATCGCTTGACTAGCGTAGCCTACCGCACTTACTCATTAGCGACAGCGACATTCCTTGACCTTCCCAGAGCTGTAGGCCTGGTACCCTACTTCCTGATAGCTGAGTGAACCACTGGAGTAATTTTTATTTCAAACAATGAATAAAGAGAACTCAAAAACAGGGTTGTTGGTTAGGAATCAAATGAATTAGCATGTAATTACACTGCCAAGGCTCCCAAAATAAAAGTAAATATGGACTTAACAGGAAAAAAAAATTATTCAACAAAAATGAAAACTTTAGCTAATAAAAATATCTATATCTAGAACTGAACAAACATGAAACTCAAGCTAATAAAAATATCCATATCTAGAACAGAACAAACATGACTCACTTTCAAAGCTGGCCGATCTGGAAGATCTCTGATCAAGTCCTCGTAAAAGTAATGTTCTGTTGCACATGACACTAGTGCTTCACTAACCTGGGCCTTATGAATAAGTACCACATCAAATTTTTTTCTATGTCTCAAGTCAGAAAGGTCAGAAGCAAAGTTCACATCACCTGCAACATCAAACAATTTCATACATAATTAAATATACATATGACTTAATATTCTAGAACATTCCATTTTATAACTTTTTTTTTTCATTACCAAAAGGAGAAGAATGGCATGTGATATA
Source organism: Meghimatium bilineatum (assembly GCA_034231615.1). Lineage (NCBI taxonomy): Eukaryota > Metazoa > Mollusca > Gastropoda > Stylommatophora > Philomycidae > Meghimatium > Meghimatium bilineatum. Next base: position 25,193,549 of record CM067321.1, read on the forward strand.
TGAAACTTCGATATGGTCATAATTACCCTTGACAGAAAATGTAGAGAATGGGGAAGTGGTATAGCAGACCTTGATAAAGCGATATCTGGTAACTCAGAAGATGATATCATAGTGTTCACAGATGGCACTGTCCATTGTGGTGAGAAATATCGCTGAGGTTTTATAGCTAGTGCAAGTGGTATGTAAAGCACAACGAAACATATACAACAACCACTTCCAGTATGAGGATGAACGTCAAGGCTGTCAATGCTGATTGTCAATGGCTCTCTAAAACTCATTTTGTTAGGACATTTATAGTTGTATGATTCTCAGACCATGCTTCTTAAGATTGAAAACAGTCAGTCAGTATGAGTGGGTGGACACCTCGTATCAGCATTGAGTGGATGGACACCTCGTATCAGCATGAGTGGATGGACCCCTCAGTGTCAGTATGAGTGGATGGACACCTCAGTATCAGTATGAGTGGATGGACCTCCATTTTCTGTTCCAACCTTCTTGTTGTCTCATGAATTTACTGTGTTATTGCAGTAAATAACAGCAAAGAATAATAACAATACCTCTTATATGCTTCTGAGGTAGTCCAAGTGGGGAGTACAGTATATGAATGCTGTGACCTATCATTGTAGGCAATTAAGGAGATCAATGTGATCTAAAAGCCATGCTAAAGTTGGATGTGACAGGACAAAAGGCAAAAATATAGCAGCTAAGCTGTAAACCATGACATAATGCATTATATTCTCTACATCCTGCTAACCAGCAAGAGTTTGAGAATGAACGCAGAAGAGATACAGTGCCACTTGTCATGCATGTTCTAAGAGGCAACTAATTAGGATTGGATTGTGCAGTTTGACTTCCTCATCCTGTGGAAAGTCAAAAAGATCCAAAAATGTAATGTTAAATTTGGATGTCAGACTGAATGGTGCAGATATGACAGCTATGCTATAAACATTACATGCTTTGGGCTTCATCATTCTACTTATTGAAAAGTAGTAGACTAAGAAGAAGACAAGGATGGGGGTGTATAGAGGACATACAAAGTGTGTGCATGTTGGAAGATGTGGCATCTGGTGTGGAATGGTTATGTGTGCTCATAGATTGCCAGACTTCCTTCCGAGTGGTAATAACTCTCAACAGACAACGCAAAGAGTAGTGCTCTATCAGTAGGTGCAGGAATTGACCAGCAAGAATTCCTGGGCAGGGGATATGATTATATATATATATATATATATATATATATATATATATATATATATATGAGTGGTTTGGTTGTTAGACAAGTGCACAATGGTCTTCACAACTCTAGGGGAGATCATCAAAGAGAAGAGTGTCATATTTGCTGTAATTATGGAGATTATGGCTCTTAACAAAGACTTGAACTGGATGATTACATGGAGGGCAACTCATGTCTGCATCCTTAGTGGCTTGATGAGCATGATAAAAAAAATTACAAATGGGTTGCATTCGAGTACAGTGGCTTGAAGCAGTTGAGAGGTTGAAGTTGGAATGTGTCACATTCATTTTCGCACCTCGTCATGTGGATGTTCAAGGCAAAAAGAGAGCGGATTAGCTGTGAAGATCAGAGCACCTATTGGCGTGTCCAGGATTAAATTATATTGATCTGATGACTAACTAACTAAGGCTAACTAGCAGAAGTTCAAGAAGGAAGAAGAAATGGTCGCATGAAATATTTTTTTTAATCCTATAAAAATATAAAACACTCAGGTAGCTCGTTACCAATGTTGAACAATGGAAAAATTCAGAAAGGAGTTAGTGGGGCGGGTGCGAGAAATATATTTCATTTTACAGAATTAAAAATAAAGAGCAAATATAATACACCTTACAAGTGATAAATAAAATATAACACCCCTTTCAAATGATAAATAAAAATATACCATCCCTTAAAAATAATAAATAACATATGACATCCCTTACAAATGATAAATAAAAATATACTGTCCCTTACATATAATAAAAATATACCGTCCATTACAAATGATAAATAACAATATACCGTCCTTTACAAATGATAAACAAAAATATACCGTTCCTTACAAATGATAAATATAATATAGCACCCCTTAAAAATATTAATTAAAATAGATATTACAAATGAAGACTAACAAAGACAAGTACCGGTACGTACTGGATATTAAGATGACTCTAGTTCCTGGAGGATGTGAATCTGAAAACCGTCGGAGACTTTGTCTGATTTTGTCATCAGCAGCATTTTTAGCAACAGCATTAATGTGGACTACATTTATCTGAAAGTAAATAAGCATTGATTAATGTTTCAGCTGTGAATCATGTACATGTGTCGCTTGAATCTGTTGTGCCCTGTTTTCAATCTAAAAATAATTGTTCCTTTCTTTCAAGCTTATAGATAGCATTTTCTTGGCTGCATGCGTGAGATGAGTTCAATTATTTGTTACTGAAACTTTTCATGATGGACTTCATTTCTGGATATGCTATTCATTCTTCTATCTGTTGTTGGTAGTTACTTCCAGATTTTGCTACCTGATTTGCTATCTCATTTCCCCCTGATTTGTGAGTGGCCTGAAATCCTCTGGAGAACCACTTCTTTGGCTTCGTTGTTTAGTTGAGATAGCACTGATTTTAAGTTATTGATGTGGAATATGTTTGGGTACGGAAGGTTCTGCAAAGCAGATTTGGCATAGGTGACAATGGGTGATATATTTGGCATAGGTGATAACTATCCTTTCTTCTTCCAGGTAGGATGGTCCTAGCAATAAAAGAGGTGCTTCTTTGATTGTTTCAGACTCTAAATTTGTAGAATGAACGCCTTTTGGCTATTGATTTTTCAAGCTTGTTTCCATTCATTGGGCTATATACATGCCTCCACCACAATTTCTCAGTCTCATCTGTATATGCTCTTGTCCAAGAGAGTTTTGGGTAGTAATTTTGGAGCATCTTCAATACTATTTGTTTTAGGACACTTAGATCTTATCACATTTTGTGCTTACATCCTGTATAGTCTTCTAGTAAAGGTTTTTAGGTCAGAGGGAACATGAGTTATATTGTTTGCCTATTTGCAGGGGGACATCTGTTCGCTAAAGTTTTACTCCAAGTATGTGAGCCTTACTCACAAAGTTGATTCTTTTCAGTCTGGATTTTCAGTAGGGATTGTTTACTCTGTGGCCAAGAGGGTGATTTTCCAGAAACTGATATCTGACCGATTTTGTTAAAGTTTGCCATCTATTCTTTCTTGTAGGGAGTAAACCAAACTCTTCATTGGCATTATTGGGGTAGATCTCATGCCACCTGTCATTAATCTTATTCCTAAATTAACTGATTGATTGATTATAGGCCGACATCACTGCACACCACACAAATCCAAAGGTGATCAGTCTACCAAAGCAAATATCAAAATATATGCAAACTGATGGTTCCTGTGTCTCTCTGGTTGAACTTATTCCTCATTCTGCCAATTCCTACTCATACCACACTAAATATCAAATTCACCCGTAATAATCATTTCTCAGAAGCTCTTGTGAAGATCATCTTCATATCAGCTTATGTCTGGTTTTTCTTTTGTAGATTTGCTGTTAGTTTCCTCTTTCAATCCAATTCTGGATTGGTGTCAATCCAATTCTGTTTCTGTCTGCCAGCTTCTTTTCCCATACATAAATACCGGTACTTGAAGAATATTTTTAACATAGCCAGACAAGAATGTTAAGTCTTCATAATCCAGCCATTAACTTAATTATTGTCACAGATCATAGTCATTTCAATTATTTTAAAGATCACATGACACAGATCAATGTCATTTGTTTCTATTACAGGAAATACAAAAATCCAAATATGCTATATAAAATAAATATAAATAAAATATTTACTCTCTATTGAATTCAGTAAACATACCTGTCCATCATTTAAATCTTTTACTGTTGCATCCGACTCTTTATTGATGTCACAAACACAGATAAACTCTGCCTCTCTGAAATGTTGGAAAAATCTCTCCCGAATTCTCTCGATGATTTTTAATGCGGATTTCCCTTTGGGAACACAACAGTTTTCTATGTCCCAAAACACTCCAACAGCTTTCAAAGAACTCATACCTGGAATAAATCAAAGATAAATAAATCTAACTTCGGCACGGGTTTTGGTCCCTTTGACCTATGGAATGGGACTTTACCCTAAACCTACTTAGTTGCTGTTATGGCATGCATCTTTTCTATGCTCCTCTTCAGGCCTAGGAAATTACGAACAATGATGGATATTATATTAATCTGATAACCAAGGATGAAGTGTGATAAACTCTTGATCTGTCCAATCTTTGATCATGATTCTCCATGATTTACTTTGGCCTCCTCTGCTATTTTTTACCTTAAACTGTAATGATGAATTACAGTTCCATCAATGTATGTGCCAAACCGCAAGTCAGTAACTTGTTCATGCACTGCGTGGAATCCTATAAATGAAGGTGACATAGTAGTGCGCATTTCAGAAATGGAAGATAATATTCAACATGTTATGCATTAATTTATGCTGCCGTTTTTAAAAAACTCTTTCTAAATCTTTTTAAATGATTTAACATTTAGGGAGTCCTGGCTAAATTGGTCTAAAACATTTCAGTGGTATTCCTGTTTCAAAACTGGAATGCAGATCCTTTAAAAATGAATTTAATTTTGTTCTTCAACATTGATGGGATAGCTCATGCTGAATACTTCCCTAGAGGACAGTGTCAATGCAAAATTCTACAAAACAGTCCAGCAACACCTCCACGATGCTGAACACAGACATTGAGCTGAGAAATGGAGCACAAGAAATTGGATTATGCCCCACAACAATGCCCCTGTACATGGGTCTGTCACTAAAAACGTATTTCTGATGAAACACAACATTCCATTGTTGCCACACCTCCATACTCATTCATCTTGCCGTGTGTGACTTTTTCTTATTCCTGCAGCTTAAAAGAACAATAAAAAATAGCCAATTGGGTGAAATTGAGAAGATTCACACCAATGCAACAAAAAAATATGAAGGATATTCCAAAAAGTGCCTACAAGTAGTATTTCCTTCAGTGACAGGAGTGCTGGAATAAGTTTATACAATCACGAGGAACTATTTTGAAGGAGATAGAACAAACTAGTCTGTAAGTTTCTTTTTATAATAACCTCACCACACACACAAATATATCCCTGATCTTAATGAACAACACTTGTACACTATCAACTGGGTAGAATCCTTGCTTGCTCTGCAGACCATAGGAAATTTGTGTGTGTGCATACCATGACTCACATGACATGGGCTGCCAGGTTTGTGGACAAGTGACATCCACTATACTACAAGCTACCATCTCTTCACTAGAACCATACACTATGGATCATCAAAAATCAACCTCAAAATTTATGGCAACTGTGTGTTTCAACATGGTTTATGTGTTCAAAACACTAAACAAAACAATACAGACCTACAGAACAAAACAGACACACAAAACAGTAAAAATCATAAGATAAAATTAACATAAGCGAAACAATTTCATACTTCAAAGTAAACAAGAGCATGACTTCAAATTCAACAGACATTTTCATTTTGAGGATGCTTTAAGCGGAAACTACCAATGGACCACAATTATAAGTCGTCTTAACTGAGTTTTACAATGTTAAATTATTATGCTAATGTTGAATAATGATCACTTTTTGTCAATCTGGCTTGCATGGAGGTGATAATGTACATTCACAAATTTGTTTGTTATGATATCTTCTGGTCCTCCTTTCTTAATGTCTTGAAAAATTACCCGGTATAGTGTTTACTGGTGATGACAATTGAGTAAATAGTAGACAGCAGATAACATCTAACATCTTTCAGCCCTTCAATATTGATCTAAACTTGTTGTGTGTGAGCAACATCTAACATTTTTCAGCACTAAATTTATTTTTTTTGATCATACAGCATACTTTAAACAGATTTTTTACTTTAGCTTACTGTGTTACAAAAAATAGGTGTGGTCAACTTATGCATTTCATCCATTTTCAAATACAGGCAATATACTATATATAGCCCAATTAAAAATATCTATGTTAAGTTCATGGCTAGGCTTGAAATTATTAACACTGTCACATAAATTATGATCAGTAGTCTAAATTTGCAAATAGTGGAAGTCACATATTCATGTGATCATTCAGGTGTTCTGGGAGATGAAAGAAGTAGATGATGTACATAGACCACATATTTGTCTAGTTCTCAGTGTGGTCTTTGTGATTTATTCATTTTGTTCTATTATTTACCTTATCTTTTTTTTCGCTTCGTTTTCACATATATTTACCTTTTTATGTACTTTCTGTTTCTATCCTTCCTGCATCTCACTCTGACACGTTTGTGTGTCGTTGTCATTTCTACTTATCGTTTTTTATGTTATGTACTTATCTTGATAAAGGCCTTTTGGTCGAAATGTTGATTATGTCCTGTGTATTATTTGTATGATTATATCTTATGTATTGGTGTGTGTATTATTTCACGTGAGCAACCGACAGTGATAGTGTGTTAGTCACCGTTCTGTGAGACTTCACTACTGGTTTCCAGTTTTCTAGTATCTAGAGGGGAGGGTATCTTAGATCTAGTACTTTTTTTTGGAAGTCCCCAAAAATCAATACCTAATGGGATTCTGAGTCTACTGGAACGGAAGGCGGAGCACTTATGGGAGTGCTGTGAAGCTAGTTTCTAATCAAGAAGAAGAATTCCTACATAAGAGGAAGAAGAAAGTGGATAGAAGGAGTTACCAACATTCTGACATGTTAAAGTCAATATCACTGCATATAAAGCAACCAGACGTGCAATAGCCCAAAAACCTATTGTCATTCAATGCTATGATGACTCACAGCATAAGCAGAGAACACTGAACAGAAAATAGAAAGTTAGGCCAAGATAGAATATTATAGATTATAGAACATGTGGGTGGCAAAATTTGCAAATCAACTTCTTCTTCTTTCTGTCCTCATGTACCTTTCGGTGTTGAGGGGAGAGTGAGTGTACAGTCTTTTGCCCTTCTATTTGCCTCCTCTGCTGTTATATTTCCGAGTGTCTCTAATACACTATCTATCCACCTTTTACGAGGGCGTCCAATAGGTCTCCTGTTTTCGTATCGTTTGTTAAGTGTTTTTTGGATAATACTTTGCTCTTTCTGTCTGGTTATGTGGCCATACCATTTAACTTGTTGTTTCTGTATGTATTCTATTGTTGGTTTGATCCCTAATTGTTTCCTTAGTGCTTCATTCCTGATTTTGTCTCTCAAGCTAACTCCAATCATACGTCTCACACATTTCATTTCAGTGGTGTTAATCTTATGTATTGTTCTAGAATCTAATGTCCAAGTTTGACACTGATAACACAATGTTGGTAAGAAAATGGTGTTGAAAAGCGCTTTCTTTGTTTCTAGTGTAATATCTTTGTTTCTTGGTAAAGGTGTTAATTGACCAATGATCTGACAGGCCTTATTACATCTTGCGTTTATTTCTGCTTCTAGTTTGTTGTCATATCTCAATGTGCTGCCCAGATATTTGAATTCATCTACTTGTTTTAGTTGTCTATTTATCTGTATGTTGATGTTCTCCTTTTCTCTTGCAATATTCATTACTTCTGTTTTGTCTATGTTGATTTTCATTCCAAATTGCTTACCTGCTGTGTCTATTGTGTTTAGGTGGTCTTGCAGGTTTTTAATGCTGTTGTGGAATAAAACCTGGTCATCTGCAAAAAGCAGTTCATTTGCTTCATTAGAATTTGCTGTTTTGTTTATATGGTCCATGTATGTAATAAAAAGTAGTGGGGATAATACATATCCCTGCTTTACTCCTGTGCTAATCACAAAGTTCTCTGTGTAGCCTGCAGCTGTTGTTATAGAGACTTCTACAAACGTTAATTAAATGCTGGCATACTCCATACATTTTTAATGTTTCCCATAGTTTTTCTCTGTTTACTCTGTCAAATGCTTTCTATTGATCTATGAAGGATATGTATACATTTTGGTTGTATTCTATTGACTTCTCTGCCAACTGTTTCAGAATAAATATTGCATCAGTACATCCTCTGTTTCTTCTAAAACCCATTTGTGTATTGCTAAGTTGTTGTTCTATTACAGGTCTCAGTCTTTTCCCTACTATATTTGCATATAGTTTTCCAGCATGGCAAATCAACAAATCTGTTATTAGATTTCTAACCACTACTTAACTACTACTACTTGTTTTTATAGGAGGGGCCTATTTATTTACTATTTTACTTTAGTCAGCGCGAAACTACTAATTTTATACAAAGTAAATTGGTTTCATTAAAATTCTGAAAATTATCTCTCTCTCCTCAGAAAGAGTCTAACCAAAGAGTTAGAACGACCTAATTAGACTAAACATTCTTACTACTTTCTTCTATTTCAGCAGCATTTCTTTCTTCTGCATTCCGAGCTTGCGTACCATAATATACCAGATATCATATGTCTGGCTGGTTATTTTGCTAATTTGTTAACTTCAAACAACTCACTAACTTTAAAGTGTAGGATGCATACTATAATTACTTATATTTCTTTACCTGTTATCAAAGAAATCTAAACTTAATTTGGATCTACTCATTTTAATGAAATTTTATGCGGTCATCTTCCATCTTGTGTGTTGGGAAACCACATTTGTTTTTAAACGGAAGTGCCTAAGAACATCTACAAATATTAGTACGCATTACGCATGTTCTCCCTTTTCATCTTTTTCTTTATGAAGGCTACGTTATAACACCCGCAACACTGATGGATATGGTTTTGGTTTTTTAATCAAAATTTGATTTTATTTAAATGATCTCAACACCAATCATCATTGTATCCATTGGTCTTGTGAGTGCATATAACTTATCTTTTTTATAAATAGAAAGATGAAAAGGAAGAAGAAATACACCTCATATCTTCCAACTGGTCCAACTCCACTCCATGATTGAATTCAGAATATCAGCACTCCAAGCCAAAGTCACAGAAAGGTGGATTGTGGTTCAAACACATCCCCCCCCCCTAGTAATAAATCAGAATATGACAGTATTATAAACTTAGTCAAAAGATGGGCCAAATGTCAACTCTAACCCCATTCCCCCCCCCCCTCTTTCAACCCCCCTCCCTTGTGAAATTTCACATATAGGTCTTCTTCTTCTTTGATTCACTTGAAACATGTCTATATATGTAATTCTGTCTCCTGAATAAAACTCACTGTCTTGTGTAGTTCACACAGTGGCCCAGAGATCCTTGATTTCAGTGTTGTTTCCTCTGGCCAATATGTCTACCTCAGCGTGTCATACTCAGAACAATCGTGAAGTATATGTTTGGCACTCTGTGCTGCCTGTCTACATGGCCGTGTTGCCAATCTTGAACTTCGTGTACATATGACTGCGGAGTCGATTGTGTCCCGTTTTGAGGCGTAGAATTACAACTTGTTTTGATCTATTCATAATTATCTTGTGTTGGTGTTTGTGGATTTCTTATTGACTTGATCATCTGTTTTTTCTGATGGTAGGTGATTGGTACATGTGGTTGGTCTTCGACAGCACATTCCTTAACCAATCGGTCTGCTTTTTCATTTCCTGGTATTCCACAGTGAGATGGTATCCACTGCATAGTTACCCTATACTGGTAAGTCAGGTCATTAAGTAGTTTTTGTAAATCACTAGTAGTTTATTGACATACGAAAACGCGTAAATGACCTTTTTTAAGGTAACTCCCCCTCAAGGGAGACGTATCTACGGCCCTGCGACAAGCAGCGCCATCTATATGTCAACTAAACTGCCACTAGTCACTGTAGCCCTGCTTGCAAGTCTGTCTGCTCCGCCATTTCACTCAACACCTAGAAGTGGCGAAGCTATAGTAAGTGCTGCTCGGTGCGATGAAGATTTTGAGGCCAAACGAAATTGTTGATTAGAAAAATTCCGAGTAAAATTGTACAAGTTTATTATTATCGAGTATATCTACATTTAACAAAGATAGAAATAAATTTTAAAATTTAAATGTAAAATTAAAAATTCACTATATGATCTTTTTGACTAGCAAAGTCATTGACAGTGTCGAAGCTCACACCATTTACCAGCTCATGATCGATTGACATAACTGCGAGTTTGTTCAGTCTCAAGCTGCTCATAGTTGACCTGAGTTTTTTTTTAATTTTGTTAAAATAATTTTTAATTGTAATTTATTATTATTATTAATTTGAGTTTGGATAAACTCCTTTTATGTGTAGCTATACAGACTCCTGAGTTAGAAACACACTCAGTATGATGATAATGTTGGGCACTGAATCGGAAAGCTGATGTTTCTGAATGAAGGCAAGTAATTCCAAAGGCCCTTGATCCTTCAAGTTCAAGATCGAAGATGCTGCGACAAAATTCATTTGTCGCTTTCTCTTGGGTAAAAATTAATCCTTGTCGATGTCATCATCAAGAGCGTTGTGAAGATCAGTATCCATTCGATTGTCTAACAGTTGCTTTGGAGAAAGAAAGCCAAACTTGTCAGCAACCTCATGCAGTTGTTAAAATTTTGTTGAAATAATCTGATTCACTCTGTTCATGGAAGCGCATATTTCCAAACTAAGTTCATTTCTGTAGCCTTAACCCGTCATCGACGGCTCTTTCTCCGGGAATTTTCTTTTTACGACGTATTCGCCGCTGTGGCTCCGTAGGGATTCCAAATTCAGAACACACTGACTATGCCTAGCTCAAACTCGCATCGGCTACTGTTTCCCTCGAAGTCGTGAGGAATTCACTAAAAGATTTCACTTTTGCTGCACAATCCCGAACGCTCAATCCCTTCCTCTGTATATATGCCTGCGCGTCGATTATTTCCGTTAAAACTGGAGCCCAGAACCCTAGATACGACAAGAACGTGAATGACTGCATCGCCACCAGCAAGCTGTCAGCCGCGGATCTCGTTTCCGAATTTTCGGTTCTCTCAGTTAAAAGTTCACGTGTTTCCATAATTTTCAGAAAGTGGCTTTGAACCATTTCGACCGCTTCGCCTCTCGCGCTCCAGCGTGCTAATCGTTTAAGACTCGTTCCAGTGGTTTTGATCAGAACGTCCCAGCGGTGAATGGAATTGTAGGTGTGCAGACGATCAAGCGTGCCGGAGAATGTCAGAGAGTTTACCTCTTCTTGTGCCGCATGGATCCAAGCTAGGTATAAACTATGGTTCAAACAGGCAATATACTGGTTTCTTTTTAAATGTATATATCAAATCCGTTTTAGAACTTACAAATCTTTCCATTTCATCACAGCAGCGTTATCGTACCCTTGACCTCGGCAGTCTATGATGTCGAGGCCGTCCGCCTCTATCTTCTTCAAAGTCATTCTTGCAATCTCGGTGCATTTTTCTTTTCTGTGTCAATAAAAACGATAAAAGACTCTTCAACATAAACACGATGGCCTTCCATCACAACATAACGAAGCACTTGCGAAGTGTGATCCGTGTGAGTCACATCGGGTGTGCTATAAAATATTAGGACAAAATATTTGGCTTCTTTTACCAGCTGGAAAATACGACGCCAAACTTGTTCAACAAATAAAGTGATAAATTCGTTTTGAACTTTCGGGGACAAGAAATATGGTTGTGGAGCACCTCCAAGTTGGATCCGAAGAGTATGTTCTTTGAGAACGGGATCACACTTTGACAAAAACTTTACAAACTCAAAGAAATTACTTTTGTTCTGCATAGATTCGACTTGGTCACCCTCCTGTTTTTGTTTGCCCAAGAAACTAATTATGTCAAGTATTCGTTTAAGAATCTCCATTTTTCTTGCTCTTTCTGAATTGTACTTGAATGGTACTGTCGAGGGTGTAACCAGTACGATACCGAAGCTTTCAAGTTCCTTCCATTTCATCAGCGATTGCTGATGTGATTGATTTGACTCGTGATCTGTTTTTACTCAGAGCGAGAGTTTCCTCCAGTTTTTGAAGTTCTTAAAGACACAGGCTTTGGTCAGCTTCCTATTTTCTCCGACTGCAGTTGTAACCTCCTTGAACGGGTGGTTTATATTCTGGAGTTGTTCCGAACCAGTCACAAATATGTGCATCCTAACATTGTTCAAAATAACCGCTGACCACTGCCCGATATCGGTCAAATCCAAAGCGCCTTCTTTTTATAAATTAAACTTGTAAGTAGAACTGTATTCTGCCTCTGCGGAGATCTGAGGCTTTTCAGTTTCAACTCTGGTTGTAGTTTCTGTGGTGCCTTGGGTAATTTCAACTTCGATACCACCTTGATCTTGAATTGCTACTAGTTTCAGTTTCTTTATCAGTTCTTGAAACCTCGACAAGGTTTTGACTGGCACTGCTGTTGGTTGGCATCGAACCCAGGAATTTCAAAATTGCGAAATTTTTTTAATGTTGTTAAAGACATTTTGAATAAGTTTAAATGGCTTTTTGAAGAAAAAAAATAATACATCTAAAAAGAACTCTAAAAGTATGAAATTAATTCAAACATGATTCTTACTGAAGAAAATTAAAAGAACAGAAAAGAAATAAAATTTAAAAAAATACCTTAATAAAATAATAATTCTTTAAAAGACTAGCTCACCGTTAAGTAGTTTTTTTTCTTCTAATATCCTTGTACACAACACTTTTTATACACTTTTTCACAATCTGATTTCTTTACTGGTTATAGTTAGGTTATAGGGCGTTATGATGCGTTGAAACACGAGCCTGATTGCACCTGGCAAAGTTAAAAAGTGGATTTAAATGTTTGATCTATATTGATGCTAGAATCGTTGAATGATAACATTCAACGCTATCATTCAACGGTAGAATGCTATAAATAAAGTGTTGATGTGTCATCGAACTCAAAGACTGCTTTTGACGGACTTTTAAGGTGCTAAGTAAACGACTGAATAGACTACTACCCGATCGAAACTGAAACTTATTTTTCGTTTTTCTTACAAAACTAAAATAGAATGTGAAGTAAATTGTGGGAGTGTCTTCTTTCGAGAGGAACTAGTTCTACTTATTAATTTTAATATGTTTTATAATAATGTGCCCAAAAATGTGCTAGTACCTAATCGTCAAAAAAATGTTCATAACATTCGTTTAAGAATCTCTTTCCATTTTTCTAGCTCTTTCTGAATTTGTACTTGAGTGGTACTGTCGAGAGTGTAACCGGTACGATGCCGAAGTTCAATCTCCTTCAATTTCATCAGCGATTGTTGATGCGATGGACTGGACTCCTGATCTGTTACTCGGGTTGAGAGTTTCCTCCAGTTTTTGAAACCTTCTGAAACAAAGGCAGGTTCAGACAGGTTCGGGAACAAGCGACAACAGAAACAGAACAAGAACTTTCTTGTATGAGAATAACAGATCCATATTCGGCGTACTTTTTCGTCATTTTCCCAGGCTTTGGTCAGCTTCCCCTTTTCTCCGATTGCAGTTGTAATCTCCTCGAACGGACGGTTTATATTCTGGAGTTGTTCCGAACCACTCACAATTAGGTGCATCCTAACGTTGTTCGAAATAACCGCTGATCACTGCCCGATATCGGTCAAATCGCCTTCGCGCTTATCCATACTTCGAAATCCAACGCGCCTTCTTCTTAATTAGCATTGTAAGTAGAACTGGATTCTGCCTTTTTTGTGCTAAAAAAAATGTGCGATTACCTAATCGCCAATTAAGTGTGTTTAACAAGAAAAAAATGTGATTTTTTAACGGTGCTGGGCAGCAACTTTGGCACGGCAAAGGCACTTAAACCCCATTTCAAAGTTGTCATTATTTTGAGGGGCATTTTGATGCCCATCAAGCCTTGATACCCGGTACGACTGCACCCCCGTACCACCCTAGGTACTCCCCTGCAGTTGAGAAGTGAGTTGGTGCCATTCTGAGCGTACCCGGTTCAAATCCCGTTTGATGAATTATGATTTTAAACAAGACTTCCAATGTTATAACTGCACGCGTATGTGAATTCGAATAGTACCACACGCATTCAACACTAATACATACCTTGAGCTTTCTACTCAAAGGAGCTAGATTCAAAAGATTTTGTGGCTTTTCTACCTTTCGCAAAATGAGTTGGATTATGAGCTGTAATTCTCCAGTTAAGCATCCTTCCCTTCAGAGGTGACCATAACACCTCAGTTCTCGGTCATGATCACTGGGATGGGCAGGCAGCCACATATGTATTTCCTGCCACCCAGGCGGGCTCACCAATTACGAACTCGATTTTGAATATTTTAAATATTTGTATGATTCTGGACTCTCCCAGATAATTCTCTTGTCCTGCACATTTTCTTTTCACCATGTCCATGTACACCTGTTCATTGTTTGGGCACCACGTACATATTTGGCGGTTAGGGTCAGGACTGGAGCCCAACTGTTCTTTCCCATCCCAGCGTAGCGAGCGTAGTTTGTTGAATTTTATAAAGATCTATTCTTGTAGAACCACAAATGAAAACGTAAGTGTACAGGTGAAGTGTTGTGGGGCTTCCTCAAGAAGAAAGTAACACTATATAATTGCATTTTATATATTGAGAGTTTTCTGTTGCACAATTGTTGTTCTGACAAGTGACTGGATGCAGTTGTCCTATAAGCCTATACTACTGGTGTTCAGCGACGACTCTTTCACGGTCTATTTATATATCTAGATATTGTCTTTTCACTCATTTTTCTATTAGACGTCGCCTGATTGAATGATGTTCGGGTTTTCAGTTATGACACGTTTGGTCACTTGAAATAAAGTAATATTGTGACATCTCAGGACGTCCGTAACTCACTTAATCCACCTTCCCCTTTTTCCATTTTTATGTTGTATATTCTTGCTGCTGATCAATATGGGTTTATTCTAATTAAGCGGTCGCACTATTTCAATCTCCTATTTTAAATATATAAACGTGAACAAATTGCGTTAATAAATTATGAGTTAACTTGACTTGCAAATATGCTAATAGTCATATTATATATTTCTAAGGGTGAAGTAGATTTTAATCCGCTTATCTGCAGTCAAGGTCTTACCTGTAGGTTTTAATTTTTCAATGTGTTATCTTATACTCTGAAGATAGTTAATTTTCTTGCATCTAATACGTTCTTGCCTTCATGCTTACCATTCCAAGGGAAACAAAAATACAATTATTTATCACAAAGTTTTCTTCGGGAAAAGATGAAGTTTAAAATTGAAAACATGGAAGAGAAAATTATAAAAGTTAACAGGGATAGTTGTTATAGTGTATTAATTGTTTTTAAATATTAATCATATTTAATGTAAAAATATATATTTTTGCATCAATGAGACTTCAATATGCCTATTTGGTTGGTTCCTTCTCAATTAGAGGCCATATACCGGTTGTTGGATTATGGGGGGGGGGGGGGGGGAAGGGGGATGGTAACGTTCCGATTATAGGCCTAGTCACAGTCTTCATCAAAGGTTATACATGCTGCTAGTTCTTTCCTACTGGTCAAACACACTCCTCATTACCATGAAGATGTCCAGCCCTACTCGTGACACATGTAATGTTATATCTATCTATTCGCTAAGCCATTTGTTATCTTTCAGCGTCAGGGGTAGAAGACTTTTCTGGAGATGGACCTCGTGTGTGCTGAGTATATTGTGGAGCTTGTCACCTCTTTTATTTCGGTGGTCCAACGTTCTCGATGTCGACCTGTAGGTCTGTCTTCACTGTATCTGTGTAGCATAGCTTGCTGTGGTATGCTGTCTGGTGGTAGTCTGCTGATGTGTGCAAACCATTTTATCTGTTCTCTTAATATATTCCAAGATTGGAATGGTACCGGTTCTTTGTCTAATGTTCCGTACATGTAATGTTGAATTACTTAAAATCTCACCATAAATACTCGGGGTTCTACATCACAGCTAGCATTAACATCTTCAGCACCCCGAGCCACCTTCAGCTCTACATTCTCTATCAAGAATCATGTTGTGGAATTCTGTCATAGATTCAACCATTGTAATCTATTTTTCTCCTTTACACATGTAGGACCTATGTGTTCAGTACTTTACATACTATGTTACCCATGGCACACCGCATTTAATTCTCACACCTTTCATATCGTTTTAATTGTTGTGTAGTGGTTGCATCTGGTATATGCCTACGTGCTGAGTGGCGTAGGTGATCGTGTTTCTCCACAATTCTCTGTCGCTCGTGTTGATATTTTCAATTAGTGATATTCTCTTGTGCTACATTAACAATATATCGAGTAACCTCGCTTGACCTTTCCTTTTTTCGATGGTTACTAAATATTCAAGTTTTGCTCTTCTCACCTATTGTCTTTCCCCAGGTGAATGATTGTTGATCGCATTCACGCTTGCCATTAAGTGTAGGGGTGGGAGCTTAAGCTGTCGTTCCAAGACCATATGTGTCACTGAGGTTGCATTTAGTCCATGTTTGTTCAATGCTATCTTGTTTTCTATCCACCGTTTTCTTGGTCTACATTTGGCTTTACGCCCCGATATTCTTGTATTATATGCTCTTATTGGTATTTGGTTTGGCTTCATTCTCATAAGGTTATTTTGCGAACCAGTTTACTTGCTGTCTCTCACTATGTTCGATACATGATATTATACTAACACTTTTCCTAATTTCTTCATTTCTTATTTTATTTAGTTTGGTAACCATTGCAGCTTTTCCCAGACACTTCATTTCACATGTGACGATTTTTCTTTGCCGCGAAGCTGTTAAAGACCATGTTTGACATTGGTAGCACAGTGTTGGTATAAAAATTGTGGTAAAAATAATGCTCTTCTCATCGCGAGAATTTAAAATCTTGACTCTTTTAATTTTTGCTACAATTTGTCTTATTTACTCCAATATTCAGTGATGACTTCCACATTAGTTTTATTGGTTGTCCACGGAGTTTTCACCAATATTATAATAAAACATTTTAATAGTCTCCGGCTCACTTTGAACTTTTTTGTTTACCGTTCATGTTTCACATCCGTAAAGAAGAATTGATTCGATAACATTCTAGCACTTGAATTCACATAAGCGCATTGATATTACTAATAACTTGAGAGAGAACGTGACTGGAACGTTGGAACTTCATCATATCGAGTTAAACTTGATCTTCATTTCATATTTATATTTGAGTTGTATGAGAAGTCTTCTTCCTACATTTGCCAATGTTTATGTCGGATTCGTAGACCACCTAGGTTTTCAAGGATGTGCTCGTGATGTTTTTAGATGCGTCGACAATCGTAAGGACTTTCCTGTTCCAAGCTGTCTCAAAGTACACATTCTTGGTCACAGAGACACTGCACCTTGTGGTAGACTACGCAATACTTATGATTATTTAGTCCAAGCCATCAGAGTGTCATTTACAAATTTTTTCTTCATAATATCATATGCAAATTCGTGTAGCTTGTATTCACTGCAAATGTAACAGACACATTTTTAATGGTCTTTCACATATTGAACTGTGAAAGTAAAAATTGTTTAGTAATGTGATCTACTTCTTTCTTAACATAGCCTACACCTTTCTATCTTGCGTAGCATGCTTTGGGAGTCTGAGAGTATTAGCTGTATCCATGTCCGTAAATAAGAGGGGGGTGGTTCTTTTCTTCCCTTCTATCTATCTATCTTTCCTTCCTCTTTTACCCTTTACGGGTGTCGAGGGAGATACAATGTTCTTGTTCTCGCTTTTCTGGCAGCTTCAGATAATGTCATTTGGTGTCCGTGTAATGTCTCTTTGATGTTGTTGATCCAGCATACTCTAGGATACACCAACTACCCCTTCACCCCAACAAATCCTAACATGACTGTTAGTACCAGGAATACGTTTTTACCGAGCCCTTGGTTGATAAAAACTCCTCCCTTAGCGATTTTTCAGGGAAATAAAAAAACTTGTTTAGAAAAGTGAAATGTTCATACGAAAATGTAAGAATGACTTTAAAACAAATTTTTTTTGGTAAAACCCCCTCCTTAAAGCAATGATATCTATGACCTGACTGTATCTTTACATTCTTCAAGAAAAAAATTATTGATAATAACAGTAATAAAATAAATCTTTTACATCTAAGACTATTCATCTGTGGATAGATTGTTTTTGTTTTCAATTATGTCTTGTCTCATTATCTCCCATGTATGATACAGAAGTACATATTATCTCCCATATATGATACGATGTACACATTATCTCCAATGTATGATTCAGACATACACATCATACACTGAACGCTTATGCATTTTATATACAAAATATTTATTCAAACAAGGACAATAATAGAAACAACAAGTAAATACACTATATCACAAGCTTCACTGTAATGAACTCAACAAATTAAATTTCATTTCACAAAGCCAAGTTTTTCTTTAAAGTTCCAGTTTTCATTCAACAAAATAAGCCTCATCAAAGTACACATTCAACATAATACTAGGTTTTTTTTTCATTAAAAACTGGATAACTTACTGAGCCTAGCACAGCCAAATATTTAATACCAAATGCAACATGATTATTTGACACAACATTTCAGAATACCACACTTGAACATTTTCATTTTAAAATCAATTTATATTTGTAATTACCACATGTTACTAAAATGATGTGCGTGATTAAAATTTCAATATTGTGAGGGATGCTCTGTTCAACCATGGATACATTGACTACTATGGTCATATCTGGACCTTTGCCCATTACAAAAATGAGTGGTCAGATTGACCTCTGATTATTACATATTATTGAACCATTTATTTGTTAGTGATGCCAGTAAAATATTGTGTGGAAAGTCTGACCAGTTGATGGTTTAAGACGTATTCAGGCTCCATGCTTGACTGACAGTCTTTTAGGAGGTTATAAAGATGGTGATGTCATGTTGAGATTTCTTGACCTGTTCACGTCAACCAATACATGTACATTATGAATTTTTAGGATTATGAGTATGAGGAATGGTGATTTATTGGCACACCGGATATGAAGGCAATTTCTAAACAGTGCAGACCACTTAAAACATGGTGAGACATGTAGAAAAATATAGCCATTCACTTCTTCTTCTTCTTCTTTCTGTACTCATGTACCTTTCGGTGTTGAGGGGAGTGTACAGTCTTTTGCCCTTCTATTTGCCTCTTCCGCTGTTATATTTCCGAGTGCCATTCACTGAATAGACTTTCATTTCCAGATCTGGATTATTCTTGTCACTGGTTTCAAATGAAGTCTGACAGGAGAGTGAGATTGTTGCTGTGCACCATTTTTCCTCACATAAATCCAAATCCTTAGTGCAAGATATTTTCACATCCACAAATATTCAAACACCATCAAAAGTAATCATCCCATTCTCAACTGTCCAAGGATCTTTAGTGTCACTATCAAGCTTATCAGCCACCTACAAACTCATAGACATGGTCATTTCTCTAACTGTCCAAGGATCTTTAGTGTCACCATGAAGCTTATCAGCCACCTACAAACTCATAGACATGGTCATTTCTCTAACTGTCCACGGATCTTTAGTGTCACCATGAAGCTTATCAGCCACCTACAAACTCATAGACATGGTCATTTCTCTAACTATCCAAGAGAGTTAAACATTTGTTCACCTTTTTCTAGCATTTTAATACTATTGTAAAGACTATATATTTTAAGTTTGCATGACCTAGGCCTTTGTTTTCTGTTCTCAGTGGTACATTCCCTTGGTCAAGTGCTTATACTGCTAGCTATATACTCATTAGGACGTGTTAAAAATCAGGATACAACAAGTGCTTATTTTGTAAGGTCTCTTGGAATCATTACTTGAGCTATGGAGTTGATACTCTAACTGATACTCTCAGCAGGCAGTGTGCCATTTTGTTGAGAGGAACAGACAACATATGGGAAAAATTGAATGTAATTAAGTCAGTTCTATGCAGCATTGTTCTTAGTCATGATATTTTAAATAGTGTTTAAGATGACAGTAATCAGAGCTAGCCAATGAGATCCTTCTCCATCTTCAAGAGGTGGTCCTGGTAACAGGCTACATTAATAATCCTACAGCCTGACTAAGCAAGTAGGTTTTGAAGAGGAAAGACAGAATTGTTCACCCAAATGCAGTGCTAAAGTAGATATAGAGGATTTGAAGTTAGTCACTGTAAACTGTGACACTATGATACTAGTGTGTTGAGTGGTTCTGAAAGGGGAGCAAGAAATAGCAATACTTGAATTTGTCATACATTTTGCAAGGAGTAACTAAGAAGTGTTGAGGGTGGAGTTGGTTGTCCAATCCCATTAGTCAAGGTGACTAAAAAGCCTGGCTGAAGTCAGATGTATCACGCCAGAATGTGCATATATCACAGAAAACCCTAACACAATATATTTTGATCTTCAGAACACATCCTGCTAAACAGTAGGAGTTTGAGAATAAATGTAGAAGAACAATAAATACTGAATGTATCACATTCTTTGTTCAGTTTGATGTTCAATAAATACTGAATCTGTTACACAATTTGCTCAGTTTAATGTTCAATAATTCTTAACTATTTTATCTCTACTATTTCCAATTTGAATAACATTTCACTGTATACATTCCTATGTGAAGATTTACTTCATCCAAATTATTTCTCTTGTGTCAAAATTCTATTCATCTCTCTATATTCACTCATTTGTCAAGATTGCATTCATGTTTCTCCACTCACATCAAGATTTCATTACTTGTAATCTCCATCTATTCATTCATAAAAATGTATATTCTTATGTCAGGATTTCATTCATCAAAATCTATATTCTTATGTCAACATATTACTGATTCACATTCCATTCTGGTGTCAAGAGTTCATTCATAAAAATCTGTATTCTTATTTCAAGAATTCAATGAACAAAATCTCCAATATTGT
The DNA here is from genome assembly GCA_034231615.1 of Meghimatium bilineatum. Lineage (NCBI taxonomy): Eukaryota > Metazoa > Mollusca > Gastropoda > Stylommatophora > Philomycidae > Meghimatium > Meghimatium bilineatum. The sequence goes on from CM067321.1 coordinate 25,214,299, forward strand.
GTCAAGATTTCATTCACAAAAAACTACATTCCTATATCAAACTTTTATTGGTTCACATTCCATTCTTGTGTCTAGATTTTATTTGTCAAAATCTGTGTTTTTATTTAAATATATAATTCCTCACAATTTGCAATCTTATTTGAAAATTTCATTCATCAATATCTGCATTCCTATTTTGAAATTTCATTCATCAAAATCTGTATCCCTATTTCAATTTTCATTCATCAAAATCTGTATCCCTATTTCAAGATTTCATTCATCAATATCACTATAATTATGGCAAGATTTAAATGAAAACCTACATTACTGTGTCAAGATTTCATTCATAAAAATCTGAAAGTGCATGTTAACATTTTGTCAAATGGAATGAACATACTTGCCACTAGATCAGCAATTATCTCACCATGTCAAAATTTCATTTACCTAAATTCTCATTCTTGTGTCAAGATTTCAGCAAACTAAATCTTCAAATATGTTTGCACATTTACATTGTCCACTAATCTATCTCAAAATGTAACTTATGATATTTCTGTTGCGTTTTTACTTTACTTCCATCTAATTCTCTTATGCTAACATAGATACCTATATACTTACTTTAAATGTAGCTTTATTCTATTACTGTCAGTTTTTGTGTCCTTACCCCGATAATGGGGTTGCAGTAAAATATTTATTCTACATATCTATCTTATGTGTGAAACTGAATTATTAAAATAGGAAACTTTAAAAACAAATTATATGTACATTTTGCTACATGGTTGACAGTTTTACTGCAATCTTTTATTTATTTTCACCATCTAATCTACATTTTTGTGTCAAGATCACATGCACCTATGCCTCCCATCTAATCCATATTTTATGTTGAGATCACATTCACTTATTCCTCCCATCTAATCCATATTTTTATGTTGAGATCACATTCACCTATGCCTCCCATCTAATCCATATTTTTATGTTGAGATCACATTCACCAATGCCTTCTGTCTTTTTTCTGCACTCTTAACCATCATATTTTACATTCAACCTTATGAAGACTTCAAGCAATTTTTCTCTTGATCATAGGTATTGACAACATAATGTGCACTGTAAGGTTATATAATCTTCTAGCTTGCATTTTTAGAATTAAGTGGACAAATGTGGGAATGAAGATTTAAAATGTATATCGCAATATTTCTTTTCATATACACACTTTTAAAAAATCATGCAGAACATAAAATAGTCCAGGCAGTTGTAAATAATGGCATAAGAACTAAAGTTATTGATAAGTTTGAGGATAATCTTTATCCAGAGGTATTCTGTAAGGGCAGTCACATGATTATAATAACTTATATTAGTTTAAAAGTCAACATCCCATCCAGATAATTCATCAGCTGCTATATCCATATCACGTGGATAACTGTCAAAGTTGGTGGTGTCTGTAGGAGTCTTAACCTGGCAACAGAATAACAAAATGTAATAGATTTATTTGATAAGAATAAGCTAAAAATGAATTACTTGTAAAATTGTACAAATTATTGGATAAGAAGAAATGTTAAATTAGCAGAGCTAGAGAAAATAATTGGTAGAATATCCAATTCAGGACGTGGCCATAAACCCAGATTTGTTTAGGCTGTAGTTATTTTCTAGGTAGTATAAATATGTTCAGTAGTTTGCCATTGCTTTCTGAATTGTTCGGAAATATAATTGCTTGGACAGGATTTGAACCCGGTATCTTGGCCATCACAGATGTGCTTTGTACCATGCTACCACAGAAGATCTAGAGAAGATATGTTAAATTACTAGAGCTAGAGAAAATAATCAAAACTGGTAGAGTTAGAAAAAATACTTGTGCAGAGCTAGAAAATTTTAGTTGAAATTAATAAATGTAAAGATAATACTTGAAATTAGTAGAGATAGAGAAAATACTTGAAATTGATGATTCCATATAGAATAATATGACAATGAGAAAACTTTAAATTTATAATTCAATATAGAGTAATAGAACAATTAGGACTGAATAGGAAACATTTTTATCAATGAAAGAAAACAACAGAAATGAGAACTAAAACATGAAACATAGCTTAGGCTTACTTTACAAAGAAATCAAACAGAAATCAAGAATATCAGGCAAATAAAAAATGTGACTCCCATGTAAATAGAATCAACTGTTTTAATACAGTTCAATTACATCTATGGAAGTATAATTACCTTAGGTATAATTGGTGGAGTCATTGTCAGGTTCATTAGACCATCCCAATCAAATCCTTGGAACCACCTACAAAGAAATGAAACAATGTAATATTAGCACAATCTTGCATGATGCCAGTTGATCTGCTCTTTCATTGCCATGAACACCAACATGTCCTGGCACAAAAAAAATGTAGCTACTTTCAAACTTGCCTTTCTCAAGGCCTCAATCCACTATTCGTGAACGAGACTACTTGTACCTTCCTAATAATACTCATAATCACTCAAGATGCAGACCTGTGTTACCTTCTGTGTGGCTGCCTACTCAAATGCCATGGTCATCAACATAATCTCCATAGTCATGCTACTCGTAGTCACAGCAAAGGCCCCACTCTCCTTCTTGATCATTTTACCTGCGCACTAAGCTGTGAAGGCTCAAGCACTGCAAACATGCCTAATCACAGATCCATCAGTGTACATAATCACATTCCCCTCTTTGGCATTCTCAATGACCAAAGCCTGCATCTCTTGCTCCACAGCCATGGAACACTATTCTCTGCATTCCTTGCTAAGTGTTATTACTACTCTCAAACACGCTACATGTGTCTGTCAATGGTATAAAACTAAAGCAAATCCCAGATTTTAAATACCTAGGAAGCAAATTTACAGAGGATGGCAAACTCGACAGAGAGATTGAAACAAGGTGCCACAAAGCCGATGCTGTGACTTACCAGCTGTCACCAATACTTAAGCCCCCATCAATCTGAATGGCTACAAAATGACAATTGATAAACATTGTCATAATTATTTTTACACCAACTCTGTGTTACCAATGTCAGACATGGCCCCTGACACAGGCACTAGCGAAAAAGATCACAGTTTGAGAAATGAGATGTTTGAGGAAAGCTATAAATGTCACAAGAAGAGCATGCCAGAGAAATTAAGACATCAGGAAAGAAGCAAAGACTATCTCAAGTCAAGACTACATCGAGAGGCAGAAAACCAGAAGGTTTGGTCCTGCCATAACAATGGAACCTGCGCAACAAATCCTTTGTGCATATATCAGCAGAAGACCAGGCTACAAGGCATGAGGAAGACCAAGAACTAGATGGGAAGAGACAATCAAAGAAACATTAAATAGACAACGGCATACTGTGGCCAATTTAACTCAAATGGCACAAAGGGAAATTACAATAGAAAGATAGATAGAAGAATAGAGATGCAATGTTATTAATATTAATTGAATTTGATCTGAAGCCTGGTCCAAATAGAATTATAGAATCAAGGTACAAGCTTCTATTGAAAAATCAACAGTAGCAACCTTAGTCTTACAGGTGCAGTGAAACATGGAAATTCACTTTGTAAACTCAATATTTAGCCCAATAGAAGAAAGTGTTCTAACTTTGCACATGCATTTTGTATTGTTTTACCTATAATAACATTACGGTATATTTGAGTTCCTTTTTTCCATGAGTCTGACAGTATGGTGGGGAGTATTAATAAATTATACTGTTCTTTGTATAATTTTTATCCACAACCATAACAGAAGCAACTTAAAAAAGGAAGTGTCGCCAGTACAGTTTTGAATCCTCAACAATAACAAAAACTTTAAGAATAAAGTATTTCCCATACTCTTTGCAGTGTGAAGATCCACTGCAACGAGTATGGGAAATAGAATGGTGGACCCACTGCGATGAGTATGTGAAATAGAAGTGTGAAGACACACTGCGATGAATATGTGAAATAGAAGTGCGAAGAGACACTGCAAAGAGTATGTGAAATAAAAGAAGTAGGAAAAAACAATGAATATGAGGAGGTAGACATTCAGAAAATATCAGTGACTAATGTAATAATTCAACTAGATAAATTGTGTCAGAAATGGACTGGTATCATGTCAGAGGTTACAATACAATTACTTGCACAGCAACACTCGCAACCACAAGACATAATTATATAAACAGTCAACAGAACTACAAATAAATGCGGTTGGGGTTTTGTTGCCTACAGAAAAGACTTGAAGTTGGTTGAGAGGTGAACTGCATACTCTACTATCACATCGAGCAGGTGGATAGAGATAGAGGGAGTTACAGCAGCACTAACTTAGTTGATACATCAATCCACTCTGTAATACTCACATACTCTCTGACTGTGCAAGATGGAAAAGAACATGCTGAGAAAGGAATGGGTTGCGTTATTAAACAACTCAATTGTACAGAGCATTACATGATATACCAGGGCCATGCTAGGATCAGAGGAAATGAAAGAGCTGACACATTGGCAGGCAATACTGCAATTGACAGCATGGTACTGAGAAGAGATAAAACCGATTTGATTAAAGTAGTCACAAATTCATTACATAATGAAGATGTTGACAATGAGACTGAAAATGTACACATGCAAAGAATGACAGAATTGGAGGTGATTAGAGGTGAGGAGAGAAAATGTACTTTTTTTTTAAAGAGGCGAAGATCATGTATGAACACATGACTGGGAGTTTGAGTCTACATACACCCGAATGGCTGCTGTGCTTGAATGGAGAGCAGAACACTTATGAGAATGCTCCATGTGTTATGATGCTAGTTTTTAATCAAGAATCAAGATGTAAAAAAGAAGTGTTGAAAAAAGTACAGTTTTGAACACTTTAAATACAGATTCATTGCTTTTCCCCATTAAAAAAATAATTGCCATTGTCCTTGAATTTTTGATGTGTGAAAATAGTTTTTCAAGGACATTATGGAGCCATCGAGATTATGTGTCTGTTCATATCCCAACAAAATTAACAGGCCAGCATGAATAGACTACACTACAAAGAAACCACAATATTTAGGCTGCAACAACACATGTACAACTTCATGAACACATACAAAAAAATTACAGCAGATCATACAATATACTGCAACAGACAAGAGGAGAAAACAGTAATACATCACCTTATTGAATGCCCTGCACTGCAAGACCTTCAAAAACAACTGTTGCCACCAAACCATTCCAACACTAACAACCTTCATACAGACAAAATACAGCTGAAGAAATAGTTTGAGAAACAATGATTTAGAAAATATGAGATAGTTCATTGATTAATTTAAAAATGTTTGAGAAGAATCGTGTGTTCTGTGGGTGGAGATTTGAGTAGGATCAAGAAACTATCGAATTCTCTTTGTATTTTCAGAGACCTCGATGTTGGGCAGGGAGAAATAGAGATACAAGTTTCAAAATGGTCACTTGTGCATATTTAATTATCTATCTATTCGCTGAAATCCTTTGCTGCCTTTCGGCATCAGGGGTAGAAGAGTTTTCTGGAGGCCCTCTTGTGTGTTGAGTATATTGTGGAATTTTTCATCTCTTTTATTTCAGTGGTCCATCGTTTTCGTGGTCGGCCTCTAGGTCTGCTTTCACTATATCTGTGTGGCATAGCTTGCTGTGATATGCTGTCTGATGGTAGTCTGCTGATGTGTGCAAACCATTTGATATGTTGTCTCTTGATGTATTCTAAGATTGGGGTGAAATATTTAATTATGAAGAGGGAAGAATAGTTAGAAGGATATATATACTGTAGAATTAAGGGACATATTCTATGGAAGAGAGGTGGATACAGACAGAGATGGGAGAGGATTGCTGAATAAGATATGGATAAATGAGAAGAGTGAGGAATATTTTCATAATATGAGTATATCAAATGTATAAAGGTTTTACTTGTTCTTTCGAATGTCACTGATGCCATTTCTGCCATAACCAAGTCGCTCCATGGGGTTATCTCTGCATAGTTTCTTGATGAGCAGATGGGCACTTCTACTGATCTTTTTTGTAAACTCAATCTGGTCAATGCCCTTCAGGATGATGTTGTATGTTCTCATTGGATCTGGACCAGAGAATGGAGGCCTGGTGATGTTAAAGAGAGTCACATTAGGAATGTTTGAGATTAGGCATGTCACAAGATAGTCTTGTTGAGGGCATGAAGATCTACATGCACACATTAATGTCTTATCACATAATATGAGTTATCAATAATACAAATATATCACACAATATTATCAGGAGCAACAGGCTTTTGTCCTCCTGAAAGGAGAAATATCTGACTGGTTTTGATCCAAAATGTAGTCAGACAGGAATGCATTCTTTTACCACATCTCTATTCACTATTTACGCAGAAAACATTCTGCATGCAAAATATACTAGAAGATCCACATTATGAACATTTTCAACCCTGTAATTTCAGAGGACATCAGAATTAAGAAATTAGGTATTCAGATGACACCACTCTAATATCAAATATCAGAATATATGATTATATCATATAAACATCATAGTGAGGCACAAAAATGTTTCCTCAATGCATGGGATTTGAACCCATGACCTTTCTCCATGAAGATGAGACAGGTGTCGTTCATTAGCAATGGGCAGAACTATTTGTGCAATCTGCAACCAGAAAAACTTCTTTTAAAAAAAAACAATTCCCGGACATGCTGGTGCTGAGGGTAATAAAATAACCTGGTGAGCATACCATAGTATTGAAAAGTAATTCAATTGATCATTCTAACATATCGGTAGGCAATACTTTGACTTGATGGATCTTATCTTTTCAGAATATTTTCAGAAGTGTGAATCATGGTCGCTCTCAAGACTATAGACTGAAGTAAAGACACAGACTACCCAGAAAGAGAAACATAATATACATTATACATGCAAAGAAACTAATACATTAACACACAACTGAAACTATGAGCCACTACACTACACAGATGGATTTAATGAGACAGAGATTGGATTACATGTGAACTTGTCTAGTCTGCACTAATGATAACCTGCACACACATTCTGATAGAATTAGGTTCTTTACAATATATTTTTACAGTCAGAGGTTGCACCAAAATGTATTTCTAGAATCAAAATACAGATGACTAACCAATGATGATGCTAGGACAAAAGGACTTTAACTCCTGTGCAGGTCTCTCACAAATTCAATACCATCTCCAATATAAGATTTGCTGGCTAATAGGAAATGCAGCCTTTTCAATGACTCATTTGATTAGACCATTGATATTAGTTGGCTTTCACACAAAGTATAATCATAACGACCAGTGAAAATCAAGTGAACAGTCAAATGAGTCTATAAGAAGGCTTGAGTCAGTAGGTCTTTTATTGCATAGTCATGGATAAATTGATAATAGTACTTACGTGGGGTACAGGTAATGAAGTCTTATTGAATGAGCAGAAACCGCCGAAGACGGATGTGCTGGGCCATTGGCGCAAATAAAACGGCAACACAACGCATTTCAATTCTCTGGACTACATTCAACTGGAAATCTTGTAGGATCATTGTCCTGTTACAAGAGAAATCCAGTGGGAGTTTGAGAATGAACGCTGAAGAAGAAGAATGAGCAGAAATAACAACACACAAACATGTCAGAGCAAAATGTGGATGAGAGATTTCGGAAGGGTAGGAACAGGAACTTGAATTAAGATAGGAACATTTTGCTCGGATACATTTGTGTATTGTTGTCATTTCTACTCGCCGTCTTTTGATGTTATGTGCTTATCTTGATAAAGGCCCTTTGGTCAAAACGTTGACTATGTCTTGTGTATTGTTATTTGTATGATTATATCCGGTATATTATTGTGTGTATTATTTCAGCATCCGACAGTGACAATGTGTTAGTAGTCGTTCAGTAAGACTTTATTACATTACATGTATCCCACTAAGTACTATTTTCATACAGTTTTACAGCTGTATTAACTTTCATGGTGTAAGCCTACTGAGTACAGCAAATATTATTGATAATTGGCAGTTATGCCTTGATTCTCCACTGGGAACTAAACATATTGTAGTTAATGAGGTAAATAAAATATATAAGAGACTTACGTGCCATTAAGTAATTCATACATCAGGATACCTAAGGACCAGTAGTCTGCTGAATGATCATGACCTTTGTTGAGAATTATTTCCGGAGCAACATATTCTGGTGTGCCGCAGAATGTCCACGTTTTCTTGCCAACTCCAATCTTCTTTGCAAAACCAAAATCAACCTGGGATGGGAATTTTTGAGGAAAAAATACCAACAGCTTGGTATTAGGAGACAGTATTGCTAACGAATTTTGGAAAACAAAGTAATGCAAAACTATGTCACTTTTAACCATACATATCTCAAAGTGAGTGTTCAGGTGTGGCCATCGACTAATAAGACATATTGGCTACTGAGAAATCAAGTCTTCTAAGCTGACTCATTAGACTATTTCTTTGATTTTCAATGGTTGCCACACAAAGTATAATCATAGTAAAACAACAAAAAAACAACTGTCACACTCTATTCAGTGGCGTAGCGTGAGTTTTTAGAGAGGGGATGCTGAGAGACCTTTTTATTAGTAGGTAGGTAACTCCCCCCCCCCTTGCCATTTTTATGATCACCCCAGAAACACATCCTCCTCCGCCACCCGCTATTTATTGGTCACCGAATAAACACATTTTTACTTCCCTATATACAATAGTTACTAGTTTGTTTTTAAAAAAAAAAGAGAAACATACCGTATATAATCTTGTAATCTATGAAAAAAATATGCAAGTAAGAGAAAACACCAAACATAGCAATACGTTTCTACAACAATAAGAAGAAAACAATGGACTTATATTGGACATGTACCGGTACTTAAAATGAATGAAAACAGACTGTCACTACAGACATTAAAATGGGAACCAAATGGCAAAGAAAAAGAGGAAGACCAAGTAGACTTTTAGCAGAACACCTATCAAATAGGGTATGACTATGGTTCTCAAAACATACAATAATTGCACACAGTAGCATCACATCGCCCGAAATGGAGAGCTCTAGTTTCTTCCCTACGCACCGTGTTCGGTACTGAAGGAATAAGCTAGATAGATATAATCTATATACAAAAGATAAATAACAATATTTGAGACTGGTAAACTTAATTTTTTCCATAATTCACCAGTCATGCACACCATAATTAAGTACACAGACAAAGAAATAATAGTGGATGGCGTATGCACAGTGTAGCAGATAGAGGTTTTCAGTTTGCAATTATCAGAAAATGCGTAATCATATAATATTTCTAGCCGTACAATTGGTCTGAAGCCAGCGTTCTATAGGCCAGTGCAGTAGATATTTATAGATCAATGTGTTTTCCAACTTCTGCATTACCAGGCACTACGGGACGTTTAATCCGTCTAAGGCATTCGTGACGTGGTTTTCCTTGAACAATCACATGGTAAAGACACCCATGCCACACGTTTCGTTGTCCGGGAAAAGTTTAGAAAGAACTAGCACAATGAGATATCTGGGTGTGTTTTTTAATAGAAGCCTGAGTTTCAGGGAACATGTTGACCACATTATCATAAGGGCAGGCAAAGGCTTAGCAGCAATGAAGGTTATGGCTGCTGCGCAGTGTGAGCAAAGATTGTTATTTCTTTTGTACCAGGGTTTGGTTGTGGCTGTGGTGGAATATGCACTGGCAATTCTGACTCTTAGCCAAACTCAGATCGAAAGACTGGACAGAGTCCAGAATGCAGCAATGCGTATCATTCTGGGATGCACAAGAGACACATCGATAAGAGCTATGCGATACCTACGTGACTGCCCAACAGCTGAGCATAGATTACAGTATTGCCGTGCACGGGCGTACCTTCAAATACATGCAGATAAGGAACACCCGTTGCATTCAGAAATACAGAAAGTTAAAGGCAGCAGACTCAAGAGAGGAAGGTCGTGGATGGGACGTGCTGAGGATGTAATACAAAGCGTGTGCAGATTACAGGATTTGGCAGCAGGTGCGGAATGGATAGGTCTACCCACAGATTTCGAAACTTGTTTGAGAGTAGTAATATCACTTAGCAGGGAATGCAGAGAATGGTGTCCCACAGCTGTGGAGAAAGAAGTGCAGGCTTTAATCAGTGAGAATACCAAAGAGGGGGATGTGATTATATACACTGATGGATCTGTAATTAGGCATGTTCGCAGTGCTTGGGCCTTTACAGCTCAGTGCGCAGGTAAAACGATCAAGGAGGAAAGTGGTGCCTTTGCGGTCACTACGAGTAGTATGACCATGGAGACTATGGCGGTGACCAAGGCATTTGAGTGGCTACGCACACAGAAGGTAACGCAGGTCTGCATCTTGAGTGACTCTATGAGTATGATTAAGAAGGTACAAGTGGGTCTCGTTCGCGAACAGTGGATTGAGGCCTTGAGAAATGCGAGCTTGAAAGCGGTTACATTTATTTTCGTGCCGGGACATGTGGGCGTTCGAGGCAATGAAAGAGCGGATCAACTGGCATCGTGTGCGATTGTGGCACAGGGCGATGGGGCAATGGATCGCGCTGACGTTTTGAACTCCTTAAGAGATATAACACGCGAGAGTGAGACTAATGTGGCTGATGATTCTTTTTCAATGGCTAGGATTAAAGATCAGGGATTGAAATGCGGTGTTGCTAGAGGTGAACATTTTGGAGGGCGCAGAAGAATGATGGTCAACCAGCATAGGACCGGTACTGTCAGCAGAAGTGTGATGGCGGATACACTCAAGGAGAGATCGGAGCAACTATGGAATTGTCCAGTTTGCAGTGATGATGATCCGACGACTAACTAACTAACTAACGGGACGTTTTTTTTCCTATTGTCATAATATATTTTCGATGTCAAAGATTCTTAGCGTCAAACTTTCAGTGTAGTTTTTCCAGATAGATAGTTTTTCATTGATGCCAAAGCCTTCTGCCTTCAAACTGCAAAGGCAGTGACTTAGTCAGTGTGTTTCTCAATGGCGGATAGCTGTCAAATAACGAATAAACCAGCTATTATCTTTCAGTAATTTATATAACTATTACTATAAATTACTATAAATAAATATTTATAGCAAATAGTTATTACTTTGCATGGGCTACTAACGTTATTTAAAGGCGGACGGCGAGCGTTTTGGTGTCTATTGACGCTACGCCACTGACTGTATTTTTCCGTCAAGGAGTTACATGGAGCATACCAGTGGCTTTATGCATAATCACAGTGAACAATGAAAATCACGGGAATAGTCAAATGACTCATTAAGAAGGCTTAATATACCATTATCCAGTAGGACTTATATGGTTGGTGGTTGGTTGGTTGGTTGGTGTTCCTCCTTCGCAAGCGAAGATGAACATGGCATGAAAAACATTAAATGCGATGGGAAAAAATATATAATAATAATAATAATTAAAATTTGTAATTAACTAATTTGGTTTGTGAGTTCGTAGATGCCCGATGAGTCCGATTCGTGCACGGAAAGTTCAATTGCAGTGCATGCAGGAGTGCTGAATGTTCAGGGTAGAATTTTCGGATTTGTCCTCCTGCTTCTTGCGCGTGCTGATTGCCCGCAGTGTTCTTTCTTTATCAAATTTCGTGATGCCAGCAGTGATCTGGGTGTGCCAGGCTGAGCGATAAAGTGCTGTAGTCTCCCAGGAGCTAGGATCGATGCTGCAGTGCTTGAGAGAGCTTTTTATGTGATCCTTGAAGCGCTTTTTCTACACTCCACTTGAACGTTTACCTTCGCACATCTCCCCATAGAATAATCTCTTTGGAAGGCACTTGTCTGGCATACGGACGAAGTGGCCAGTCCAGGGAAGTTGGGACCTAGTCAGCAGGGCATGAATGCTTACATACAGGACTTCTGAAGAATTTCCGTATCTGTTACACGATCCTGCCAACGTACTACCATGAGGTTTCGTAGGCACCGAGGTGAAAAGAGTTAAGCTGTCGAGCGTGTCTCGCATAGACAGTCCAGCAAGACGCAGCATAAAGCAGTGTTGGTCGAACCACTGCGCGGTACACATTCAACTTAGTTGTCAGACTGAGACCACGCCTGATCCAGACGTTGGCACGAAGGTTCCCGAATGCTGCACTGGCAAGAGCAATATGAAGGGCAACATCCTCATCAATTGTCGCAGTTTGTGATAGTGTGCTGCCGAGATATACAAACTTATTGGCAGTATTAAGGTTTTGTCCCTTTACTGTGATCACTGGTTCTGTGTAGGGGGCACCTGGTGCTGGTTGATACATTACTAAAGTCTTCGCAGTGTTGATGGTGAGACCGAACGCATCACAGGCCAAAGAAAAGAGGTCCAGGCTGTATTGCATGTCTTTCAGACTGGTAGCATTTAATGCACATTCGTCGGCGAACAAGAGGTCGCGAACAATGTCTGTCTTAGTTTTGAACTTATATGGTTATGATTTAGGCATGTAACATCTGTTCCTATTTTGTACCTGTTCATTGCTGGTTCGTCCACACGTCTTTCTGTACAGATACCAACACTCATACAAACTATACCTGTGTCATCCATTTGGTTTTTTTTATTCCTAGGAATTACGAGCTATTTAGCTATTGTTTCCTACAGGTAATAGGCATTGCTGGGGTTGGGGGGGGGTGGGGTGGGGGTTGGGGTGGTCCTTTAGACTATTATTTCATACCCTGAGGAATCCAACTTTCAGTTGTATGCAATATTTTGAGAAAGAAGAATTCACTTTTTCATAGAGGGTTTATGTGTGTATCTGAAGCTCATTAAAATGAAGAAAGCATTCATCAATTAAAATTTTTGTATAGGCCATTTATTAACATCCCCTTCCACCCTTATTACCGAAGAAGTATCTAGAGTCCTTGATAATATCTTGTAGGTGTGGGATAGGATAACAATATCGATGTGGGTATCGGATAATAATATCGATGTGGGTATCGGATAATAATGTTGATTTGGATTTCAGATAATAATATTTCTGTGTTAATCAGATAATACTATTGATGTGGTCATCAAATGATAATATCGATGTAGGAAGGTATCGTATTTTTGGGTTCAAGTATTCCATTACATGTGAAACATATATGTCTAAAGATGCAATGTCTTCCTACTTTTGATACCTGCAGTTGACCTAGCTGATCCAAGCTTTTCATTGTTCCCTTTATTTATTTTATCTTGCTAGTCAATGAAAAGCATGGACAATCCAAGGTCAGTTATCATTTTAAAGTCCTATTATCTTTAATCTTCTTTGTTTTTGTGTCTCTAAAAATATTCATTCACACAACTCTGCGTACTTATAAAGGTATTTCAACAAACGTGGGTATGAATGTCTTACCAGTTTGACATATCCCCTTGCATCTAGTAATAAGTTTTCAGGTTTGAGGTCTCTGTAAATAATACCTTTAGCGTGGAGGTAGGAAAAGGCTTCAAGGACGCAGGCTACACAGAATCTGGCAGTGATGTCATCAAAGTTGCCTCTGTCAGATTTGTCAAAAGGAGAAAAGTAAAGTTGTGAATGATTGACTGTGTCAACTTGAGAACATGTTCATTTCTCTGCACACTTATATAGTTTCTCTTCTTATTTATATTCTACTCACACTCTCAAACTCCTGAGTACTTATTCTTATTTCTATTCTACTCACACTCTCAAACTCCTGAGTACTTATTCTTATTTCTATTCTACTCACACTCTCAAACTCCTGAGTACTTATTCTTATTTCTATTCTACTCACACTCTCAAACTCTACTCCAGAGTAGCAGGATGTAATCTGGAGAACGGGATTGCTTTGCATCATGGATTACAGTTTGACTGTAATATCTGCTCTTTTTGGCTTGAAACACCAGACATCAGTATGGCTACAGGATCACTTCTATCCTATATTTTATGAGAAAGCCAATTCCACCCCCATAACCTCTGTAGTTACCTTTTACGACATGCATGGAAAATAAACAGTTTTGCTTTTCTTTGCTACCCATTCGCGCCTCAGCAAAACACAGGTGAGCGAGTGACGACTACACAACACTACCGTGGTTCCCATATGGATGTATGAGGTTGTGTATGATGATGGTGCCTATATCCATGGATATCTAGATACAATGATGTGTTATGAGCTTTGCGACATCTTGACAATAATTGACTGTAAACACAAATATTACTGAGAGTTTTATTATAATATTTAAATTTCTAGATATAATGTTTAATGTTCTAATATTGTATGGTTGTGACAGTTGGAGCACTCACATGAAGAGATTCATACAGACCTTCGAATGCAAGTGTTAAATACCAATTTAATGCATTTCATATAGAGAGAATACAGAAAAAATGTGTATGTAACAAATAAAATATAGAATCTAGCAGGTTCTCAGTAATCACAACTTTCAATAGTAAAAACTGAAACTGAAAACTTGTATGGTTTGGCTATATATGCCGACAAGATTCTCTGTCATAAAAGACATTGGTGGTTCAATTGAATAGCATCATATTTGGTACAGCAATGAATGAACAAGATATATATATATATATATGCATATATAAATGGACAAGAGACAAGTTAATAGACAGACCTATCCCTGAGGATTGTCCATAACTCTCCTCCAAGGCAGACTTCCATTAACATGTAGACATATTTCCTGTCTCTGAAAGTCTTGTGAAGTCTGCAGAGAAATGAGAATAGTGAATAATATATAAAAATTATACATTTCAGCAAGTTTTCTATTCCAGGATATTGTATTATATTTTAAGATAATCTCAGGATAATGTATAACATTTTGGCTTCTTTCTTTAATATACTTGTATAACATTTTAATATGTTTGGTGTCCCAGAGTATTGTAAGATATTTCAGCCAGTGTGATATCTCAGGGTATTGTAAGACATTTCAGGCAGTGTGATATCCCAGAATATTGTAAGACATTTCAGCCAGTGTGATATCCCAGAATATTGTAAGACATTTCAGCCAGTGTGATATCCCAGAATATTGTAAGACATTTCAGGCAGAATCATATCCCAGGGTATTGTAAGACATTTCAGCCAGTGTGATATCCCAAAATATTGTAAGACATTTCAGGCAGTATCATATCCCAGAATATTGTAAGACATTTCAGCCAGTGTGATATCTCAGGGTATTGTAAGACATTTAAGCCAGTGTGATATCCCAGAATATTGTAAGACATTTAAGGCAGTGTGATGTGATATCCCAGGGTATTGTACGATATTTCAGCCAGTGTGATATCTCAGGGTATTGTAAGATATTTCAGCCAGTGTGATATCCCATGTTTCGAAGTTTAATTATATGATAGCCCAGATTTGTGGTAATGGTGAATCAACAGATGAAGTTAAGAAAAAGACTTGACAATGGGCATGGTCGTCATTACAAGATTAACTACTATTTTGAAAAGCTGGATCACCACCCGTGTTTAAGATTAAATTATATAAATCTTTGCTTTTGTTAATAGTTTTATATGGTTATGAGCCTTGCACTATAACTGCTGACATAGAGAGAAGAATGCAGACTTTTGAAAGCAAATGCTATGGACGTGTATTGGGCATCTGTTACCGAGATCATACGACTAATGCGTTTGGGCATGATATAATTAATGTATTAGCAGGTCAACAAAAACCACTGTTAACAATCATGAAAATTCACAAACTCTGGTGGTACGGGCACGTGATGAGACATTCCTCGATAACAAGATATGTTCTTCACGGTACGTAAAAGAGGGGGGGGGGGGTGGGGGGGGTGGAAGAAGACGAGGTGAAAAGAGATCCATCTTCCTATTTGGCTGATCGTAGGTTTTGTGCTGCTGTAGCGAATTTAGTAAGAAAAGGTACCGATTACATATAAACTGAGTGTGGAGATTTATGACTGTTTTTAACGACAGTTGAACCAGAATTTAAAATACTATTTAAAATACACCAGGCTCATCCTTCACATTAATTTCTTATCTTTGATTTGTATTTTTATTTCATTAGTTTGAAATCAACAATATTGTAATATATTTGATGATGTTTTAATTATTACAATAAGATTATTACTACTTTAATCTATCTAATCAATCAATCTATCTATCTAATCAATCTATCTATCTAATCAATCTATCTATCTATCTAATCATTCTATCTATCTAATCAATCTATCTATCTAATCAATCTATCTATCTAATCAATCTATCTATCTAATCAATCTATCTATCTAATCAATCTATCTATCTATCTATCTAATCAATCAATCTATCTATCTAATCAATCTATCTATCTAATCAATCTATCTATCTATCTATCTAATCATTATATCTATCTAATCAATCTATCTATCTAATCAATCTATCTATCTAATCAATCTATCTATCTAATCAATCTATCTATCTAATCATTCTATCTATCTAATCAATATATCTATCTAATCAATCTATCTATCTAATCAATCTATCTATCTAATCAATCTATCTATCTAATCAATCTATCTATCTAATCAATCTATCTATCTAATCAATCTATCTATCTATCTAATCATTCTATCTATCTAATCAATCTATCTATCTAATCAATCTATCTATCTAATCAATCTATCTATCTAATCAATCTATCTATCTAATCAATCTACCTATCTAATCAATCTACCTATCCAATCAATCTATCTATCCAATCTATCTATCCAATCTATCCAATCAATCTATCCAATCAATCTATCCGATAAATCTACCCAATCAATCTATCCAATCAATCCATCCAATCAATCCATCCAATCAATCCATCCATCCATCCATCCATCCATCCATCCATCCATCCATCCATCCATCCATCCATCCATCCATCCATCCATCTATCTATCTATCTATCTATCTATCTATCTGTCTATCTATCTATAAGATTATTATTACTTTAATCTATCTATCTATTTATACACTGTGTCCCTTGTTTGCCTTGCGACTTCAGGGGAGAAAGAGTTCTCTGGAGATGGACTTCTTGTGCACTGTTTGTAAGCTTGTTCCTGTGGCTTCTTTGATTTATGTGCCTACTTTAATGCAATCTCTTAATATGTATTCCGCATTTTCATATTTTAACAATTGTATGAAACTGTTCATATTGTTATTCGAGCATACACGTTACAACCTCTACATATGGGCTATGTTCCTTCAAAATCGGTATAGCAATAGCTGTGTTCAAGATGAAGATATAATAGCCACTACTTTTTCAATGATTTAACTGCATAAGCCGCTTTGTATCTTTAGTTGCTGTTTACGTCGAAAATATCAAACGGGCCGAAAAATGTTATAATGGGTAGGGGAAGGGGATGCATCTCGCATCTTATATATAATGGAAGGTCCAGTCGAAAGATTCCAAAATATAATATTTTTTATAATGAAATATTAACTAAAATCACAAACTTAGACACTAAATTCAAATTGAAATAACAAACTTAGACACGAAATTCAAATTGATATAACAAACTTAGACACTAAATTTAAATTGAAATAACAAACTTAGACACTAAATTTAAATTGAAATAACAAACGTAGACACTAAATTTAAATTTAAATAACAAACGTAGACACTAAATTTAAATTGAAATAACAAACGTAGACACTAAATTTAAATTGAATAGGAACTAATTCCTTTAGTACCCTGCTTGCTCTATCAGTCTCTCTCACTCATACAAATATCACATTATTAAACATGGCCTCTGACTGACATGAACTCATAAATAATTACTTTGTAATAAATGGTGAATCTGCTTCCATCATTATTCTCTTTTCCGAGTAGATATGTTCTTGCTGTCGCGTCTCCACAATGTGCTTCTTCTTTAGACATTTCAGGGCAAACGTCTTTGTTTTGTCTTTGATGAGTTGGACCTGCAGATAACATTGTAATGATTCACATGTATTATCAGTTGATATTTATCTGGCGGATCGTTGGGGTGGGGTGGGGGGGGGGGGGGGTGGGGTGGTGGTGGGGGGGGGGGAGAAGGAGGGGAGACGGCTTTTAAGTACGTCAAAATTTTTTGACTCCTCCTCTTGTCAACAACTGTCAAGAATTCAGAATTTTATCATTGCTTAATTATATAGACAAATGATTTCAAACAATTTTATGGTGTATAAAAACAGTATTTTTGATGTAAACTTTTACCAACCCTTCTATTCTACGTTTTTCAACAACGTTAAATTATTTTCAGACCACTACTCTCTAATTAATGACATAATTTATGGAAAGTCCCCCAGGTAGATAGCCAACAAACATTGTAATGTTTCAGGTGTGCTGGTAGTTTGATATTATATTAACATGTAGCCAGGTAACATTTTGATTTAGAAAGAATTTATAAACAATGAAGAAGAAGAGAGTGGAAAGCTCACATCAAATCAAATAATCATTACAGCATGGTCTTTAGAAATCTATGCATACAGGAAAATTGCATCAAATAATTGTTAGAGAGACTATGGAATCAAGATAAACACTGGCATCCCAACAAGCACATTCATTTTTGAGTTCTACAGATCTACGGCAGATTGATTAATACTCTAGTATGACAACTTGAGTTCTATGTAACCATGTGTTATTCCAATTTTGTTCTACATACATTGACAGCTTGATTAATACGACAACTTGAGTTCTATGTAACCATGTGTTATTCCAGTTTTGTTCTACAGACATTGACAGCTTGATTAATACGACAACTTGAGTTCTATGTAACTATGTGATATTTCAAATTAGTTCCACAGATCTATGTAAAGTAAAAGTAAAGGTAGCTCCCATGGCAGCAACATGCCGTTGGGGATGAATATTGAAGATAAATCTTCATGTACATAAGTAGTTATATAGGGATGACTTGATGCGTAGTGCTCACCAATGCTCACCATTAGATGGCTCAAAGAGGAAAGTATTGGTGAGCTGCTCACCATTGCTCACCATTGCTCACCATTGCTCACCATTTAGATGGTTCAAAGAAGAAAGTATTGACACACCAACACACCAGATTGTCAGCCAGTAGGATGGGGCGGCGCGAGATACCCCACCCCGGCCCGAGCGGTACCCCCCACCGTTGGTGGGGGGCGCGCGCGGATCACGGGGGGTGGTGGGGTGGGACCCCACCCGCTGGGTTATTTTTCCGCTGAAAATTTTCCAGTATGTGTTAGAGAATTAAAATGTGTGTGTGGTGTGTGTGTGTGTATGGTGGGTGTCTGAAACGCCCCATTTTTCTCTGTGTTGGTGTGTTGAATAAAAAAAAATAATTTTCCGCGTGCTTATCTCCCACCCTTTCCCCTCGTGTGTCGGTTCTTAACATGAAATGAATTTATCTGTTTAGTGGTCATAAGGTTTTTCCAATGAAACTTTTCCAGTGTTTTTTAGGTACAAGGTGATACATCAAGGTCAATATCAGTGAACTTTGTAACAATTTTTTAACCTGTGATTCACCTTTAGACTGATAAGCCAAGATAAAGAAAATGACACATACAACAACTGAGCTTGTGTCGACCTCACCAGTCTAATTATGAAACTTTTCCACACCAGAATTTTGTCTCGTTCAGATTAGTGGCCTATCGCACCCACATTTAAACCATGCGTTGTATTGGTTTATTTATAAAACAGGCCAATTTTTGTAACCTGTGCTTCACCTTTAGACTGATAATCCAAGATAAAGAAAATGACACATACATCAGCTGAACTTGTGTCGACCTCAACATTCTAATTAAGAAACTTTTCCACACCAGAAATTTTGTCTCGTTCAGATTAGCGGACTATCGCACCCACATTTAAACCATGCGTTGTATTGGTTTATTTATAAAACAGGCCAATTTTTGTAACCTGTGCTTCACCTTTAGACTGATAATCCAAGATAAAGAAAATGACACATACATCAGCTGAACTTGTGTCGACCTCAACATTCTAATTAAGAAACTTTTCCACACCAGAAATTTTGTCTCGTTCAGATTAGTGGACTATCGCACCCACATTTAAACCATGCGTTGTATTGGTTTATTTATAAAACAAGCGTGTGTGGTGTCTAACGAATGGGCGTGAAATGGTATTTCCATAGAAACTTTTACACACCAGAAATTTTGTCTCGTTCAGATTAGTGGACTATCGCACCCACATTTAAACCATGCGTTGTATTGGTTTATTTATAAAACAGGCGTGTGTGGTGTCTAATGAATGACCGTGAAATGGTATTTCCATATAAGGGGGGTGTCTGAAACTCCCCATTTTTATCTGTGTTGGTGTGTTGAATAAAAAAAAATAAACGGAAACTTTTCCAGTGTTTTTAGGTACAAGGTGATACAACAAGGGCAATATCAGTGAAGTTTGTAACAATTTTTTTAACCTGTGCTGCACCTTTAGACTGATAATGCAAGATAAAGAAAATGACACATACATCAGCTGACCTTGTGTCGACCTCAACATTCTAATTATGAAACTTTTCCACACCAGAAATTTTGTCTCGTTCAGATTAGTGGACTATCGCACCCACATTTAAACCATGCGTTGTATTGGTTTATTTATAAAACAGGCGTGTGTGGTGTCTAATGAATGGCCGTGAAATGGTATTTCCATATAAATTAAACCAAGAAACAAACAATTCAACACGTTCAACGAAATATATGAAGAACCTGTTTAAATATATGCGTATATAGCAAGCTTTATATAAATACACAGTGAAAATAAAACTAACATCTATTTAACTTTAGCTGGTAGCATAACGGTGGACGAGGCCAGGTAAGCCAAACATCTGCAAACCATTAAAACCCTCTGTATCGCAATTTAGTCCGTGGTCAGTACACGGAAGCCCAGCGGGTGCCAATTAACCAGATAAGCACGCTCACACTGAAAGTGGGCGCGCGTTTCTTTAAAACGAACGTTAAGACTATTTTCTCTCTCTCGCTCTCCCTCTCTCTCTCTCTTTCTCTCTCTCTCTTTACATATGTGGCACTTTATAAGCAGAGAACGTTTTCTGTTACTTATACAGCTTTTTTGTATTTAGAAACATATTTTTGTTAAAAAACATATTATTAGTAATATTATAGATTATTATTATATACAAATAATTATTCGTATAATCACGTGTATTTTGAGATATTTGAACCTAGGAAACAAAATATTCTTCTTCTGCTGGTGTAATCAAAGGTTCTACCCTTGTGTGGTTATATTCAAGTGTTCTTACAATGTAAAAATAGAGGCGTGTTCCTGTGCTGTGATGACATAACCTAACAGCCGGCTGTCCTATGACCAACGATTCGTGTATAATTCATTAGGAGGCGCTAACCTCTCTATCAAGGGGTCTTACATACACTTCTTTTTTGTGTGCTTATATTCAAGTGGTTCTCAAATTGTAAAATACTGACCATAACAATGCAAACCCCCGAGACATATAGACACCACAAAAACTAATATTCTGCAAACATACTTCTGTGCCTTTGACCAACGGTTCTCATTATTTCATACTTATATTCAAGTGGTTCTCAAATTGTAAAATCTTGCCCATGCAATGTAAAACCCCTGACATATAGACACAACAAAAGCTATATTCTCCAAACATTCTTCTGTGCCTTTGGCCAATGATTATCATTATTTTATGCTTATATTCAAGTGGTTATCACATTGTAAAAACCTGACCATGAGAATGTAAAACTCGTAACATTGACACCAAAAGAAAATATTCTGCAAACATTATTCTGTGTCTGTGGCCAATAGTTCGCATTATTTTATGGTTATGTTAAAGTGGTTCTCACACAGGCCA
Organism: Meghimatium bilineatum; assembly: GCA_034231615.1. Lineage (NCBI taxonomy): Eukaryota > Metazoa > Mollusca > Gastropoda > Stylommatophora > Philomycidae > Meghimatium > Meghimatium bilineatum. Next base: position 25,235,957 of record CM067321.1, read on the forward strand.
ATCCTGACCATACAAATGTAAAACCCATGTCATATATACACCACAAAAGCTAATATTCTCCAAACAGTCTTCTCTCAGGCCACGCTTCAGCCATGGTCGCTTGATGGTCTCTGTATGCTCTTTAACTATGTTCTACCATATTATCATTATGGTCTCACTAACTTCTAACGGGGTCTACTTTGGGCCAATATATTCTTAGTATATTTTCGCTAGAGTCTTAAACTAGGTTCTCATGTGCAGCTTCAATTATGTTCTCTCTGTGTTTTGAGTTATTTTTCTCTACTAAAAGGTTTCTTATTAACATATTTCATTAGCGCAAACGGCGTGTTTATCAGATGTCGAAATTAACAAGTCACACGAAAACACATTTCAGCACTTTCTCACTAACAACATAGTACATTTGAGAAGTTTTATTTGTGTAAACTTACCATTTATTGGTGTTTTTTCACAACTAGATAAGCCACTTATACGGATTTTCGCTGTTTTATTAGTTGTCTAAATTGTCATACGAAAATACATTTCAGTATTTTTGCAGTAACATCATGACAAATTTTATCGTGTTTGTATTTGTGTGACTTTACAAGGTACCATTTTCCACAATTAACCAATCTGCTTTTAGTGATTTTCATTATGTTTTATCATTTGTCTAAATTATCATACCACACGAAATATATTTCAGTACTTTTACACAAACATTATAACACATTTTTTTATTTGTGTAAGTACATCATTTACAATTTTTTCACAAGTAACCAACCCACTTTTACTATGTTATCATACTAAAAGAACCCATTTTTCAGTACGTTGCCACTAAGAACATAACGCATTTTGCCATGTTTTTATTTGTGGGCCTGCGGCATTTATCAATTTTAGTGATGTTCGTTATGTTTTATCAGTAGTTATCTAAATTAGATACCATACAAACCCATATTTCAGTACTTTTGCATAAACATCATAACACATTTACCATGTTTTATTTATTCGCTTTCAACAGTTATTACTATTTTTGCAATTACACAAGCCGAATTGGGTGATTTTCGTTATGTTTTATCACATGTCTAAGTTATGATACCATACGAAGCTATTTTTCAGTACGTTGCCATTAACAACATAACAAACACAACGCATTTATCACTTTTGACAGCTAGACATGCTGTTTTTCGTAGTTTTCACAATGAGTAAAGTCACTATTTCACCTGTCTCTAGACTTACAAGGACAAATTACAGTGGTTTTATGTACCAACATGTTTAATATTACATATATTCAAATGACAGAAGTCATGTTTTATCACTGTTCACAACTAGGCAAACAGCATTTAACAATTGTTGGTATTACCAAAAGCATTGCGTGGTGGTTCACTAGACTTACACTGCAAATTTTCCTATTTTTATGCACCAACCGGCTTCATATTGCATATTTCCAAACGACGAAGGTCATGTTTTATCACTTTTCACAGCTAGCTAACCCGATTTAAACACTTTTCAATTGACAAACGACATGTTTTATTAGTTTTCTATATTATCAGGTTATATGAAACCACATTACAATACGTTTACACTAAAAAACATAAGGCATTTAACCACTTTTCACAATTAGGCAAACCGCGTTTCGCAAATACCTTGCAATAACCCGGGTGATATCACATGACATTAGCCAGGGCCGATAGCTCCTGTTGTTACCCATGACAATGACCTAGGACACTACACCCTGGTAATAGCTCATCCGGATATCACCATACTAACAAGCCATACTAATATAATATTCGTTATTAACACCAACACGACTAAAAAAAAAACCCTGATACAGGACTATCTGGCTAGGAACAACTGACACATTTCTTACAACTAAATACCGATACAATATAAGAGGCGTTGTTGTTGGTTATGGTTTGCGTATATTTCCCAGTTATAGACAAATATATACACCAAGCTAAACTCGACAATATATTTTTTTAAAAGACAAGCACATATTAAAAAATACTGACAAATACAGAAAAGACATTCACAGAAAAATTTAACAACGCAGGTTGCCTCATAATGGTTTATTGAATCATTTGAACGACATACATAGCATAGTTAGAAAGGGGCATATGTTGGTGTCAGCATTTACTATCTATAAGAACAGCTTCAATTGGTTGTGTCGGTTGTCTAAACACTCAACCCAACGGATGGTCGTTTATAAAATATAAGTCGAAAGAAGTTCCCACAATGTTCTCCAGCTGATATTTGGTATTTGGCCGCGTATTCTGGGCAACATTCATAGGGTCAGCTTCGTTAACTTTCTGAACAAAGAGGTCAAAGTCGTGTCTATTATTTATCAGCGGTGGGTACTCTAAAACAGCTGAATTGTTAACTGAGCCGTGAAAAAATCTTGCTTCTAATGTCTCTCGATGCCGTAATATCAAATGTTTGGAAAAGTTCACTTTGAACCGCTTAGTTTGGTCAGTGAACATGGGTCTTAGAACCTCATTCCAGTCTTGTATATGAGGTATCGTTGGGGGATGAAAAAACGTGTAAGTCGCGCTGGACTTACGAACTGTGATATGTGTATGTATAGTTGACCAATTATCGATATATATTTGCTGTATGTCTAATGGTAAACCAGCTAAAAAATCGAAGTGGGGTGAGTTAGGTGCCCGGGGTGTTAGTGCTCTTATGGTGCCGTTATTGTCTGGTAGTAGTGATTGTTGTGATAATGGAGGTACACTGTTTTCAGAGGTAGCAGACAGCGACAAGGGCGATGTAATTTCCAAAACTGCTGCTAATGAAGAGCCAGTCATATGTGGGGGTGAAACTGATAACGTTAGTGGTGTAACTGGCGCGGATGCATGACCAACACGCCCGTTCATTTGTTCTTGGTGTTTCTTTACGTGCCGCTGTAAAGACGCAATATCAGAATAGTCACGCTTACAAACAGAACAGTTATATCGACGCTTAATGTGCAAATTCTGACAATGTCTACGCAGTGTATATACGCGTTTAAACTCTTTCCCACAAGTTTTATAGGCGTCGGCTTTGCTACCCAGGGCGACCTGGTGATGATAAAACACAAAGATGTCAATAGGACAAACACATATATTTTAGTCGATGTAACAACCAAACCATAATAAAAGCATCGTTTAATAACAGAATATACGCAATAATACACACTAATTATAACCACACAGAGCTAATACAGTGACAACCGGGCATGGTGGCTAGTTCACCACCAGTGAATCCAGTGAATTAGTTTTTTAACTAGTCATAAGCGAACTTTTATCACACCAAGCAAATTCAATCACAGCCCCCTCCTCTTATTACTAGGCACCTTGTATGTGTTAGTGGCTATAGTGATAAGAGGCGGGGCTGTGATTGAATTTGCTTGGTGTGATAAAAGTTCGCTTATGACTAGTTAAAAAACTAATTCACTGGATTCACTGGTGGTGAACTAGCCACCATGCCCGGTTGTCACTGTATTAGCTCTGTGTGGTTATAATTAGTGTGTATTATTGCGTATATTCTGTTATTAAACGATGCTTTTATTATGGTTTGGTTGTTACATCGACTAAAATATATGTGTTTGTCCTATTGACATCTTTGTGTTTTATCATCACCAGGTCGCCCTGGGTAGCAAAGCCGACGCCTATAAAACTTGTGGGAAAGAGTTTAAACGCGTATATACACTGCGTAGACATTGTCAGAATTTGCACATTAAGCGTCGATATAACTGTTCTGTTTGTAAGCGTGACTATTCTGATATTGCGTCTTTACAGCGGCACGTAAAGAAACACCAAGAACAAATGAACGGGCGTGTTGGTCATGCATCCGCGCCAGTTACACCACTAACGTTATCAGTTTCACCCCCACATATGACTGGCTCTTCATTAGCAGCAGTTTTGGAAATTACATCGCCCTTGTCGCTGTCTGCTACCTCTGAAAACAGTGTACCTCCATTATCACAACAATCACTACTACCAGACAATAACGGCACCATAAGAGCACTAACACCCCGGGCACCTAACTCACCCCACTTCGATTTTTTAGCTGGTTTACCATTAGACATACAGCAAATATATATCGATAATTGGTCAACTATACATACACATATCACAGTTCGTAAGTCCAGCGCGACTTACACGTTTTTTCATCCCCCAACGATACCTCATATACAAGACTGGAATGAGGTTCTAAGACCCATGTTCACTGACCAAACTAAGCGGTTCAAAGTGAACTTTTCCAAACATTTGATATTACGGCATCGAGAGACATTAGAAGCAAGATTTTTTCACGGCTCAGTTAACAATTCAGCTGTTTTAGAGTACCCACCGCTGATAAATAATAGACACGACTTTGACCTCTTTGTTCAGAAAGTTAACGAAGCTGACCCTATGAATGTTGCCCAGAATACGCGGCCAAATACCAAATATCAGCTGGAGAACATTGTGGGAACTTCTTTCGACTTATATTTTATAAACGACCATCCGTTGGGTTGAGTGTTTAGACAACCGACACAACCAATTGAAGCTGTTCTTATAGATAGTAAATGCTGACACCAACATATGCCCCTTTCTAACTATGCTATGTATGTCGTTCAAATGATTCAATAAACCATTATGAGGCAACCTGCGTTGTTAAATTTTTCTGTGAATGTCTTTTCTGTATTTGTCAGTATTTTTTAATATGTGCTTGTCTTTTAAAAAAATATATTGTCGAGTTTAGCTTGGTGTATATATTTGTCTATAACTGGGAAATATACGCAAACCATAACCAACAACAACGCCTCTTATATTGTATCGGTATTTAGTTGTAAGAAATGTGTCAGTTGTTCCTAGCCAGATAGTCCTGTATCAGGGTTTTTTTTTTAGTCGTGTTGGTGTTAATAACGAATATTATATTAGTATGGCTTGTTAGTATGGTGATATCCGGATGAGCTATTAACAGGGTGTAGTGTCCTAGGTCATTGTCATGGGTAACAACAGGAGCTATCGGCCCTGGCTAATGTCATGTGATATCACCCGGGTTATTGCAAGGTATTTGCGAAACGCGGTTTGCCTAATTGTGAAAAGTGGTTAAATGCCTTATGTTTTTTAGTGTAAACGTATTGTAATGTGGTTTCATATAACCTGATAATATAGAAAACTAATAAAACATGTCGTTTGTCAATTGAAAAGTGTTTAAATCGGGTTAGCTAGCTGTGAAAAGTGATAAAACATGACCTTCGTCGTTTGGAAATATGCAATATGAAGCCGGTTGGTGCATAAAAATAGGAAAATTTGCAGTGTAAGTCTAGTGAACCACCACGCAATGCTTTTGGTAATACCAACAATTGTTAAATGCTGTTTGCCTAGTTGTGAACAGTGATAAAACATGACTTCTGTCATTTGAATATATGTAATATTAAACATGTTGGTACATAAAACCACTGTAATTTGTCCTTGTAAGTCTAGAGACAGGTGAAATAGTGACTTTACTCATTGTGAAAACTACGAAAAACAGCATGTCTAGCTGTCAAAAGTGATAAATGCGTTGTGTTTGTTATGTTGTTAATGGCAACGTACTGAAAAATAGCTTCGTATGGTATCATAACTTAGACATGTGATAAAACATAACGAAAATCACCCAATTCGGCTTGTGTAATTGCAAAAATAGTAATAACTGTTGAAAGCGAATAAATAAAACATGGTAAATGTGTTATGATGTTTATGCAAAAGTACTGAAATATGGGTTTGTATGGTATCTAATTTAGATAACTACTGATAAAACATAACGAACATCACTAAAATTGATAAATGCCGCAGGCCCACAAATAAAAACATGGCAAAATGCGTTATGTTCTTAGTGGCAACGTACTGAAAAATGGGTTCTTTTAGTATGATAACATAGTAAAAGTGGGTTGGTTACTTGTGAAAAAATTGTAAATGATGTACTTACACAAATAAAAAAATGTGTTATAATGTTTGTGTAAAAGTACTGAAATATATTTCGTGTGGTATGATAATTTAGACAAATGATAAAACATAATGAAAATCACTAAAAGCAGATTGGTTAATTGTGGAAAATGGTACCTTGTAAAGTCACACAAATACAAACACGATAAAATTTGTCATGATGTTACTGCAAAAATACTGAAATGTATTTTCGTATGACAATTTAGACAACTAATAAAACAGCGAAAATCCGTATAAGTGGCTTATCTAGTTGTGAAAAAACACCAATAAATGGTAAGTTTACACAAATAAAACTTCTCAAATGTACTATGTTGTTAGTGAGAAAGTGCTGAAATGTGTTTTCGTGTGACTTGTTAATTTCGACATCTGATAAACACGCCGTTTGCGCTAATGAAATATGTTAATAAGAAACCTTTTAGTAGAGAAAAATAACTCAAAACACAGAGAGAACATAATTGAAGCTGCACATGAGAACCTAGTTTAAGACTCTAGCGAAAATATACTAAGAATATATTGGCCCAAAGTAGACCCCGTTAGAAGTTAGTGAGACCATAATGATAATATGGTAGAACATAGTTAAAGAGCATACAGAGACCATCAAGCGACCATGGCTGAAGCGTGGCCTGAGAGAAGACTGTTTGGAGAATATTAGCTTTTGTGGTGTATATATGACATGGGTTTTACATTTGTATGGTCAGGATTGGCCTGTGTGAGAACCACTTTAACATAACCATAAAATAATGCGAACTATTGGCCACAGACACAGAATAATGTTTGCAGAATATTTTCTTTTGGTGTCAATGTTACGAGTTTTACATTCTCATGGTCAGGTTTTTACAATGTGATAACCACTTGAATATAAGCATAAAATAATGATAATCATTGGCCAAAGGCACAGAAGAATGTTTGGAGAATATAGCTTTTGTTGTGTCTATATGTCAGGGGTTTTACATTGCATGGGCAAGATTTTACAATTTGAGAACCACTTGAATATAAGTATGAAATAATGAGAACCGTTGGTCAAAGGCACAGAAGTATGTTTGCAGAATATTAGTTTTTGTGGTGTCTATATGTCTCGGGGGTTTGCATTGTTATGGTCAGTATTTTACAATTTGAGAACCACTTGAATATAAGCACACAAAAAAGAAGTGTATGTAAGACCCCTTGATAGAGAGGTTAGCGCCTCCTAATGAATTATACACGAATCGTTGGTCATAGGACAGCCGGCTGTTAGGTTATGTCATCACAGCACAGGAACACGCCTCTATTTTTACATTGTAAGAACACTTGAATATAACCACACAAGGGTAGAACCTTTGATTACACCAGCAGAAGAAGAATATTTTGTTTCCTAGGTTCAAATATCTCAAAATACACGTGATTATACGAATAATTATTTGTATATAATAATAATCTATAATATTACTAATAATATGTTTTTTAACAAAAATATGTTTCTAAATACAAAAAAGCTGTATAAGTAACAGAAAACGTTCTCTGCTTATAAAGTGCCACATATGTAAAGAGAGAGAGAGAAAGAGAGAGAGAGAGGGAGAGCGAGAGAGAGAAAATAGTCTTAACGTTCGTTTTAAAGAAACGCGCGCCCACTTTCAGTGTGAGCGTGCTTATCTGGTTAATTGGCACCCGCTGGGCTTCCGTGTACTGACCACGGACTAAATTGCGATACAGAGGGTTTTAATGGTTTGCAGATGTTTGGCTTACCTGGCCTCGTCCACCGTTATGCTACCAGCTAAAGTTAAATAGATGTTAGTTTTATTTTCACTGTGTATTTATATAAAGCTTGCTATATACGCATATATTTAAACAGGTTCTTCATATATTTCGTTGAACGTGTTGAATTGTTTGTTTCTTGGTTTAATTTATATGGAAATACCATTTCACGGCCATTCATTAGACACCACACACGCCTGTTTTATAAATAAACCAATACAACGCATGGTTTAAATGTGGGTGCGATAGTCCACTAATCTGAACGAGACAAAATTTCTGGTGTGGAAAAGTTTCATAATTAGAATGTTGAGGTCGACACAAGGTCAGCTGATGTATGTGTCATTTTCTTTATCTTGCATTATCAGTCTAAAGGTGCAGCACAGGTTAAAAAAATTGTTACAAACTTCACTGATATTGCCCTTGTTGTATCACCTTGTACCTAAAAACACTGGAAAAGTTTCCGTTTATTTTTTTTTATTCAACACACCAACACAGATAAAAATGGGGAGTTTCAGACACCCCCCTTATATGGAAATACCATTTCACGGTCATTCATTAGACACCACACACGCCTGTTTTATAAATAAACCAATACAACGCATGGTTTAAATGTGGGTGCGATAGTCCACTAATCTGAACGAGACAAAATTTCTGGTGTGTAAAAGTTTCTATGGAAATACCATTTCACGCCCATTCGTTAGACACCACACACGCTTGTTTTATAAATAAACCAATACAACGCATGGTTTAAATGTGGGTGCGATAGTCCACTAATCTGAACGAGACAAAATTTCTGGTGTGGAAAAGTTTCTTAATTAGAATGTTGAGGTCGACACAAGTTCAGCTGATGTATGTGTCATTTTCTTTATCTTGGATTATCAGTCTAAAGGTGAAGCACAGGTTACAAAAATTGGCCTGTTTTATAAATAAACCAATACAACGCATGGTTTAAATGTGGGTGCGATAGTCCGCTAATCTGAACGAGACAAAATTTCTGGTGTGGAAAAGTTTCTTAATTAGAATGTTGAGGTCGACACAAGTTCAGCTGATGTATGTGTCATTTTCTTTATCTTGGATTATCAGTCTAAAGGTGAAGCACAGGTTACAAAAATTGGCCTGTTTTATAAATAAACCAATACAACGCATGGTTTAAATGTGGGTGCGATAGGCCACTAATCTGAACGAGACAAAATTCTGGTGTGGAAAAGTTTCATAATTAGACTGGTGAGGTCGACACAAGCTCAGTTGTTGTATGTGTCATTTTCTTTATCTTGGCTTATCAGTCTAAAGGTGAATCACAGGTTAAAAAATTGTTACAAAGTTCACTGATATTGACCTTGATGTATCACCTTGTACCTAAAAAACACTGGAAAAGTTTCATTGGAAAAACCTTATGACCACTAAACAGATAAATTCATTTCATGTTAAGAACCGACACACGAGGGGAAAGGGTGGGAGATAAGCACGCGGAAAATTATTTTTTTTTATTCAACACACCAACACAGAGAAAAATGGGGCGTTTCAGACACCCACCATACACACACACACACCACACACACATTTTAATTCTCTAACACATACTGGAAAATTTTCAGCGGAAAAATAACCCAGCGGGTGGGGTCCCACCCCACCACCCCCCGTGATCCGCGCGCGCCCCCCACCAACGGTGGGGGGTACCGCTCGGGCCGGGGTGGGGTATCTCGCGCCGCCCCATCCTACTGGCTGACAATCTGGTGTGTTGGTGTGTCAATACTTTCTTCTTTGAACCATCTAAATGGTGAGCAATGGTGAGCAATGGTGAGCAATGGTGAGCAGCTCACCAATACTTTCCTCTTTGAGCCATCTAATGGTGAGCATTGGTGAGCACTACGCATCAAGTCATCCCTATATAACTACTTACATATCTATGACAGCTTGATTTCTATGTAACTATTTGTTATTCCAATTTATTTCTAACATGTTGATCAGTTCTTCCTATCTCAATGTTGCTGTTATCTTGTCGTGGTTCAGTAACGTGAGTATACTAACCACCAACATAGTTATGCAAAAAATGACTCTCAGTACCTTCTAGTCACATTTAATAAATAAAATCTCCCGACAATGGTGTGTACTTTATTTAAAAAATAAAATCATTTTTATATAGTTCAAATATATTTTTTTCTGCAAATATGAAATAAAGAGACAGCTGATTAAATCATACGTATAATAAACACAATGTCTATGAATATAGACTATAATATAGAGCCAGCAGATTGAATAAACAAATTGTATATGAATATAGATTATCGTGATAATCGAGTCATATTTGCTCTCATTCTACTTTTGTAGTAAGTTCTAGCAAACAGAGCTGTCGGTAGAGATCCAAGGAATAGATTATGGTTCTAAAAGTTGGGGGTTACAGCTTCGAACCGATATCTTTGTCAGTGTAAGATGAAATCGACACAAAAAATAACCATGCTTTTTTAGATGTTTTTGTTATCTGCTTTGCATCAGAAGGCCAGGGTTGATATGAAACACTGTGGTGAAGAACTCACTAGCACCCAGTGGAGATAAACATCAATAATACGCACATCAATTTATTAGACCCAATAACATAAATAGACAAACTATTGGTTGGAATCAAATGGGAGAAAGAGGAATTGACAGGCTGAAGAATATTGGAAGAGATAAGATATTGATGCTCATGTGGAGAGAGGAAGATGAGATCCAAGCCGTTGATGCAGAGAGGGTGTTTGAGTGTATCAAAGCCCAGCCCTACTTGAGAAATTAAAACATGTCATTTGGTACTAGGAGACAGAGAAGGAAAATCTCTCCTTAAAGTTTACCCCTCCCCCCAAATAATTGCCATGTTAACATTTATTTTAGGTAATAAATATTTTAGGTAAATCCCTTTCCTGTTCGCAAAGAATTATCTGCAACCCTGAAGTCATCGCAGCACACACATCATTGGAGACCGACGGTTGCAACCGTTCAGGGAACTAAGATGAAGTCATCACAGCACACACATCATTGGAGACCGACGGTTGCAACCGTTTAGGGAACTAAGATGAAGTCATCGCAGCACACACATCACTGGAGACCGACCGTTACAACCTTTCAGGGAACTAAGATGAAGCCATCATAGCACACACATCACTGGAGACCGACCATTACAACATTTCATGGAACTGAGATGAAGTCATCATAGCACACACATCACTGGAGACCGACCGTTACAACCTTTCAGGGAACTGAGAATAATACGACGAAAACAGAAAAGCAGTAACTCTAAAGTTTGCATGTGATTTACAAAATATAACCAGTCCCGATGACCAATAGTTTCACCGTCAAGTATAGAGGGAAGAAAGGTAAAGATAATATTGTATATACAAACTGTCACGTTTGATAGTAAATGAAGTAAATGTACTCACAAGCTCCACACGTCCAAAGCCACCCATTCCTAGAGTTGTGACCAAATGGAGGTCATCTAGTAGAACATTTTCAAACTCTTTAGCTACCGGTCTGTCTGCTATAGGGGATGCTGTAGAATCACTACCACTGCGCCTGTGTAGATATTAGTAGAACATATGTCAAATGTAAAATACGCTTTACAAATATTTAGATGCATTAGTGGTGTGCGGTCAATAGATTAGTAGGACTAGGCTTGTCCCCAGTCATTTTTAGCATTTTAGATAAGCTATTTTGAGTTATTTTTGGGAATCGTGGTACTTAAGTTGTTAGTGAATTAGCTTCCTATTCGGGTGATTCAAGTTCAAAAGGAAATATTTTAAAATCATCAACAAATCCTAGGTCGACTCAGCCTAAGGAAATGGATACCAGTTTTTCTGGAAAAGTAACGAAAGGGGATGTAGTCCTGACTGCATCATCTCTTGGCATACGGTTGGTCAATGATAAATACAGGCTCAACACCGTATTCTATAATACACCCCAATGGCGTAGACAATGGAAGCATTACTTTACTTACCTTTACGTTGAAGTTCCACGGAACATGAAATCAGTAAAATCACCATCGTATTTATCTAACACAAGAAACAGTTAGCATGACATACACAAAATGAGTTTATGTTTGTGAATCCACAGATGACTGAGAAGTTTTGGTGTTTGTGAACACACAGATGACTGAGACGTTTTTGGTGTTTGTGAATCCACAGATGACTGAGAAGTTTTGGTGTTTGTGAATCCACAGATGACTGAGAAGTTTTGGTGTTTGTGAACAGACAGATGACTAAGAAGATTTGGTGTTTGTGAACACACAGATGACTAAGAAGATTTGGTGTTTGTGAACACACAGATGACTAAGAAGATTTGGTGTTTGTGAACACACGGATGACTGAGAAGTTTTGGTGTTTGTGAACACACAGATGACTGAGAAGTTTTGGTGTTTGTGAACACACAGATAACTGAGAAGTTTTGGTGTTTGTGAATCCATAGATGACTGAGAAATTTTGGTGTTTGTGAACACACAGATGACTGAGAAGTTTTGGTGTTTGTGAACACACAGATGACTGAGAAGTTTTGGTGTTTGTGAATCCATAGATGACTGAGAAGTTTTGGTGTTTGTGAACACACAGATGACTGAGAAGTTTTGGTGTTTGTGAATCCATAGATGACTGAGAAGTTTTGGTGTTTGTGAACCCACAGATGACTAAGAAGTTTTGGTGTTTGTGAATCCATAGATGACTGAGAAGTCCAATCTTATCTCAGAAAACTCTGCTGCAGTGTGAACATCATTGGAGAACATTTTGAGATGAAGAAAAGATACAATCAAATAAATACACAGCAGAAAATAGTCTTCAATCTTTGAGTTTAAATTTGTGTAACAACCTTTATTTATTGCGTTTACATGACACTAAAGACATGACACTTTCACTGAAGTTATCCAGTGTCATCTACAATCCCAGGTAACAAAAACAGGACGAGATGCAATGATTCTTTGTGTATCACGAAGACAGCTATTTTTTCTTAAATAAAAGAAATATCTTCGTTTGGTGAAGAACTAGATAGAAGTCAATTGTTGGTCATATCAGAGCCATAAAAAAATAATTAGACGTTTCAAACCAGGTAAGCTATCACTAACAAGTTATATTACTTCTTTGTAACATTTATAGTGCGTAATGGTGATTGAAACATTACTGCATGTCAAGCGACCAAACGTGACATAGCTCGAGAACAGGTCATTATTCAATCCTGCGACACATGACAGCAAAAGCTGAGAATAAACAATAGATAGATAAATACTGCGACAACGTCGGTGGTATGATGATATTCCTCCTTCGAAAACGAAGATGAGCATGGCATGCAAAACAATACATGCGATGAAAAAAATAAATAATACTAATAATAAATTAGTAATTGTCTAATTTGGTTTGTGTGTTAGTAGATGCCCGATGAGTCCGATTCGTGCACGGAATGTTCTATTGCAATGCATGCAGGAGTGAAGAAGGTTCAGGGTTGGGGAATTTTCGGATTTGTCCTTCTGTTTCTTGAGCTTGTAGATTGCCCGCAGTGTTCTTTCTTTTTTCAAATTTCGTGATGCCAGCAGTGATCTGGGTGTGCCAGGCTGAGCGATCAAGTGATGTAGTCTCCCAGGAGCCAGGATCGATACTGCAGTTCTTGAAAGAGTTTTTTAGGTGATCATTGAAGAGCTTTTTCTGTCATCTGCTTGAACGTTTACCTTCGCACATCTCCCCATAGAATAATCTCTATGGAAGGCGCTTGTCTGGCATACGGACGATGTGGCCAGTTCAGCGGAGTTGGGACTAGTCAGCAGGGCATGGATGCTTTGCATACGGGACTTCTGAAAGATTTCCGTGTCTGGTACTCGATTCTGCCAACGTACTCCCATGAAGTTTCGTAGGCACATAAGATGAAAGGAGTTAAACTGTCGAGCGTGTCTCGCATAGACAGTCCAGGATGACGCAGCATAAAGCAGTGTTGGTAGAACCACTGCTCAGTACACGTCCAACTTAGTTGTCAAACTGAGACCACGCTTGATCCAGACGTTGGCACGAAGGCTCAAAACTTGCCTATTAATTTATATTTCATGTTTGAGAAAATCACAAAATATAATTTCCATATTTTCTTCGGCTTCAAGTGAGATATATATTTATAGCGTTTTATAATATCAGCATTTTTATATATATATATATATATATATATATATATATATATATATATATATATATATATATATATATATATATATATATATTTACAAACACACACAGCCACACACTCACACGCCATAATGGGCACCAACATTCACACAAACACACAACCATACATACGCACGTTTGTACACACGTCGGTGGTATGGAAGACCATTGTGCAGAAAGTAAACAAGACTTCATTCGTTACGTTTTTTTATTATTGTCTTGCTATTCTTTTGTCACCATTTATATACTTGGAGTCGCTCGCCAAAAATAGCCAAGGCCGACCAATGAAATGCACAGCAATAACTAAAATCAGTCTTCAAGGTCATCGGTACAGAGGTCTGTACTGGAGCCAGGTCGTAGATGTCTGTACTGGAAATAATCGAGTCATGTGAGAACATTCGCCGCCCTCCACAGTTATATGGAATGTATGCACTTACGTGCGTATGTATGTTTGTTTGAATGTTGGTACCCCTTCTAGCTTGTGTGTGTGGTTGTGTGTGTTTATATATATAAATGCTGATATTATAAAATGTTATAAATATATATCTCACTTGAAGCCGAAGAAAATATGGAAATTATATTTTGTGATTTTCTCTGACACGAAATATGAATTAATAAGCAAGTTTTTCCTCGATAGAAATTACTGTGTTATACTTTCCATTAGGTAATAGGACCACAGAGCCCAAATAATTAATAACCATGCATCAACAATCACAGAATTATCAAAGTAGCTATAACCTGTAATTTCTAATGATCATTAGCTTTGTTTGCCATTCTTGCTGGAATGTAAGATAAGCAATCACACAAAACACACATGTCACTTAAAAGACAGGGTTAACGTTATACACACACACATTAGCTAACCATGCTATAAAACACACGAGATTACTGATTTCTCAATGAGAAAGCTTAAATTCACATTTTATTAATAATTGTTAATATTTCAAGTAACTTAGTAATTGCTAAGTTACTAGTCCACCGACAAAGCGATCGGCGTTCGAGTTAACTTATTATTCGTTGTTTAGAAAAGAAATGTTGAAAATGTGTCGATGATTGATTTCATTGTACTAGGATTACCCGATAAGTATTCCGTCTCTCGCAATACAGTTTCATGTCTCCTGCCGAAAGTATCACTTATATATGAGTGGCCAGAACAAAGACAATGCTATTTCAATGCGAGTAGATTCAGACCATATGGCAGTTAGAAGATTAAAGTTGACAGGAATCATATTCATTTTCGCGTCTAGTCATTCTGGTGCTAGGGCAAACAAAGAGCAATAGACTGGCGAGTTCTACCATTGTATAGAACAGTATAACAAATGGTGCTGAACACCAGACGAGAAACTGTGTGCAAACGAAAATAATGATGAAGGATTGTGCAATTTCCAAGCCCAGAATAAAGAAACTAGATTATTTCTTCGTGATTTTCATTGGTCATTGTGATATGTTGTCAAGATTGTTACTAATGAAAAGCACGGAAATACTATGGTATGCCTATAGAATAGACATCAGGACGTTTAATATCAGTTGTGCTGTATTTTGTGTTGATGATGTAATTGTTTAATCGTCAAATAATAGCTAAACTTCAGTTTATTACAATATGAGTTTGAAGTGTAGAATCACCAATATTCTTCTTCTTCTGCGTTCGTTCTCAAACTCTTGCAGATTAGCAGGATGTAGTCCGGAGAACGGCTGGCGTTGTGTCATGGTTTACAGCATTACTACGAAATCTGCGCTTTTCGGCCTCACACATAAAATATTCAAAATTTGACTATACAATATCTGGATGAATCGTGGTAAATGATCACCATACATTTGCTAAAGAGTGGCAATAACTTGACGGGACTAAGAGAAGGATACATTTGCTAAAGAGTGGCAATAACTTGACGGGACTAAGAGAAGGATACATTTGCTAAAGAGTGGCAATAACTTGACGGGACTAAGAGAAGGGAAATTCCAAGCAGTAAAGGTAAACGCATTGTAATAGGTCATGCAGGTAGTAACGTAAGTGAATGTACATTCATATATAAAGCACTTGTCATTGGGGCAGAACTTATTTTCCAAGCATTGTCAACAGATGGTAGAGACTACCATACTGAAATGAATGGAATTATTTTCAGGAATATGTTCTATGAACCCACTTCTACTAGTACTAGATAGGCCGTCATGTATTGTTAGAAACAATGCCTTCTATCACAATGTAGTTGCGCATGAAAACAAAATTCCCACTTCATCACTCACAAATTAAGAAATCATGACATGTTTTGCAAGAGAAAATGTATATTTTTGCAACAATAAATTCAAACCAGAGTTGTTATAACAAATGAGATGGACAATGAAGACGTAGACTGTTGTAACTGACAAAATGATCATCATCGCTGAAGATGGTCATATCGCTGAAGATGATTATACCATCATCGCTGAAGATGATCATATCGCTGTCTAAATGAAACTTTATAAAAAAACTTGTGTTTTACGTAAGTACACTTGTTACGTTTCACGTAGTAATACCTTATATTGATTATGACATGCATGTCAGGTCACACTATTTACTATCATGTGCTCCTCTTTCAGTCCCCAACAACACACAGGCAAAAACATGAATTATTTAGTATGTCATTGCACATGATATTAATGAATTAATTGATTCACCCCTGAGAATTTTTTACTTCAGGATCTTCCTATATAGTATAGACTATTTGGTTCTTGTTTTCAATTAGTGCCTATCAGTGCTTGCAATGATCATAATTTTTAAATAATTGTCTGATTGTATTTTTTATTTATTTTTGTCCTCACAGATAAATGCAAATGTTTTGCTTTGCGACGTCACATCGCTTTCGCTTGTCCATGGTTCATCGAAATGGCTGTACTATCAATGTTAGACTTGCCTACAACTGAAAAGGATGCGATACACTTACTGCATTTTCAAGAAGTTCTTCCTATAGAGATATGCGCACAGGAACATTCTACGACAGTGATCTACTACACTAACGAAGGATTAGTGGCCCGTCATTTGTGAACGTAACTACGGTAAATAAACAAAGAGAGTATGAACAGATGTTTTTGTCTCCCCTTCAGTCTTTAGTATTTAGGAGGTGGGGAGGGTATGCTATGATTATAATAAGTTCTAACCCAACCGTTAATCCCCCCCCCCCAGCTACTAAATTCTAGGATACTCCCTCCCCGTGCTCCTAAAATAGGATAATCCCTCCTACTCAGGTGCGACATGACATCGTTGTACAATTAAACCTCCTGTAACGTTAGCCATTTTAACAAGTCCTGCAAATGACGTAATGTAATTTACCACTCGAAAACTCTGCACACCGCTACACATGCAGCGAACTTGTGCTTGATACGTAAGTTCGTACACATTCCGCTTCTAAACGAAATATCAGGAACATAAAGTATCAGGCACTAATTGGAAACAAGAACCGACTATTTACAAGACTGATCAGTGTACTTGGTGACAGTTTAAAAAATAAATAATTGTCGCTCCGATTGATCAGCACCACGGTGTGAAATAGTTAACAGTAAAATAAGAAATTAATACACATCAAATTGAACGCATATTTGATATAATCTAGAAGCTGATGTTCTGTTACCTAATCTATAGAACACTTTATAATTGTTAGTATTTCTAATATCAAGTCTAATAAAATAAATATTGTAAAATATGTTATATAATATAATGTGATAATATTTCAGCAAAACTATATAAAGACGTGAGATATAAAAAAAACATTAATTTGTCCTACTATAACAACAAACTCACCTCAGTCTATTTGATATTATAAAACATTAGTATACTTGATATGAGAACCTCTGGTAATACATTAGTATAATCAGTCTGATAACCTCTCGTAATATATTAGTACAGTCAGTGTGAGAAACCTCATAACATATGAGAACCGTCAGTACAAGCGTGACCAATCATCAATATTTATTCTAGCTGGTTTATTGAAAAAACAATTAGTTAGTTAGTTAGTTAGTTAGTCGTCGGATCATAATCACTGCAAACTGGACGCATCCATAGTTGCTCCGATCTCTCCCTGAGAGTATCCGCCGTTACACTTCTACTGACAGCTGCCAGTAACGGTCCTATGCTGGTTGACCATCATTCTTCTGCGCCCTCCAAAATGTCCACTTCTAGCAACACCCGCATTTAATCCCTGATCTTTAATCCTGGCCATTGAAAAGGAGTCATCACTCACACTAGTGTCACTCTCGAGTGCTAATGTCAGCTCGATCCATTGCCCCATCGACCTGTGCCACAATGGCGAATGACGCCAATTGATCTGTTTTTATTGCCTCAATCCCCACATGCCCCTGCACGAAAATAAATGTAACCATTTTTAGTCTCGACTTTCTCAAGACCTCAATCCACTGTTCGCGAACGAGACCCACTTGTACCTTCCTAATCATACTCATAGAGTCACTCAATATGCAGACCTGTGTTACCTTCTGTGTGCATACCCACTCAAATGCCTTAGTCACCGCCATAGTCTCCATAGTCATGCTACTCGTGATAACCGCAACAGCCCACTCTCCTCCCAGATCGTTTTACCTGCGCACTGAGCTGTGAAAGCCCAAGCACTGCGAACATGTCTAATCCCAGATCCATCAGTGAATATAATCATATCCCTCTTTTTGGTATTTTCACTGACCAAAGCCTGTACTTCTTTCTCCACAGCTGTGGGACACCATTCTCTGCATTCCCTGCTAAATGATATTACTATTCTCAACCAAGTTTCGAAATCTGTGGGTAGACTTATCCATTCCGCACCTGCTGCCACATCTTGCAATCTGCACACGCTTTGTATGACATCCTCAGCACGTCCCATCCACGACTTCCCTCTCTTAAGCCTGTTGCCTTTAACTTTTTGTATTTCGGAATACAACGGGTGTTCCTTATCTGCATGTATTTGAAGGTACGCCCGTGCACGCCAATACTGTAATATGTGCTCTGCTGTTGGACAGTCAAGTAGGTACCGGATAGCTCTTGTCGATGTGTCTCTTGTGCACCCAAGTATGATACGCATTGTTGCATTCTGGATTCTTTCCAGTCTTTCGATCTGAGTTTGGCTAAGAAACTGAATTGCCAGTGTATATTCCACCACAGCCACCACCAAACACTGGTACAAAAGACATAACCTCTGCTCATACTGCGCAGCAGGCATAACCTTCATTGCTGCTAAGCCTTTGTCTGCCCACATGATAACGTGGTCAACATGTTCCCTGAAACTCAGACGTCTGTCAAAATCACACCCAGATATCTCATTGTAATGGTTTTTTTAAAATTTTTCTCGGACAACGAAACTTGTGGTATGTGTGAAAACAATTGTCTAAAAGTAATAATTTGACTTTTCCCGTGATTGTCATTGGTCGTTGTGTAAACTTTATGCCAAAATCCAATAAAAAAAATAACGTTAAAAGTCAAATGAATCACTTTAAAAGGCTCATATATTGCCCATTGATCACGGCGCAAGAAACCCCCGCTAATGTATTAGTATTGTCATTATGATATGCCCTAATAACATACAAGTAAATTCAGTATGGGAACCTATGATTGGTCCAAGCACTAACAACGCGATGTCAATAAACTATATGTCAAAAAGTGCAATCTTTAGAATTCTAAGGAACCCAATTATTTACCCTGGAGTTGAAGTTGTAATGACTGTCTTCACGAGTTTCTGCTCCTGTAGCATCTTTTTCATTGACCTTTGACAACAAAGTTCATATAATCGCAAACGATGGCTTAAATTTCTCGCAAATGCATAATTAAACTTGTCACATACATTCCATGCAAGATTGTTCTCTCCAATGATACTTATTTGGCATTATAATAATAAATCATTTAACCAGGTTAAAGCCAGGATGTAAACAAACATGTTGAAAGTGAACGCTGAATAAATGTGATAATTTCATTAAACAAAAATTATCACCAAAAGAGCGATATTTGTTTTTAAGAGGAATAGGGAGACGGGATAATTCGATTGCAAGCTAAAACGTTAAAGAATACGGTTAATGAAATTTATCTTGATTGTAACTTTGATGTGGACATATAACAGCAGAACATGTTACATATAATGTGAAATGCATTGCGGCTACTGTCCTATATACGACCAGATAATTATCGCTAAATATTATCTAGGAACGTTGTTGTAAATGGTCGTGGCAACTTTACGGTTCCTGTTTCTGTTATACAGTAATTTATATTGTATATTGTTGCGGAAGTAAAATACGCCATTAATTGTAATTAAAATAGGATGTAAAATAGGTAAACTGCAGAAAAACTATGATCCGACTGGCTAAAATAGGAAAAACATGGTGATAAAGTATTGCGAATCAATGGAAACACAGGAAAAGATACTCAATATTTTATGTGATCATAAACACAGGAGTCCTCGCCTTCTTTGTATTAGGGTCTATGCTGTGTTCTTGATAATTCCTTTTGGTAGTAACGTCGATTTGCGGTGTTTTTTTCTATGGGTTTGTAATGATTCTCAAAGCTGTATTACCCTGTGTGTTTTCAATAATCGCCTACTGAAATGAAAACATATATGATAAAAGCACCACATAAGAAGGGTTGCGTTGTTGGTTCTGTGTGACTATTTATCACTGTATGACTTTGTGATTGGGGGTTCCAGAATACAATAACACATGTTGCCGTCCTGTATTATTTGTATACCCAGTGTGTTCTTCCTTCCTACCACTTTTATTTATCTTTTATTGAATTTATCATCTTCTTGATTTCTATCTATAATATATTCTATCACACTTGTCTTTCTTTCTGCCTCACATTTTGTGTGTGCATTCCTGTATTTTTTCCTCCTTTTTTTACTCATGTGTTCTATCTTAATGTTCAATTTCCAATTCAACTGGAAATATATTAAAAAATTACAAAGGGCTCCTTAGTCTAATCAAGCTAAGGAAGTAGGTACCGGATCCTGTGGGGAAATTAAAGGCAATGGGCATGATTTTGACCGCATCATCTCCTGGTAGAATGTTGATCAATGAAAAATATGGACCTAACATTTTATTCCCAATATCGTACATCAATGACGTGTAAAATGGAAACTTTACTACTTTTTCTGTCTTACTTTTATTCTTGTATTCCTCTTGCGCACCTCTCTCATTCCTCTACTTTCTTTATTTCCTTCATTTATATCTTCCCATAAGGCTGCGATCTTCCTTTCAATATTTCGTTCATCCATGTTTTATTATTTTTCCATCCGTCTTTTATTCCTCTAGCGTTTATTCTTCTTTTTTTCCCCCCTCTTGCTTCTGCTTTTTCCATTTATCTTTTGATCTTCTCCCCCTCCCCCGGTGTTACGTGATTGGAACACGAGTAAAGAGCTTATAATCTCGGTCTGCACAATATTATTTGTTGAGATTATACAATAATCCGATTTATAACAAACATCCTTCACAATTTTAGTTATCTACGCACAACAGAGATCTTCAGCAATGTGTGTTTATATCCAGTGATACAATCTCATATTGTTTATATTAAACCATATATCCTGTCTCAAATCAATCAAGTCCTTGGACCCCACGGGATGTTTGTACATCATCGGATGCATAACAGAGGCGTAGCTAGTGGCTCGTGCCTTACAGCAAAAGCGAAAGAACTAAAGGATTTTCAATTAGTCTATCCTAGGATATAGTCTCAGCTTCATTCCACGTGGTTCACTCTGGGTTCCCTATGTGTCTAATTCTTTTTCTGGCTACACCAATTGTTTATATCATCTTTGTAGCCTGCAGTAATAAGTAGTTGTCTATGGTGAATCAAATCCTTCTCCAAAGTAGTCCTGTTCACTATTCCCAAATAGCGATACTTATCTTATATAAAATTACCAAAAGGCCAGACAAGATCCAACAAATAAATATGGACTGGGAAAGGTAAAGAGAGTAAAAAGGGAACTGTCCACACCATCTAATAGTTGCTGCGGCTTAGTCCACGAAGAGTTATCTTCATCCACGACGGCAGGTTGCTGCCATGAGATACAAACAGAAAAAAAAATCTTAGTTGATCCGAATATTACAGTGCTTTTCATTCGCTGACCATACACAGTATACACAAAGTGACCAATGACAAGTCACATAAGACTAGACGAAAAGGACTCAATATGAGAACTACTAGCTCATAAAATGTAGTTAGTGTAGCCTGTATGTTTATTAATGACTGTAATTTTAATAATTTAGCTAGTGTAGACTGGGATAGCTATTATTTAATAGAATATATAATGTGTATACAATGATAATGTAGCTTCATCTAAAAATCTTGGATTGGAACATGGAAACTAGCAGCGTATAGATTACACAGAAACTAAGTCAGATTACACAGAAACTAAGTCATGAAGGAACTAGGAAAAAAATAACGTTTTTAAGAATAAAGAAAAATATGTATTTCTTTATATCGTCCTCCATTTTTTGATATCGTTTTATAACTACCAAATAAATATAGCATTCTTGGATTGTTTCGCTAATGCCAAGATCAGTTCAGAAGTAAATCAAAGGCATGACAGAACATTAATATACATACCTTTCTGCCCCTCTGGCTTCGTCGCCATAGTCTTTATTGCGTAGTTCGTTGAGGTCACCAATAAGTTGTGTGAAAGACCTGCAAGTAAACAAACAGTTATGTGGACTATATCAATGCGTAACCTTTGTGAGACTGCTGTTCAGTAATATATATTTTAAAAAAATAAGATTAGGGCGCGGTCCAAAATATTTGATATACTCATAAGAACCTAACAATTCAAGGGGGAGCTCTCAAGGTCTGGAGACATGTCAAATGAATAACGGTCAGCATGCATGAGAACTTCTGATAAAATAGAACAATCGGTATGGGAACCTATGATAACAAAGTACAGTTGGTACTCTGCAAACATAGAACAATCGGTATGGGAACCTATGATAACAAAGTACAGTTAGTACTCTGCAAACATAGAACAATCACATTAATGCAGTCAGTGTGAGGATTCATAGTAATATATTAATACAAACGGCATGAGACTCCCTGATACTTTATATTTTGGAGGGGTTAATAGAAGGTAACCGGGCCAAAGACCGCCCACGACACAGCTGGACGAAAGACATTGAAGAATGCCTGTCCATGTCAATAAAAGAGGCAGGACAACTTGCTGAAGACCGCGGAGAATTCAAGAAATTCATCTGGAAAGAATATGTCACCTGATGATGATGTGAGGTGACAAGCAACAATTATATGTTGTTCTTCCCAGATTATGACTATTTGTTACATCTACTTTATAGAATTCAGTAAGCTATGTCCGTAACAATAAGTTCGCATATGGTTAACAGTATTCCCTATTATGGCTGCGAAGATTATTGAACATGTTGGGCATGGTAAAATGAAACGGAATTTCTTTGGATAGAAAAGTGGCCTTTTCGTTAAGCAAAATGTACCTCTTTTGTAGAGGACCCTCATTTGAACCACTAAAGCTAGTCTAATTTTATTAGAGCTTTAGAACCATAAAAAAATGATGAAGGCCGCTTTTCTAGTAATCCAGTCACCACAACTTCAGGATTATTTTGAAGATTTTTATTTAAGTAAGGAAGAATTGTGCAATGCGTCGACACTCACTCTCTCGCTGGGTCTCATCTGAGACCAGCAGTAAAATGAATCAGAGGACTAGAAATTAAATCCGTTGTAGTGGACAACCTTAGGGTACGGGACAAGTAGATGCCACCACAAAGTCTAGTTATTTCCCTTGTCTATGTTTGAAAATTTCATGTTCATAATTTAATAATTTAAATAGTTTTTTTTTAGGGTTTTGGTTAGGGCTACGGTTATGATAGCTGTGTTCTACATAACTAACCCTAAATTAATATATATTTCAATTTTTAAATGATGAACATTAAATTTACAAAGACAAGGGAAACAATTAAATATGTGGCGGCGACTACGTGTACTGTACCAGCCTTACATGTCTACTTGTCTCGCGCTGCTCTAAGCAGTCCACACCGCTCTGCTAGAAATCGACTTCGATACCTGGTGAGCCGATAAACTATCGTGCCTTATAGTCGTAATCTGCAGTATCTCAGACTATACGCGCCGCTGTTGACATAACTTCAATTTATTGCGCATGGCCGAGAGGTTAGAGCGTTGGTCTCACACCCGTGAAGTACCGAGTTCGATCCCCAGCATGGACTAAGTTTTTGTGTGTGTCCGAGGGTAAATATAAACAGAAACAAGACTATTTCACACGTAACATGGGTATATAACAATATAATTAGCAAACGTTAAGGAATGTTGTGAAAATAAATACAAAATACCGTCAACGAGATTTGAACCAGGTTCATTTAGCTGACACCAGATATTTGACAACATGCAAATAATTACATTTAAATGTCACCTAACCCCTTCCACTGAGGATCTTTAACACCATACTGTAAACGTGATGTTCTGCCTGCCCTCTCAAAGCACGTCGTTGGGACATCAGAGCGTCAATTCTACATAAACATACACAATCACAAGACTCGGGTAACACACACGTGGCTACAAATAAGCAAATACAGAATCATGTACATGGAGTACCAAGTCCGTAGATAAGGGGGGGAGTTGGGATGTTCATACACCCTCTTAACCCCCCCCCCTCCGCTTAGAACTCAGAACATAACTTTTAGTATTTGAATTTTAGCCAAAAAGAGGGGTTAAATCGATCCCATATCGATATTTTAACCGTAAGGTAATAAAATTTCTCATTAAAAATTGGTAATTGCGCACGAAATCGATCGAATGCCCTCTTTCATTTTTTGGTAAAATCACCTTCTTACCGAAAACGTATCTACTACCTTTGTAAACATACACAATCAAACATATATAGTTTCATAATCTACTACCTTTGTAAACATACACAATCAAACATATATAGTTTCATAATCTACTATCTTTGTAAACATACACAATCAAACATATATAGTTTCATAATCTACTACCTCTGTAAACATACACAAACAAACATATATAATTACATAATTCCCAATCACACTTTTTTCTCTCCATAAAAAAATACGGAAATTCGCGAACAGAATTACACATAAAAATAAACACCCTCATATACACAACACATACAGAGACAGCGAAATGCGCTGGTCAACTTACTGTCTGTCTACTGTTAAACACTCCACGCCTGGTGGTAAAGCTATCACATTGGCCGTTCGTCGGTCTTCACTGAAATCAACATCAGTATGCCAGCTCAGTCAAATACCAATTATTTATAGAGAAAATGAATACACATATTGATCAGATTGATAACAAGTCCTTGTCCAGAATAGTAATTCACGCATTTTCACACACAGTCACTTATCTTGGCTGATCATAATTTTTCAGTGATTTGTATTGGCTAGCGGCACAATGTAAATACATGGGGATCAAATGTTGGGTTGCATCGCCAAGATAACTGACGCTGTGTGGGATCTGCAAGCAGGACTATTCACGAAGAGGACTTGCTTATAGCAATATTACAACCTAGAAATATATTTACATCAACATTGTAACGATTTAAGAATATATCGTTTGCGATATTGTAACAATATAGAAATGTATTTGCATCTTATGTGTAAGAATAAAGAAATACCTCACATCGATATTTTAAAGTCTAGAAATACATTTACACCGATATTGTAACAACCTAGAAATATATTTTACATACTTGGAGTTGCATGCCAAAAATAACCAAGGTGACTCCAAGTAAATAAATAGTGACCAACCGAAAACCAAAGAAGAGTCCGGTCCCGTCATGTGACAATTCTAGATAACAGGTCTTACAAGAGACGGTGTGTCCCTGCTCTGGATGTTCCTTCCTGTTTTGAGTTTGTTTTCAAATTCCCTGCAAATTAACAGTATCATGTCCAAAGAACGGCATGCGGTGTGCATCTCAGATGCTGCGCGTTCGGCCTGATACATATTTCTTCTTTCGTTCGCCTGAAACATGACAATATCTGAAATTTTGTGGCCTGATACATATGACTTCAGCATGGCTTATGGATCGGTTTGACATTCTATGAGATGGATCAGTCGACATACAAAATCTCCTTAATGATACGACATGTGTATTAAGTAAAAGAGTTGCTATTCTTTGCTCCCACTTCGGTTCCGTTAACACACTACAGGATCATGTATACACCTTTGCAAAATGGGGTGTTTTAATGTTTAAAAAAAAAATAAATAAATAAATAAAGTTTCGCTCATTAGGTATCAACTTCATAGAGAAATAATACAACAAACAGATCATTACTAAGATCTTGGATACATAATCACTCATTATGGTAAATGTTTAACAGAAATTATAAGGTGAATAAGAATGGCTAAAAGATGACATACGACATATATTGACATCTAAACAAATCACAGACAAACCAAATATGAGACTTATATGCTGCATCTATTCTACCTAATTTATGATTCAGAAACATGGATAATAAACAACCATAAGACAGAATCGACGCTAATGAAATGTGGATATATAGATTATGGAGGATTTCATGAAAAAAAGCTACAAACGAACAAAGAGGTTGTGACAATACTGCATATGAAAAACAAAGAACTATTAAAGGAAATAAAATCAACTAATATAATATTTTGGACATATTAAAAGATATGACTTCTTGTTACTTACTTGAGATAAAATTGGATAGGGGGAGACGAACAAGAAGTAAGCAGAGAGATAATAAGTGACAGTATGATATAGACATAATACAGTCCAGTCGAGTGAATCGTTGAGGCGAAAAACTGGATGTTTGAGTTCAAAAATGTTGCATTCAATCTTTGATGCCGAGACGGCGCTTGTTGATGATCATTATCTTCTGTTTTCCTTATGCACGTGGAAGACAGGTAATGAAGTCCTACTGAATGACGACTAACACACTACACACTATCACTAGCGGATGTTTGCATGAATGAATATGGTACATACAACAAAACAAAACACAGAATATAATCATACAAATGACAATACACAGGACAAAGTCGACGTTTCGGACCAATAGGCCTTTTTCACTGCCTTTAGCAGTACCACCTTCTATTGATTACTATTTTCCTTATGAAAGAGATGCCAACCCAGCAAATTTCTCTCCTCGTATCTATGAAATGTGCGTGACATTCTACAGTGCTTATAAGACCTTTCAACATAATTAATTAGGCATGCATACATTCCTTTCCTTGATTATTCCCGTGTTTTCTCTTGTCACTATTTATATACTTAGAATCACATGCCATGCCAAAAATAGCCAAGGTCACTATAAGTATACAAATAGTGACCAATAGAAACACGAAAAAAATAAAAAAAACGTCACCAATGAAGGTCTAATTAGTTCTGCTGAAAGGTCTTTATTGGAGACGGTCAGTGCTTGAGTGTAGTGGGAGACAGTTTTCTCACAAGTGCTCAGCTTCGTAACTTATTAGTTAGCTAGAACGGTATGGTTAGTGCATCCTTTAGATCTTGTTCAGTAGCGATACTTGTCTTCAACCTTTAATAGCGATTACGGCATTCCTCGACTTTCCTATTGCTTGGTACCAGGTATGTACTTCCTGGTAGCTAGTTGGACTATGTGGTTGTTATTTCTTCCACATTAAGAGTGACGAACGAACTCCAAACCCAGGTCATATAGACGGAGGGCGTGTGACTTGTACATCAATGTCCAATAGTACCAAAGTCATCATTCTACACGTTGGATTGCATTTCGATCTTTTTTTGTTTGTTTTGTATTGAGAATTTTAAAAAGTTAAACATTAAAGTAACTTGAACATTTAGATAACTGGAATATGCAGGTAACTTATACATCAAGGGAACTGTAATATCCAGGTAATTTGAACATTCAGGTAACTTGAGGATCAAGGTGACTTGAATATTAAATTCGTTTATTGAAAAGCCCGGTGACTTGATATCCAGGCATTACGAACAACAAGATAATAAAGCCACCTACCTTAGCAATGCTTTTTCTCCAAAATAGTCCCCTCTTTTCAGTTTCCTAATTTCTTTTGGTTCTGGGACGCCAGCGATCATCTGAGTGACCTTGACCTGCCCACAGAAATAAAGATGAAACGTTAACTTGGTTCTCTATGACCTGTCATGTTCCATCAGTCTTTGTTTACATGCCTTTTTAATCAGTTTTCATTTACTTGACATATTTCATCAATTTTCATTTACAAATTGTATGTAGTTCATAAAGAGTTAAACCTACACATGGACACTATCAAATAACTTTGATGCTGAACTCGTGCTTCTGTGGTTCTTTACTTCCTATGTGAATAATTGGAGTGTATCTTGTACATACATTGTTAATCAACCATTCTTGAAAATTGAAACGACACTAATACCCCAATCGTGCGTGACAACAGGTATGGACCACTGGTTCAGAATGAAAAGAATATGACCACTGTCTTCTTTCCAGGCGTGTTGTAGAGACTACTGAAAGTTGGGAGATAGGCTGACATCTGTTTAAAAAAATCATCATCGTATGTCTTGTCTTGATTTCTTACATTTGTCTTCTACCATGAATAACGAAGAGGTACGAAAGGTTCTAGTAGGTGACGAAGAGGTACTAAAGGTTCTAGTAGGTGACGAAGAGGTACTAAAGGTTCTAGTAGGTGACGAAGAGGTACGAAAGGTTCCACTGGGTGACGAAGAGGTACAAAAGGTTCTAGTAGGTGACGAAGAAGTACTAAAGGTTCTAGTAGGTGACAAAGAGGTACGAAAGGTTCCAGTGGGTGACGAAGAGGTACAAAAGGTTCTAGTAGGTGACGAAGAAGTACTAAAGGTTCTAGTAGGTGACGAAGAAGTACTAAAGGTTCTAGTAGGTGACGAAGAGGTACGAAAGGTTCCAGTGGGTGACGAAGAGTTACGAAAGGTTCCAGTGGGTGACGAAGAGGTACGAAAGGTTCTAGTAGGTGACGAAGAGGTACAAAAGGTTCTAGTAGGTGACGAAGAAGTACTAAAGGTTCTAGTAGGTGACGAAGAGGTACGAAAGGTTCCAGTGGGTGACGAAGAGGTACGAAAGGTTCCACTGGGTGACGAAGAGGTACAAAAGGTTCTAGTAGGTGACGAAGAGGTACTAAAGCTTCTAGTAGGTGACGAAGAGGTACAAAAGGTTCTAGTAGGTGACGAAGAAGTACTAAAGGTTCTAGTAGGTGACGAAGAGGTACGAAAGGTTCCAGTGGGTGACGAAGAGGTACGAAAGGTTCCACTGGGTGACGAAGAGGTACGAAAGGTTCCAGTGGGTGACGAAGAGGTACGAAAGGTTCTAGTAGGTGACGAAGAGGTACTAAAGGTTCTAGTAGGTGACGAAGAGGTACTAAAGGTTCTAGTAGGTGACGAAGAGGTACGAAAGGTTCCACTGGGTGACGAAGAGGTACAAAAGGTTCTAGTAGGTGACGAAGAAGTACTAAAGGTTCTAGTAATTGACGAAGAAGTACTAAAGGTTCTAGTAGGTGACGAAGAAGTACTAAAGGTTCTAGTAGGTGACGAAGAGGTACGAAAGGTTCCAGTGGGTGACGAAGAGGTACGAAAGGTTCCAGTGGGTGACGAAGAGGTACGAAAGGTTCTAGTAGGTGACGAAGAGGTACAAAAGGTTCTAGTAGGTGACGAAGAAGTACTAAAGGTTCTAGTAGGTGACGAAGAGGTACGAAAGGTTCCAGTGGGTGACGAAGAGGTACGAAAGGTTCCACTGGGTGACGAAGAGGTACAAAAGGTTTTAGTAGGTGACGAATAAGTACTAAAGGTTCTAGTAGGTGACGAAGAGGTACGAAAGGTTCCAGTGGGTGACGAAGAGATGCAGTGCAGCGAACATTGCACCGTTGTCGTTTTGTCGCGAACACGTGGTTGGCGGATACTGCTATCTGTGACATCACTGCAGATGGATCAACGTATCTGACAGAGTAAAGATGACATCTTCGGTCTAGAAGTATAGGTGAAGCACATGTGTAAAGGGCTATGGTCCTGCGATACTGTCAAAATGGAATACGTCCCTACGGGGACAAAACATGCACCCACAACCCCGCTTCTCACCTTCTCCATAACACAAACATACACGTGAGACAACAAACCTTATGAAAGTTCTGGTGTCACCTGGGTTGCTCAACGGAAGAAAACCTGTGATTATCAGAAAAGCTACGGGCTGCCAAGAGCTACCTGCTCACATCTAAAGAGATTCTTTCATAAACATCGTCATCATTATCATCATCGTCATGGTCATCATTATCATCATCATCTTCATCATCTGTATAATCACATACGTTTAACTATCAGCAAGTAGCTCTTGGCACGAGGTGAACATGATGTTTCTCTTAGACCTACTGAGCATCAAATCAAGACATAAATTAGCCCAGGTTAAAGAATATTTCAAGGTCGCTAATAATGATCATCACCTCTTAGACCAATCTCTAGACAGCACAAAAGGAAGGTTTATCAAGAGATGAAGGTCCTGGATGGCAGAAACAGAATATACCCTACTCAGAGTTTGTGAGCTGGAGGAAGTGGGAAGAGGCTGTGAAAAGGTGACATTTGGCAATGAAAGAATATTGAGAACAGTTGTGATACAGAGGGAAGAGAGTGCCGCGACAGGGATGCCAACAGAACAGAGGAAATGATCCAAGAACTCAAACTGCAGCACTCAAAGCCACACGATACAATAATTTACACAGATGGCTCAGTAATGCAAGAAACAAAAACAGGTGTGGTTGAGGTTTTGTCGCTTACCAAAACGGCAAGAAATTAGCTGAGAAGTCAGCTGCCCACCACACTACAACATCGAGTATGAGAATGGAAATAGAAGAGGTGACAGCAGAGTTCACTTGGCTGGCGACGCAACCACCATTAGACTCAGTGATTCTATCGGACTCTCAATGTATGCTGCGCAAGATAGAAAAGTGTATGATCAGAACTGAATGGGTCAATCTTCTCAACAACGCGCAGAGCATAATATGGATTTACTGTCCTGGTCATGCTGGGGTCAGGCGAAACGAAAGAGCCGATGTGTTGGCTGGTAAAGCTTTGGTGAACGGCACCGAGATAAGAAGAGACAGGATTGAACTGATTAGAGCAGTCATGGATACCCTACGAGAAGACGAGGAGGAAGTCGAAAGTAACAATGTACATATTCATAGAATGGTGGAAATGGGAGTGTCTAGAGTGATTGGGAGAAAGTACTCCATCTCCAGAAAGATCAGAAGAACGCGTAATCAGGAACTGACTGGGACACTGAGCTTATACACTTTTAGATGGCTGACGGAACGGCAAGCAGAGCATATATGGGAATGCCCCCAGTGCTGTGACGCTTGTTCCTAATCAAGAATCAAGCTCTTGGCAGACTATCTCCCAACTCTCCTTATTCGCTTCTTACGACATGTCTGAAATGAAGACAGCTGACCAATTCTTTGCACATGAACTAGACGGCCAGTCCCCGGTAGTCAAATTGACGTTGTTCAGTGTGAAAAGATATCCATTTTTAGTTACTATTTAGGTACTATTCCCGAGATCTCCTGGTCTATTTGTACTTGACTATTCAGGAAGGGGGAGGGAATTGTTATCTAAACCATACAAGGGGGTTATCTCTGTAAAACATTTGACATTATACCTTCTGTTTTTAAAGGATAACTCCCGTTTAAAGTTAATTTAGAGACCCATAACCCCTAGAAATAGTGAAGTCCATGTTGACTGGGAGATCGTGACGATGCGACTACTTTTTATATTGATAGACATATGGACAATGTAGTCACATGAACAAATACTGCTGTTGGAAAAATGGTTTTTCTCGTAAACTGTTATCAGAACGAAATAAAGAAATATAATGTCAATATCCTACATCTAAGATGGGTAACCTAACAGAGAACTTAACGTGTGGGACGGGGGCAACACGATGTTTTACACTTAACGTGTGGGACGGGGGCAACACGATGTTTTACACTTTAAGTGTGGAACGGGGGCAACACGATGTTTTACACTTAATGGAGTGGGACGGGGGCAACACGATGTTTTACACTTAATGGAGTGGGACGGGGGCAACACGATGTTTTACACTTAACGTGTGGGACAGGGGCAACACGATGTTTTACACTTAATGGAGTGGGACGGGGGCAACACAATGTTTTACACTTAACGTGTGGGACGGGGGCAACACAATGTTTTACACTTAACGTGTGGGACGGGGGCAACACTATGTTTTACACTTAACGTGTGGGAAGGGGGCAACACAATGTTTTACACTTAACGTATTTGACAGGGGCAACAGGATGTTTTACACGTTAAGCGTGGGATGTGGGTAATACGATGTTTTAGTCTTCTGAAGTATCAAGTAGTATTATCTATGGCGCATATATCTATAATTTTAATTCAGCCCGGTCGGTCAGAAAAGGAATGTCTTATCAGGCCGGATTTGTTCCATGGCAGCATTATTCCTACCCCTGCTGTTATTAGAATTAAATATTTTAATTGCATTTCAATGAATACAAATATAAATAACCAAATGGTCAGAGGGTGTCCGATAAAGTGGATGGTGCCGCAGTAACCTAATGAACAAATAGTCAAGCACAAATTTTGTTTTTTATTTTGTAGTTTTCTGTTGTTTGTCTCTTGAAAAAGGTTCAATTTGAACCGATACGTGGAGAATTGTCCTGTTTAGTTTTATTGTATGTTTTTTTTATATATACTTTTTAAAATATATTTTTATTAATAGGCAAGGTAAGTGTTTTAGTAACCTGTTTAATTCATTTTGCTTGACAATGAATACAAGCTGTTTTATTATGCTTTCGTGAGTTTTTCTAAACAATTTAGAAGTTTTGCTATTTGTGTGTGTATATTTCTACTTGAATATTGGACATATGTTGTATATCCGGCCACATGTGTTAACAATATTTGATTTTTTATTAACTAACTGCTTATACGTTCCCGAAACATGTATTCACTCTATCCAGATATTAGGCTATCTGCTGATGTTACACTATCTCGCGATGTTACGCTCTCTTCCAATGTTACACTATCTGCTTATGTTATACTATTTTTCAATGTTACACTTTCTCCCAATGCTACACTATCTGCTTATGTTATACTATCTTTCAATGTTACACTTTCTCCCAATGTTACATTCTCTTTCATTGTTACACTCTCTCCTGATATTACGCTCTCTTCCTATGTTACATGTTACATTCTCTTCCAATGTTACACTCTCTCCCTATGTTACACTTGTCCCTATGTTACAGTCTCTTTCAATGTTACTTCTCTTGATATTACACTCTCTCCTGATGTTACATGTTACATTCTCTTCCAATGTTACTATCTCTCTCTCCATGCCGAAATCGGATGTGCTAGGCCTACAAGGCGCATAACGGTGGCACAACGTAATCACGCTCTTGGCGGAAATCGCACGTATATCCGTGATGGTTGCAGTGGAGCGAACGCAAAACAAACAAACAAAATCTCTCTCTCTCGATGTGTGTAACAAGTTGTCACTCAATGTGTTTGTGCGTGATTTAATGAATGTATTAGCAGATCAACAAGATTCACCATTAAATGTCGTGAATGTATTAGCAGATCAACAAGATTCACCGTTAAATGTCGTGAAACTTCATCAACTCCGGTGGTACAGGCACGCAATGAGACATTCATCGATGACGGGAGATGTTCTTCAAGGTACAGTGGAGGGTGAAAGAAGACGAGGTAACGTGAAGAAGACATGGCTGGATAATATCACGAACTGGATAAGATATGAAGTTTCCAAACTCATCAGAATGGTAGAGGATAGAGAGACCTGTCTGTACCAAATATCTAAATATGGCACCCCTACGTCCCGACGGGTTATGTATTTCATTATTATTATTATTACTATTATTACTATTATTATTATTATTATTATTAATATTTTATCACACACAGACGCATACACAGAT
This sequence comes from Meghimatium bilineatum, assembly GCA_034231615.1. Lineage (NCBI taxonomy): Eukaryota > Metazoa > Mollusca > Gastropoda > Stylommatophora > Philomycidae > Meghimatium > Meghimatium bilineatum. The sequence continues at coordinate 25,269,676 of CM067321.1, forward strand.
ATCGTATGTAGTATATTTTGTTCACTCATGGACGGTGATGTCATTACTATTTCTTGATTTTCTTGAGAACTTGATAACACAAGGATTATGTGCTTAATTATGATCTTTATTATGTTCTTTATTATGTTCTTGATTATGAGGTTGTGTTCCAGAACAGTGTAGTATGATATGGTGCATCAAGTACTGCTGGGTCAATGAACATGATCCCAAGCCCCGCTACATCAGCAACCGTTATGCATTGCGCCTAACGATCACCCTAGTGTCAACAATGCACGTGTCAGAAAACCGCAGAAAATCTATATCACAAGGAAGCCTTGGGTGGCATGGAAACAAAAATTCTTCTACGTATAAAATAATATCCACACAAATCTCAGAAATGAGACGGCCCTCGAGCAGCGTGGCGTCTGTTACATATTCATCATTTTTTGTCAGGATTTCCAGTCAGAGAAACTAAACACGGCAGATGGCAGAACTAATTCCACCAGATAAATGAAAATCACAGAATCATATTCATGCCCTGATACTGGTCATCTACCTCGTTTTCTGCTTTCATAATTTCTTTAGACAGTTGAAAAATAAGCGAATTATTTTTTCCTCTTTCATGTGCGTTTCTGAATTACGTTAACTCTTTTACTGTTCTCAATGTAAGTCTTATTTGATAATTTACATAATAAATGTTGTGTTTATGCTTTGTAATTAATTAATAAATACACGCAAAAAAATAAATGTATACAGTTTTATGTTGAACAGATACATAGAATTGACGTTTAGAAGTAAAGTTTTTTTTCTAGAAGACTAAATATACTTATGTAGTGGATATGATATCCCTGGCGAAGTGATTAAGTTGTTTATCTTGTGATCAAGAGGTAATGAATTGGAATCTGGTTCGTGACGTCTGGCTTAGAAAGTGCATTTTTCTAGAGAACCTTGTGGATTTGAACGTGCGACTGCCCGTGCGTTGGTCCGAAAGGGGTGCAAAGAATAGCAACATTGTTTAGCTTCCACGCATGTCGTAAAAGGCGACTAAGGAGGTTATGCGATGGAGTTGGCTGTCCCATCCCATATAGGGTCAGTGACCCAAAGCCATGCTGAAGTCGGATGTGTCAGGCCGGAAGGCGCAGATATCGCAGCAATGCTGTAAACCATAACACAACGCATCCCGTTCTCCGGACTACATCCTGCTAATCTGCAGGAGTTTGAGAACGAACGCAGAAGAAGAAGAAGAAGAAGAAGAATGTGCGACAATATGTGCTGTGAGTGGTACTTTTGGCAGGCTGTCGCTGTGAGTGGAACGGAGTCGATATGGAAAATCCGTGTACAATGAGGTCAATCCTCCACGAGTTATGAACTTTTTGAATTAGTTCTTAATGCACTGGAACAAAATAATACAGGCTCCTTAAATGTGTCCGAATCTGGCTTGCATGTGTTTCCGTAGAATGCATTGTTATTTCATGTTGAAAGAAAAAACATCGCACTCTTAATATGATTGCGTATTTATTTTATGCGACTGTTCTGCTGCACATTATAAACACCTCTACTAGTTCTAATGTCTCCCCTTCATCCTGAACTGCGGTCAGCTGCTAACAACTGTTCAAATGAAAGATAAATAAACCATTTTGTTCTGTTTTAAATATTACTTTAAAACTTTGAACCAGCTTGTATGAAAAGTTTGAAAATATATTCTAATATCCTTAGTTTGCGCTATAGCTATTCCATTTCTATGCATATATTTTAAATTTTAACTCATTTGTACTTACTATTTTCTCAAAAATTTTACCGTTTTGACCATACCATTTTGAACATGAAAATTTTAACATTTTTATTAAAGACCAAATAATGTGTATTTATTTTTATACTGAAAGAAATATTTTACATTAACATAATAGGGTATTCATTCAGGTATCTACTGTGAAAGGTGCAGCCGTGTAACTTTAACGGTTTTTTAATATGAATTTTTTTGTGCCCCTACCGTCTCCTAGGTGTACCTCCCCCCTTAAACGCATTCATTCACAGTAATAAAATCGCCATTCTGTGCCCTACACAAAACAAAAAACACCACTGGAAATTATTACGCCATCCACGATTTCCCCACTAATACATTATAAGTGCACGCTAGATTCGGACGTATTTCACAGACAGGTATCATTTTGTTCTACAAACACATAATTCTGTAATGTAAACTACCAAATACTGGTATAAGAAAGTAGCTAAAGAGAATATAATGGAAATATGTGACGGTACATGTCAAGAAAATGTAGTATACAAGGAAACTGAAATAATAAAAATAAAAATAATAAGAGTAAATAATAGTGTTACTATTCCTCCTAGCTGTATGTGTCCATTGACGTAAGTAAGTATAACATGTTCTTCGCTACGGATATCCACAATGATACAAGTACTTGCATAAGTACAGCTGAAGTACACAAGTATCTATTGGAACAATGTCTGCGGTCAAATATATTGAAAACAGAAACTGAAATGACTTTTCAACTAAATGAGAATGAACTTATATTGGCCAGCAGAAAGAGAATACATCATACGGATAGAAACAGAAAGAGGCAAAGGAAGCGGACCAAAAGAAGGTGGATTGCTGGAGCTACCAATTTTCTGAGAAGTCAAAATATTATTGCATATTAAGCGAGAAACGTGCCTCCCCGACGTGGGTTGATCCCAGCAGCAACAGATGATAGTATCAATGTTGATCACTTTTACATACAAACTTGTATTACTGCGTGTTTTTGTCTGTTAGAAGAACAGGAAGGCATTTTTAAACAGTGGAAATAAATGTAACTCTGCCATATCAGTAGCCACGACGTGTGCAGGAAGAATTTATTAATGTACCCATGAAATTTAAAAAATCCAGGTCAACAGTACTTTGAGAATATCATACGTAATGAAGTTACACCATATCGAGGCTAAATCCTTGAGGTAGAGATGGGGTGTAGTTCAGCCAACGGAGGCTGGAAGCTAAGATTTATCGGGCCAACCCTGACATCGAGTATGGATCACATCCTGTTCAAGCAATCACTGATGCTGAAGTCGGAGATACCATGCCGAAATTGGCACCAGCTACCATGGCATCAAGCAACACAACTAGATAACGATTTCACACACACAAAAATTACAAAATAATTAGCATGTTGGTAAAATTTCCTATAAAGACACACGAAATTATAGATTCACACAGATTACATCGTCTGGGTGTTGCCGGTGCCCGAAATAGGAGTAATTAATAGTAACACTGCCACTTGACATTTATGTCCTAAGAGGTGACAAGAGAGATGTTCTCTGATTACTGATTAGTCTAACAAAGATCTAAACTGTTATAAAGCCTGTTGAAGAACTATGCATGGACGGCTTGGAGATAATCCACTTTTTATCTGCATCGTGTATCGAGATTGCAAGAAAATTAAGGAGAAGTCCCCCCCTCCCCCGGAGCAGAAGACTGTGTGACATAGCAACTTACATTCATATTGAGTAAAACACATTTCTGCGACGTGTAAAAGTTCGGGGCGTAAAAGCCAGTCAGAAGAATGGGCACCTGAGTCTATGTCCATAAGCAGCAAGATAGCGGCAGAAAAAGGTCAAATATATTTGGCCTTCGTTAGCTGTGAGGTTGGCGGTCAGCGTGTAAGTACGGGAATCCGTTCTCTAGTATGGATTACCGACTAGCGATATGGTTACATGCGTGTAAGTACATGAATCCGTTCTCTCGTATGGATGGCCGACTAGCGATATGGTTACATGCATTACGGAAATCCGTTCTCTCGTATGGGTGGCCGACTAGCGATATGGTTACATGCATTACGGAAATCCGTTCTCTCGTATGGGTGGCCGACTAGCGATATGATTACATGCGTGTAAGTACGGGAATCCGTTCTCTAGTATGGATTACCGACTAGCGATATGGTTACATGCGTGTAAGTACATGAATCCGTTCTCTCGTATGGATGGCCGACTAGCGATATGGTTACATGCATTACGGAAATCCGTTCTCTCGTATGGGTGGCCGACTAGCGATATGGTTACATGCATTACGGAAATCCGTTCTCTCGTATGGGTGGCCGACTAGCGATATGATTACATGCGTGTAAGTACGGGAATCCGTTCTCTAGTATGGATTACCGACTAGCGATATGGTTACATGCGTGTAAGTACATGAATCCGTTCTCTCGTATGGATGGCCGACTAGCGATATGGTTACATGCATTACGAAAATCCGTTCTCTCGTATGGGTGGCCGACTAGCGATATGGTTACATGCATTACGGAAATCCGTTCTCTCGTATGGGTGGCCGACTAGCGATATGATTACATGCGTGTAAGTACGGGAATCCGTTCTCTCGTATGGATGGCTGACTAGCGATATGGTTACAAACATTCACCTGTCAGTGGAAGTGGTGAAAACGCTGAACGTATTGGTTACCACCGTTGAAGTCGGATTTTCCGGGTCATAAACGCAAAATCAAACAGCGATACAGCGTATTTCCTTTCTTTTGACTACATCCTACTGGAATCTAGTAGGACCATTGTCCTGCTATAAGAGAAATCCGGTGTGAATTGACAACACAAGTAAACAAATCACTATCTGGCATGGGGAACAAGAGAGACAAGTTGGTACTTTACAATGATGTAATATCATCACATCATCCTCATCATCTTCGTCATCACTATCCTCATAATAATAATCATCATCACCATCACGATCATCTTCACTAACAATCAGTATCATTATCATAATTATTTCATCATTATCATTGCTATGTTATTGTCATCCTCATTATCATTATTTTTATTATCATCTTCAACATGTTATTCATCATCTTCATCATTATCATATTCATCACCATCGTTTTATAATCATAATTTTATCATCATCATAATTTTATCATCATCATAATTTTATCATCATCATAATTTTATCAGCATTATTATCATCATTGTGATTATCCGCATCATCTTCATCATAAGGACATTGAGCTCATTTACACATTTATACAAAACAATAACAGTTCTCATATAAGAGATATAAAACACAAGTAGACAGACAGAAAGACAGAGAAGAGACATAGACAAGACTCACCTCTCCTTTGTTAATGATGAAGAAAGTATCACCGGCTTCCCCTTCTCTAATGATGTATTCGTGTTCGTGGAAATAATCCTGATCAATGAGATTACAAGACAAGTTAAAACAAAGAATATCCAATATTTTCTGTTTGTGAATGTCATCATTATAATGAGTAGTGCGTGGGTAAGAAGAAAAAAGGTGTAAAGCAACTTGACAATCTTCTTAACCGACGCAAGATCAATGAAGGTTGAACTATGATTCAGTTTCATAGTGTTTGGGTGTATACATAAATGCTCAACTGCATGACTAGGCTTTCTCTTCGGTGATCAATTACAATTCATCTAGTCTAATTAATCATGTATATATCGATTTTGTTTTACAATTCATCTAGTCTAATTAATCATGTATATATCGATTTGTTTTACAATTCATCTAGTCTAATTAACCAATTCTATATCGATTTGTTTGTGGTCGTTGTTAGTGACTATTTTTTATGTGTTCACGCTCTAGTGTCATTGTGATTGTTTAATGTTTGATGCATATATTTTATTCTGTTGCGTAGACGCTCTGTTTTCAGTTCTATGCCACAAGGGCCATATTTGTCTAATTCATTTTTAATCTGGTATCTCATGATACATGTATGTAACCTATAGGTCCAATTTACTTCCTGTAGAATTGTTTTGAAGAAAAAACCATGTATATATGAAATGCGAAATAATATTCTCTGTATCGTCATCTTGGTACAACCCGAATATGATTGTTGGTCAGTAACTGTCCGAATAATGTCGTCTTTAGTCAGGACTGCACAGCGACAACGTTATTCCTAGAACGTATCAGAGAATAAACCCTTGAGACAACGTTATTCCTAGAACGTATCAGAGAATAAACCCTTGCGACAACGTTATTCCTAGAACGTATCAGATAATAAACCATTGCTACAACCTTATTCCTAGAACGTATCAGAGAATTAAACCATTGCGACAACCTTATTCCTAGAATGTATCAGAGAATAAACCATTGCGACAACGTTATTCCTAGAACGTATCAGAGAATAAACCCCTGCGACAACCTTATTCCTAGAATGTATCAGAGAATAAACCCTTGCGACAACGTTATTCCTAGAACGTATCAGATAATAAACCCTTGCAACAATGTCCTAGTGGATGTGTCGATCAGAAGTTTTATGTTGTGAAAACCACGAGTGGCAAGTGAATTCGAACTCGGGTCACTTCGTGGAAGAGCGACCGACTTGGTCAGTACATTACAGCAACGGACATAAAAACGAATACATAATCAGTGGTACATAAACAAGGCTACAAGAACATTCCGATGCACAAATTCTATACGTTCTTACTGCAGCAGTAACCCAACGGAAAAAGTTTTCTAACATACAATGTTCTATCTGCTGTTATCGCCGAGTGGTGTGTATGTCATCAACCATTCACCTTCCAGGTAGATATACCACGCAAGCTCTCTCACGATCCCACCAATTACTTCCGTGATCTCTATGTCATTTATCGATGCGTTATTTTGCCTGGTCCTATTGTCACGTAAGAGAATGTAAAAACATTGTATATTATATTAGATAAGAGAATATGGGCACGAGGAAACAACACTGGAATCAAAGCTCTATGGGCTACTGTATGAACTACAAAAGACAGTGAGTTTTATTAAGAAGACTAAGACGGATGTGTCGGACCATTGGCGCAAATAAAACGGCGACACAACGCATTTTCATTCTTTGGACTACAACCTTCTGGAAATCTAATAGGACCATGGTCCTGATACAAGAGATATCCAGTGGGAGTTTGAGAATGAACGCTGAAGAAGAAGAAGATTAAGGAGTCAGAATTACAGAAGAGATATAGACATATTTCAAGTGAACGAAAGAAGAAGAAGATAAGTGAATATTCTCTTATAAGAACACTTTAGTGTAAATGCTAACTCATAAGATAGCGTAAACTCAATTTAAATAGTGTGCCCCATTTGTTATTGGAGCTCTAGTTTGTCACAAAATTTACTGTGACACCGTTAAAAAAAAGCGAAAATATTGCAAGACAAGTATTTTTCTGGAACAGCTTAGGGAAAGGAAAATGATAAAAACGGAAAAAGAAAATGTGTTGCAGAGAAGCTAAAAAAAAAAAAAAAGAAACAATATAAGAGAAATGTGCAAGGGATTTAAAAGATCTAGATATTGACAAAAAATATGGAATCTGTTTAGTGTAGTGTGCTCCATAGAGAGTTGAAAGAAGAAGAAGAAAAGCAGTTCTTTTTATATTAAATTTCATCCACAACAGACCGCATTATGAACATCTAAAGCTGCGTCCCATTCGAGGCAGAGGTTCATTTCTATGTTTGTATGTTCGTGGCGTGACAGTTGACATTAATGGAAAAGTATGAATCAAGGGGTCTTGTGAGATGCCTGGTTGTATGCGTGAATCATAGATACATATAGTCATGACCGTCTCCAAATAAAGACCTTCCAACAGAATATTAATTAGGGCACTATTCGTGGCGATTTTGAATATTGTTTGCGCTTCGGTTGGTCACTATTTACATACTTGGAATCTCATGTCAAAAATAGCCAAAGCGACTTCAAGTATATAAATAATCACCAACCGAAAACCTAACAATAATCAACAACGTCACAAAAGGTGTCCTAATTGAAAGGACAGTCTTCTATATTGCCAACAGTCTTGATATAGCCACTTTGTGTGGCCGACCTGAAAGTGGAGAGAAGAATAACAACGCTGTTTATCTTCTATGTATGTTGTAAGAGGCGACTAAGGAGGTTATAGAATAGAGTGGCTGTCCCATTAAAAATAGGTTAAATTGACACAGTAAAAGTCGAACGTGTCAGGCCGAAAGGTGCAGATACGCAGTAAAAGGTTGTAAACAATGACACACTGCATTTTGTTATCTGGACTACATCCAGCTAATCTGAAAGAGTTTGAGAACGAACGCAGAAGAAGAAGAAGAAGAAGAAGAAGAAAATATCACTAAATATAGAGCTGCACGCCCTAATATCAAATAAACAACATAAAATAGTACTCTTTAGATTCTAGTGTAAAAACAATACAACATTAACTGTACTCACTAATAATACAAATACATCATAGAACTATACTCACTTATAGTACAGACACAACGTAGAACTATACTCACTAATAGTACAGACACAACGTAGAACTATACTCACTAATAGTACAGACACAACGTAGAACTATACTCACTAATAGTACAACAGTAAACAACATATAACTATGCTCAATAAAAGAACTTCTTCTACTTTCTGTCCTCATGTACCTTTTGGTGTTAAGGTTAGAGTGAGTGTACGGTCTTTTGCCCTTCTATTTGCCTCTTCTGCTGTTATATTTCCGAGTGTCTCTAATACACTATCTATCCACCTTTTAGGATGGCGTCCAATAGGTCGACTGTTTCCGTATCGCTTGTTAAGGATTTTTTTGGATAAATTTTTGCTCTTTCTGTCTGGTTATAGTAATATAGTTATTGTTATTTTATATATATATATATATATATATATATATATATATATATATATATATATATATATATATATATATATATATATATATATACATATATAAAATATAGTTATAATAATAGAACAAAAAACAAATAGCAGTACTCACAATTTCTAGAACATCTGCAATTTTTGCAAGTTTGTCGGAAGGCAAGTGTTTTAACAAAGGCACGCTGGGAAAGAAAAGGAAAAATATTTATATGGCATGTTTACGGTGCAGCTTGTCATCTAAAGACATCTGTCTATGTTTGCTATCAAAGTACCTACTTTCGCATAATGAACACTCTCTTAGAGACATTGCTGTGACAGTAAACTGGTAACACGACTAGTTAGTGAGTCACATTGGTGTCTAGCTAAACTCACTTTGCTGAAACATGGAACGTCTTATGTAATATATTTTTGTCAGGTGATGTAAGAAAGAGAGAACAGTTAAATAGAAACAATTCTGATGCATGCCATCGCTGTGCTACCAAAGTCAAACATGGACAACGACAGCACAAGACAAACGGAAACTTGTGAAAACTGATATGACATGATTACGCAGAATCCTAGGAATATCGCTAAGAGATAGGGTGAGGAATGAGGACATCCGTCAAAAAACCGGCACCATCCCAATCGTGAGACAACAGATCAAATGGTTTGTACACATCAGCAGACTACCATCAGACAGTATACCACAGCAAGCTACGCTATACAGATACAGCGAAGGCAGAAATAGAGGCCGACCACGAATACGATGGACCACCGAAATAAAAGAGGCGACAAATTCCACAAAATACTCAGCGCACAAGAGATGTCTCCAGAAAACTCTTCTACCCCTGACGCCGAAAGGCAACAAAGGGTTTCAGCGAATAGACAGATAGATAGAAATGTGTGATTCACGCAGTGAAGTAAAGGCTAGATGACAAACTTAAAAACCTGGTACTTGCAAGACATACATGAACCTGTTTCACGCTGGCGTAAAGTCGCAATGATAGACGAGGAATATGTTGAGCGGATATAAATGTCTATATGGCATATCTATTACATTGCGCACAAGTTTCTCGCATGGTGAATGAAGAGTTCCTAAGAAAAATGATGTGGTCAAACCTTTATGATCTCTTATCGTAAGGTATAAATCACGAAGAAAACCATCAAGATTGATTTTTGTCTTCAGCTGTGGGGGGGGGGGAAGAAAAATTGTGCCAAAACTGGGCCACATAAACATATTCTTTCAAAAGGACGCATCTGGCCAAAGGCTGAGAACCACTATGCAAAAGTATCAAAGACAGAAAGTGCTGCCGCCTGAAAGGTAAAACGACTGTACATATTCCAGATAATTAGCATCGATGCAGAACTGAGTGTTAGAACCCATCCCCCCTCTATGGAATATTTCTAATGAGTATATACAGAGCGATTTATTGAAAGTCTTCCGTTTTATCTTGAGAAAGGTCAATACCACACACGGGAAACAAATAACTGATAATATATACGACAAGGGATATAAGCTTTAATTTTTATATTTATCAAAGATGCCATTATAGAGTCATCAAACATCGAGGTCACGTACCTTGTTATTACCATTAATCATATTTAGCTTTATAAATTTTATTTTAACTGGCAGTAGATGGCAATCGATTTGTCCGGTGTTTTTTCATATAGTAATCTAAAATAGGAGGCGTATAGAAAGCATGGTATCTTTCAACCTTACGCAGTCTCATTATCAGCCTTTTCGAATGATATATTTAACAGATAAGAACTATTATTGAGTGCTATGTTTTGTTTACCTTTTGGGTTCCGGTAATACACGTGTAACGTCTGTATGTAACTGATAATTAATCAGCAGCAGGGCATTTCCATAAGTTATCAGTCATGTAAGGATATATAAGCTCAGTCCCCCAGTCAATTAATAATTATTAAGAGTCGAAGGGGTACCATACTGGAGATATCAGTACAATAAGTTCTCCAAACACATCTATCGTCAGGCATTTGTAGGAGTGCAGAAAAATTACGCCTAGACCATTACTTGATGTTATCAATTCAGAATTGTCCAACTTTCACATCCGTATAAAAGTATACTTATATACAAGTATATATAAAAGTCAACACGTTTTCTTTCGCTGTGGGAACCTTCTTCATGTGACATATTCTTTCCAGAACGCAGCCTTCTTATGAAGCTTCTGAACATCTCTCGGTTCTGGGCTAGCTGTCCTGGCGGAAAGAGGGGCATGTTTAGACAATCGGAGATGTCTCTTATTCATCGTTACCTTGGGCGGCTTTAACTCCTGCTACCAGCAATCATACCTTAGAATATTAATTTTGTATGTAGTTGTCTCTTTATATGTTCAAATAATCTCTGCTTTCTTGTTATAATTGTGATTGAAAGCTAACCCTCTTCAACGTTCAATGTTCTTATATCTACTTGATTTGTCATTTCTCTGTCCCCGGTATTCTCATAATCTTTCTGAACATCTCATTTCAAAGAAAGCTCTTCTCTTTGCAACTGATTTATTAAGTGTCCATGTTTCAAAGCCATACATTTATACTGGAAATATGCTTGTTCTGTTCAGATGTTATGTAGCTTTACAGCTGGTACCGTGCCAAAATTTTCTTTTCTGCACGTTCTGAATGCTATTGCAATTATTTTATGATCCCTTTAACTATTCATTTTTGCATCCAAATATTCCATATTATAGGACATACTGTAGTTCCTAATTGTCAGTTTATTGTTCAAAATAAAAAAATAAAAAAAAAGATTGAGAGCAAATGTTCCAAAAGATAGTAACCCAGCTCTCAGCCAGACACAAAAATCATCCAAATGTAGAAGTCAGACACTAGCGGGATGTGTTAGATTTAGTAAATTAAGCCAGGTCTAACTTCTTGAGTGAATAAATGTCACAGACGGACAGATATAACAATAACCAAGCTTCAGAGAAACCAGACAGTAAGGAATCCTACGACACAAATGAAAGAAGTCAATGACAAACGACTTATTTCAGCATAGGAAGAGAGAGAGAGAAAGAGAGAGACAGAAGCGAATTATTTTATAAATTGATGACGTCTATCTGTCCGAAACTCAAGTGACCGCAGTTAAAAGGTTCAAGAACTGACTCTTTCCCAAATGTTGCTAGATGCGTTATTGATCTTCTAGTTTCGAGAGTTCTGCGTCAAAGTGATGAAATCAAATATAGGGGCAAAAATATTTGATTATTATTCTTTTATGTATTGTTAGTTCTAACTTGGGAATTGTTCGAGAAACAAACAACGCATTGTTTCAACAGTTTATGTGATACTGATGCGTTTTCTTTTATTATTGAATTGATTTGTTTCTAATCCGGCGTCGTAGTTCACTGTCAGAGAGAGGTGGAGTGGCGTATTAGTGGACTACTATTTCATAGTCTCTGTAAAAATGTCTACACAGCTACTATACAAGTGCCCTAAACAATTTGGAAATGCCGTGTCATTCGTTCATACTGATAGTGGTATAATAAATAATTGTATTCGGGAGGGTCCTCCGTAGAATTGTGGTTAAAAAGTTTGCCCTGTGCTCAAGAGGTCGAGGGTTTGAAACCGACTCGTTCTGTCTCGTTTACAAAGTGGAATTTTTTCGGACACACCTATGGACTATCCCGTCAAAATGGCGATGAACAGGGGTGGCAAACTACGGCCCGCGGGCCGCATGCGTCCCGCCATTGGATATTTTGCGGCCAAAAAACACATTTAGCTCCATATTCTATAGATAAATTCCATATTCTGTGATTAACTTCACATTATGGCGATTAACTCCTTATTCCAATGATAAACTCCATATTCTATGATTAACGTCATATTCTGTTATTAACTCCATAACTCCATATTATGACAATTACCTTAATATATTTTGTAATTAACGTCATATTCTGTGTTTAACTCCATATTCTGTCATTAACACCATATTCTGTCATTAACTCCATATTCTGTCATTAACTCCATATTCTGTCATTAACTCCATATTCTGTGATTAACTCCATATTCTGTAAGTTAATTACATTGTACTTGTAATTAACTCAAGTACAATGAAGTTAATTATCTATGTCTTTTGAGCACATACGACACAATGCAACATACGTGGGAGACAACACGGGTAAGGGTACGTAGCCCAAAGTCTAATTATCTCCCTTTACAAGGAAAATACAATCTGTAATATTAAACATTAAATGTTGTCCAGATCACTTTGATTCTCCATGGGTTAGGATATCCATCTTCACCCCCAATATGGGGTGCAAAGGGTACGCATTGCTCTAGGCAGACCCAGGGTTAGCAGATAACCAAGATCCCAAATGTACCTCCTCGCGGTGCACCCTGGTAACAGAAATACAGCAGCTCGAGCTGATTCTGGCCAACTCATTTGGGGATCGTGCCCGAGAGTGTGGAGGTAGCAGATGGAAAGAGATTTGACTGCAAAAGAGACAGACAATATCTCTGACACCACCAGCAACACCACATACAGCGACACTCTCGACATACAGTGAAGCTAGTTAGTCTAGTCCGAACATTGGAGGGGCGGCCAATGAAAAAAGCATGAAAAGGTGGATGCATGGTGAAAGACAGATTTCATACTGAGTACTATGAAAAAATTAAAGGCCAGAACAGCGCTAGAGGGAAGCGCCAACTGCAAATAGAAAGTGAAAACGATTACGAAAATGGGAACTACAAGCTCTGTTTGCTCGTAACGAGCTTCTAGTTACTTGATTTCCTTATAGGCAGAGACCCATACCCAATAATGGGCGTCTAGCAAAGTAAAAAGACCTGGCCTAACTCTAATGTCGAGTCTTCCTATACCGGAAACATGCTCGCAAAGAGAAAGGGTGACGTAACCGATAGGCTCAGGCAAGAAAGGGACAAAGATGGCAGTCCTGGCCCAACTCTACTGTCAAGCTTTCCTATACCGGAAATACACTTGCAGAGAGAAAGGGTTCCGTATCCGATGGGCTCAGGCACAAAAGAAACGACGAGTTTAGCCCTGGCCCAACTCTACTGTCAGATTTTCCTATACCGGAACTACACTTGCAGAGAGAGAGGGTTCCGTACCTGATGAGCTCAGGCGCTATTGGGACAAGGTCGCTCAGCTCGAGAACGCCTTTTTCTCAAACGCATGGTGTGATACTCGAACTTGGGCAAGGGGTTCACGATGTCGGTGAATGACACCTCGGCTACGAAGGCGAAAGAGCCAGGGTCCAACTCATCTGTTAAGTTCTTCCTCTTAAGGAACCAGGCTTACAGATGAGAAACTGTTCAGTACCCAATGGGCACAGGCACAGTCAGTCCAATTATACGAGGCAAGTTCATAGACAGTGCAACACCTCGTGCAAGACAGACGTGAGCAAAAATCGTCTGGGCGAAGAGTCACCAAACACACGCGTGCCTGGCGACAGATAGGGAGGCTGTCACAGGCTAGGGTAGCCCACCCGAATTGTCAAGGCATGCCGAAATCGGATGTGCTAGGCATACAAGGCGCATAACGGTAGTACAACGTAATCACTCTCCCGGCGGAAATCACACGGATATCCGTGCTGGTTACAATGGAGCGAACGAAAGAAAAAAAACAAAAAACCCCAATATGTCATTAGTCGTCTCCTACGATATACATGGGTAGGTAACAGCGCCCCTGTTCTTTTCGCCCATACAAGGGTCTAGGCAACTCTGATAAAATAATTGACTGCTTTGTTATTTTTGATATGATACTTATGCAGCATATTTCTGAACAATTATTTCTCAGATTAAAAGATGCTCAGAAAAGATTGCATGTTTTTTTCATGTGTTGTGCCAAGGCTCAATGTATTTACTCACATCGTTAAAAAAATAATCCTTTTCCTTAATACGACCTGAAAACACATTCAAAAGTTCAGGAAAATATCAAGTTTAAATCGTTTTCAGATCAAATCAGATGCAATCTCCAAAATTTTGTCAAATTATGTCCAATTCAATTTGAAAGTCTTCGAAATAGATCAAATGTCTTCCTAAACAGTTTCAGATCAGAGAAATGTCACGACAACATCGGAAGTTAGCTTAGATTTATTCTCAAATGTTTTATGTTTTGAGTCACATTGGAAACAATCTGCCTTTTGCCCCATTCTTCTGTTAGTCTGTGTTTATTAGTACTGCTTAAGTCTGTTTTTATCAGTATTGCTGTAGTCTGGTTTATCGGCATTTCTTTAGTATATTTTTATCAGTATTTTATTCCGTTTTGATCTGTTTTCAGTGTTATCCAACCCCCTCCATTTGTCTTCAGTTACTGCTGTCTTCCTTTATCTGTCTAAAGCATTCCTGCTTTTCTCCATACTCTGTGTTTAGCATTACGTCTTTCATCTTCGCCATTAATCTGTCTTAACATTTTGTTTTGTTTTTCTCTCAGCTGTTTGTCTAATGTTTGTATGAATGTGGCTTTCGTCTTCGCCTGTTACTTATTCCTTAGTATTCCTTGAACATTGACATGTTTTTTTGTTTATTCTACGTTTATGTCGACCACAGAACAGAGAAATAGTTGAACTATAGATGAAATAAGAATACCCGAAGTGATTTGCCTTATTAGCTTTTTCAAAAATAAATTTAACAAATGTAGCGTTTTCAATGTATGGTTGGCATCAGAGAATTGGTTTGCCTTGTTTGACTCCATCGCGACCCACTATTTAAATAATGGCAAAAAATATTCATAGGATACAGTGCAGATTTTGTTACAAAGAGCTATACTGAATTTTATATAATTGCCGGTTAATTATCAAGGTCAAATATGGATAAAATTCACTGTCAATGGTCCAATGGTAAGACATTATATGGTTATGTTGACATAAAATTGTCATTTATATCGATCGTATTTGGCGGCATGATTTAGAAAATATATTATTCACGTGGCAAGTGTTGTACTCATTGCCCGTGAGTTACAAGAATCCATGAGTCAGGCCATAAGATTCAATTAAGGAGATTTTGGAGTTGAGTTTTGCTGACCAATCTCACAGAGCGTCAAAGAGATTACTAATCCATGCTGAAGTCGGATGTGTTAGGTCGAAGTGGGAATATATCATAACCAGGCTATAAATCATTGTACAACATATTCTATTTTTGTCTAGACTCATAGCGCTAACCTGTGGAAGTTTAGTGTTGAAAATACGGAGGGTGTTCTTCTCATCGCATTCCCTCTAAATAGTGAATGTTTGCCACTAATTGCTGTTGTAATTCTTTTTCTTTACTCCAAAATGTCTGAGGGCCTCTGCATTAATGTTCTTAGCCACATTACACTCTTTTCAAAAGTCACGTTTCAGTGGCCCCGGTTTACTTTGAGTTTTTTTCCTTACAGTCCATCCTTTGAAAAGGACTGGCTTGAAATCACTTTAGCACACGAATTCGCAATGTATTTATTATTTTTTATAGTACTACTGTAAACAGCAAAAATTGATATGAAATATCCAATCAATAAAAAGATGAAAAGTCCCTACAAATAGAAACCACATTTAATGTGGCAACGTGTCCTGTACAAAATTATGATCAAGTAAAATCAGTAAGGCTGGAAAAGGCTGTAAGCGTGTTATCTGAATAAGAAAGTGTCAAATTTTGTGTGGATTTTTTCTGACTCTTTCCTATTACAATTTGTCTTTTTTATGAGATTTTACACATGGAAACCCTGATATATAATCCCGGAGAAGGAATTTGTTGGTTTTACACCGTGTTGTGAAATAGACATCATGACACATCGATGCGAAAGAAATCAGAATATATGCATATATACATATATTTATATATATATGTTTATGTGTGTGTGTGCGTGTGTAGAGATAGAGAGAGATAGGTACAGCGATAGAGAGACGAAACATTAACTAAATTCAGTGCGAGAAGGCTTGTATACATATTCAAATTTTAGGACCGGAAACATTTCCGGTGCACATTGTATGCAACATCCTTCTAGAGTTACATTCAAAACATATCAAAGATAGAGATTGAGAGACTGGTATAGATCAAGAGATATAAACAGATCGACAACCATACAGAGATAGAGCGAGAGGAGGAACACTTGACAACTAGAGATTAAGATAAAACGATCTAGCAAGGTTAAGATAATACTGAAGCAGTTTGTGAACAGATGATTTAATGTGAAGGATGATAGTGTAGCAAAGTCTGTCAATAGATGATTTTAGGTGTAAGGTGATACTTAGCGATACTCTTAGAAATATGGATAAGAAAGAGTAAATCGTGAACAGAGAGAATCTACACTGAGTGGAGAACAGAGACAGCCAACAGCGAGTAAATAGAGAACAGAGAAAGAGAGAGAGAGAGAGAGAGAGAAAGTCAACACAGAGTGAACAGAGAACATAGAGAATTAACAGAAAACAGAGACAGTCAGCACAGATTCAACAGATGTCAACACATAGTAAACACAGAACAGATAGAGCGAATGAAAAGAGAACCACACAAAAAGTGCGTGAAGACAGATACAAATGTGCACAAGGATGAAAACTGGGAAGATATACAGGAATGAAATATTATATTAAATATGTTGTATGCTCTAGCTGCTGGCCAATATTTGTTCAATCTCATTAAGTTGTCGAACCATTTCAATCTGTTTTTCAATATATTTGACCGCATACATTTTTTTCAATAATCTCTTCATTCCTCACATTGTCTCTCCCTGTTTACTTGTTCTGATGGATGCGTAGTAATCTTTCTTTCTTGTTCTTTAGTTAGTGTCCACGTCTGATATTGCTAGCAATGAAATTCAGAATTAGACATTAATGAGTTCTGTAAAAGAGCGCCCATCAAAGTCATATCGAAAATAAACACTCAGACGGTTAGGATATGTAGAAAGAATTGAAGACACCAGAATAAAAAAAATAAACAACAGGTTTATGAACATAAATAACAATGAAGAAGACAAGGAGTTAGACCAATAAGAAGGCGTGTGGACAATATAGAGAAAGATCTGCAAGAAATTGGGATCAGAAATTGGAGAACAACGATTGAGAGTTGACATCGCTAAATGAAGAAAATTATGAAATTATTAGGATACCTTTTAAGGAAAGCCATATTCTCTTCCCTTCTCTGAAGGCCAGTCTTCATCATGATCGTTTGGAAGACTCTTCGGTCAAGGACCCAGAGAGCTGTGTTGGTGACAGCTGATGAAGGTAAAGAAAGGGATGGGGGAAGGGGAATAGGTTAAAGACAACAATAGATAAACAATGCATCATACGTTATTATTGTTTATACTAATATCTCTGTGAATGACAAATCAAGTTGCAAGTGGAACAGCTTCTTCTGTAACATTGTAATCACACTTACCACCAAATGTTTCCAATGCACTAACGATAACCTTTAAATAAATGGCGCAATCTACAGCTAAATTGTTTATTGTTAAGAACATAGAGCACATTGTTTATAATCCGTTAATCCTGTATTTTATACAAACTCTGTAGTCGAAACGTCGATTGTGCCACAAGTGATTGTTTGTTTACATTTGTCTTGTATATTTTTGCAAAGGTGTTTCGTCGAAACGTCGAACTGTTCACTATATTTTGTTGTGTGATAAAGTTTGTTTTGTGAACATATAAACTATGTTACTTTGTGCTCTTTATTGTTGCCTATCGCAACCTTGCACCAAATCTTTCATTACTTAATCACGTTCTAACTTCACGAATCTACTGGTCTAGGTGATCATACTCTTTTCAAAATATTGCAGTTTCTTAATGAGTTTTGCTGCTTAAACTATACTAAAGCATCAACGAGTACTAATTGACTTTCTTTCAAGCCTTCTACCAGCTGCTGACACACTAAGCTTCAATGGCAGCATTTCTGTAAATGTACTCTCCTCCACACCCCAAACCGAACATAAAACTATCTTGACTGCCTTCTATCTAAGTTCGAGCAAGGTTTTATTAATTTCTGGTATTATTTTTCCTTAGGTTGGCTCGACCTTTTGGGGATTTAAACAAATTTTCGGTTGAATTCGAATTCGAACTTTGGATCACCAGAACAGGAAGCAATTTCACTAGCAACTGAGATACCCCCTCTCCCAGTTGTTCTTACTTTTCAGTGAAACATATTCAACATTTTAGATGTTCAGGTCAGTTTCTTTCTTTAATAAAAATGAATAGTCGCCTACCGTAGGCATGGTCGACAAGAGTTTCAGACTTGTCTTGTTTCATCACGTTAATATGTGCGCAGATAGTCGCCTATCGTAGCATGGGCGACAAGAGTTTCCGACTTGTCTTGTTTCATCACGTTAATATGCGCGCAGATAGTCGCCTATCGTAGCATGGGCGACAAGAGTTTCAGACTTGTCTTGTTTCATCACGTTAATATGTGCGCAGATGACTACAAGGATCATCTCTGTTATGGAATTCTCCTTAAACGTATACTTCTCATGCAATCACCTGAAACGTATACTTTTCATATTGTCCCTCCTTTATGCCTGAAACATGGACAGTGTATGCCAAATATACTAGAAAACTCAACCATTTCCACCTAAGCTGCCTTCGTAAGATACTCAAAGTCCACTGTGGGATAAAATACCAGACAATGAAGTACAGATGAAATCTACGCCTGTAAGCATACACTCAATGTTGATAAAGGCTCAGACACGATTGGTAGGACACATGCCGGCATGCAAGATCATCGTCTACCACAAAAGTTGTTAATGGAGAACTTCAGATTGGATACACCAATGCCGGAGGGCAGAAGACATGGTTTAAAAACACTCTTAAGATACTGACTTTAAAATAGACATCAATTCATGGGAGAATCTTGCGCAAGGTATGACATCACATAATAAAGAGGGGTTCTTAGACCGGCAGAATATAACTCAGTGGTTCTTAGACCGGCAGAATATAACTTAGTGATACTTAGACCGGCAGAATATAACTCAGTGATACTTAGACCGGCAGAATATAACTTAGTGGTTCTTAGACTGGCAGAAAAATAACTTGTCAATAAGCATGATTCATATGAGATTCTTACCTCGAACCGATGCAGTTCGCATACAGTTGTATAAAATAGCCAGTTCCCCGAACAGACCACCTGATTTGATCTCACCGAGCCTCTTGTCATCTTTGTGTACCTCCAAAACTCCATCTGAAATTTAAAATAAAAAAAAAACCCAACTTAATTGTGCCACACACTTACAGTTCATACATGATACATTTAGAGAAAACATGTTCTTGCACTTTAACTCATTCGACGCGTAATTATTGTAGTCTGGACGGAACTAATTTTTTAGTTCCCAAAGATAACAGGTATATCAATCTAACATGAATGTATTACCTTAATAACATTCAAGTGTAATGTTAACAACGTGAAAACAAGCTACAAAGACTAAGATATACAGTCGACAAATTAAGCAGAGAATATGGACTAGATATTAAAAAAACAATAACCATAGTAATCAGCACAATCGCAGAGGAAAAGTACTGCAACAAGTAGACCGTTACCAGTATGTTAGACACATAATCACAAATTATAACAGATATGATATGAAACAGAGGTTATATAGTAAGAATAGGAATGGTTAAAAGTACATTAAAAAGCATAAGAAAATTACTAACATTAAAAAAAAACACAAACAAACTAAATATGAGAACTATAAAATGCGACATATTTATGTATGTATGTTTCTATTTATTTATCTATCTATCTGTCTCTATATATCTGTCTGTCTGTCTATGTTCCTTCAGCGTCAAATATGGTGCATATGGCGGAAAACCATGCTCTCCAATTAGAGCGATGCGATGCTACTGTGTGTAATTCTTGCATGTTATTGGAACATGTAGTAATATAAAATTTAATGGTTGTTCTACGCAGAGTCAGTCTTGGTCTTACTACATTGCCAAGACATGACATATGTTTGAGGATATCTATTGACATGACATGACATATGTTTGAGGATATCTATTGACATGACATGACATATGTTTGAAGATATACATTGACGTGGCAAATATTGGAAGCGATCTGCTGGCAGGACATTGTGGAGATCTACTGAATTATATATGTTTTAGGAGATCTACTGACAGAAGATGATTCTACATTGAGGAGATCTACTGACAGAAGATGATTCTACATCGAGGAGATCTACTGACAGAAGATGATTCTACATTGAGGAGATCTACTGACAGAAGATGATTCTACATTGAGGAGATCTACTGACAGAAGATGATTCTACATTGAGGAGATCTACTGACAGAAGATGATTCTACATTGAGGAGATCTACTGACAGAAGATATGTTTGAGAAGGCGACTTATGATTCTACATTGAGGAGATCTACTGACAGAAGATATGTTTGAGAAGGTGTCTAGTGATTCGACATTGAGGTGATCTAGTGATAGGACATTGAGGTGATCTAGTGATAGGACATTGAGGTGATCTAGTGATAGGACATTGAGGTGAGATAGTGATAGGACATTGAGGTGATCTAGTGATAGGACATTGAGGTGATCTTGTGATAGGACATTGAGGTGATCTACTGATGGGACAAATGTTGATAACACTGATAAGACAACGTGACAGAAAAGAAGAACGTTACATAAGCATCTAATAAACACAAATTTAGACCAGCAACAACCAAATTAATACCTGCCCACACCCTAGATTTATGTCGTTTATGATATTATAAATGAAAATCTCCGACCTCTGTGCTTCAATGTCAAATGTCAACCCAGGGCATGTAAATACAAAAACACGCTTCTGTCTGGCAGGAAACGAATTTGAGAGGAGGAATTAAAATTCACTACTTGACGCAGGACAAAGAAACGGAACAACTATATTATTTCATCCAAAAAATATAATGGAGGCAGGTTTACAAATACAATGGAAAGAAAAAAAACTGAATTTTAAAACCGTATAATATTTCAAAAGAATGTAGATTCTCTCTCTCTCTCTCTCTCTCTCTTTCTCCTCTCTGTCATTAATTTTATCATCAGCGTAATCTCTGACGCAGTAAGGTAAATAAGCGCTATAGACAGACAGACAGACAGACAGACAGGCAGGCAGGCAGGCAGGCAGGCAGGCAGGCAGGCAGGCAGGCAGGCAGGCAGGCAGGCAGGCAGGCAGACAGACAGACAGACAGACAGACAGACAGACAGACAGACAGACAGACAGACAGACAGACAGACAGACAGACAGACAGACAGACAGACAGACAGACAGACAGACAGACAGACAGACAGACAGACAGACAGACAGACAGATAGATAGATAGATAGATAGATAGATAGATAGATAGATAGATAGATAGATAGATAGATAGATAGATAGATAGATAGAAAGAACAGGTGGCATCAGAATTTCCATAATATTCTAAATGTTGTGAGTACAAAAACCATGGCTACTGCTCCAGAAATTCAAATAAAATAGTTTTCCGTGCCAAAGAGAGATTTGCATTCTCAAGTAACAACAAATACTATTTATTTTAGTAAAAAAAAAATAAAACCAAAATAACTCTCACGTACGCATTGAACAGTAATATCGAAAAGTTTGGTAAAAATAGTGATGATGAAGTTAAAGGAATGACACTGGAAACGCACGCGCAAAAACACCTTAGGATATCAATGCCTCAGATTTTCCATTAGTTTCGTTTGCGGAGGTTTGTTTGTTCCGTATTTTTATTTTAAAATCTGTACTTTTACTCGCTTGGAGTACAATAATAAAGTACAAATAAGGGGGCACACAGAGAGAAGCACGATTTTATTATATAAAGTTAAAGAGAAATTGAGAGAGAAAAACTTGAAAGAACAATGGAAAACATTGTGGAAATAATTTTAAATGCAATTCTTGCTGAAACTCACTCCAATCACCGTTTCACGTCTATTTCTATTATCGGCCAATGAAATCTTGCACGCGGATGTCATCGCCAGGACGTAAATATTTCGTGGAAACAGCAAAGTGAAATTGACGAAACGGAAATTTGGCCAAATAAAAATGAAATATTAATGTATTGTGTTTTTTAAGGGTTGAAAAAAAAAGTTTGCTCCGAATATTGAAAATCTCGCTCTCAGTATTGATTATTCTTCATATTGATAGCTTAAACCTCAGTATTGGTTATTCTTCATATTGATAACTTAAACCTCAGTATTGGTTATTCTTCATATTGATAACTTAAACCTCAGTATTGGTTATTCTTCATATTGATAACTTAAACCTCAGTATTGGTTATTCTTCATATTGATAACTTAAACCTCAGTATTGGTTATTCTTCATATTGATAACTTAAACCTCAGTATTGGTTATTCTTCATATTGATAACTTAAACCTCAGTATTGCTTATTCTTCATATTGATAACTTAAACCTCAGTATTGATCATGTAAATGTTTGTGTATCGCTCAGAGACATGAGTTATGTGAGTACAGTTATGAGTACAGTTATGAGTACAGTTGTGAGTACAGTTATGACTACAGTTATGACTACAGTTATGACTACAGTTATGACTACAGTTATGAGTACAGTTATGACTACAGTTATGACTACAGTTATGACTACAGTTATGAGTACAGTTATGAGTACAGTTATGAGTACAAAATTCATCATGTAAATGTTTGTGTATCGCTCAGAGACGTGAGTTATATGAGTAAAGCTTAGCACCAGCGCAAACCAGAAAAGTCCATCCGTGCTCCGAACCCCCGTCTCAATAAATTAATCCACGACTAGCGCCCATAGTTCCATCTTGATTTATCAGTCTCTACGTAGCAGTGGATGGATGGATGTGAAAAGATGCATTGTTGATAATATAAGAAAAAGACAGACAATATTTATTGGGCACATAATGAGAAGAGAAGGCATTGAAAACGTAGTAACAACAGGAAAAATAGAAGGAAAAAGATCAAGGGGAAGACCTAGAGAAAAGATATTGAACAGTTTGACTAAATGACTTCGATTGACGAAAACCAACAGAGATGATGACATATATGAGAGATGGATGTACATGAAGAGATATGACCGGCAACGTCATTCGACAGGGCACTTGATAATGATGATGACGTAGCAATGACGTGTATACATCTGAGGTAAAAGGAGAGGGTAGAGATCTTACCTAGTAAAAGCAAATCACATCGTTCTTTCAAAAAAATGGAGGTGGGGGGGGATATTATATATTTTTAGAGAAATAGGTGGGAAGAGAGGTTACCCACTATTATTCTTGTCTACTATTACTAAATGTCATGTCTTAATTTCCTATCAAGGAAAAAAAAAGGGGTGGGGGTTAATATCCAAATCCACTTGTTTGTAACTATAAGATATACAAAAATAGGTAGGTGTGTTACCAAAATAAAACATAAAACAACATAACAACGAGATACAGGGACAGAAGTTTTCTTCATGTTATATTCCTCTTTTCGTGCATTTCAATCTTGACATCAATCTATCTCAATCTTGACGTCAATCTATCTCAATCTTGACATAAATCTATCTCAATCTTGACGTCAATCTATCTCAATCTTGACATCAATCTATCTCAATCTTGAAATCAATCTATCTCAATCTTGACATCAATCTATCTCAATCTTAACATCAATCTATCTCATTCTTGACATCAATCTATCTCAATCTTGACATCAATCTATCTCAATCTTAACATCAATCTATCTCAATCTTGACATCAATCTATCGCATTCTTGACATCAATCTATCTCAATCTTAACATCAATCTATCTCATTCTTGAGAGAGACCTGGGTTCACTATACACCTGAAGGTCATATGAACGGAGGTTGTTCCTCGGTGTATTGATTATGTCAGAAGGATCCATGGATGTACTTGTTTGTATATTGTGGTTATGCTCGATAGTGTGTCAGCTTGTTCATTACCCTTAACACCCGCATTCCCGAGCACGAATATGAAGGTACTCTGTATCGTCAAATATTACATCAACAACTAACAAGTTGGTGGAGGATGACTCATACTTAAATTTCAATAAAATACGCATGCGTCAAACCAGTCTTGTGACAAGAGGTTACACTTCAGCTACATCAGAGACATTAAACAAGAGTAATACTAGAGGGTTTTACATAGAAACAGGAGTTAATCATTCCTGCATTATGTCACCATCGCTTTTTAGCTTGGCTATAGACTGTGATATGAAAAATTACGCTCAAAACTAACATTTTAGTATAAAATGGACAGACTAGGAAACTCAGTAATGTTAATTTTGCAGATGACTTGACGTTATTAAGTCAAAATCCTGCTAAGGTACAAGATGGTTTGAATCGACTTTGTCATCTTTCCGAACAAATCATCTTTCAAGTCAACACTTCCAAAACTAAGATCTTGAATTTTACCAACTCCAATTTTAAATCGCTCTTAACAGAGAACTGTTCAGACATTTAATAACTTTTTCGATTTAGGCAGAAAAATGGTAGATGATGGAGATACAACAAAAGAGATTTGTACCAGAATTGAGTTGGCATCAAGTGCATTCAACCATAAAAAATTTAAAAAATATGAAATTCATAAACAATAAGTAAATATACCAAACTACAGGAAATATGGGTTCCGGTGAAGATAACAGACCGAAAATGGAATTTGAGGTGGCTGAGGTAACAAATGGCAAAAATAAAAATGAACAGAAATAGATTACCAAAATAAGTCAATAAAATAATATAGCAACGACACACAGTGACGAATGCAGTTTCGACTAAAAAACCTTCATCAGGGTGGCGAAGAAGAACACAGACAACAAAATGTACACAGAGCCAAACATATGGTATGGAGGTACTAGGAGGATAAGACGGGGGGGGGAGGGTGAGAAGGAAAGATAAGTTAACATGTCAAGTGAAAAGAAGACAGATGTGGTGAGATAAGGAGGGTAAAGCAAAAGTAAAGAGTGAAAGAGAAGATGGAATGAAGAAGATAAAATGATTTAAATAAAAATAGAAACAAGAGTAAAAATAAAATTAAAATGTACTTAGCTCAGATCACTAAAGTGGAGTCGTGTCTAGTTCAAAATCTAAAATCTTATCTCTTGGAAAAGACACGGCTCTGCTTCAGTGATCTGAGCTAAGTACATTTTAAAAATTGTTTTACTCATTTCTATTTTTATTCAACATATCATCCTATCCTCTTCACTCCATCCTCTCTTTCACTAATTACTTTTGCTGTGCCCTCCTTATCTCAACACGTCTGTCTTTTTTTTAACTTGACATGTTAACTTATCTTTGCTTCCCCCATTTTATCATCCTAATGCTTCCATACCATTTGTTTGGCTCTATGTAAAATTTGCTATATGTGTTCCTTTTTTGGTCGTCATGAAGACTATTTAGTCGGAACGTAATTTATCTTTGTGTCTCGTTGCTAGATTGTTTTATTGATTTATTTTGACAATACATATACTTAATTCTGTTCATTTTGATACCAAACTGCAACTGTTCAACTCTAATATAATATACGCATTAACATATTGTCGCGACAGTAAAAAAATTACAAAAGCACCAAAGACGAAATTTAATTCATATGAAAATAAATGTCTTAGTGAAAGAAAGCTCTTATATACTGGTTGGGAAGAATTCAAGTCAAACTAACAAGTAGGATAAGAAATCAGACATCAGTATGTGTCTACAATAAGAAGAAAACGATGGACTTATATCGGACATATACTTAGAAAACAGACTGCCACACAAATATTAAAATTGGTAACAGGAGACAAAAGAACAAGAGGGACACCCAGAGAGATTCTTCAAAGAACAACCACCAAAGTGGGTATGAATATGGGTCTCAACAACAACTCTGCAAGAAATACACACAGTAGTAGCACATCGCTCGAACGAAGAGCTCTGGTTTCATACACCGTATTCTGCGCTGAAGAAACATGGATAAAAAGATAACGGAGACTTGGCGAATATCAAAGGAAACCCAATATATGTTACACGCATTTGTGAACAACTGTTTGAGCAATATTTCAATATTAAATGGCATGATCAGATGTGATGAGGTTTTGAATGAGAGCACACATGAATCCTTGATTCTTGATTAGGAACAAACGTCACAGCACTGGGGTCATTCCCTTTTATGCTCTGCTTGCTGTTACATCAGTTATTTAAAAGTGTATAAGCTCAGTGTCCCAATCAGTTGCTGATTACGTGTTCTTCGGATCTTTCCGGAGAGGGAGCACTTTCTCTCATCACCTCTAGTCACTCTCATTCCGACTTCCTCCTCGTCTTCTCGTAGGGTATCCATGACTGCTATAATCTATTCAATCCTGTCTCTTCTTATCTCAGTGCCGTTCACCAAGACTTTACCAGCCAACACATCGGCTCTTTCGTTTCCCCTCACTCCAGCATGACCTAGGCAGTAGATTCATGTAATGATGTGCACGTTGTTGAGAAGACTGGCCAATTCAGTTCTGATCATACACTTTTCTATCTTGCGCAGCATACTTTGAGAATCCGATAGAATCACTGAGTCTGTTGGTGGTTGCGTCGCCAGGGAAGTGAGAGCTGTTTTGCACACATGGATCCTGTTTTGTCTAATAATCATGTCCAGGAAATAACGATGAATTTGATACACTCTGAGAAAGACTGTATCGCACTTTTCATATTTATAGTTATTCAAATCTTATTGTATGAAAAGAAGTTAAGTATAAATGAATATTGAATATTTTTTAATGAAGTATTTATAGCACACAATATTGTATATAAATTAACTATAGATATTAAAGGATGAACTGGAGATAGCACAAAAATCCCTTCAAAATCTATGTGCGGCCAGAAAAATATATATATATCTTGTGTTCTGTATAACTGATTCTTAACAAACGTATGTAGCACTTGTTTTCAAAAGCCTAAATCCTTCTTTCCGTGTCTGCATTGAGTGTCCAGCTTTCACTTCCGTATAATTAGCATTAGCCCTGTGAATAGATTGATATTTACTGTAATACTGATCTTACTTTTTCAAATCATATTCAAACTTGCCATGGCAATCACCGCCATCTCGAGTCTTAGCTTAATCTCATTCATGTGTTGCCATCATTACATGTTTGGGTCACGAGATATTTGAAGGTTGTAACTTCGGTACGTTTCTGACCGTTTAACAGGGTATTCATATGGTAGGACCAATAAAGACTGATGGATCCTCTTTACTACCTCAGAGCCTCTTTCTTATGCGAATGTTCATCTGCGACCAGAATATAGACATTTATATAGGCATATAAATATAGATATATTTCATTTTTTATATGTCATATTTCATTACAACTCTTCAGAGCGACAGATCTGGCAACATCGTGGGGAGTTAAGGCTGAAGATCAGTGAGAACACCGAATAATGACGATTACATAACTACAAGAACACAGGAAAACATACAGAAAATCAACGTTTCAACCATGATACCTTTAACAAGAACAACACATAATACTGAATAAAAATAGCGCTACATATGAAGACATAAGTGCACGATAAAACTTGAATAAAGGAAGGAAATTATTGATAAATGGTTATACAAACACTGATGAAATAAAGTCGAAAGAATTCGAACAGAAGATAAACATAACTTAAAAAGATATGAATAGGAAAGAATGGAGGTGTTAAAACAAAAAATGCTGTAGGGTACCAAATGGACGGTTCTTAAAAGCAAACACGATTTGATGTAAATATAAGTAACGTTCAAGTTTCTCTTATCCAGGAATGAGGAGCGGTAGGCAACTCAGTGTTAAGTCCGTATTTTTCATTGACCATAGACAAATGTATTGATGATTTCGTCAACATTTCATTGCACTTAGCAGACTTAGGAATGTTTTGATCTGCAAGTGCTATCCATTTCATTAGACTTGGCAGACTTAGGGATGATTTTGTCAAGAAGAAGTGCTATCCATTTCATTAGACTTGCCAGACTTAGGGATGTTTTGGTCAGCAAGTGCTATTTCATTAGACTTGGCAGACTTAGGAACAATTGATGATTTGAAGAGTGTTCCTTGATAATTGTCTTTAACAGCTCGTAGCAGAGGAAAATCGTTACATGCGAAATGAAGTGTCTGAAAAAGCTTCAATGGTTATCAAACTAGATAAAATAAGAAATGAAGAAATTAGGAAAAGAGTTGGTATAATATTATGTATTGAACATATTGAGAGACAGCAAGTAAAAAGGTAAAATTTATGAGAATGAACCCAAATCAAATACCAATGGTTGGTTGCTGATCCAGCTGTCCATGGGCTCATGCCTTTTAACCCAATGCCATTAAATGGCATTATATTGCTGGGAAGTATCAAATACCAATAATAGCATTAAAAAAGAATATTTGGGCTTAAAGCCAAAGGTAGACCATGAAGCGGTGGATAGAGAACATGAAGATAGCCTTTAACAAACATGGACTAAATGCAACCAGGGCGACACATGTGACATTGGAACGACAGATTAAGCTCCCATCCCTACGCTTAACGGCAAGTGTGAATATGATCAACCATCATTCACATTGGGGCAGACAATAGACAGATGATTTTTAAAAAATATTTTAAATGCAATTGGGAATTTAACCTTGGATCATACCACTAAGAAGCCAGTGCGCTAACCGCTGAGCCTTTACAGCGCGTACTATTTGATAGCAGTTACCTGAATAGCCAAACAACCGTGGCGTATGTGCAGCTGAAGAGAAGGATTGTCGTATCGACTTGAAGCGCTGATGAACACCAATTGTTGCATGATTGGATATCTAGCGTTGCAACTGCATGAAACGCCAAAGAAGAACACGAGGAATCAAGGATATAAAAGTCTGAAATAACACCATCAGCAGCAAGCAAAGCACAAACACAAAACGGTGGATATTTGTAGCTGAAATAAACATTTCACAGCGGCACGGTAATATATACGAGGTTAGTGAACAGGTGCTCGCCAACGATATAAGCCAATTAGCAAATTCCTGTCGACGTCAACGATCCTCGACTAGGTTTTTTTTTACTTGATTTAAATTGGGCATAAATGTTGCCTTCTGTCGCAATTTACGGAGTGCTCTATTTTACGTTTGTTCTAAAATTTAAACAGATTAGTAAACTTTATTTGGAGAAGGTATTCAATTCATTTCAGATTTATCGCTTGATTGTTGATATCTGCGCCTTTCATCCGACAAACTGGACATCAATAGAACGTTTTTGAATTCTGGGCTGCTCTTGCATCGATCTCTTCTGTGATTTACTCTTCACTACGAGTAGTAGTAGTAGTAGTAGTAGTAGTAGTAGTAGTAGTAGTAGTAGTAGTAGGTTGTTTTCAGAGCTGATTCACTGACATGATGCTAATAGTCATCACAGAATCACTAGCTGTCGTGGCACATGCACTACGAAACATCCTTATTCCTTATCCTGTAGGTGTTTTTCGTTCTTCACAAGTGATGATGATCATTTGTTACAGCCAATTTTTCAATTCAGTTAGATAGATGTCTTTGCCTATGAGTTTGTTGATGGATAGTAAGCCCTATTAGAGCTGCAAATGTCCTTATACAGTTCGGGCAACGAATAATCACTGTAGAACTCCATGTAGATCTATTTAGTGTAAGTTCTTCCCATGTGTCTGTCTATTTCAAAGGTTTTTAGTGAGGTCTTTAACGAGTCCTTATAGTGCGTCTTTTGGTCACCTTGAGATTGTGTACAATTCTCCATCTCACCATAAAGAAGTATCTTTCACAGGCGATGATATTACTCGTACATATGTACAAGATGATCTGCGCAATGAATTTGTGTCTGCATAAGAATAGTGTCAATGCCAGAGATACCAGATCTGTCAAGGACTATACTATCCGGAATCCTGTCTTGTCATCTGATGTTCATAACGTTTCCTAACATAAGTTACATGTTATGGTGCTACTAACGACAGGCGTCGTGCTGATCTGTTGAGAGGGACGAGTTACGTAACGGTATACATGAGTACACAAAAGATAATCCTATAGTAACATAATTGGCTCGAAAGCAGTTGTTAGCCTTCACCAAGCTAGATTTGAGGCTATTGAAATGAGGCTTTTTTCATGGGGATATTTGACACGGTTATGATAATGTCTTAAACAATATGAAAGCAATTTAAACAGGATTGATTTCATGAAAACCTGAATAAATATACAATTGGCATTTCAAAAAGACTGTAAAGTTTTGACTGTGTAATGGGGGCACTATGAATGCTTATGCAAATTATGTTATGGTGCAGTATCCAACCAATTCTATTATACGAATGTCAAGCATTGATTATATTTAAAAAAACGCTCAGAATAAACTGTGGAGAAAATACCATGGATAGCACACACAAAAACTCCATGAAGAGGTTTTAAGAAAGGTTAGAGTTAAGAGGTAAATTTATAGACGTGTGATGAGAAGAGAAATTACTTTAGGTAGATGACATTGAAACTTAAACATCGAATCTGGATTACTATCTTCTGATGTGTTCAACAATGTATAAACTATTCTAACTAATATGACTTGTTTATTCCTGCCTTCTTGTCACTAATACCACATGTTAATTTCGGCACTTCACATGAATAAAAGTTGTTAGTTTCGCAACTCATCTCATTAATACAATGTGTTAATTAATCAACTCTTCTCATTAATACGACATGATAATTGCTGCACTCTCCCATTAATACAGGCTGTTAATTTCTCAAATCTTCTCATTAATAAGACATAATAATTCATTAACTCTTCCCATTAATCTATATATTCATATCTCAGAAGCAGTAATTTTGTCTTTTAGTTATTCGTTCATTATCCATGTTTCAGATTCATACATTACTAGAAAATTGATGTAGTACTTTATAATTCCAATTTTTAGTTGTATTGTTGACAAATTAGTGGAGTATCTAGAGTTGAGAGAAGGAAAAGTAAATTTTTTGGAAAGTTCCGAAGATCACAAAATCAACACCTGACAGGGACTCTGAATCTACATACACTAGGATGGCTGCTGGAGCGGAGGACGGGGCACTTATGGTAATGTCCTGCGTGATGTGAAGCCAGTTTCTAATCAAGAAGAATCAAGAATCCAATTTTTAGTTCGTTTGTGATTTGATTAAATGTTAAATATTTTCCTGGTGTCATTGAAAGTAATTTTTAGACATTCCTACTATTCGTTAATTTGTGTTTTACATGTATCATCAATACTGATTATGCGTTCAAGATACAAGTCTACTGGATTCCGATTTCTCTCCTCGTCAATTTACGTTTAACTGTTGTTCCGTTTTGATTTTGCCAACTATCATTGTTTTCGTTTTATGGAAGTTAATATGAATACATAATTTCTG
Organism: Meghimatium bilineatum; assembly: GCA_034231615.1. Lineage (NCBI taxonomy): Eukaryota > Metazoa > Mollusca > Gastropoda > Stylommatophora > Philomycidae > Meghimatium > Meghimatium bilineatum. The sequence continues at coordinate 25,301,476 of CM067321.1, forward strand.
TTTGATTTGTCTACTTGATCTATTAGTCATTGTAGATCTTGCCCACTTTCTGTCAAGAGTATTGTGTATCTGAATATCTCTGACTTCATTATTTTTACAATTATCTGGGGGTCCTTTCATTTCTTCTGTTCATTATTTTTACAATTATATGGAGTCCTTTCATTTTTTTATCAACTAAAGCATTCCTGTGTAGATGTTGAATAAGCTGGATGATAAAATACTTCATTGTCTTCCCTATCTTTGTATTTCTACGTTTGGTGAGTAGTTATTCTCGTGTCTGATTGATTCATTTTGTTCATAATATATAGTTCAGAGAAGTCTCATGCCGTTTCCATTTAAACTTATGTCTTGGAACCTTCATGAAATCAATTATTCATTTTCAACTCTGTCGAAGGTATTGCTGTAGTCATTAAATAAAATGTAGATATTTAAGGGGATTTCTAGAGGTCTAAAATATAGATATTTAAGGGGATTTCTAGAGGTCTAAAATGTAGATATTTAAGGGATTTCTAGAGGTCTAAAATGTAGACATTTAAGGGGATTTCTAGAGGTCTAAAATGTAGATATTTAGGGGGATTTCTAGAGGTCTAAAATGTAGATATTTAGGGGGATTTCTAGAGGTCTAAAATGTAGATATTTAAGGGGATTTCTAGAGGTCTATGTTTATCTACCAATAGTATGATACTAATTACAGTTTTTCTGGTTCCTTTGTTGTTCCTAAAACCAAACAGTTCTTCGCCTACTTCGACGTAAATAAAAAGGTATATCCTGCAGGAGTTTTCAGTGTAGAATAGGACGGAAAGTTTATTGCCATTTTATAACAAACTCTAGAGCTTTCACAACAAGGGCTGTAGGTTCGACGTTCGTAGAAGTGGGGTTATGGATCCGAACTGGGAGACCTTTTCTGTGAGAAACCAATGCAAATGCAGCAGCTTAATTGATGAAGGGATGAAGTGTTTTTACGGTTCTGTTACTCGTTTTGTAGATTCGACTTTCTTAGAAGTGGGGTTATGGATCCGAACGGGGAGACCTTTTCTGTTAGAAACCAATGCAAATGCAGCAGCGTAATCGATGAAGGGATGAAGTGTCTTTACGGTTCTGTTTGTTACTCGTTTTGTAGATTCGACTTTCTTAGAAGTGGGGTTATGGATCCGAACGGGGAGACCTTTTCTGTTAGAAACCAATGCAAATGCAGCAGCTTAATCGATGAAGGGATGAAGTGTCTTTATGGTTCTGTTACTCGTTTTCTAGTCCTAGATTCATGTTCTATTTCTCCTCTCGGGTGGAGGAATATACAAGAACTCACCCTTTCAGTATTTTGCCACCACTGTTTCTGATATGATGCTCGTATTATTATTATTATTATTATTATTATCATTATTTTTACTATTGTTATTATTATTATTAATATTATTATTATTATTATCTTCTTCTTCTGCGTTCGTTCTCAAACTCCTGCAGATTAGCAGGATGTAGTCCGCAGAACGGAATGCGTTGTGTCATGGTTTACAGCATTGCTGCGATATCTGCACCTTTCGGCCGGACACATCCGACTTCAGCATGGCTTTGAGCCACTGACCCGATATGGGATGGGACAGCCAACTCCATCCCATAACCTCCTTATTCGCCTTTTACGACATGCATGGAAGATAAACAGTGTAGCTATTATTTGCTCCTCTTTCGGGCCTCGGCAACACACGGGCGATTATTATTATTATTATTATTATTATTATTATTATTATTATTATTATTATTATTATTATTATTATTATTATTATTATTATTATTATTTTGTTGTTAATATTATTGTTATTGTTGTTATTATTATTATTCTGAATGAGGAAGGCCTGCGGGTCTTATCAGTAGCATACCAGACTTATCAGAACGCAATATTATGTTACTGGTAGATGATATGACTATATAGCGAGGCATTTCTGTCAGTGAAAATCTCTCCACAATTCATTAAGTTATACTGGTGTGTTTAATGTTGTGTGTTCTGTTGTCCTCTTCTAATTCATTAAGTTATACTCGTGTGTTTAATGTTGTGTGTTCTGTTGTCCTCTTCTAATTCTTTAAGTTATACTGATGTGTTTAATGTCGTGTGTTCTGTTGTCCTGTACTAATTGATTAAAAGTATACCTTGTTTCGATTTCCTACTTTTGTCTTCTATCAAATAATTGTCAGTGTGGACCAAGAGATCAACGGTCTCTGAAGTATCAAATATGAACTTTTAAACCAAACAAACAGAAATGGAACAAAGAGATTCATCAGTTCAAAAGTTTAAAGTTCAATAACCGAGAAATATCTGCACGCATGTGTACATATATTATCATTTTTTAAATTTTTAATATCATTATCAATCAATCAATTGCCATGCCGAGTGACGTAGACGATTCTGCTTCTCACAACTCTCTGTCTTATGTGTTGCTAATAAGTTCAGTTGGTGACTTCTTTTTGTCCCATAGTAACAACCTATCCAGAAATGTATCTATTTGCCTTCCTCTGTCTTTTCTCCCCTTGATCTTTCCAGTGGTTACTAAATGTTCAAGTTTTAATTTCTTAATCACATGCCCTAAAAATCTTGATTGTCTGCTTTTAATTTTTGCTATAATTTGTTGTTTTACCCCAGCATCTCTGAGGACTTCTACATTAGTTTTCTTGGCTGTCCATGGAATTTTCATCATTCTTCTTAAAAACGATATCTCAGTTGCATGCAGGTTATCTTGAACATTTGTGTTTACTGTCCATGCTTCGCTTCCATAAAGAAGGACAGGCTCAATATAACATTCTAGCACTTGAACTCGCATATGCATTTATATTACTCCGTTGCATAGAATGTTTCTCATCTTTTGAAATGTGGCCAGTGCTATCCTGTTTTTGATCTCATTGGAGCACCGGCCATCTAATATTAAAATGGTGCCATGATACTTGACGTTATTCACTTGATTTATTTTGCATCATTGATAGTAATACTGCATTTTGTTATGTTATGTTATGTTATGTTCCTCCAGGGCCATAGGCGGCGCATAGGGCAGAAACCATAGCTTTCCATTTGTCTTTGTGTTGCCATGTCTTTCAATTCTTGCGTGTTGTTTAGGTTCATTAACATGCCTTCTCTATTAATGATTCTTCGTAGAGTTTCTCTAGGTCTCCCACTTCTTCATACTCCAGGTGGCACCCAATATAGTGACTGCTGGGGAATTCTTAGGCTGTTCATTCTGAGAACATGGCCGATGTAAGTCCAACGCCTTTGTCTAATGAAGGAAGATATATAGGTTTGTTTGCTTTCCTCTCTTATAGTAGTGTTAGATTTAAAGTCACTCCACTTAACATTCAGAATGGTACGTAGGCATTTGTTTTCAAAGGAGTCTAGTCTCTTATCTGTGGCTTTTGTGGCTTTCCAACTTTCGCATCCATATGATAGAATAGGGATGATGTTGGAGTTGAACAACCTGAGTTTTGGGGTGTTTCTTAGTGTGTTTGACGTCCAGATGTTACGTAGTTTATTGAAAGCACCCGCTGCAAGGGCAATACGGTGTAAAATTTCTTTTGATGAGTCTCGATCCAGTTGGCCGTGTGTATTTCTTTGAAACAACCATTACGTCTGTTTTCTTCTTATTCAAACTGCGGCCTTTATTTTCACTTTCTTGTACTATCCTGTCTAATAGTTCGTGATGTTCTTGCTCGCTTCCTTTAATCAGAACTGAATCGTCAGCATATCTTAAATTATTCAGATTATAACCTCCAACTGCTATTCTTGGCATGCTTTCTATGTTTCGCGTAATATCTTCTGTATATGGGGAGAAAAATTCTTGTGACATTACACATCCTTGTCTGATGCCCATCTCTATCTTTTAGAATTCTACATTACTGTCAACCCTCAGCGCAGCTGTTTATTTCCAATATACATTTTTTACTATCTTTAGATCTTTCCCATCAATATTGAGTTTTTCTAACATTTTTATCATTTCTGAATGCTCGCCTTGTCAATTGCTGTACCTATGAAGCACATGTACAAATCAATTTGTACTTCCATTGCCCTCTCTATCACTGTTCGTATTATATATAGGGCATTTTTGTGTGTCCTTTCCTTCAACAAATCCATATTTTACTTCTAAAATTTCTGGTTTTATTTTTTCTCTTATTTGTCTCATGATTATACGCAGTAAAATCTTGGTCATCTGGCTCATAAGGCTGATTGTTCACATTCTATTCACCAGGTTTCTTCGGTAAGGCTATGAATATTGATTGCAATAAATCAGATGGAAAGAATATCTCAACTGTTATAGTTGTCATTTAACATTTTGGTGATTATTTCTATGCCATACGCCTCCAGCACTTCTATTTCTACCTATTTTATATTATCTCGTCCAGGATGTGTATTGTATTTCAAGTTTTGTATAGCTTCTTCCCCTACTGCAGCTACTGTGCTGGAGCCTTTATTGTTGTACTATATGTTTGTTTTATTTCTACTATCTTTGTAAAGTTCCTTACTGTATTCTTCCCATCTGTGCATCATTTGATTTTATATTATCAACATATGCCCTTGCTTTGACTTCAGGCAGCCAGTATTGTGAACTTGTCTTCTACCTGTTAATTCATTTATTTGTTTATGTGCGCCCCTTGTATTTTCATGACGATATTTTTCTATTTCACAGCATTTTGCATTTAACCATTCTTCTTTAGCGATATTGCATTTATTGGATGTTATTATTATTATTATTATCTATTGTTATTATTACTGTTGTTATTATAATTATTTCTACTATTATAATTATTATATGTTCAACTGAAATGACAACAGGAATGCACAATTTTCTATTTGCTGGCCTAAGCAAAAAAGCCAGAACGTCTCTAGTAGGCAAGTGACACAATCTAATCTTTTAGGAGGACAATCGCAAAGAGACAATTAAAGCTAGCATATAGACAATTGAAACTAACAGCCACAAGGTACAGTGAAAGTGGTAAGATTGAAAGTATTAAGTACCACGGCCGAAGTAAGCTGTGTCTGCCCATTGGCGCAAATAAAGCGGGAATATACAACGCATCTCCCTTGTCTGTGATATTTTTTGCTAAAAATATAGTAGGGACGTTGTCCTGCTACAATGGAATTTCAGTGAAACTTTGAAAACAAACGCAATATTTCTTTAAAGCCATAATGATACAAAAAAAATGAAAGATATAAACCATACTTATAAAAAGACTGAAGAGATAAACCACACTAAAAAAGCCAGAAAATAAACAAAGTAATATGCAGGTGATAATAGAAGTCATACCTGCGCACACATAAAGATGTTCTCCTCGTTCTCCTTCTTTGATGATGTAGCAATTCTTGGCCACCTTCTTCTCATACATGCAGTCAATGACCTCCCTCAGCTGCGTGGCCGCCACCTCCTTCATAAACTCGTTACCCAATAGAGCATCTTTAATCAGCTGTTTGGACCTAAGATATCATTAAAAAAAAACTTTGTTACAAAAATGATCAGACAGGAAGTATACGAGCTATGTTCACTTATCACTCAAGTTATTGGAGGTGGGGGAGAGGTGTGACGAATTATACTTTCTTACTGTTATGTTCTATACACAGAAATCTAGATTACAAAATGACAAACATTGGGTCATAGACAGGGTCGGTTGTTACTTAAAATATCCGGTATTTCCCGTACTATATTTATCAAAAATTTATAGAATAGTCCTGCGCGGTGATCTTACACATAATCACCCACCTTGGCTGATGCGACGGATCAGTTGTTATACCGTGTGTCACTAGCCAATTATAAGCACGGGAAAGTGTGGTATACACCAAGATAAGTGACACTGCATGAGATCAGTGCGCATAAATTACCCCTAAGTGTGACGTCAAAATTTGTTCTATTCTATATTCAGATACAATCTTTTTCTATCTGCTTCAAAGCAGTTCCACTGTGATTGTATGAAGCTACTCTAACGATCCTGCCACTGAATGAGTCACAGTAAATGGCATGCATTTTGTAATATAGCCCTCATTTTTTCCCCCTTGCATTGACTTGAATCTCATCAATGTCCTCGGATCGTAGACCATTCATTTCTCTCTTAATTTACGAGAACAAGAACACATATTCCGGACTGAAATTGGGTGTGTATGAAGATAATGGCACAATGAAATGTGATTCGCTAAAAACATGTTCGTGGTGAGAAATCTCATCCCTTCTTATCATTGTCACGATGCGTAATCCAATTGCCTGTGCGTTACTTCCCTGGACGGTGTCCGTGAACGGCGTCTCAAAGACGTTAAGGAAATATTTGATAGAATTCGGAATTGACCCTCGTGTCACCTATGGACGTATCAAGGATGAATCAGCCCATCACTGTCGAAGAAAACAATCAACATAAATCTTGACATTGAATGTCATCTTCAAAATATCTGCGCCCGCTTTTGAAATGGGATTATCATTAAAATGTTTTAGATTTACTTAGAAATGACATCCCGAAAGCTGATTGCAGGACATCGAAAGTATGGAATCAGGTTTTCCAAGATAAAAGAAACCAACATTCACATCTTGAACATAAACTTTCATTTTTGCAATGCTACCAGCACTAAGTCACCTCACAGAATTGCACATAGCGCATACGCGAAGTTATAGAGTTCCTGTTTTAGTACTAACATTAGCACGTTGTTCAGACGTGCAGTAAGTTAACACTAATGAGCTAAATATTAGGATTTCCCCGAGAAAACAAATTGCGCTGGGGTACTTAATAAACAGCACTTTCATATGTATGTATAATAATAATAATAATAATATAATAACAATAATATATAATAATAATAAAAATAATAATAATAATAATAATAATAAAAATAATAATAATAATAATAATAATAATAAAATACTTTAATCATATCCTTATGCTTCATTAATGTTCAATTATTCTTGTATTTTTAGGTACCACTTATGCGTTTCAGAAACATTGCGTAAACTACGTGAAAAAGGATGGTCAATGCTATGCGCCGAAACCACAACTAAGTTCGATTGATTCTTCGGGACCATTTTAAAGTCTCACTAGCCCCTCAGCCATAAATATAGCACACTAATATATAATAGTGTTGAAAACCGAATCCGTTCGTTATTTGTGGTGTGAAAAGAAAAATATAATTCCCGTGGCTCACCCAGCCACCAAGAAGTAGGGAATAAGTGCTCATTTTCTGGGAAAGACAATGAATGTCGCCATCTCTACTGCGCAAGTGCAGTAGGCGATGCTAGTCAAGCGGTTTTTAATTCCCTCTGACTAGGAAAGCTAAGCACTTATGGGAAACCGTGTGCAATGAGGCTGAATGATAACTCGTATTATATTTATCTTTTTTTTCTGCAGTGAAGCTCGTTGATAATATATTACAATTACCTTTTACCATACCGATTTTACAGCAGAAAGACGGAAATATGGCAGCTATTGTGTAAGCTAACTGCACAATGTACAATGGTTACCGCCAGAAACATTTAAGTAGATATACTAGCGAAAGTGTACAAGAAGAAAGAAGTTGGAGATAAACTAGCGAGAGTGTACAAGAAGGAAGAAGTAACAGATAAACTAGAGAGAGTGTACAAGAAGGAAGAAGTAACAGATAAACTAGAGAGAGTGTACAAGAAGGAAGAAGTTGGAGATAAACTAGAGAGAGTGTACAAGAAGGAAGAAGTTGGAGATAAACTAGAGAGAGTGTACAAGAAGGAAGAAGTTCGAGATACATTAGAGAGAGTGTACAAGAAGGAAGAAGTTGGAGATAAACTAGCGAGAGTGTACAAGAAGGAAGAAGTTGGAGATAAACTAGAGAGAGTGTACAAGAAGGAAGAAGTTCGAGATACATTAGAGAGAGTGTACAAGAAGGAAGAAGTTGGAGATAAATTAGAGATAGTGTACAAGAAGGAAGAAGTAACAGATAAACTAGAGAGAGTGTACAAGAAGGAAGAAGTTGGAGATAAACTAGAGAGAGTGTACAAGAAGGAAGAAGTAAGAGATAAACTGGAGAGAGTGTACAAGAAGGAAGAAGTTGGAGATAAACTAGAGAGAGTGTACAAGAAGGAAGAAGTTGGAGATAAATTAGAGAGAGTGTACAAGAAGGAAAAAGTTGGAGATAAACTAGCGAGGTAAGAAGGAAGAAACTAGAGATAATCTAGGGGGGATGTACAAGAAGGAAGAAGTTGGAGATAAATTAGAGAGAGTGTACAAGAAGGAAAAAGTTGGAGATAAACTAGCGAGGTAAGAAGGAAGAAACTAGAGATAAACTAGCGAGGTAAGAAGGAAGAAACTAGAGATAATCTAGGGGGGATGTACAAGAAGGAAGAAGTTGGAGATAAATTAGAGAGAGTGTACAAGAAGGAAAATGTTGGAGATAAACTAGCGAGGTAAGAAGGAAGAAACTAGAGATAAACTAGCGAGGTAAGAAGGAAGAAACTAGAGATAAACTAGCGAGGTAAGAAGGAAGAAACTAGAGATAATCTAGGGGGGATGTACAAGAAGGAAGAAGTTAGAATAATGATCAGATAAGAACAAAATAGAAGAAGAACAAACAAAAAAGACGAATTGGACGAGGAAGAAAAGACAAAGAAAGGCGAGGAAGAAAACAAATATGAAGAGAAGAATGAGGAAGAAGAGAGAAAAGAAAAGAAGAAAATAAACTGAATTAAAAAAATGCAATTTAGATACTGGAAATATTATGAAGAAATCGGAAGAAACTTTTCATCTTTAAATTCCCGTGAGAAGGGGAGGAGGTAGAAGTTGTGTAAATTAAGGGGATGTAATTATGTCCACACAAATCAGAAGATAAGGAAAAGATAACCAAGAGTAGGGAAAAGTAAAATCCCCAACGTTGGATATCATTAATTCCCCAAAGTAGGATATAATTATTTCCTCAATGTTGGATATCATTAAATCCCTAACTAAGGATATTATTAATTCTCCAACGTGGATATCATTAAACCCCCAGCATTAATTATTGGTCTTTCCATATCATTATTTTCTTAACGTTGGATAGCATTCTTCCTCAACTTTGGACATAATTATTTCTTCATCTTTCGATAGCATTTATTTCTCAACTTTGGATAACATTATTCCTTAACTGAATAGCATTAATTCCCCAACTTTGGATATCATTAATTCCCCAACGTTGGATAGCATTAATTCTTTATCTTTCAATAGCATTAATTACATCGCTGGAAATTTATATTTAGAATAGATTAAACAAACTGAAGAAACATTCCGATTTCTTTATTTATATTCATGCGCAATTGCCGTGTTAGGTTATGAACATCAATTACTATTTTGGTCTGAAGCTGAATGGACATTTCTTTCTCGGGCTGATTCGTTACGTATAGTAAACATGAACGGAAATATGCATAAGCTTTACCAATGCTATAAACAAAAGATACTAACAACGAGATAGTGATGGTCGACGTTTCGAAAAAGCCTTCATCAAGACGGGAAAGATAAATAAAATACTAAACACATGAAAGCGCATATGGCGTAACGATAGTAGGATGGGGAGATTATGCAACAAATCATGTCACAGAAAAGGATAAAAGCTAGAAGGCTGTAACAGTTTCTCGGTCTACTCCATTGGACATGGCTGCGTGAGGCTACTCACATGTCGCAAGCCAACGAAATGCACAGAGTAGCCCCTTCACTGTTCGTGTACTTGTATTGAAATCTTCCAATGTATTCGTGCAAATATAAAACTATAATTGGATAAATTTGTTGATGGTGGTAGTATTATTTTATCATTTTTATCATATGATACACATCTTTACTGAAATCTTTTTTCATATCAACTACACTCACAACGTGGAGTGGAAAGCATGGAATTCACTCACAACTAGGAGTGGAAGCAAGATCTTCACTCACAACTAGGAGTGGGAAGCACGGTCTTCACTCACATCTAGGAGTGGGAAGCACGGTCTTCACTCACATCTAGGAGTGGGAAGCACGGTCTTCAGTCACAACTAGGAGTGGGAATCACGGTCTTCACTCACATCTAGGAGTGGGAAGCACGGTCTTCAGTCACAACTAGGAGTGGGAAGCACGGTCTTCACTCACAGCTAGGAGTGGGAAGCACGGTCTTCACTCACAGCTAGGAGTGGGAAGCACGGTCTTCACTCACATCTAGGAGTGGGAAGCACGGTCTTCACTCACATCTAGGAGTGGGAAGCACGGTCTTCACTCACATCTAGGAGTGGGAAGCACGGTCTTCAGTCACAACTAGGAGTGGGAAGCACGGTCTTCACTCACATCTAGGAGTGGGAAGCACGGTCTTCAGTCACAACTAGGAGTGGAAAGCACGAAATTCACTCACAGCTAGGAGTGGGAAGCACGGACTTCACTCACATCTAGGAGTGGGAAGCACGGTCTTCACTCACATCTAGGAGTGGGAAGCACGGTCTTCTCTCACATCTAGGAGTGGGAAGCACCGTCTTCACTCACATCTAGGAGTGGGAAGCACGGTCTTCAGTCACAACTAGGAGTGGAAAGCACGAAATTCACTCACAACGTGGAATGGGATGCACAGTCTTCACTCACAGCTAGGAGTGGGAAGCACGGTCTTCTCTCACATCTAGGAGTGGGAAGCACGGTCTTCACTCACAGCTAGGAGTGGGAAGCACGGTCTTCTCTCACATCTAGGAGTGGGAAGCACGGTCTTCACTCACAGCTAGGAGTGGGAAGCACGGTCTTCACTCACATCTAGGAGTGGGAAGCACGGTCTTCACTCACAGCTAGGAGTGGGAAGCACGGTCTTCAGTCACAACTAGGAGTGGAAAGCACGAAATTCACTCACAACGTGGAATGGGATGCACAGTCTTCACTCACAGCTAGGAGTGGGGAACATGGAATTCACTCACAACTAAGAGTGGAAAGCACGATCTTCACTCACAATTAGGAGTAGGGAACATTAAATTCACTTAGAACGTGGAATGGGAAGCACGGACTTCACTGACAGCTAGGGGTGGGGAACATGGAATTAACTCACAATGTTGAATGGGAAGCACGGACTTCACTGACAGCTAGGGGTGGGGAACATGGAATTAACTCACAATGTTGAATGGGAAGCACGGACTTCACTGACAGCTAGGGGTGGGGAACATGGAATTAACTCACAATGTTGAATGGGGAGCACGGACTTCACTTACTAGTAGGATTGGGAAGCACGGTTTTCACATGAAGGAATCCATTAAATAACAACACTACACAAAGTTGGGACGAGACCGCCCGTGTAAATAGAAAGTAAGAAATACTTCATTTGTTACGTTGTTTATTATTGTCGTGATTTTCCTTGGCCTCTATTCATATACTTGGAGTCGCATGTCAAAAAAATCCACGGCCTACAAACAAAATGCACAGAAATAATAAAAAAATTTGCCATTCAGGTCATGTTTACTTTCTGTACACAGGTCTTTACGTGTACTCGGTTATGGTTAAAGTTATCAGCCAGAAAAATGATAACATCACTATAGAGTGAACAGTGTTAGAAAACAGTGGTTGTCAGAGCGGGTTTCCCCACCCCTGGAAGAAAAGGGAACTGACAGGGGGAAGCGAAAAAAGAAACTCCAAATTGGAGGGTCATGAACCAAACTAGGGTTCACGATCCCATGTAGGTGGGGGCGGGGGAGGGGCACTGGATGGCAATTATACTAAACAATATGTATTACTATATGTTTCAGTAAACATCAACCTCATAAGTTGTTCCGAGAGAGACTGTACATAAACTATGAAAAGTTGTTCCGAGAGATGCTGTACGTAAATTACGAAAAGCTGTTCCGAGAAAGGCTATACATAAATTACGAAAAGTTGTACTGAGAGAGGCTGTACATAAACTATGAAAAATTGCTCCGAGAGAGGCTGTACATAAACTATGAAAAATTGCTCCGAGAGAGACTGTACATAAACTATGAAAAATTGCTCCGAGAGAGGCTGTACATAAACTATGAAAAATTGTTCCTAGAGAGGCTGTACATAACTTACGTCCACAATTATATGATCCCCTGTCATCTGTGAACAACTTCTCAGTATTGAGGGAGTGTTTCCCAACGTGGGGGCCCACGCCAACCAGGGAGGGAGCAATTTAATTGTTGGGGGAGGGGGATTTGATTGTTAAGAAGGTGGGAAATTCAGAATGGCGGGGGGGGGGGGGGGAGGAGAGGAGAGAATAATGCAATTTTTTAACATTTAAAAATATGTATATGTTAAATGGGAGGTGACGGCGTGAGAAGATCAGAATTTTACAAAGACGTAGGTGGGGGCATCGTAAAAAAAAGTTTGAGAAATACCGAATTATCGACTCATTTGCTGAATTTTGTCCAAAAATGTAACCCCCCGCATTCCCCCTCCCCCGTCTACATCTAAATATGTTGTTTTTTGTTTGTGCTTAAGAAGTACGAACATTATTTGTTTCACATTTTGAGGCACATGGCTTCACATTCAAGCAAATTTGATTTGTTTCACATTATTAGACACATGTTTCACAGTCAAAAATGATTTGTTTCACATTTTTAGACACATGTTTCACATTCAAACAATTTAATTGCTATACAAAATTAAGTTATAGACGACAATATTTGTGGTCAGTAATCGTGAACTATATATAACACTGCTCAGACTCTCTGCTCTCTCCAGGCCTCTAAATATTGACGTAGTTAATAGCACTAAAGGAACTCAATTATATTTTGTCTAAAGATCTTGGGGCCACGAGGAAGAATTGCCTCTACATGGGGACACAAGGAAAGAATTGTCGCAACATGGAGTTTCAGAAAAGAATTGTCCCCAGCCCCACAGCGGGACAAGAGGGAAGAATTGCCCCTACAGGTGTCTACAACCACACAAATGTTAAGATCCGCTGCAATAAACAAGTATTATACATTTATACATTTCAGCACTTTATAGAAAAAGATTGGTGAGGTTGATTCAGGTGATCCACTAAACTTGAATAGTTAGTTAAAACCGTATCTGAATATCACATAATTCCTTGTTAACTATTGCAGAAGAGCGATGGCAACGCTGATTTTTTGGGGTTTTTTTTTGTTGTGTTTTGTGCACATCAAACTAGGAGAAAAAATGTTTGCAATGGAAACTACGTATAATGTTTCAGGATCTTGATATCTGAAATCTGACCTTCTTTCAATTCTCTCAATTACACATAACTTTCAATCTGTTGACAGATACTGTCCGGCAATAAAGGACTTGTCATTGACGATAAACAGCGTGTCTGATAACACAGGAAGAAGATACTACAGCAGAAAAACAAAAATTCTTCATGCAAGAACATTACAGAAATTGGTTAGAACGCTTTTTAGGTCACATTTGGGGTCAAATGTCAGTTTACACAACTTTTACGACATCTAATTTGCTTTTAAGGCTTTACTATGAGTTTTCTGAAATAAACTAGAACGCGTTTAGGACATCGATTTTGTTAACCATATTTCCAAACAAATACCAAACACACACAGAATGTTGATAAAATAATTTGTAGACGTGCTCGTGAAACACTCCGATATTCTGTTGAGTTCAGTTCTAAACTAAGATAATTCAATTAACTGAATTGGAAAATATAACTACAGTAATGTAACTAAATTAATTCCACACAATTAAGGTTATTCAAACAAACTGAATTCGGAAAGTTATTCTCCCCGATATTTTATATCGAGAAATTAAAAAGTCAACCAAGAACATAGTGAACAAGTAATATTTGAAGATAAGAGACTTTTTGTTACAACAAGCAATTCCAATGTCTCATTGTTGACATTTTAATCAAGCTTCTATATAAAAGAATGGCAATCAGGAAACTTAGGTATGTTCTTTAGAAAACGAACTTGTGAATAGAATAAAACTAGATTTTTATAAATGTGTAACTATGTTCTTTACTTCTTCTTCTTCTGCGCTCCTTCTCAAACTCCTGCAGATTAGCAGGATGTAGTCCGAAGAACGGAATGCGTTGTGTCATGGTTTACATCATTGCTGCGATATCTGCGCCGTTCTGCCGGACACATCCGACTTCAGCATGGCTTTGGGCCACTGGCCCTATATGGGATGGGATCTATGTTCTTTAGAAAACGAACTTGTGAATAGAATAAAACTAGATTTTTATAAATGTATAAACTGCAGATTAGTATAATATTCCAAAGAACGAATTGTCTTGTATCATAGTTTACTGCGTAGCTGCGATATATGCGTATTTCAACTTATGAGTCATCTTGACTCATAAGACTTTTGTGTGATGGGGCAATCATTTTCACCCGCAAAACTTCCTTAGTCGCTTCTTAGTCGCCTGGCGGGTATCACTATTCTTTGTTCCTATTTTGATCCCCGGCAACATGAGGTCATATGTTTTAGCGACAGTAAATAATGTCTTCAATGAAAAATGTAATGTTCGTTTGTTGCGAACAAACAACCAAACTTACATTTGTATAAATGTTCTCTTGTCTAAATTGTATACATGTTCTCGTCTAATTGGTATAAATGTTATCTTGTCTAATTTGTATAAATTTTCTCTTGTCTAATTTGTATAAATGTTCTCGTCTAATTTGTATAAATGTTCTCTTGTCTAATTTGTACAAATGTTTTCTTGTCTAATTTGTATAAATATTCTCTTGTCTAATTTGTATAAATGTTCTCGTCTAATTTGTATAAATGTTCTATTGTCTAATTTGTACAAATGTTTTCTTGTCTAATTTGTATAAATATTCTCTTGTCTAATTTGTTTCAATATTCTCTTACTGTCTGTGACAACAATGTTCTCTTACTTTTGTCTTATTTTTCCAGACAAATTGTTGATAAGTGCCTAAGCTTTTCTACCATTTTTCCTTAGATCTAAATTTGCACATGTTTTTGCCCATTTATCATGTTTGGCCTTCTTCACTATTAGTTTTACTTTAGCACGTTTTATTGTAAAGAATTTTTACTTCTTGTGTAGGTGCAATCTCAAGGGCTTGTCTTGCTTTTTTCTCTCAAGGATTCCAGCTTGCATTTCTTTGTTGTGGAATGGTTTGTAAGATTTTCTACTGCCCCTTGGGATGCTTTGTGATGCTGAATTGAGGATAGCTTTTGTCACCTCAGCAGTAAATGTTTCTATGTCATTGTTTTTGATATTATATAGCGGAAAATCGGATGTTTATTGGAATAGTTTCCAATCTGCTTTGCCAAAATTCTAGCGAGTTTTCTGTTTGTGAAATATGCGTTGTTGTGCGTAGTTATGGCTGTGAGGATTGATCTATGGTCACTTCCGATGTCATCAAGCATTTCTAGAGAGTAAGGGTCTATTATATCAGGTGAACAGATAGTCAAGTCAGGTCGACTGAGAGATAGATGGGTCCTATGCAAAAGTGTTGGTACAGACTTCGCATCTTGAAGGACTAACAGGTTTGTTGTTTCACAGAGCTCCTCTTCATATCTTCCTATCTTATTCTGGTTCTGGTAACCCCAATTATTTTAAATTTAATTATTATTTTTTTTTTGGGGGGGGGGGGAGTGGCCATTAATGTCACCAGCAAGTATTGATTTTAGAAATTGTGTTGTGTGGATTTCATGCAAATTGCATGTTGTCTGAGGTGGGCTGTATATGTTGTAGATTGTGTATTTTCCTCCATTTCTTTCCTCCAGTGTACCAGATGGTCACCTTCTGCATGGCTGTTATATGGGTGACATACCCCTGGATGTCATTCCTGATATAAGTAATTATGCCACGGCAGTTAGTACACTTACAGGCATAGCTGGTATATCCTGACAGATATGGGCCAGTGTATTTGTGTATAGTCTCCTGTAAGATGGCAACATGTATCTTGTGAGTGTGTAGTAAATTAGCAAGCTCTAGTTTTTTTGTTTCTTATACCACAGATGTTCACTTGTAGGATGTTAAGCGTAGACTTTGTTTTATGACAATCTTCGCCCTGCTGGTTTTCCCTTCAAGGTTTTCTGGGTTTAATGTTTTGGTGCTTGTGTATGTGTTGTTGTTGCTATTTTGTGTATTATGCATGTCTGTGTTTGTGTTGTTGTTTTGGATGCGCTCAAGTTGTTAATTTCTCAACCAAATCATCCCAGTTACCCACTGCCTGCCGCGGACCTTGTAACCGAGGGGTCCGATCTCTTTTGTAAATACTATCTATTGTAATAGCATTATATTGCTGGGAAGTTTGTGGATTTTCGGCCCACCTCGAACAGAGCCAGAGAGCAACTATCACACCAGCAGGAATTTAGGTTTCAGCCTATGCACTGCTCCAAACCACTGTAGCCAAAGATAGGGGTCACTATGCTCAGTCCCCGCCACCAATTGACTACTGGTTATACCTAATTTCTCTATTGCTCCAGGCATGCAACCAAATGTTAAGGTCAAAAAGATTGTAATGTCCTGAGTCACTATGGACCTATGATGGGCCTCTGCCATAGGAAAAACAGTGCTATTAGTTTCCTCCTCCCCAGTGTTGCGCAGTAAATTTCTGGCTCCCTCCCAACCACAGAGGGTGCATAAAAAATTGCAACGAAAATTGTATAGATGACGTACCATGAAGCTTCTATAAGAAAATAACCTAAATATAACGGCATGTCATCTACTAAGGTTTCTCTGTTGCATGGTTGGTTTTTCTAGTTGGCCATTGGTGAGACCCACAGACGCAACCGCATGCGTCTTCTATTAGATGAATCAGGTGTCTTGAGAAACCCATGTTGTTCATTATTTTCCATAGTTTCCGGTTATCAAGGTTATGGCGACTTTCGACATACAACACAGTCCACTCTCTAATCCAGCCTAAATACAGTCCACTCTCTAATTCAGCTTAAATACAGTCCACTCTCTACTTCACATTAATACAGTCCACTTTCTACTCCAGCCTAAATAGTCCTCTCTCTACTTCATCCTAAATACAGTCCACTCTCTAATCAAGCCTAAATACAGTCCACTCTCTAATCCAGCCTAAATACAGTCTACTCACTAATCCAGCTTAAATACAGCCCACCCTCTGCTTCAGCCTAATACAGTCCACTCTCTACTCCAGCGTAAATAGTCCACTCTCTACTCCAGCCTCAATACAGTCCACTCTCTAATTCAGCCTAAATACAGTCCACTCTCTACTCCAGCCTAAATACAGTCCACTCTCTTCTTCAGCCTAAATACAGTCCACTCTCTACTCCAGCCTAAATACAGTCCACTCTCTTCTTCAGCCTAAATACAGTCCACTCTCTACTTCAGCGTAAATACAGTTCACTCTCTACTTCAGCGTAAATACAGTTCACCCTCTACTCCAGCCTAAATGTATCCCAACCTCTACTTCAGCCTAAATACAGTATATTCTTTACTGCAGCCCATATAAGTCCATTATGTACTCTAACCAGTACCGTCTACTCTCTAAAATTGGTAGCGTATGCTTTTCCGGAAGTAGTCAACAACCCATAATTTTTTGACTGTAGTGATTTTCTAGGCAATATAAATAATTCAGTAGTTTGCCATTTCTTTCTAAAAGATCTAGATGCACAATTGCCTATGGCGGGTTTTGAACTCGGTCCTTGACTGTCATACACGCGCTCTGTACCACGCCGCCACCGAGACGCTCTATTCTCTACTTAAGACCAAATACAGTCCACTATGTACTCTAGCACATTCAGAGTTCACACTTTACTCCAGCCCGAATACAGTCCACTATCTACGTATCCCATTGCAGACCAAATGTTCTTAGCCAGGTTACTTGAGCTAATTAAAGTAACCATAATTCCTCATGGTCAACACTTTCGTGTATTTTCATCTCATGAAGTACTAAAAAATGACCTCTCTAGAACCTGGCACTGTCACACTATGAAACTCTCGCATATCATTAACTTCAGTACCAGTTGAAAGAAAACAGAACCAGCTACCTGAAGTCAGTTCAGAAACTCGTTCCTACTTAGACTCTTGATTCAGGCTATTGACCTCTGGACTTGTCTGGCAAAAACAGGCAGCGGTAGAAAATAAATCAAATACTTCATGGGATTAACATTTGCAGCATTTCGCGAGACACTGTCTGTAGTTATGATAAGATTTCATTCTGTCAATAAGGAAACATATGTTAAATAGACACAGGTGGCAGAAGGGGAAAATGGCTCAGGGTGGTCCATATTTAATTAGGTGATGGAGACCTACATTTAATGAGAAGTATGTAAATCATAGAATAACATAGGAACAGAGTTTATATATTAGCTAGCAAGTTTGAAATAAAATGGGAACAGAGTTCATATATTAGCTAGCAGCTTTGAAATAAAATGGGAACAGAGTTCATATATTAGTTAGCAAGTTTGAAATAAAATGGGAACAGAGTTCATATATTAGTTAGCAACTTTGAAATAAAATGGGAACAGAGTTCATATATTAGTTAGCAAGTTTGAAATAAAATGGGAACAGAGTTCATATATTAGTTAGCAAGTTTGAAATAAAATGGGAACAGAGTTCATATATTAGCTAGCAAGTTTGAAATAAAATGGGAACAGAGTTCATATATTAGCTAGCAAGTTTGAAACAAACAAGCGCAAAGATAATAAATGACGTGATGTAGTAAATAATGTTTCATTGACTATTCTTATAGTGGTCCAATTATATATATATATATATATATGTATATAAACAAGACCGTGTTTGTTGTTCCATATAGATTCTAAATTACGTGATAGATAAGGTAAGGATGGAATTTGGCACGGTTAGTCATGAGGTCCCGTGGATAGTGCACACGACAAGAAAAAATCTTAGAAGTTGATAATAACTGTCTGTAGTCTGGGAAAGGTGACCATTAATATGATTGGTTAGCCTTTTACCTCTGACCATTGTAGAAAGTTCAAATAAACAAATCAAATGTTAGGTCTAGAAATAATAATTTTGCATTCTCAATTCATTTGATGATTACTCTGTTTTAATAGGTTCACTATTCTTTATTATTACCTTTCTGTTAATGTTGTTTATACATTTGTCTATGATATAATGACAGAACACTTTGACATCTGCCATTCTGCTCTTAAAATCATATCCATCGATCGTCAATAGCGGCTGTGATGAGAGTACAACAGAATTTATATAAAAGAGCTACTTTTCGCTCTTCGTTATCTATCCGCATTACGCGTACGCAAGGCCGTACGGATTTGAACTTATTTTTACTACGAATTTTCTGTGTTCAATCCTAGAGACAGTGTTTTTTTTAATGTGTAGAAACTTAAACAGATCAAAGTCGTCGATGTATTATAAGAATAATTCACGTCTGTTATTCTCTATCAACAGACGTCTCCTAGCAACACTTAACATCATTTTCTGTTGTCAGAATATCTTTATTATCATTTTTCTACTTGCATGTTTCGCAATATTAATATTGTGATATTTCAAATTTTCACCATGACAACGTCAGGTATTACCTCTAGTAGACAATATAACGATTGAGTCACATGAGTTGTATTTAAGACTCATTTTATATACGTACATGTCTTAAATACAACTCATTTATTTATATCTTACTGACTATCAAATTGTCCCAATCGTATCCTAGATCCCAATCGAGGCCAGCACCTGGAAGTGGTGATGGGGCTTAGTTCAGTCTTCAGGGGTTGGAAACTGGACGACTGGTCGGGCAGTCCCATTTGATCAGGACCACAGTGATGCCCAAATAAGCAATGTGCTGAAGAGGGAGCAATCAGCCAAAAAGGGCTAAATAATCAGGATGCCACGTACAAAACACAATGGGAACATGTCTCTATCCAATCAACAAAAATAAACACGTTTCAAGTCAACGAAAGAAGAAGTGTCGTAGATGCATCATCTATGGCATTGTTTCGAATCCTTTAGGCGATGTCTTGTTTATAAGGAAGTCAAGTAATTTACCAATTGAAATGGTTTCGGAAATAACTAGGGATTATCACTTGAAACTACGGAGTTACGTGATATTAGTGGTAAGCTCAGCTGAGTAGTGCCGCTACGTTGAGAGGGAGTGAGTACATATCGGGTAACCTAGGTACATAAATTAACCAGTAGCCCGTCAGGTTAGTATATGTACTACTACATTGGATTCGTCAGCACACAATGGCTGTTGATAAGTAATGTGATTTTGAAATACACATCGGAATACGTTGAAAAGCTAACCTAATTCTTCTTCTTCTTCTTCTTCAGCATTCATTCTCAAACTCCTGCTGGATATCTCTTGTAGCAGGACAATGGTCCTACTAGATTCCAGCGGGATGTAGTCAAGAGAATGGAAATGCGCTGTGTCGCCGTTTTATTTGTGCCATTGACCCGGCACATCCGTCTTCGGCAGAACCTTTTCAGAAGGACAGATTCTCTTTAGTAGCAATGATATTATTTTATATAAAGATAATTAGAACTGTCTTTATTTATATCTACAAGGATGTCTCAGAAGCACTGCCTTTTTTTTCTGTCATCTACAAATATGTCTTATTAACACTACCCTTCTCTATTTCATCTATAAGGTCGTCCATAGGCAGAACTTTCAGATGTTGGTCATGGATACATCATTACCTTCATCAGCATCCTCAAGTACCGTACCGAATGTGTAGGATCTCCACAACTTCTTGTTTCTAGTATCTTGTAGCATGATAGCTGTTGCCTCTATGCCGTGCTACGATATTAAACTAATACTATTTCACACTAATGTCCTCAATTTCTCTTGAAGATCCTTCTGTCTCCTAACATGTTCGCACAAATGACATAAAAACACAACAGTTCAAGGTCATAGGGGTATTAATGTGGAAACATCAACAGAAAACATCAATCACTTCAGTTTTCAACCCTTCTGTTCTCTGTCCCTTAAAATATTATCAATGTATACCTTCCATCCCTCCATTTCTTCTAATTTGTTTCCTCATCTGTCCATTCACTTGGGAAGAGTTTGCCGGAGGCAATCCTGGAACTGAAGCAAGCTGTAAGCAAATGTCTGAGAACTAGTAGCATCACACACGGCAGGATGTGAACTATCGTCTGAGAACTAGTGACACCATACCTGGCAGGATGTGAACTATCGTCTGAGAAAAAGTAACACTATACACCTAAGTCTACTTTATGTTTATGTCTAGATATGGCAACATATCCGTTTATCTGTTCTATTGATCTATTTGGATATTATATATATATAAAATCAATATAGACATCCTGAGAGAAATGAATGTAAAAGAATGCTAGCTAAACAGCATGGCTCTTTCCGGAAAACTACAAAATTTTGGCCATATCAAACGTCATGAAGGGCTACCGAAGACCATACTGGAGGGCATGCCAGGGTGACGAACAAGAGGTAGACCAAGAAGAAGATAGATGCAAGACATCAAAGACCACCTGAACATGACAGTAACAGAAACAGGAAGACTGGCTCAAGATCAACAGAAGTTTCGAAAGGTTGTGATAGCTGCTACATCCTGTTCAGGATATGCTATCTGATGATGATTTGGATAGTACATAACAACATATTAGTTTATCTATTTGGATATTACATAACAACATATTAGTTTATCTATTTGGATATTACATAACAACATATTAGTTTATCTATTTGGATATTACATAACAACATATTAGTTTATCTATTTGGATATTACATAACAACATATTAGTTTATCTATTTGGATATTACATAACAACATATTAGTTTATCTATTTGGATATTACATAACAACATATTAGTTTATCTATTTGGATATTACATAACAACATATTAGTTTATCTATTTGGATATTACATAACAACATATTAGTTTATCTATTTGGATAGTACATAACAACATATTAGTTTATCTATTTGGATAGTACATAACAACATATTAGTTTATCTATTTGGATAGTACATAACAACATATTAGTTTATCTATTTGGATAGTACATAACAACATATTAGTTTATCTATTTGGATAGTACATAACAACATATTAGTTTATCTATTTGGATATTACATAACAACATATTAGTTTATCTATTTGGATATTACATAACAACATATTAGTTTATCTATTTGGATAGTACATAACAACATATTAGTTTATCTATTTGGATAGTACATAACAACATATTAGTTTATCTATTTGGATAGTACATAACAACATATTAGTTTATCTATTCTAGGGTTGTCCATAAATTACGTTAAAAGTAGTTTCCGATATGTGACCCACTACCTTTTTCACTAACAACTATAAAGAATTCAGGGACTGCCCCTGATAAAATCTGTAAAATAATACGATAATAATATGAAATAATAATAGGGCCTAATTATTATTATACTAATAATAAGCAGAAAATAATACGAAAACTACATGATTTGCTTCCAAACGTTAGAGCTTAATGTTGTTTTTAAATTCAAATAATTCAATTTGTGTATAAAAACAGTATTGATTATGACAATTTTTATCCATCTCCCTCCTCCCCTTGTCACCAACTGTCAAATGTTTTCAAACCTCCGTCTGCTATTATTGTTGATGTAATTTATCGACAACAGCTGTCTATTTCAGTTTGTACAAATGATTGTCACGTATTGCGTACGACCTATTTGTGGCTGTATAACAGATTGGTACATATTATTTACTACCTATTTCTATGCACCAATGAACAAGGCAGCAGGCTCTAATAACATACAAACAGAACTTATCAAAGCAGCAGCAGAGAGCGGGAAAAAATGATTACACAGACTTTTTAATGTAATGTGGAAAAAACAAGAGACACCAGAAGACTGGAGGAACGCGATAATCATTCCAATATGGAAGAAAAAAGGCAGGAAGAGAGACTGCACAAAATACAGAGGGATATCTTTACTAAGCCACACAGGAAAAATTTTTAACAAAATATTAGAGCAACGACTACGAACATATATTGAACCACAACTTCAAAACACCCAAATGGGCTTCAGTAAGAACAAAAGCTGTACGGATGCTATCTTTACACTTAGACAACTAACAGAAAGAGCCACAGCAAACAACAAAGAATTATATATCGCATTCGTAGACCAAGAAAAGGCATTCGACAGAGTAGACAGACAACAACTATGGAAAACGCTATCAATATACGGAATACCAGAACATTTAATCAACATATGCAAGGACATTTATGCAAATAGCCAATGTGCAGTAAGAACAAATGCAGGTGTGTCCAATAAGTTTCAAATTCAATCAGGAGTTCGCCAGGGGTGTGTCCTATCCCCTCTACTTTTTATAACATATATCGACCACATCTGTAAACTAACAAGTACCAACGAAGAAGATAACATAAAAGACAAATTGAACGAACTACTCTTTGCAGACGACCAAGTACTAATAGCGACATCAGAAGAACAATTGCAAGACCATATGAACAAACTCCACAAAACATGTCAAAAATTCAACATGAAGATTAATATTGAAAAGACTGAAATAATGGCAATAGCAAAGAAAGAAAGAAATATCACTATCTCCATCGATGATAAACACCTTAAACAAGTAAATGAGTTCACTTACTTAGGAAGCATTATATCGAGTGAAGGGAAAACCAGTAAAGAGATACAAAATAGATGCAATAAACATACCAGATCCTAGGACAGATGACACGCATTTTCAAGAACAAAAATGTAAACATAGACACTAAAGTTGCATTATACAAGACTATTATTATTCCATCACTATGCTACCAGTGCCAAACCTGGACAATGACAGCACAAGACAAAAGAAAAATAGTGACAACAGAAATGACATGTCTACGAAGAATACTCGGTATGTCATTAAGAGATAGAATTAGAAACGATAACATCAGACAGATAACCAAAACAATACCAGTATTGGAACACATCAAAAGACAGCAGATCAAGTGGTTCTCACACGCTTCCAGACTACCGACATATAGCATGCCACAAATGGCCATGACACATAGACATAACGGTTATAAAGCCAGAGGCAGACCATGTAAAAGATAGATCACAGAAATCAAAGAAGCCACAGGAACAAGCTTACAAACAGCGCACAAGAAGGCCATCTCCAGAGAACTCTTCCACCACTGAAGCTGCAAGGCAAACAAGGGACACAGCGTATAGATAGATAGATATACCTATTTCTATTTATATAACAGTGTGTACAAAAGATTGTCACATATTACTTACTACAAATTTATGTCTGTAAAACAGGTTGTCATATATTACTTACTACAACAGATTGTCATATATTACTTATTAAAATATTGCCCCATATTACTTACCACAACAGATTGCCACATATTACTTACCACAACAGATTGCCACATATTAGTAAGTACATATTTCTTGTGTTTACTTCCCATTAATAGAAGTATGACTTCAGTTTTCCCCGGTGCACATAATCTTCCTATCCTTATATATTTGTAAAAGTACTCGTACATACTCCATTCACGAACACATCAATTCAAGAATCAGATTACCATCATCACTTGCTTGACATTTTCATTTGTAATGTGCTGTCATTGATTGGAAGCAGAGTTTCATATTGAATGAAGAGCGTCCAATTACTTAGCTTGGCAGCATTTCTTGAGCTTAGCCTCTTGGATATTTTGCTGGTTCATTGTCCACGTACTTGGGTTGAAAAGTAATCAGGTTTCTATACAAAAAAGTCAGGTATTTTTAAACAAAAAAAGATGTATTCTTGGCTAGATGTGATCTTTTCCCGGAATTCTCAAATCTCTAAATATTTCTAGGTCAAACGTATTCTCTTAGTATGTGCACATTCAGATTTGTCAATACGCGTTCATGCCCTATGAGAAGAAGGCTTCTATTGAAAGGATTGCACATCGATGAGAGTTCAAGAAATCTGAGTATTAAACACAATTGTGGGGAACCATTAAAAAATTGCACTAAATGACACATAAACATTGTTGCACGTAACGCCTGGAGATGGAAATAAACAAACAAGAGCCTACAACGATTCCGTTATTGTGTAACATAGGCCTACTTGTTTTAATTTACGTTACTCGGACTTACTCTTTATTGTCCCCAATGTTGTTACCAGAGCAATATACATCATTAAAATGATGTCTGCTGATACAGAAATAAGTGTAACAAAGAGATTACATCGCTCATGTGTTACCGGGCCCGAAAGGGGAGCAAAGAATAGCAACACTGTTTACCTTCCCTTAAATACGCAGCAATCACTATTGCCACCAGTTAAACACAGATATAAAGACCGGAGAGCATTCAAAGCAATGCGATACGAATCATCACTGGTTGCACCAGGGACACACCATGTGTGGTATAAGGTTCCTCATTGATTGTTCAAGCATATCTTACAGATTTGATATGTGGCATCCTATGCATACCTCACATTGAGTTTGAAAGATGACTCAAGAGAGACAAATCTTGGATGGGTCGTGCCGAGGATAACGTTAAACAGATTTGTACCTCAGAAGGCATAAATTCTGACGAGGAATGGATACATTTCCCTATGGTTTTTCAGGAGGCAGTCATGAAAGTTATTACACTCAATAGAGAGTGCAGTGAATGTAATCCTGTGAGAGTGGATGCTGAGATCAAGGCACTCATCAGCGAGCATGCCATTGACATAGATGTTTTGATTTACACGGATGGATCGGTCATCCGCCACCAAGGGAGTGCATGTCAGATAACAAGGAAGAACACTACACAAAGCCTATTCTCACTGCAACAACAAGCAGTCTAACGATGAAATTATTTGCCGTAACACAGGCACTAAACTGGCTGGAATCGCAAGCCTATTCTCATCCATGCATACTAAGTGACTCAATGAATATCATTCAGAAAGTAAAAACAGGTGATGTGAGTATGGAATGGGTAGAGTCATTAGAGAGAACTAAAATGTGGGGACTTCACTGCGAAAAGTCATTCTTATCTTTGTCCCAACACGCGGGAATAAAACTATTTGAACGTGCCGACCAAATAGCTAATCTCGCTACCAAAACAGATGGTCAGCCTATGGACCACGTAGACATAATCATTGCTCTTCGTGAGTTCACATCAGAGAATTTTGAAATAAAATAGCATGAGTCAATATCGAAAATGCACGACTTGGGAGTGATGATAGGCGCGTTCCGTAGAGAACACATAACAAATATTTTTAAAAAGAGCACTGAATCGACACAGAACCGGAATTATCAGCCGTTATGGCCTGAGAGATTTACTGAAGCGAAGATCAGAGCACATATGGACATATCCGGTGTGCAAAGAGAAAAATCAACATACATAACGCAATCTAACTTCCATGCATGTCGTAGCAGGAGAATAAGGAGGGTATGGGGTGAAGTTGGTTGCCCCATCGCATATATGGTCAACGTGATCCACAAGCCATGCTGAAGTTAAATGGGTTAGGCTGGGTGGAGAAAAAGAGCTGTAAACAATGAAATAACTAATTGTGTTCTCCGGACAACATCCTGGTAATTTACAGGAGTGTGAGAACGAAAGGTGAAGAAGAAGTGATTAAATAATCAGAATGTCAGGGATACTATGACTATCTGGAGAAACAGGGGCCTGATGTAAAATGAAGGGGCTGATGTAATATGATGGGGGCTGATGTAACATGATGGAGCTGATGGTGGCTGGTGTAACACGACGGGGAATTATATAGTATGATGAGGCCTGATGTAACATGATGGGGGATGATGTAACATGATGGGGCTGATGTAACATGATGGGGGATGACGTAACATGATGGGGGATGATGGAGGTTGGAAGTCTTTGTTGGATTTTGTTATCCACTCATGTTGACACTGAACCAGCATGTCTTAGGCATTAGAACCATGTGATTTTCTGAAGGCTGAATGTATCTACAGATATTATCCACTCATGTCGACAGTGATCATTTTCGATTTCTCTAAGTGTAGTCTGGAAGTCTGACACAAGAACTGCTTTACTACAGAGAGCTATTTGAAAACCTGAGTTATTCTGATTTTTTCCTCTATACCCGGTAATCATGTTGTTGTATCGACCCTTAGGAATTACGAGCGATTAGCTCTTGATTTCTAGTCTATGTACAATGGGGTAGTTCCTCTAGATTTTTATTTAATACCCAGTACATTCACTCTTAACTTTCAGTGTGCAATTCTTTGCGAACAATTCTACTCAGATGGGTTACATCCAATATCTTTGCAGCTTTTATACCTTTTCGCAAGCAACATGCAGAGTTGGTAGTCATGGGCGTCAGCTCATCTGCCAAGAATCGCTTCGTGTCGCAGAGTTGGTAGTCATGGACTTACGCTTACCTACCAAGCATTTTTTCGTGTCAGGTTCCATAGGAACCCGCACTGGACCATGGTCACTGGTATGGGTGAATCCGCTAAACTATATATTTTCTGCCATCCTAAGGAAGAAGGGGGTTTCGCCGAATATAACATGTTTGTCTGACTCTGAGCTCTCCAAGGGAATTGTCACGTCCTGTACAAAGCTGTTTTTCCACCACAACTTCCCATCCCCCACGTCCAACCTGTTCATAAGTGGCGCGCCATGTACACAATGGCAGTTAGGACCATGGCCACGGTTGGAGCTCATCAAACACCCAGCGTGATATGTATTGCTGGATTCTCTCAATGTTGCACCACAGGGGGAAACTTAATTGTACAGATGAAATACTGTCGGACTTTAGCAAGAGGAAAACTTCACTATATCGCATGCCCTCTACTGAGAGTTTAATGTTACATAATGGTTACTCTGATATGACAATAGTGAGACATTCATACCTTCTGCATGCGAGTTAGTTAGTTAGTTAGTCGTTGGAACATCGTCACTGCACCTTGGATAAGTACATATGTGCTCAGATATCTCCTTGCGTGTAGCCGCCATTACACGTTGACTAACGGTCCCAGTACGTCGTTGATTGACCATCATTCTTTCTCGCCCACGAATTCGCTCCTTTCTATCGATACCACATTTCAAACCAAGAGCCCTAATTCTAGTCATGGAACACGAGTCATCGTCACTTATACAATCATTTGTGTGGGCGTTTTCCCGTAGGGCGTTCAAAATGTCTGCTCGATCCATTGCTCCACCAACAACCGTAGTGGAGTAGTGTGTGTGGCCAACCTATCTACTCTCTTATTACCCTGGACTCCCGCATGTTCCAGCACACAAATGAAAGTCACTTTACACACACAGGAATTCTTTACTGCATCCAGCCACTGTTCCCGAATGTACCCCGCCTGAACTTTCACAATCATGTTCATAGAGTCACTGAGTATACAAGCATGATCGCAGAAACGCATACGAGTAAACGTATTAAATCACCGATATCTTTAAATTTGTACCAATAGTTCATTCTGTGAGTCGATAGCTTACCACAACAATAGCTTCAAAGAATCATGTGATTGACGTCATGCACAAACATTTAGAAACACTAGCAGGAATAACTACGACGTCATAGTAAGGATCGGTAATAAACATTACCAGATTTCCATCAGGGCTTCCCGTTTTGAACGAATTCTCCCTCGTATAGCTAGAAAACAAGTACTTCTCCAGGACAGAATTGCACTCAAATCTCACGCAGCATCACTTATTTAGACACCGCATGAAACCAGCATGCATGGCTATTCTAGAGAGAAGTAAATAATGTTCGGGAAAACCGGTAAACGATTGTTGATAACCGACTCTTATTGTGGCCGTAGTAATTAGTCCTTTCTTGTATTCCTAGATATCCGTGCTTCATGCGGTCTATAGAATTCATGCGATTAAAATGATGGTATGTCTTGTCTTTCAATATTTTTCAGTTTTCTCTGCAGAACCTAAATGTGTAAAAGATTGCTATACCGTTTCTTTTTCCGTGACCTGCCGTTCAGCCGTTCACTTTATGCTCAAGAGATTGTGGGTTCGAATCCAACTCGTTACGTTATGTTTACAACGTGGATTTTCCAGAGATCCCTGAAGAGTATTGTTTGAAGCAACGAAGTTACGTGCTACGAGAGGCACTCTCAGAATGTTGCTTCTTTGAATATATAACTGATAGTCCGAGTGCAATAAAATCAAACCTCAACAATATTTGAGCCTTTTTTATTTATCAGCATCGCCCACTTCCCGAAACGTCAATCTGAAAATATTGCATCCCCCTCCCCCTTCCAAAAAAAAATAAAAAATAACAAGATGAATTGTCATGTATACAGTTTCCTGGAGTCTAACAATTGTCGTGTATGCAGTTGTATGGTAAATCATTTGTCGTGAATATACCAGTTTGGCTTCCATGATTGTGTATGGAAACTCTTGAAACAAAATTGATTGTTAACGCTAAACAAAAATATAACAGTGGAAATGTATACTATCTTGAGTATGTCTGATTTCTAATTCTATGTTATGTGTTATGTATTCTAGTCTCTATTCTATCTATTCTAGTATCTCATATCTTAGATATACATTCACAGATACATACACGAGTATTCTCTCTCTCTCTCTCTCTCTTTCTCTCTCTCATACGAACACAGTGTCATCTCTCCGTGAGGGTTAATGTTTTTGTATACTTCTAGAACTTTCTATAATTCCTCTTGTATTGTGGCTAACTATATATCTAAACATATAATATTCGATAAAACAAAATTAAATTGTAAACAACAGAAGAGCAATCAATAAATTATTTCAACAATTCTTTTGCCAAGTTTGACCACCACCACCCCCTCCCTCCATTTTGTAAAAATTCAGGCCTCCTGCGTATTTATGCCCAAAAATGTCCACTCACAAAACAAAAACATAAGGACATAGAAACTGTAGATTAGAAACCGTACATTACACAAACAGTAGATTAGAGAAACAGTAGATTAGAGAAACAGTAGATTACAGGAACACTATATTAGAAAAACGGCATATTATAGAACCAGTAGATTAGAAAAAGAAGATTAGAAGACCATTAGAGAAACAGTAGATTATAGAACAAGAATATTAGAGAAACATTAGTGTAGAGTAACAGTAGATCATACATACAGAATACTACAATCATTACGTAGTGATATTTAACCAGAAATATATGAATACATCGGTAAGATATCTATATTTGAGTAATGAGCAAGAAGAACATAGACAAATCATAAAAATTAACGTGTTCGATACAAGTCTGAAGTCTGTATTGATCTACGGCTTCGAGACATGGCTGGATCAGGAACAAACTACAGACTTCCTCAATAGATGTATCCATGATCTACTTTTGTATCAGATAGCTGGAGGAGTTATCAACCACTTTGTTATAGAAGAGAACACGTCAGCGGATAGTGGATACGTTGATTTAATTAGCGAAAGTGGAGATGAATAGGACACTTCGTCACAAGAAATTTGGCCATGATAGCTAAGTGGTTAGTGTAATATCTTCTCAGTCATACTTCATCAGAAGAAATGTGGTCAAGGTAGACACGTGGTTAGTGCACGAATTTCTCTGTCATATCTAAGTGGTTAGTGCACGAATTTCTCTGTCATAGCTAAGTGGTTAGTGCACGAATTTCTCTGTCATAGCTAAGTGGTTAGTGCACGAATTTCTCTGTCATAGCTAAGTGGTTAGTGCACGAATTTCTCTGTATAGCTAAGTGGTTAGTACGGTAAGTAGTTAGTGTGCTACTTTCCCAGTCTGGTGATCTGCGATCCCATTTTGTTTAACTGGAATTCTTTTTAAAAATCACCAACATCTACCCAGCATAAGAAATGGGTACCAAGTCTACTAAATAAGTAAGGCGTGGTGTGATGTTGACCACATCATACCTACGAATATCATCGTTCAATGAAAAATACGGGTCTCACATCGTATTATCAATACGTTTCAAAGATATGAACGAGAGAAATTTGCTTCTTTTACTTTCAGAAGAGATATTAGAAACGTATAATTAATAACAGAAGCTACTAAGTAAAGTCTCTTTTGGCACTTTGGATGAAAGAGAGCGAGTACGTATTAGTTGTCATCCGTGTACACAAATCGTGTTTACGTTTTTCAATAAAAACCTCCTATTCATCACGTAACTGGCACATATAGTGTCTTAGTATATTTCAGATCATGGCAACATCTGTGAGCGATGATTGTTCCCGTCCAGTTCGGATAAACACACTCTCCCCCGTTAATCGTACTCGTGTGACTTACAATGGGTCAATTATATAGCAACCACACATGTCTTATGAATCCCTGGATTATACGGTCCTGAATAATTTTATTTGTGCAGCGTTAGAAAAACTAGTGCCATTCACTGGATATGACCACCAAATGAGTTTTGGATCACATTTCTCTTATGTTGTGGAAGAGTGCGCCGGTGCGAACTACCACAACGCCAAAGTTATCAAAGGGCGTCTCAGGACTTCTGCAGAAGTCAGTCAGTGCGAGAGTAATTTGAAAATCGTCGTGTAAATAGGTTGTACGTAATATATATGCTTACCGGAATGTTTATTACTGAGTATCATAGAGTGGGTTTGCACCAATGACAGCAGTCAGACTGAGTATCATAGAGTGGGTTTGCACCAATTACAACAGTCAGACTGAGTATTATAGCGTGTGTTAGAAAGAATGACAGCAGTCAGTTAGTTAGTCAGTTAGTTAGTTAGTCGTCGGATCATCATCACTGCAAACTGGACACGTCCATAGTTGCTCAAATCTCTCCCTGAGTGTATCCGCCATTATACTTCTGCTGACAGTGCTGGTCCTCTGATGGTTGACCATGATTCTTCTGCGCCCTCCAAAATGTTCACTTTTGGCAACACCGCATTTCAAACCCTGTTCTCTAATCCTGGCTATTGAAAAGGAATCATCATCCACATTAGTATCACTATCGCGTGCTATATCTCTTATGGAGTTCAAAATGTCAGCTCAATCCATAGCCCCATATCGCTGTGCCACAATCGCGTATGACGCCAGTTGATCGCCTCTTTCACTACCTAAACACCCACATGTCCAGGCACAAAAATAAATGTAACTACTTTCAACCTCGTCTTTTTCAAGGTCTCGATCCACTTTCCGCGAACGAGACCCACTTGTACCTTCCTAATCGCATTCATAGAGTCACTCAAGATGCAGCTGTGAGTATCATAGCGTGGCTTACAAGAATGACAGTTGTCAGACTGAGTATTATAGCTTGGCTTACAAGAATGACAGTTGTCAGACTGAGTATTATAGCTTGGCTTACAAGAATGACAGTTGTCAGACTGAGTATTATAGCTTGGCTTACAAGAATGACAGTTGTCAGACTGAGTATTATAGCGTAGCTTACAAGACTGACAGTTGTCAGTATCATTGTTTGGCTTAGCAAGAATGACAGTAGTCATAAGGAGTATCATAACTTGGCTTAGCAAGAATGACAGAAGTCAGACTGAGTATCACAGATTGACCTAGCGAGAATGACAGAAGTCAGGCTGAGTATCATAGCTTGGCTTAGCAAGAATGACAGAAGTCATGCTGATTATCATAGCGTGACCTAACAAGAATGACAGTTGTCAGACTGAGTATCATAGCTTGGCTTAGCAAGAATGACAGTAGTCACTATAATTACTTGGCTTAGTAAGATGGCAGTAGAAAGACTGAATATCATAGCTTGGCTTAGCAAGAATGACAGTAGTCAGTATCATTGCTTGGCTTAGCAAGAATGACAGTAGTCAGTATCATTGCTTGACTTAGCAAGAATGGCAGTAGTTAGTATCATTGCTTGGCTTAGCAAGAATGGCAGTAGTTAGTATCATTACTTGGCTTAGCAAGAATGGCAGTAGTCAGTATCATTGCTTGGCTTAGCAAGAATGACAGTATTCAAACTGGGTATCATAGCGAGTATCATCACATCTTTTATCATAATTAAATGACCCTTATACAGGGTCGTAGATACATTTTAAATAAGGAGGTGGGGTTTTAATTTAACAAACAACCTTCGTTCTTCTGTTTACGTGTGTAATTCTCTCATTGTGCTGCGAAATTTGATGACTTTTCTATGAAAAATCTTAACGGGATGGGATTTACAAACCTTTCGGTTAATTCATAGTACTAAGAGTTATGCTCTGTTTACTAGGGGTTTAAACACCACACTTTATTATGTTCTGATTTGCTAGGGGTTTAAACACCACACTTTATTATGTACGTGCTTGCCTCTATCGTCA
Organism: Meghimatium bilineatum; assembly: GCA_034231615.1. Lineage (NCBI taxonomy): Eukaryota > Metazoa > Mollusca > Gastropoda > Stylommatophora > Philomycidae > Meghimatium > Meghimatium bilineatum. The sequence goes on from CM067321.1 coordinate 25,334,471, forward strand.
GCTGTTTGTGTTACAATAACTGTATTCGCAGTAGAGCATCTGTGAGAGAAAAACATTCTGTTTCATTCAGATGTCGGTTCAAACCAAGATATCAATCTCCAATCTTCAAGTTTTTAATAGTAGTACAATTAGACAATTATAAAATCTTACAATAATACTACAATGTAATAGCGATATGTGTATCAAGTTGTTACATATAACACATATTTATATATAAGAGCCATTAGTACGATAATTTTGTATATTGGACAGTGACAGATTTAATACTTACTTGAAATCCTTCTCGTGATGGGTAAGATCAACATATCCAAGAGATTTGGAGGAGGAACTCTCTCCCGACACTCCTTGCTTTTTAGCTGGTCCCTTATTGACCGTATACTCCGACGGAGTCTCATCTATTGTGGAGAGAAGATCTGGTTTCGTTTCTTGACTTTTTAATGTATCGACTTTTAGTTGAAGGACAGATTTTAATTTATGAACTTCTTCTTTGAGTCTGCTGATCTCATTGTCTTTCTCCTTCATAAGTTCTTCTTTCTGTCGAGTCTGTGAGTCGTACTGCTCAATAATCTTGTCTCTACGTTTAATCTCCAATCTGAGTTCTGGAACAAGAATTTTAACTTTGTTTATATCCATTGTTTCACCGTCAATAATAAAATGTACATTCGAGCTTGCTCCATTGCCCATTTTAGCGTGTCTGGGACTTGACTGTACGTGGGCGTAGTGCCCAGCACCTGTTGCAGGATTTGACCCTTTAACAGATGAACTTGTCGACTTCCCGTCTGCGTGGTAATGGTGTTGGAAGTATTGTTGATGATGATGATGTGAGTCCAAAGGAAGTCTTGAGGAATCCAAACCTATATTCCTTGTGTTCCCACCTCCGCCCCCACCAGCACCACTTTTTCCGACGCTGGCATGAGCACCCTTTTCGTTGTCTTTTGCTCCGTGTGTATCCGCAACTACGCTGCCGGTGTAAGGTTTTGAACCCGTCGAAGTATTGGAACTCGGTAGCGGCATTTTTGCAGTATACTTCGTGACGTCAGAGGCTGACTGCCAACGCTGATTGGACGACAGGCAACGCGCCGAAACGTCCGTTAACTCTTGTCCAACAATGTGAGTTCTCGTTCGTGTTTGTTTCAGTTGCCGCGCAACAGCTGATGAAGCGCCATATTTAGGAATTTTTGGCAAACTATATGAAAAAGTTTTAATTGACAAGATATTAGTCAATGTTTAACTCTACGTCATCAGAAACTGTCCAAAGTGTAAACCTGCGAATGAGAGACAGATAAAATAATTATTTCTTAACCAAAGAACAGTCACGATCAAGTCAGTTTTCTACACCTTGTATGCACTGTCAACTTTAAAATATCAATGTTCATTGATTGCTAACACATATATATATATATATATTCTACTTTAAAACATGATCAAGTCAAGTATCTTGTTACCATTTTAACATCAGATTGACCGGTGCTCCAATGAGATCAAGAACAGGATAGCACAAACCAAATCAATATTTAAAAAAAACAACAACAAAAAAACAAACAAAAACCATTATATGCAGTGGAGTAATATCAATGCAAGCAAGAGTTCAAGTTCTTCTTCTTCTTCTGCGTTCGTTATCAAAATCCTGCAGATTAGAAGACTGTAGTCCGGAGAATAGAATGCGCTGTGTCATGGTTTACATCATTGCTGGGATATTTGCGCCTTTCGGCCGGATACATCCGACTTCAGCATGGCTTTTGGTCACTGACCTTATATGGGATGGGACAGACAACTCCAACCCATAACCTCCTTAGTCGCTTCTTACGACATACATGGAAGGTAAACAGTGTTGATATTCTTTGCTCCCCTTCCGGGCCCCGTCAACAACACGCGAGTTCGAGTTCTATGATGTTATATTTAGCCAACACCTTATTATGGATACGAAGCATGGACAGCAAATAAAAGTGTCCAAGATAAGCTGGAGGAAACTGGAGATGTGGTTTTAAGAAGAATGATGAAAATCCCAAGTAAAACCAAGAAAACTAATGTAGAAGTTTCTCAGAGATGTTGGAGTAAAACGACGCATTATAGTAAAAATTAGAAGCAGGTAATCAAGATTTTTAGGGCAGGTAATGAGAAAAGCAAAACTTGAACATTTAATAACGACATGACAGATCAATGGGAGAAGAGACAGAGGAGGACAATGAGAGAAATTTCTGAATGGGTTTGTTACTGTTGCAAACAATAATGTCATCATTTTGAACAACACAAGAGACAAAGAGTTGTGGAGGAACAAGATCGATTACGCCAATCAGCACGGCATTTCATTGATTGATTTTAAAAAAAATCAACGTTCATTGACTGCTAACAAATAAATATTATACTTCAAAACAAATACATTTCAGAAAATCTTCATACTTAATATGATTGCTATTATGAGCTGTGCAGCTAAGTGTATGCTCGCATTAGATTTCCATTGATCACGGTACATGAATCTGCTTATTTTTCATTATCTCATATGCGACGTCAATATATTGTTGTATCTGTAACAATATGATCATACTGTTCTGTAGCTCCTGGGTCATCATCATGTGACATATTCTATCATCATCATGTGACATATTCTATCATCATCATGTGACATATTATATCATCATCATGTGACATATTATATCATCATCATGTGACATATTATATCATCATCATGTGACACATTCTATCTTTCCAGAACGTGGTTTTCCTTATGGATTCTCTGAGCACTACGTGATTCTGGGCGAATAGAACTGCCACAGCTAGAAGTAATCGGATATATCACTGCACCATCGTCGTCTACTGCTAAGACCCTAGGTATAGTTCTATAAGTGCTGCGTCAGTGCGTTAGATTATACTGAAGAATTGCATGAGTTGCTAGGACGATACGCCGTACGCCAACAAGTTTGCTTGTTTTTTAAAGTCGGGAATTAAAGTCTCAGCAGAGACAGTTTTCAACTTAACGAATGCATTTTTCGTGTTTTTATCAAGGAATGTTGATATTTTTAAATATCTTATCCTTATGTAATGGCGAGAGACTGAATCTGAAGTTTATTGTTAGTTAGTTTGTTCCTTTCGTGCCGCAAGCGACACATAGGACAGAGGTTTTGGTTCTCCATATGATGCGGTCCGCTGCCTGCAGCTTTAGTTCCATTTTTAATGTTTATTGTAACGTGTAATAATTATGAACATGGAAATCCACAAATCTAGGTGTGTGTTCATGTGAGGTTGTGTTTTATAAACTGAAGTATGTTGTCTTGTAGCTTTTAGCGTTTAGTGGCTGTAGTTAATCCTGAAAAGGAGTGTAGTCATCCCTTGAAGGAATGGTCGATAGTCCTAAAACAATGTGTAGCTAGTCCTATAAAGGATTTTAGTTATCTATATAAGGAGTGTATTTAGCGACAGGAAAGAGTGTAGTTATTCCTAAACACAGTGTGATTATCCCAAACATGAGTGTCGTTTGTTATGAAGGAGTGCAGTTAGCCCTTAAATGTTGTGTTGTTATCCATAAAATGGTTGTGTAGTTAGCCCTAGAAACGTAGTGTAGTTAGCCATGAAAAGGAGTGCATTTAGCCATAGTAAGAAGCGTATTTAGCTCTAGAAAGAAGTGCATTTAGCCATATAAAGTAGTGTTAACTATAAACAGGAGTGTGTTCGTCCATAAAAATGAGTGTAGTTAGCTCTAAAATTGAGTATAATTAGCCTTAAAATAGTGTATTTAGTTCTAGAAAGGATTGTAAATTAGTCCTAAATAGAGTGCAATTATCTGTAAAAGAGTTTTGTTAGCTATAAAAAGGAGTGTAGACATTTCTTAATAGAGTGTAGTTATTAGTAAAAAGATCTTTGTTATCCAAAAATAGAGTATGGTAAACCTAAATAAAGTGTAGTTATACCTAAATAAAGTGTAGTTATACCTAAATAAAGTGTAGTTATACCTAAATAAAGTGTAGTTATACCTAAATAGAGTGTAGTTATACCTAAATAAAGTGTAGTTATACCTAAATAGAGTGTAGTTATACCTAAATAAAGTGTAGTTATACCTAAATAGAGTGTAGTTATACCTAAATAAAGTGTAGTTATACCTAAATAAAGTGTAGGTGTACCTAAATAGAGTGTAGTTAGCCATAAAAAAGTATAAAATGCGCAAACAGATCGTGCGGCAACATCAACACAGATTGATGCAGCGGATCTATACTCACTCTACACTTTCATCAAAACAAAGAACTGGTGACATGATAAATGGAGAGCTCCTGAAAGAGGAAAAACAACTCACATATCCAAGAGAAATGCCAGGAGAAAGGTAGCCTTCCTGATAACAGTAAGTGGAACCACCTCTGGGGCAAATATGGAAATACTTAGTAAAATTTACAAGCAGAACATATGGCTCCAGCTGGATAATGGGTCAACTGCATCGTGTCAAGCATAAAATTACATGAACTAGATAAGGTGCACAACCACGCAAGTAAGATCATCACGAGAGCAATAAAATCAACACCCACAGTAGAGATGGAGACATTGGGGATTATACTTCTTCTTCTTCTGCGTTCGTTCTCATACACCTGCAGATCAATAGGATGTAGTCCGGAGAACGGAATGCGTTGTATCATGGTTTACAGCATGGCTGCGATATCTGCGCCTTTCGGCCTGACACATCCGACTTCAGCATGGCTTTGGGTCACTGACCCTATATGGGATGGGACAGCCAACTCCATCCCATAACCTCCTTAGTCGCCTCGTACGACATGCATGGAAGGTAAACAGTGTTGCTATTCTTTGCTCCCCTTTCGGGCCCGACAACACACGGGCGATTGGGGATTATACAAACACTGAGTGAACACAAGAAGAGTTTCACTTTATACCAAGTCATCCAACGAAAGATAAATGTCAAAACGTTAGCAGTGGGGCGACTGAAAAAAAAAATGTAGCTTTATCTATCAGACTCTGTAGAAACATCTCAGAATTTCCTGAAGTTGACAGCCCCCTATAGTATGTACCAGAAAAAAACACCACTGAGGAGAGGAATAATATTCGATTATCCATTCAATCCAGACTGAGCTGGAAGGAATATTACGAGTGAAAATAAACAGAAAGTGTACAACGTAAGACAGTTACTCTCAGTTCACTGGATGACTAATATCTAATATCCACAAGACTGTGGATCGGAGTATATACAGATAGCTCAGCAGAGAATGCAGTGAAGAATGGAGGAGCAGGAATATATATATATATATATATATATATATATATATATATATATATATATATATATATATATATATATATATATATATATATATATATATATATATATATATATATATAAAACCAACACAGAACCGGAACTATCAGCCGTTATAGTCTAAGAGATACACTGAAGAGGAGACCTGAGCACTTATGAACATGTCCTGTGTGCACAGAGGATAATCAACATACCTAAACAAAGACAATATTTTTAACATCAAAATTTCGAATAGACGAGTCAGACCTCGGCGTTTGTTCCCTTAAACTCCTGACAGCTAGCAAGATGTATTCTACAGAACAGAGTATTTTGCTTCATGTTGCTTGGCTACGATGTCCACTCCTACAGACAAAGCATATCTGACTTTATCATATCATTTGCATATCATTCAACTTTGTAGTTGAGTTAACTCATTATCTCTGCTAACCTTTTTATTTTCTTGAGCAAACCTCTTCTAGTTGCAAGCCGATGAAACAGCCAGTTAAACAGAACGTTACTAGCAGTAAAGCCGATAAAACAACGAATTTACGCAGACTTCTACTAGGGGTAAACCCGATATAACAGCCAGTTAAGCTGACCTTTTCATGCAGTAAGCAGATAAAACAGCCAGTTAAGCAGAGAACTAGCGGTAAAGCCTATACAACAGTCAGTTAAGCAAACTTTCTATCGGCAAAAACCGATAAAACTTCAATTTTTATAGTTATTTTTAAAAAATATTACAGCAATATAGGAAAATCTGTACGTAGATACATAGTAGGACCCCCAAATAATCTCTAATTAAAATATAAACCATTAATAAAACAAAGGACAATAACATAATTTGTATTCACAGCATATCAAAAATGTTGCGAAATTATCGGTTGTTTCCCTTAGATCACATCTGATCTGGGATGCTTTTTTGTTGCCGAGTCTCGACTTTCTGACAAGTGTGTTTGCTCAGAATTATTGATTTTATGGTGAAGTGTAGATTGTCTTGTGGCTACGAATCATATGCTCAGACAAATCGAAGGAAAACAACCCAAGTAAACGCATATATATTAATATTCAGACTAGTCATTTATCGATATCACGGAAAGCTCATTTGCACAAATACCGTTACAGATAGTTATCTGTATTGTAAGATTATAACCTGTTCCTTCTGCGAATATAAGAAATAAATTGCAAATGTAGGCCTAGTACATACTGAGTAAATGGTAGATGTAATCATTACATACTGAGTAAGTGGTAGAAGTAATTATTACATACTGAGTAAATGGTAGATGTAATCATTACATACTGAGTAAGTGGTAGAAGTAATCATTACATACTGAGTAAATTGTAGAAGTAATCATTACATACTGAGTAAATGGTAGAAGTAATTATTACATACTGAGTAAATGGTAGATGTAATCATTACATACTGAGTAAATGGTAGAAGTAATTATTACATACTGAGTAAATGGTAGATGTAATCATTACATACTGAGTAAATGGTAGATGTAATCATTACATACTGAGTAAATGGTAGAAGTAATTATTACATACTGAGTAAATGGTAGATGTAATCATTACATACTGAGTAAATGGTAGATGTAATCACGTAGAATATAATGTCATATGACAGTTGCTACAGACCTCGCAGTACTTACAAGTCTTCTTCTTCTTCAGCGTTCACTCTCAAACTCCTGCTGAATTCTCTTTTCCAGCAGGATGTAGTCCAGAGAATGGAAATGCGTTGTGTCGCCGTTTTATTTGCGCCAATGGCCCGACACATCCGTCTTTGGCGGAGTACTTACAAGTAAAAACTGAGTTCTACATTCGCAGGTCGCTTTCTGATATATATATTACTACGTCCCTGTGCTTCCGAGGTCCGAAAAGGGAGCAAATAATAGTGACTTTGTTTTACTTGACCATAACGTCGTAAAAGACGACTACGGACGTTTTGGGGGTGCAATTGGCTGTTTAATTCCAAAGAGGGTCAAAGTGATCTAAAAATTGCGCTAACGTCGAATTTCTAAGGGCGAAAGGCTCAAATATCATAGACAAGCTGTAAACTATGACACGGCGTATTCTTGTTCTCCGAACAACGACTTGCTAATCTGCAGGAGTTTGAGAGCGAACACAGAAGAAGTCCATAATCACGTCAAATTCTGCACTAATCATGTCACAAATAGCTAATCCCGTCAATGAAAGTCTTCTGAAATATTTCACAAATAGATAACAATATAATCCTTTCAATATGTTCGTTCGAACCACATAACATGAATTATGTCATCGTTCGAACCACATAACTTGAATTATTCATCGTTCGAACCACATCACTTGACATGTGTCATCGTTATAACCACATAACTTGAATATGACAGATCTCTAACAACTTGAATATGCCATCTTTCTACCTATCTTTCTACGGTTAATGTCAGAAATAGAAAGGAAATACCAGCAATAAAAATGACATTGCCAGGAATAGAAAGTAGAATACCAGAAACAGAAATCAGAATGTCAAAAATAGAAAAATAAATGTCAGGAATGGAAAAGAGAATGCCAGGAACAAAATGGATAATGCCTAGAATAGAAAGGAGAACATTAGGAATAGAAAGAAGAATAATCGCTAATGAGTCCTATTCGAGCTGTAAATATCCTTGGACAGTTCGGGCATGGAATGACCACTGTAGACGGATCTTGGTCTATACGTGACTTTCTAGATACTCTCCGCTGTTGAGCTGCTGCAGTTCTCCTCTTTTCACGAGATGATACGCTCATTTTGACTATAGAACGCCATGTAGATCTATTATGTGCAAATTCTTCCCATGTATCTTGGTCTATTTCAAAGGCTTTCAGTGAGGTCTTTAACGAGTCATTGTAGCGCTTCTTTTGGCCACCTTGAGATCGTGTACCATTCTCTAACTCACCATAGAGAAATGTCTTTGGCAGACGATGGTCTGGGATACGCATCAAATGACCTGCTCAACGAATCTGTGTCTGCATCAGGATAGTGTCAATGCTGGGGATACCAGCTCTATCAAGGACAGTGGTATCTGGAATCTTGCCTTGCCATCTGATGTTTATAACTTTTCTGATACACGTTGTGTAAAAGTGATTGGGTATTTTCACATGAGCTCTATACACAGTCCATGTTTCACTAGGGTATAACAGCACTGGAAGTACCACTGTTATGTAGACTTTTAGTCTGTAGGTCAATGTGATTTCTACGCCAAACATTTGCGTACAATCTGCCGAAAGTGCTGCTTGCCTTGGCGATCCTTGTATACACTTCATCATCAACGTTGGCATTTTGTGGTAAAGTGCTACCTAGGTATGTGAATCTATTCACAACTTTCAGTGCTACGCTATTTACCTTTATTCGTGGATGTGAAAATGACTTGCACTGGGGATTTTGATTAAAGTTAGGAGCAGTTGTGCAAAACGTCGACCTCACTCTCTTGTTGGACTTCATCTGAAACCAGTAGCAAGACGAATCGAGTCGACTGGAAGTGAAGTACAGTGCAGTGGATGGTCATGGTTTTCTATGTGTCTCACCATGCCCGATGCGGTCCACTCTGCGTTGCTGGCATTCGCCTTCATTACCTGGTGGACCGATAAACTATCGTACCTCGTACGCGTAAATTCACCGAATATCACACTTTACGTGTTTAGGTTGACAAGACCGTTATACTTTTTGAGATAGTCTCAGTACAATATCACATACTTTACGACTGTCTAACAGGCTGTCAGTCGAGTGTGGAGCCAGAACACGCCTCAGGCAGTCCACTGGTGCTGTGTTCAGACGACACGTTAAGCCTGTTGTTGTAGCTACATAATGAATAGTTCAACACCGAAACACATGGGAAGACGTTGCAAGAAATCGAGCTACATGGCGCTCTAAAGTAAAACAGCGCAGCATCTTGTGAACAGAGGAGAAATCCAGAAGCTCAACAGCAGAGAGTAGCTAGAAAGGCTTGGGTAGATAAAAAAAAACCCATCTACAATGATCATCCAGTACCCGAACTGTCCTAGGAAATTTGGGACTAGCATAGGGCTTTATGAGCCATCAACAAACTCATAGTCAAGGAAATAACTCTTAAGAGAATTTTATAGAATGGATGTTATCACACGGGTAATTCTTTTGTTTAAATAGGCAAGCTTATCTAAAGCCCTATTTCAAGCCCAGAAGGCTTCAACTCTTTGAGATGTGCAATGCTATCAGAAGAAGCCTCCTTCCCAGATGGACATTTAAAAAAAACCTACAGGATAGACATAGACACAGATAAAATACATGTATATTAAGTAACATTCATTCCGGAAATTTACCATCATCGTTAATGCTCTGAACGCCTCTCTATCCCGGACAAGCAGTCCTGCATTGGACAGAGATGGGTGTATACATTCTTCGATGTCGCTGATGCATTGTATTCTTGGTCTTCCTCTTCTTCTCTCGCCTGGCTCTCTGCCATCCAGATCAGCCTTTCGATACCACCATGTCGCTTTGATTGTCCAAAATACTGTAGATTACTTCGCATGATATAATTTAGAAGCCAGCCTTCAGTTAGTTTCAGTGATTCCAATATTTCAATGTTCTTCTTTTTCTCTGGTCATGGTATTTGTAGGATCTTTCTCTAGCACTTCATTTCAAATGAATTTATTATTTTGGATATTGTCTTGTTTAAAGTCCAAATCTCGCATCCATATGTTGCCACTAGGAAAACACATGATCTTAAAAAGGTTATTTTAGTGCCATTATTTTACATTGCCACAGCTTTCTCACTTGTGTTAATTTTAGTGTTAGTGTTGCAATTCCGAGTTTTCTAATCTCGACTGCACGATCTCCGGAACTGTTTATATTTGATCCGAGGTATTCGAATTTGTTTACACATTCTAGCTCTATATTTTCTATGTTGATTATCGGTTTCATCTTTGTTTTGCTGTTGTCATAATTTTTATTTTCTGTGCGTTTAGAAATATAATGTGGATCTCGTTGTATTTCTTTGTTGCTGTGATTAGCTGTTTCGGTCCCCCAGAGTGTGTAGTAAGGAGGGCTGTGTCATCTGCATATCTTTTTCTGGAATCTTGTACCCAGTACACGAACAGTACCCTCCGATATTTAATGAATCAAAGTAATTTCCCTTTAGTTCTTTGCTTACATTTCTCATTATATTCTCTGCATAGATGTTAAAAAGATAAGGGGATAGAGTGCATCCCTGTCTCACACTACTTTGATCAGCGAACCACTCAGATGTTTCTCCCTCCACTCTTACTGCTGCTTGCTGTTCGTGCTAATACATAGGCACAGGTAATACATAGACACAGGTAATACACAGACACAGGTATTATATAAGCACAGGTAATAAATACTTTGGTACAGGATATACATAAGCACATGTAATACATAGACAGAGGTAATACAGAGCCAGAGGCACTACAGAGTCACAGGTAATATAGTCACCGGTATTACAATGTTACAGTAAATGGAAAGTCAGAAGTAACACAAAGTCACAGGCAGGGCCGGCCCTAACAATTGAGGGGCCCAATGCGAAACGGATTGCGCGCTGCCCAGTATGGGTAGGGAAGAGGATAATAAAATAAATTATAATATGAATTTATGGCCTATAAAGTGCGGGGCCCACTGTGACCGCATAAGTTGCAATGGCCTAAGACCGGCCCTGGTCACAGGTAATACAAAGTCACATGTAATACAGCGTCACAGGTAATACAAAGTCACATGCATACAGAGTCACAGGTAATACAAAGTATATCCAAGAAAAAAATGAGGAGGTCAATGAAACTGCGTCAAGAGTAACCCCGGATGCAATAATTAGTGTTGCGGTCGAATTGAACACATACCTACGTCACAAGCAGACGAGTAGAGCTATCAATGTCATTACGTGATGTATCACCTTTCTTTGTCACGGTAACTGATAACATCTTCAGGATATCGATGTCTCCCTTATCTTCTCTCTTTCAAATTGTCTCTGATGTTTGTCTCGCTGATCATAAGTGAATATCAGTCACTCCTGACTAAAAGTCGGACTGCTATCGCATATTCTTCTATTCAAATCATCAACATAGCTACATACAGGGCACGTCAATATGTGCTGCGCTATTTCCTCGAGTATATATGTACTACATAAGTGTTGGATAGTTCTAGTTTTCTGTTGAAGAACATTGCTCTAAGCACACAGTTGGGTTCTTTTCTGGTAGTTTTTGATTAAACTGACTTCAATTAAACTGGAAATGAAAAGGGATCATATTTCTCATTAATTTAATTGGTTTTGCGCTGTTTCGCGTGTGGAGTTGAATATATCAGCCCAATCCATTGTTGTACCGCCCGATAGAATAGCAACAGGTTATGTCGCCACCAGATTCGATACGTGCCTATTGTCCCGACCATGAGGACCCGTTGATGTACCCATTGATATTATGAGCTCATTGCCCTCCACACCCTCATGCCCGTGCATGAATATAAAGGTAACCTCTCTAATATATGCTTAAGTAATAAATAGAACCACTTAAACCAAGTCGTTTAAACATATCTGTTATTATTACCACCTTGAAATGTTAACAGAAACAAAATAGAACACACACAAATCACAAATCGTACAGGTATATCAATTTCTCAGATAACACATGCACACAGAAGTAAATACCAACAAGCTGCGAGGCAACAAGAAAACAACACTGATGCTTGGAATGAACCATGGTGTAGAAGTATAAATATAGTTAGGAAACCTCCATACATTAATGTCATAAACAGGAAATGTCAATAACTTATTGCTATAAATAGAAAGTGCTAATAAATTATTGTTATAAATAAGAAGTGTGTATTAATTATTGTTATAAATAGGAAGTGACAATAAATTGTTGTTATAAATAGGAAGTGACAATAAATTGTTGTTCTAAATAGGAAGTGACAATAAATTGTTGTACATGTGCAAATAATATTGTGAAAATTGTTTTCTATATTTTAACTTTGACAATAATTCCACATGAGACAGATAAATAATTCTTTTTGACAATACTCAAAGGAGAAGAATGGATACACACGGCAAATAGCGCGCACAAGCTACCAGAAGGCCATCATCACTCTTGGTAGGGTATGCAGAGAATGAGGTGATAGGAAAGCAAACATCGAGATCAAGCAACTGATAAATACAAGGCGTGAGGATATAGTAGTCATATATTCTGATGGGTCGGTCCGGTGTGGTGAGAGTTTCGCATGGGGATTCTCTGCTAGAGTAAGAGAACGGATTATAGCCGAAAGGAGTGGAGCTTACGTGACAACAATCTCTAGTATGAAAATTGAGATCAAGGCAGCGACAGTAACATTACAATGGCAATAGGAAACACGCCGAACAGGGCTAATAGTGTATTCAAATCACAGTCCTAGCTTCCACAGATCAAATGCGGATGATTGCGTCATTAGTGTACGGCATTCATTGATGCTTCTGCCCTTCAGGAACTCGTCTGATACATTGTCGTGTCACGATGGAGTAGCAGAGATGAGCGAGTTGAAACGCTGAGGTGCAGCTGTGGTAGGTACATTACCTATAGATAACGGTTATTGAAACGCTGAGGTGCGGCTCTGGTAGGTACATTACCTATAGATAACGGTTATTGAAACGCTGAGGTGCAGCTGTGGTAAGCGCAGTCTGAAGTACAAAACATGATTTCTGATAGGAATACTTGATCGTTTATTAGAGGATGACAACTGGACAATACAGTAGCATAGAGATGGCAGAAATTTGGAATCAAGCGTGAGCAGGGAAGAGTGAGAAACGGGTCAAATAAGGGGCATGAAAAATCAGCGCGTAACGGGAACGATACGCATGCATAACCTTCACCATCAGCTAAATGATACTAAGCATTTATGTATCTACTCGGAGTGCAATAACGTAGTTGCTTAAATACTTGAACTACTTGAATGTGAGAGAAATTAACAAACAGAAGATAGACGAGATTAAAGTAAGGGTAATGTAGCTACCTTTGACACCAGTAAATTATATAGGGAACATAGTGTTAAACATTGGCTTCTAGATATACGTGTGTCTAGAAATATATGGTGAAACAGGTATTTTTCGTTGATCAATGTCACATAGTTGTCGTGGTGGTAGAGTGGTTACAACCTGGGAAACACAAATAGCTGGAACGTGCTCGTGGTTTGAATGCCACCCGTTGACATTGAACTGGCGATACGATTGAATGCATTAGTCCTGTCTAAAACAATAAAAGTTGTATGGCAATGTTTATTTATACAAGATATACTTTCAATTAAGAATATGCCAGGCACTAAAATAGAAGGACACAATAACTATAATCTACAATATGCAGCTGATACTGTGTTGATAGCAGAAAGCCAAGAACATCTCCAAGATCTGTTAAACAGGACGGTTATAGAAAGTGAACAAGAAAGGTTTTAGTTTAAACATAAAAAAGACAGAGACAATGATAATATTAAGAAAAAGTACACCGAGGTGCAATTGTTAGAAGAAAATTAAAGAACCGATACACGGCATTTCGGTCCACTGGTCCAATATATCAACAAGCAGAAAATATCTGAGACTATTTTAGCTGATCTCTATACGGAGTCCGTACATCACGGAATATGTACTTCCATTCCATGAACAAATGCTGAAGTCGCATGTTCCGAAACGTTCGAAACATGAACAGAAAATTCGAATAAAATAACTGCCTTACCGGTCGATAAAATATTATGGAGAAATAATGAATATTCGCGAAATGACTTCAATTTCAATTCTCATAACGGAAGTCCAATGCCAGTTTGTTCTCTATTCTTACAGTTGAAATCTCACAAAATATATTCCTCATTTGGTAAAGATAATCTTCTTTTCATCCATCTCTCCATCTTTTCATCCATCTCTCCATCTTTTCATCCATCTATCCATCTTTTCATCCATCTCTCCATCTTTTCATCCATCTCTCCATCTTTTCATCCATCTCTCCATCTTTTCATCCATCTCTCCATCTTTTCATCCATCTCTCCATCTTTTCATCCATCTCTCCATCTTTTCATCCATCTCTCCATCTTTTCATCCATCTCTCCATCTTTACATCCATCTCTCCATCTTTTCATCCATCTCTCCATCTTCATCTTTTCATCCCTCTCTCCATCTTTTCATCCATCTCTCCATCTTTTCATCTATCTCTCCATCTTTCCATCTATCTATCCATCTTTTCATCCATCTCTCCGTCTTTTCATCCCTCTCTCCCTCTTTTCATTTATCTATCATCTTTTCATCCATCTCTCCATCTTTTAATCCCTCTCTCCATCTTTTCATCTATCTATCCATCTTTTCATCCATCTCTCCATCTTTTCATCCATCTCTCCATCTTTTCATCCATCTTTTCATCTATCTATCCATCTTTTCATCTATCTATACATCTTTTCATCCATCTCTCCATCTTTTCATCCATCTTTTCATCTATCTCTCCATCTTTTCATCTATCTCTTCATCTTTTCATCCATCTCTCCATCTTTTCGTCCATCTATCCATCTTTTCATCCATCTCTCCATCTTTTCATCTATCTCTCCATCTTTTCATCCACCTTTCCATCTATCTCTCCATCTTTTCATCTATCTATCCATCTTTTCATCCATCTTTCCATCTTTTCATCCATCTCTCCATCTTTTCATCTATCTCTTCCATCCATCTTCTCATCTATCTCTCCATCCATCTCCTTATCCGTCTCGTATTCCATCTTTTCATCCATTTCTACAATCTCCTCATACATTTTTCTATCCATCTCCTCATACACCTCTTCATTTATCTCCTCCTAAATCTTTCTATCTATCTCCTCATACATCTTTTCATTAATCTCCTCAATCAGTACTCCATTCATCTTATACATCTCTTCATCAATCTCCTCATACATCTCTCCATACATCTCACCAGACATCTCTACATCCATCACTCCATCCATCTCATCATACATGTCTTCATCCATTCTCTCCATCCATCTCATCATACATGTCTTCATCCATTCTCTCCATCCATCTCTCCATACATCTCCTCATTCATCTCTCCATCAATCTCTCCATACATCTCCTCATCCATCTCTCCATCCATCTCTCCATACATCTCCTCATTCATCTCTCCATCCATCTCATCATACATGTCTTCATCCATTCCCTTCATCCATCTCTCCATACATCTCCTCATTCATCTTCTCATACATCTCTCCATACATCTCTCCATCCATCTCTCCATACATCTCTCCATCCATCTCTCCATCCATCTCCTCATCCATCTCTCCATCCATCTCTCCATCCATCTCTCCATCCATCTCCTCATTCATCTCCTCATACATCTCTCCATCCATCTCTCCATACATCTCCTCATTCATCTCCTCATACATTTCTCCATACATCTCTTTATTCATCTCATAATGTCTACCTATCTCTTCAATCATCTTCACCTACACATCTTCATCCATCTTCATATATCTCTCTCATCCTTCCTGTCATATACGGGTTATATATTTATATATATATATGCATAATTAAATGTCGATTTTCTCAGACTTCATTCAATGAACTATATATTATACATACACACTCATTGATTCTACAGGGTGGAAAAAATGAGAGAATGTACTAGAAACATTGATTGAATGAAGATGTCTTCTTCACGAGAAAGTACTAGAGACATTGATTGAATGAAGATGTCTTAATCAGTATTGTAATTTGGGAATTCATTGGACAAGTACTACCTCGTCCTGGACCAGGGACCTGGTATATTGACATATCGTCTCCGTGAATCTGGTCACGTTTTGTTTCCTCAACTGGCGAATACGCAGCTGGCATTGCTAAAAATCAGTGTTTCGTGTGTAGTAAAAGATATACTAATGGCCGTGCTTTGTTTATAGTCAGACATGAGTAATTGTGTGTTGTTTATAGTAAATGATACACAAATTCCTGTGTGTTATTTATAGTAAGACACGAGTGATTGCATGTTGTTTATAGTAAATTATAAGTCAGTAGTTGCGTGGAGTTTATAGTAAATGATACACTCGTATCATTCGTGTTTTATATATAGTAAAAGATTCATCAGTTGTTGTGTAACAATTTTACATTAAAAAGGGTTTAAAAGCCGTAGAAGATTGACTTCACTGTACTCGGTTTCCCATATGTACTCCGTCACTCTCAGCGAAGCTGCACGCCGCCTGCCGAGAGTACCACTCATAGCTCATAACTCCGTAGTAACTACGTAGAAATGATACTCCACAGGGATATCCGAAAAAAAATCCACCTTATAAACAAGACGACACGAGCCGAACCACTTCGCCAGGGAGATCTCCGATGCTACAGTAAACTGTCTGCTATACATGTCTCTGTTTAAGTATGCATGCGGACGTAACAAGGAGTCAACTTAATAAGACACAGTAGAAACCAATCGCACACTTACACGTCCTGAAAAATCCCACACTTATACGTGTTTTACACATACACACCTCACACTTTCTCATACATATTCTACACATACACACCCCATACTTGCTTTTACATGTTCTACACATACACACCCCATACTTACTTTTACATATTCTACACATACACACCCCATACTTACTTTTACATATTCTACACATACACACCCCATACTTACTTTTACATATTCTACACATACACACCCCATACTTACTTTTACACATTCTACACATACACACCCCATACTTACTTTTACATATTCTACACAGGCGACACTTATACATACACACGCATAGTATCGCACACAAGTGCACACTTTGCTATTCCCACACACTCCAAGTAGTTACATGCATTCACATATTTCAATCAATCAATTAAGTGCCATGCAGTGTGAGGTAGGCGATCATGCATCAACACCTCTCTCTCTCTCTCTCTCTCTCTCTCTCTCTCTCTCTCTCTCTCTCTCTCTCTCTCTCTCTCTCTCTCTCGTGTTATTAATGAGTTCAGTTGGTGACATATTTTTTTGCCACAGTGACAATCCATCCAGAAATTTCTCCTTTTGTCTTCCACTGTCATTCTCACCTTGATCTTTCCTGTGGTTACTAAATGTTCACGTTTTACTTTTCTCATCATATGCCCTAAATGTCTTGAATGTCTGTTTTAAATTGTTGCTATAATCACACACTCGCACATACATCGCACACTCTCACATATATCACATACTCGCAAATATATCGCAAACTCGCACATATATCACGCACTCGCACATATATCGCACACTCGCACATACATCGCACACTCGCACATATATCACATACTCGCAAATATATCACATACTCGCACATATATCGCACACTCGCACATATATCGCACATATATCATCAACTCGCACATAGAGCATAAATACACGCTCACATAAATGTCCATATCTCCCTTCCACTCGCGCACAGACATTCATACACTAACATACACCATCAACGTATGACTTCATCAACAGATCAGCACTTTGATTTATTGTATGAGTTTAGGCAACCAGGAGTGCCTAATTCTGTGAAACTAAAATTAATTCGCTGGTTCCGGTCTCTCATTCTCAGTATCCCGTCTGTTTGTTGACTCTCCAAACACTCCTAATGAGGAGTGGACACAGATCACACCAAACTCTCGGCTGGTGCACGGGGAAGGAGAGCTTACTCTGAAATTGTTCTCTCTACATTCACCATACAAAAACAAATGTCACAAACAAGATAGTTACATTTGAAGGATTATTTTTTGTTGGAAAATTTTCCGTAGTGCTTCCAAGGTTATACGAACTCTCTTAGAGAATATTTATCAATCAATGAAGTGCCATGTCACGTGGAGTAGGTGAACATGTTTCTCTACAACTCGCTGTTTCTTGTGTTGTTTATAAGTTAAGTTGGTGGCATTCTCCGATGCCACATTTACATCTCATCCAGCACTACGACTAAAAAAACAATATTTATATTAATAATTGCCAACGCTGCGTTCATGTTATGTTACTTTGGTTATTGTAAGGAGTTCTTTGTACCTTTCATTAGCCATGCACCCAGAAACCATTTTATAGCTTTCAGCAGCAATGCATGTAGACACGTTTTTGTACCTTTCAGCAGCCATGCACGCAGATATGTTTTTGTTCCTTTCAGCAGCCATACACGCAGATAAGATTTTCCACACAAAGAGAGAGAGAGAGAGAGAGAGAGAGAGTATCATTAAAGAAGCTATCACCTAATTTCGGAAATTTGTTTTTGAGACAAGCTTGGTATTTCTTATCGTAGGAATGATGTGGGATCAGATTTTACTAGTGGTAGTATCGTGAGTGTGGGGGAGGGGTCAGAGTTAGCTGGTGGTACTGTCGTAATGGTGATGTGGGGGTCAGAGTTTTTTCATTTATTTTACCTGTTACTGTTAGATGTAGAGTTAAATCTGATTTGTCTTTGATCACGGGGGGGGGGGGGGATTTTTTGCAAGTGTGACATACGAGCAACATTGTTAACAGTTATGTAGAGTGACAGATATTGACACATAACTTACCAGTATAGAGTAACCATGCAGTGGATACCCTCTCACTGTGGAATACCAGGAAATGAAAAGCAGACCAACTGGCTAAGGAAGGTGCTGCCAAAGACCAACCAGATATACCAATTACCTACCATCAGAAAAAACAGATGATCAAGTCAATAAGAAAGCCACAAACACCAACACAAAATGACTATCACATTATGAACAGAGCAGAAGTTGTAATTCTAAGCCTCAGAGCGGGACACAACCGTCTCCGCAGTCACATGTATACAAAGTTCAAGATTGGAAACACTGCCATGTGTACATGTGGACAGGCAGCACAGAGTGCCAAACATATACTTCAAGAGTGTTCTGAGCATGAAATTCTGAGGCAGACATATTGACCAGATGAAACAACACTGAAATCAAAGTTCTATGAGCCACTGTATGAACTACAAAAGACAGTGAGTTTTATTCAGGAGACAGAATTATAGATATAGACATGTTTCAAGTGAACGAAAGAAGAAGAAGAAGACACATAACTCACTCATACAGATGACATATATGACACTCATACAGAATTCACCAACAGATTGCATGTATAATACCAATGCAGAACTCACCCATACATATGACATTAGAAAATTTGCTCATTCACATAATATCAAGATAAAATTGCATGAGAAAAATCTTGAACTTTGAATTTTGCTGTCCGTGGGAAAGCTCCGAGATCTCCTGCCCCTTATACATAAACTAACTTCGTCTAACCAAATTAGACTCACCGCCAAGGTTGAAATAAGCATACCTCACCACAAAAGCTATAAACGGAAGAATAAATACATAGAAGAAGATATAAATAGAGAAAGGGGTGCATAGGGAACGCATTGCTTTCGGCGGACCCAGGGTTAGCAGATAACCAAGATCCCAAATGTACCTCCTCGCGGTGCACCCTGGAAACAGAAATACAGCAGCTCGAGCTGATTCTCGCCAAATCATTTGGGGATCGTGTCCGAGAATGTGGAGGTCATGTCCAGAAAGAGATTTGACTGCACAAGAGACAGACAATATCTCCAACACCACCAGCATCACCACATGTAGCGACAATGTCGACATGCAGTGAAGCTAGTCAGTCCAGTCCGAACATTGGAGAGGCGGCCAATGTAAAAGGCAGGTAAAGGTAGATACGAGAGACAAATAGATTTCATACCGAGTACAATGAAACAATGAAAGGACAGAACAGCGTCAGAGGGCAGCGCGAACTGCAAATAAAAAGTGAAAAGTTCTTAGGAAAGGGGAACTACAAGCTCCGTCATCTCGAGACGAGCTTCTAGTTACCTGTGCTCCTTATAGGCAGAGACCCAGAACGAATCATGGGCGTTCGGAAAAGCAAGAAGACCTAACCAAACTCTAATGTAGAGCCTTCCAAAACTGGAAATATGCTCGCGAAGAGAAAGGGTTCCGTACCCGATGGGCTTAGGCAAAAAAGGGACAACGATGGCAATTCAGGCCCAAATCTACTGTTAAGCTTTCCTATACCGGAAATACACTTGCAGAGATTACGGGTTCAGTACCTGATGGGCTCAGGCGCTATTGGGACAAGGCCGCTCAGCTCGATAACGCCTTGCTCTCAAACGCGTGGTGTGAGACTCGAACTTGGGCGAGGGGTTCACGATGTCTGTGAACGACGCCTCGGGTAGGAGGGCGAAAGAGCCAGGGTCCATCTCTTCTGGCGAGTTCTTCCTCATACGGAACCAGGCTCGCGGATGAGAAATGGTTCAGTACCTGATGGCACAAGCAGAGTACGTTCAATTGCACGAGATGGTTTCATAGACGGTGGAACACCTCGTACCAGATAGACGCGCTCGAAAAACGTCTTGGGAAGAGGCACTACACACCAGCGTGCCCGGCGACAAATAGACAGGCTGCCACGGACCAGGGAAGCCTACCCGAATTAAAGGCATGACGAAAACGGATGTGCTGGGCCTCGGACGTCCTGGGCCACAAGTGGCGAACCGGGGTGCAAATAATCACAGTTTTACTGTGGAACTTACAGAACAACGTACTTCACGCTCCCCGGCGGAAATCACACGAAATATTCGTTGTGGTTATATGAGAACGAACGCTAAAGAAGAAAAAAAATAAATAGAGAAAGATATAAATCGATGAATATATAAATAGAGGGAAACATAAATAAAGAAACATATAAATAGAGAAATATATAAATAGAGGAAGATTGAAATAGAGAAAGATATAAATAGAGGACAATATAAATAGAGAAAAATATAACGAGGAGGATATAAATAGAGGAAAATATAAATATAGGAAGATATAAGTTTAGGAAAATATAAATAGAGTACAATATAGACTACGATATAAATAGATGAAGATATAAATAATAGAATATATAAGTAGAGAAATAGTATCCAGATATAAATAGAGAAATAGTATTTAGAAATAAATATATAAAGAGTATACAGATATGACTATGGGAAGAGTATGTAGGTTTAAATAGCTGTAGATATGGACAGAATATGTACAAATAGCTGTAATCAACTTAATAGATCAAATGTTATTAAGATAGAAACATTTTGTAAAGGAAATGATGAATAGGTTTTACATTGCTGTATTGACATTGTCTATATGTAAAGGGCATTAACTCTACAAAGAATGTTAGAAAGGGTAATAACCGTTGCTTGAACTTCAAGGCTACTGAAGAACATAATGCTTTGATAGTTTGCTTGTTTCAATACAGTCAGGAAATCTGACAGTAAAGAAAAAGCTGCAACAAAAATGTCACAGATAATAAGATAATGACAGAATGATACCAGAAAATGAGAGCTATTAAGTACATTCGTCGGTTCTGTGCAAGACAGAAATATGGAGAATATGAAGGTACATTCAAGAATATAATTTTAAAACCCATGAGGTTGATATATATTAGAGAGAGTGAGGCAGGAATGACCAATGTTGATCACACGTGTCCAAAATGTGCCAAGGGATTCATGCCAGTATTATATTTTTTAGTCATTTTAACATACACCAGAGATACTACAACACAGGTCTGAGTCTGGTTATTATCACCGCATGAGAAAGAAGGATAAATTATCGCGCACGAAGGAAGAATAACTCAGCAAGCGAAGTAAGGATAACTCATCGCATACGAAGAAAGTATAAATCATCGCATGCGAAGGACGGATAAATCATCGCATACAAAGGAGGATAAATCATCGCATACAAAGGAAGGATAAATCATTGCATGCGAAGAAAGGAAATCATCGCATACAAAGAAAGGATAAATCATCGCATCCGAAGGAAGGATAAATCATCGCATTCAAAGAAAGGATAAATCATCGCATACAAAGGAAGGATAAATCATCGCATGCGAAGGAAGGATAAATCTTCGCATTCGAAGAAAGGATAAATCATCGCATACAAAGGAAGGATAAATCATCGCATGCAAAGAAAGGATACATCATCGCATACAAAGGAAGGATAAATCATCGCATCCGAAGGAAGGATAAATCATCGCATTCGAAGAAAGGAAATCATCGCATACAAAGGAAGGATAAATCATCGCATACGAAGGAAGGATAAATCATCGCATTCGAAGAAAGGATAAATCATCGCATACAAAGGAAGGATAAATCATCGCATACAAAGGAAGGATGAATCATCGCATGCGAAGGACTGATAAATCATCGCATACAAAGGAAGGATAAATCATCGCATGCGAAGAAAGGATATTAAATGAGAACCGTAGCACTGGGTCTGTAAAATTTGTATTCAAAGATCTGCATCCCTCACTACAATACGGCATTATACTCGTAGAAAACTTTCGTGAATTACGAATTTTGATTTTCATTCTAACACCGATGCTACTTCCCCATGTTCTGTGTTGATATAACAAATCCAATGTCAGGCAAGATTGAAAACATTTGGTGGAATCAATGTTTGCCACTTTGGGCCAAGCCGTCCATAGGATCATGGCTTCAATACCTCCAATCTAGGAAAAGTAAATATACGTATAGACAACAGGATATTTATGATTATACTTAACCCACAGCTAGGGATTGCGATTATATTTATCTGATAGCTGGAGATAATGCATGAACTTACTAACAGATGTTGAAAGTACTTATACTTTTCTCACAGCTCAAGATAATGACTACGCTTTTCTTACAGTAGATACAAAATATACTTCTCTGACAGCTGTTGAAAGTGATAGAGATTGTGGCTATATGTCTCCCACAACTAGAGAAAATGGATATACTTCTCTCACAACTGGATATAATGGATATAATTCTCACACAACTGTAGATAGTGGTTATACTTCTCCCACAACTGTAGATAGTGGTTATACTTATCCCACAACTGTAGATAGTGGTTATACTTCTCCCACAACTGTAGATAGTGGTTATACTTCTCCCACAACTGTAGATAGTGATTATACTTCTCCCACAACTGTCAATAGTAGCTATACTTCTCCCACAACAGTAAATAATGGATATAATTCTCCCACAACTGTAGATAGTGGTTATACTTCTCCCACAAGTGGAAATAGTGGATACACTTCTCAGATACCTGTAGATAGTGGTTATACTTCTCCCACAACTGTCGATAGTGGTTATACTTCTCCCACAACTGTAGATAGTGGTTATACTTCTCCCACAACTGTAGATAGTGGTTATACTTCTCCCACAACTGTAGATAGTGGTTATACTTCTCCCACAACTGTAGATAGTGGTTATACTTCTCCCACAACTGGAAATAGTGGATACAATTCTCACACACCTGTAGATAGTGGTTATACTTCTCCCACAACTGTAGATAGTAGTTATACTTCTCCCACAACAATAGATAGTGGTTATACTTCTCCCACAACTGTAGATAGTGGTTATACTTCTCCCACAACTGGAAATAGTGGATACAATTCTCACACACCTGTAGATAGTGGCTATACTTCTCCCACAACATTAAATAATGGATATAATTCTCCCACAACTGTAGATAGTGGCTATACTCCCACAACAGTAAATAATGGATATAATTCTCCCACAACTGTAGATAGTGGCTACACTTCTCCCACAACAGTAAATAATGGATATACTTCTCCCACAACAGTAAATAATGGATATACTTCTCCCACAACTGGAGATAATGGATATACTTCTCCAACAGCAGAAAATAATATATATATATATATATATATATATATATATATATATATATATATATATATATATATATATATATATATATATATATATATATATATATATATATATATATATATATATACTTCTCCCACGACTGTAGATAGTGGTTATACATCTCCTGCAAATGGGGGTAATGGATATAATTCTCAAATATCTGGCTATAATGGATACACATCTCCCACAGCTGGAGATAATGTACTTCTCCTACAACTGGAGATAGTGACCATACTTAACTGACAGCCGGACATGATGTTTATATTTATAGCTTGAGATAGTGACAAAGATTAACTCACAGCTAGAGATTATGATTATACTTATCTGACTGCTAGAGATAATGACCTATCTCACTATCTAAAAGATATTGAAAGTAACTATACTTTTCTCGCAGCTAATGATAGTGACTACACTTCTCTCACAGTTCAAATTACAGACTATAATTCTTTTACAGAGGTTGAAAGTCACTATACGTCTGTGACATCTGCTGAAGGTGACAAAGAAAGTGGCCATACTTTTCCCACAATTGGAAATAGTGGATATACTTCTCCCAAAGCTGGAGATAGCTGCTATACTTTTCCCACAACTGAAGATAGTGACTATGCTTAACTCACAGATGCAAATTGTAATTATACTAATTTGACAGCTAGAGATATAAACTATATAAAGTAATTGAAAATAAATATAATTTTCTCACAGCTGCTGAAAGTGACAAAGACAGTGGCTATACTTCTCTCGTAGTTGGAGATAGTGACTATAAGTTTCTCACAACTGTAAATTGTAACTGCTTTTCTCACAGCTAGTGATAGTATCTATACTTATTTCATAGCTGCAAATATTTTCTATTGTTATTCCATAGCTAGAAATATTGACTATACTTTATATGCAGCTGGAGGTAGTAATCATACTTATTTCACAGCTAAAAATCGATATTATACATTTCTCATATTTACTGAAAGTGGCTATACTTCTAGCACACCTAAGACCTGTGCCTGTACCTACACCTTGTGACTTTTCCTACATCTTGTGACTATACCTACACCGTGTGACTATACCTAGTTCTCTATATCTCTGCCGCTGGAAACTGCCCACTAGACAATGACATCGGGACACAGATTTCTGTTGATGAAAACTGAGGTGTTAATGATCCTTCAATTGAAAACTAAAAACCTAGATCCTTCAAATCCACTTCGGGGATATCGTTCAATACGACGATCTTGAAATTCCAATCTGAAACACATTAACCCATTCCTTTATACACTGACCGTTGTTTATCTTTCTTCTCACTGTATTCTCGAAAATTCCCTCTTTTTTCCCCCTCTGAATCAGCATTAATCTTCAACCAGTAAAAACTGACTCTTTGTGCCTGAGTGCATCTTTCTCGTTTTCCCAAGTTTACTCAGGGAATGATTTATCGGAGTTATTTTCTGCTGCCAGACTCTGGAGAATCAGGATTTGCTGGACCGAATGTTAGTTTACATATTTTCCTGCGTGGGTATATTCTCATATTATTACATAGGACGAGAGTATTCTGACGTTGTGTGTGTGTGTGTGTGTGTGCGATCCAGTGTAGGTCACCGGACTGTACACACACGTGCGTGCGTATGTGTGTGTGTGTGTGTGTGTGTGTGTGTGTGTGTGTAAAGGGTCGGGGTGGAGGGTAATATAAAAAAAAATGCGCCAACAATGATTGTTGCAACAATAATGTGAACAGTAATATTGCACTAGAAATGTGTTAATGGTAATTATTATTGCACTAGAAATTGATGTGTTACTGGTAACTATTATTGCACTAGAAATTAATGTGTTACTAGTAATAATTATTGCACTAGAAATGTGTGGCAAGCAATAAATATACCGCGCCAACAATGATTGTTGCAACAACAATGTGAACAGTAATATTGCACTAGAAATGTGTTAATGGTAATTATTATTGCACTAGAAATTGATGTGTTACTGGTAACTATTATTGCACTAAAAATTAATGTGTTACTAGTAATAATTATTGCACTAGAAATGTGTGAGACCAGTAATAAGTGTTACATTAGTACATGCAACGTGTTATCATAAAAAATTATTGCATTAGAAATGTGTGGCCAACAATCATTATTGCACTAGAAATGTGTGACCAACAATCATTATTGCACTAGAAACGTGTGGCCAACAATCATTATTGCACTAGGAATGTGTGACCAACAATCATTATTGCACTAGAAACGTGTGACCAACAATCATTATTGCACTAGAAATGTGTGACCAACAATCATTATTGCACTAGAAATGTGTGAAACCAGTAATAATTCTTGCATTAGTACATGTAATGTGTGATCATCAATGACACTAGAAGTGTGTGGTCTGCAATTATTATTGCAAAAGAAATGTGTGGTCTGCAATATTATTGCAAAAGAAATGTGTGGTCTGCAATTATTCTTGATGCATTACTTGCATAGACATTAACCAACACAAATGGAGGATAGACATTCTCGAATCTCACTGTATGAAGTTGGAAAACATCAATATTCCATCTGGACATATCTATCTCCAGTACATCAACGCCTTCTCTCACAAAAAATAGCCTGTCCGAGCCGTGACCTGTTATAAAATCTTTGATAGATATAAGTTACTGACTGTATAACATTCATTAACTTGCTGTATGTATAAATTACTTTTGTCATGTGATAGAGTTTTCTCTAGGAAGTGCATCGAGGAAACACTGAAAGAGACAACTATGGTTACTTAATTTAATCACAAAGAGGCAGTCTTTATTTTTTGGTTATGTTTTTAAAAAGGAAGGACTGGACAACAGTTACAACAGGCAAGATAAATGGCAAGAGAGATCAAAGACGACAACAATGGAAAGTATTAGATAGCCTGACATCGTGGTGTAGTCAGCAACGACTCTGATAAAATATACTTTTTTTGGAGTTTTGGAGATTCATGACCATTCACGCCAGTCGAAACGGCACATGATGATATGATAAACTGCTCTCAGCATGCAACAGTTCTAAACCGTTAATAAAAAAATGTCATCCTCACATCTCGCCGGTTCTGGATACCAGTGCCAAAGTTAGAGTGTTGAAGTAATCAACTATTGAATGAGATCGAGTCTCAATGGAAGCAGGCGGTAATCAGTTACCTGTACCGACACAAGCCAATAATGGAATTGCAAATTGAGTGACTGAGTTAATGATATGAAAGTTTGTCATTCTAACATTATAGTGTTGCCGAAATGATTTGTTCGTGTGATGACAATTCTGGATGGGGTTTTATAGTTGATGCTGATTTTAGAGTCGCCACGGAGTTCAATGGTACACACGTGACTACGACAGCATAAGGATATAGACTGAAGATATTACTGCATCCGCCCAATAGCAGTCATTATGAGACAGTTTAATTCTATCTATATATCTATACGCTGTGGCCTTTGTTTGCCTTGCGGTGTCAGGGATGGAAGAGTTCTCTGGAGATGGCCTTCTTGTGTGCTGTTTGTAAGCTTTTTCCTGTGGCCACATTGATTTCTGTGATCCATCTTTTACATATTCTGTCTCTGGCTTTATATCCGTTATGTCTATATGTCATGGACATTTGTGGCATGCTATCTGTCGATAGTTTGGAAGCGTGTGAAAACCACTTGATCTGTTGTCTTTTGATGTGTTCCAATACTGGTATTGTTTTGGTTATATGTCTAATGTTTTCGTTTCTAATTATATCTCTTAATGACACTCCGAGTATTCTTCGTAGACATGTCATTTCTGCTGTCACTATTTTTATTTTGTCTTGAGCTGTCATTGTCCAGGTTTGACACCGGTAGCACAGTGATGGAATAATAATAGTCTTGTACAAAGCAACTTTAGTGTCTATGTTTATAGTTTTGTTCTTGAAAATACTTGTCATCTGTCCTAGAATCTGGTATGTTTTGTTCCTTCTATTTAATTAGTTTAATTAGACAGTCATTATTGGACGGTTCTCTGTCTATGCGTTGTTGGGTTTGAAACGATCGGTATCGACATGATATTATATATAGTAAAGTAAAGTAACCCATAGCATTTATTAACGCCGTATGGGTGTGAGATGTTAGCGATCTCACATTTCAGAGACTCTGTCATCCGATGTATGCGCAAATTTCTAGATCAACCACAAGCAGGTTGAAGAGAACCAGCTTCTGTCACATCTCTAAAGATATCCATGAACAACATAAAGAAATCCTCACAAACTTCCAAAATGAAATTGAAACACTAACGGACTTTGAAGATCCAGGCAATAGTCTCCAGAATGTCTCCATAATAACACAGGTTCCTGGAATAATTAATAAGGAATACCAAACGCCACCTCAACTAAAAGTATTGACACTGGAGATGATAGAAATAAAATACAATCCCAAGGATTGGACACATGTCTACACAGATGGATCTGCAGAAGGAGCAGTAAGGAATATAGGAGGTGGAATTTATATAAGACTCAAAGATGGGAAGACAATATCAAAAGCTTTTCAAACCGGGAAATACTCCTCTAACTTTAGAGAAGAAGTAGTTTCACTCCATCAAGCACTGAAAACCTTCACTGAACCAGGACTGCCAAGACCAAAAAAGATAGCCATATTCACAGACTGCAGATCCCTACTGGAATCAATCCAGAGCAACAGAAACGAAAGCCTTATGCACAACATGAGACATGAGCTAAGACATCAAAAAATCAACAGCTATTGCCCTTCAGTGGATACCATCACACTGTGGAATCATGGGAAATGAGAATTCGGATGCTCTGTCAAAGGCAGGAAGCGAAATGGAGCACCACAGACACCCACTGTCTTATGGAGAAGTAAAAACAATAATCCGGACACATACACAGCAAAGTGGAAGAAAGAAATGAAAGGGGAATACGAACATGATGCAATAGATCTCCTCCAAAGATATCAACATACCACAATATTTCGCCTTTGAACAGGCCACTGCAGACTGTTGGATCACCTTTATCGATTAAGGATCTCATACACAGATGAATGTCCATGTGGATCCGGAACCCAGACTCCGGAACACATACTTCAGGACTGCCCAACATACAAAGAGCAGAGACAGCAGACCTGGTCAGATGATACAGACTTGAGGCAAAAGCTATGTGGCAGCCGCTCTGACCTGGAGAAGACAGTGGACTTCGTCTTGACGACAGGCCTGACGGTATAGCAATGACCACAGATGCTGAACGCAGAAGAAGAAGAAGAGACTCTACAAATGAGGGCGGTAGCCATCTCCTCTCCCTCGCAGTCTTTACTTCCCGGATTAATCCGGTACCTATTTAAGACTCGGTCGACCTGGGAGACGTTGCGATCTGAAAAACATTTCCGCCTCATCTGGGTAACGAACCCAGCACCACTCGTATGCGAGGCCATTGCATATAGTATATATATCCACATCTCAATGGATAGTATCTATAGCTACGTTCTACTTCATGTTTGTCCTTTTTCCCAAGCTGACCATTTTCGAGATACTTATTTTCAATTTAGATTTATTTTATTTTACTTGTATTATATCTTATTTATTCTCACTTCTTCTGTGCATTTCCCCTCCTTTCTTACCACTATCGTTCTCTCACACCATCCTCTTCTGTGCCATGCTGCCATATCTTTTCTTCCTCCGTTGTCCATTCGCGTTTGTCCTTCTCCCCCTCTTATCCCCTTCCTAACACATTCATGTATTTTTCTATGTGATATTGGTTTACTGTGGTCATTGTTTGAAGGCTTTTTAATCGAAACGTCGTCTTTCACGGTGTATTGTTGTTAGCTTGTTTTATAATCAGTTTTTTAACACTTATACCTAATTTCGTTCATTTTAATAAATGACTCTACCACCCTGGACTAATGCCGTTCTTTTATTACGTCTGAAATGTTTATTATGTTTTATTATTATTTCGTTTACTATTTCTGTTATCATATAGTGTCGTCAGAACTTTTTTGTTCGTATTCTTCTCTTTCCGTGATTTTCTCCCTATTCCTTTATATATTCACATCTACACATCAATTCTATCTTCTAGCTGCTTGTTTATTATCCATATTTCTAAGCCATAGTGTAATGTATAATAGATGTAACATTTTATAATTCCTATTTACGAGAATATTATTAATAGGAAGCGTCGAGGAATTATTGAAAAAATAGAAAGTAGCAGATTAACTTATAAAAAATTTACATTCAGGAAAGGTGTAATGGGTTTAATCAGAGAACGGTTAATTATTATATCAATCTTTGATGCATTACTCAGACAAGAAATTACGATGCCACCTACGGACCGCTGGAAGCCAATACCTCACTAATTAATAGTCTTGAGATGTCAGTTACAATTATTGCAAACTAACACCGCATTATTTAATAAAAAGTCTTGCAACGTGACTAACAATGCTGCAAACTAACAACACGTTAGTTAATAAAGAGTCTTGCAAGTCACAATTGCTGTAAACTAACATCACGCTATTTTTGTTTTTGAGGTGTGGATATATAAAAATATCGGAAATATTACATATTACATATTACAAACATATACTTGAAGAGTGTTCTGAGCATGAAACGCTGAGGCAGACATATTGGCCAGAGGAAACAACACTGGAATCAAAACTCTATGGGACACTGTATGAACTACAAAAGACAGTGAGTTTTATTAAGGAGACAGAATTACAGATATAGACATGTTTCAAGTGAACGAAAGAAGAAGAAGAATATCGGAAATATTCACGAAAAGAGAAGAAAAAAGAACAACGAGGTTCTTACAGCACTTCGTATGAAAAAAGAACTATTTAAGGAAATAAAAATAAACGAAATAAAGTATTTTGGACATATTAAAAGATATAACTTGTTGAAAGCTTTACTTGAGTGTAGCGATGAGGATTAGCAATCTATAGCAGGCTTTTATCCTTCCGTTTAGACATGTGAATGCAAGTTGTCTAGTCTCTACTTGTCGTTTTTTATGTGTAATTGTATGTTATCCTTGATAAAGGCCTTTCGGTCGAAACGTCGATGTGTGTGTGCCTGTGTGTGTGTGTCGTACTGTTAGCAAAACTTCATTACCTCGTTTCTAGTTTAAGGTAAATCCCCTCCCTTTTCCTTAAGGATATCATATCTACAGCCCTGTAATAGACTTTTGCAGTCACCTTCGTTGCGGAGAAGGCACTTGATGATGATGATGATGATGATGATATAAACACTACGCTAATTAGTAAAATAGTCTTGCGACTACTCAGACAGCAACTAAAGCCCTCCCTGCATCTCCTTAACCGGAAAATGCAGTATTTGACAGTTTTTTTGACAGTCTAGCGACGTCACTTACAATTGCAGCAGAATAGAATTAGTAAACTCACAACTATCATCACTCAACACCTTAGCCATCTTCATCATCATCACTCAACACATTAGCCATCTTCATCATCATCACTCAACACCTTAGCCATCTTCATCATCATCACTCAACACATTAGCCATCTTCATCATCATCACTCAACACATTAGCCATCTTCATCATCATCACTCAACACATTAGCCATCTTCATCATCATCACTCAACACCTTAGCCATCATCATCATCATCTTCATCATCATCATTTATCATCATCTTCATCATCATCTTCATCATCATCATCATCAATCATCATCATCATCCATCATCCATCATCCATCATCATCATCATCATCATCCATCATCCATCATCCATCATCATCATCAATATCAATCATCATCAATATCAATCATCATCCATCATCCATCATCATCATCAATATCAATCATCATCCATCATCCATCATCATCATCATCAATATCAATCATCATCAATATCAATCATCATCCATCATCCATCATCCATCATCATCAACATCATCATCATCATCATCATCATCATCATCATCATCATCAATATTAATCATCATCAATATCAATCATCATCCATCATCCATCATCCATCATCATCAACATCATCATCATCATCATCATCATCATCATCATCATCATCAACAACACATGGTCTTCGATGAATGTGAAGGAACGAAGAAAGTACAGAAATGACCGTTAAAATATTGAACAGCAAAATTGGATTGAATGTACCAGCGAGACGTCCAATTATTATCTTTATAGTCTAATCAATCAAAGATACGAAGGTTCTAACTTATTTATACGCAGAGATCAGACTGAAATATTGTATAATGTAGAGATACGATCAAATGTATTTGATCTCAGTCGGAGACTTGCTAGCAGTGTAGACGAGCACTTTAAACCTAGACATGTACTTAAAGGAAGTTTTACTCTCTATTTCTCTCTTTCTCTCAAATGTTATCTTCCGCTCTTTCCCTCTCATATATAAACTTGTTGTTCACCGCATTTGAAATATGACATGAAATATGACATGAAATATGACATGAAATATGACATCATTATAAGTTATGTATTTCCATATTAATTCTGCAATTAACATGAATAAAAAAAATACATGTCAAGAGATATAACAACACAACAACCAACAATCAGAATAGACAATACCTAGATAGAGTGTGTGAGTAAATGCTAATACTTTGGAGGAAACAATAACGGTGCAGGAGACTGCATGGCAGAGATAAGGAAGAGATTGGCAATGACATATTGTAAAATAACATGTTTGAAAAACATATGGAGAAACAACAAAATAGAAACGAAACTGCTAATGCTAAGAAGTTTTATTTTTTCCGGTTGCAACATACGGCTGTCAAAACGGACCCTAAGTAAAACAGCGGCAAAGATCAACGCCTTTGAGATGAAAATGTTCAAACAGATACTTAGAATATCGTGGAAGGAAAAACATAGAAACTCAGATATTATAAACACAATGAAGATGATAGAATGTTATTTACTAAACACAATAACAAAAAGACATTTACACCTGTTTGGACGTATAAATAGACACAGCTGTTTAGAAAGACAAATAATGGAGGGAAGAGCACCTGGGAGGTGTAGCAAAAGCAGACCAAGAGGACTATGGACTGACGACATTAAAGATAACGAAAACGTCGTTGGAAAATAAAAGCCGCATGGCCCAAGACAGAGAAGTATTCAATGAGTTAATTGAGAAGACAACGTTCTGGAGAGAATATATCACATGACAACCATTGACATACAACGTGACTCAACACAGTTATATTAATTGCAGAGCTATTTTTTTATTTGCTAACCAAGAAATAATTGCAGAGATATGGACCCCCATACGTGTTAAACATGAGCCGAGACCATCGAAGTTGTACGATATGTTGACACATTGTAAAACAGCTTTCTAAAATGCTTCATTACATTTTTCCCGTGATATGTTTTGGTCCTATTGTGTACATTTTGTGTCGACAGTGAAGGAAAATCACGGAAACAGTCACATGAATCATTTTAGAAGGCTGTTTTAAAATATCCAGTGGGTCTTATATATGCCAGTGGTCACGCATGAACAGGAACATTTTTTTAAAAATGTAAAGACAATGACGTCACACAAATCTGCACTAAATGCCCACAATTCTCGTGATGTAGTGTCTCCAGTTATATAAATGAGTTCACATCGACTGTATAGACACCATACATAGACGGCGACACGTTGATACGTAAACCTACACGGAGAAATTGTTTAAAATGGGTTTCATAGATTACACTCTATCGAGAAATATAAAATGTGTTTATGTTCCATAGACCACACTCTGTCCAGAAATATAAAATGACTAAATTTTACAACTGTCACAAATGGCAAGAGTATAAATTCCCAGAGTACTGCTGAAGAAACACAATATTACAAGTATCCGGCCACATTGTTCTGTTAGAATATGAATCGAAGACAGAATTTTCATGAACTAAATCACCGACTCAAATTTCTATGAAGTCTTCCTGACAGAATGCAGCTTTGGTCAGTTGTTCAAACACCACAAGCTAGTATCCATTCATGGACACAGACATGACAGCAAACATTATGATCTTTTTTCCATTTTCAAAATCAGCGTTTGTGAAAGTTGAATGAATAATATGACATATTTTCTAATATGTACATTTTGTTTGATACATTCTAAACCACGTCTGGTTTTGTGGCTTTCATCGCTTTCTGATGCCGGATTTATAGATAGAGTTCTGGAAATACATTATAAGTATCTCAAAGGTATGCACAAGATTTAAATAAATATTAGTTGGAATAGGATTGTGCAACTTGACAGTGAATGATTGTGGAACTAGACAAATAGTGAATAATTGTGGAACTTAACAGATAATGAATGATTGTGGTACTTGACAGATAATGAAGCATTGCAGAACTTTACAGATTGTGGAACTTAACAGATTTTGGAACTTTACAGATTGTGGAAATTTATAGATAGTGAAATATAATGTAACACACAATGAGGTAAATATATCAGTAATTAGATCACTCATCACATTTGACTTCTGGTAATGATGTCGATAATACTTAGGCTACTCAGCATATTTGACTTCCGCTAATGATGTCACCAAAATTAGGTCACTCAGCATATGTAACTTTCTGTAATGATATTGACAATCATTAGGTCACTCAGCATATTTGACTTCAGGTAATGACTTCTTGTAGGATTTGCCCTGATATACTACAGACCACACTTAATCGTTGGATCTGCTCTGACATACTACAACTCACACCTGAACGTAAGATCTTCTCTGACATACTACATCTCACACCTGAACGTAAGATCTTCTCTGACATACTACATCTCACACCTGAACGTAAGATCTGCTCTGACATACTACATCTCACACCTGAACGTAAGATCTGCTCTGACATACTACAGACCATACCTGAACGTAGGATGTTCTCTGACATAGTTCTGATAATTTATTTCTTTATTTCTGATAAAGAGGCTCGGGGAGTTTCTAAATGTTGAAAATGTTTTCCACTTCGTGTTTGTGTTTTTTTAAAATTATAATTTTTAGGAAATCACTTAGGGAGCGGGGGAGGGGGGGGGGGGGTTCATTCTATTGTTGGTACTTACGTACAAGCACTCAATGTTGTAATAGATATTCTTAAAGTAAGGTGGTTGCGCTTAAACCTTACAACCCCGTCCCCGGTATCTACAGGGTTAACGAATATATACTATTTCTGTACTCATTATCAGTAGAAACGTTTCTGTAAGTGTTTGGACGTTACCTAATAAATTTAATTTCCTTGTTTTAGTGGATTTTTGTTTGCGACTTTATCGGGCAATATCATTTTTGTAAATGGGGGAGGGGGAGAGAGAAAGTTACCACCTGTTTTAAATTGGTTGCTAGTGCAAAATGTCATGGTCTGATTTTCGAAGGGTGAGAGTGTCACCTCCCCTCACTCTTTCTTTATCTACGGGGCTGATGTGCTCGCCCCAGGTAACACATTCCTTCATGATTAAGTAAGAGACTCGCACATATATAGACTGTTTTTGTAATCTAGACACATTCTCACCCAGATAGTTTGTCTATTTTGTAATCTAGACACATTCTCACCCAGATAGTTTGTCTATTTTGTAATCTAGACACATTCTCACCCAGATAGTTTGTCTATTTTGTAATCTAGACACATTCTCAACCAGATAGTTTGTCTATTTTGTAATCTAGACACATTCTCACCCAGATAGTTTGTCTATTTTGTAATCTAGACAGATTCTCACCCAGATAGTTTGTCTATTTTGTAATCTAGATACATTCTCACCCAGATAGTTTGTCTATTTTGTAATCTATACACATTCTCACCCAGATAGTTTGTCTATTTTGTAATCTAGACACATTCTCACCCAGATAGTTTGTCTATTTTGTAATCTAGACACATTCTCACCCAGATAGTTTGTCTATTTTGTTATCTAGACACATTCTCACCCAGATAGTTTGTCTATTTTGTAA
Source organism: Meghimatium bilineatum (assembly GCA_034231615.1). Lineage (NCBI taxonomy): Eukaryota > Metazoa > Mollusca > Gastropoda > Stylommatophora > Philomycidae > Meghimatium > Meghimatium bilineatum. The sequence continues at coordinate 25,370,238 of CM067321.1, forward strand.
TCTAGACACATTCTCACCCAGATAGTTTGTCTATTTTGTAATCTAGACACATTCTCACCCAGATAGTTTGTCTATTTTGTGATCTAGACACATTCTCATCCAGATAGTTTGTCTATTTTGTGATCTAGACACATTCTCACCCAGATAGTTTGTCTATTTTGTAATCTAGACACATTCTAACCCAGATAGTTTGTCTATTTTGTAATCTAGACACATTCTCACCCAGATAGTTTGTCTATTTTGTGATCTAGACACATTATCACCCAGATATTTTGTCTATTTTGTAATCTAGACACATTCTCACCCAGATAGTTTGTCTATTTTGTAATCTAGACACATTCTCACCCAGATATTTTGTCTATTTTGTAATCTAGACACATTCTCACCCAGATAGTTTGTCTATTTTGTAATATAGACACATTCTCACCCAGATAGTTTGTCTATTTTGTAATCTAGACACATTCTCACCCAGATAGTTTGTCTATTTTTAATATAGCACATTCTCACCCAGATAGTTTGTCTATTTTGTGATCTAGACACATTCTCACCCGGATAGTTTGTCTATTTTGTAATCTAGACACATTCTCACCCAGATAGTTTGTCTATTTTGTAATCTAGACACATTCTCACCCAGATAGTTTGTCTATTTTGTAATCTAGACACATTCTCACCCAGATAGTTTGTCTATTTTGTGATCTAGACACATTCTCACCCAGATAGTTTGTCTATTTTGTAATCTAGACACATTCTAACCCAGATAGTTTATCTATTTTTAATATAGCACATTCTCACCCAGATAGTTTGTCTATTTTGTGATCTAGACACATTCACACCCAGATAGTTTGTCTATTTTGTAATCTAGACACATTCTCACCCAGATAGTTTGTCTATTTTGTAATCTAGACACATTCTCACCCAGATAGTTTGTCTATTTTGTAATCTAGACACATTCTCACCCGGATAGTTTGTCTATTTTGTGATCTAGACACATTCTCACCCAGATAGTTTGTCTATTTTGTAATCTAGACACATTCTCACCCAGATAGTTTGTCTATTTTGTAATCTAGACACATTCTCACCCAGATAGTTTGTCTATTTTGTAATCTAGACACATTCTCATCCAGATAGTTTGTCTATTTTGTGATCTAGACACATTCTCACCCAGATAGTTTGTTTATTTTGTGATCTAGACACATTCTCACCCAGATAGTTTTCTATTTTGTAATCTAGACACATTCTAACCCAGATAGTTTGTCTATTTTGTAATCTAGACACATTCTCACCCAGATAGTTTGTCTATTTTGTGATCTAGACACATTCTCACCCAGATATTTTGTCTATTTTGTAATCTAGACACATTCTCACCCAGATAGTTTGTCTAATTTGTAATCTAGACACATTCTCACCCAGATAGTTTGTCTATTTTGTAATCTAGACACATTCTCACCCAGATAGTTTGTCTATTTTTAATATAGCACATTCTCACCAAGATAGTTTGTCTATTTTGTAATATAGACACATTCTCACCCAGATAGTTTGTCTGTCTTGTAATCTAGACACATTCTCACCCAGATAGTTTGTCTATTTTTAATATAGCACATTCTCACCCAGATAGTTTGTCTATTTTGTGATCTAGACACATTCTCACCCAGATAGTTTGTCTATTTTGTAATCTAGACACATTCTCACCCAGATAGTTTGTCTATTTTGTGATCTAGACACATTCTCACCCAGATAGTTTGTCTATTTTGTGATCTAGACACATTCTCACCCAGATAGTTTGTCTATTTTGTGATCTAGACACATTCTCACCCAGATAGTTTGTCTATTTTGTAATCTAGACACATTCTAACCCAGATAGTTTGTCTATTTTTAATATAGCACATTCTCACCCAGATAGTTTGTCTATTTTGTGATCTAGACACATTCTCACCCAGATAGTTTGTCTATTTTGTAATCTAGACACATTCTCACCCAGATAGTTTGTCTATTTTGTAATCTAGACACATTCTCACCCAGATAGTTTGTCTATTTTGTAATCTAGACACATTCTCACCCAGATAGTTTGTCTATTTTGTGATCTAGACACATTCTCACCCAGATAGTTTGTCTATTTTGTGATCTAGACACATTCTCACCCAGATAGTTTGTCTATTTTGTAATCTAGACACATTATCACCCAGATAGTTTGTCTATTTTGTAATCTAGACACATTCTTACCAAGATAGTTTGTCTATTGTGTAATCTAGACACATTCTCACCCAGATAGTTTGTCTATTTTTAATATAGCACATTCTCACCCAGATAGTTTGTCTATTTTGTGATCTAGACACATTCTCACCCAGATAGTTTGTCTATTTTGTAATCTAGACACATTCTAACCCAGATAGTTTGTCTATTTTTAATATAGCACATTCTCACCCAGATAGTTTGTCTATTTTGTGATCTAGACACATTCACACCCAGATAGTTTGTCTATTTTGTAATCTAGACACATTCTCACCCAGATAGTTTGTCTATTTTGTAATCTAGACACATTCTCACCCAGATAGTTTGTCTATTTTGTAATCTAGACACATTCTCACCCAGATAGTTTGTCTATTTTGTGATCTAGACACATTCTCACCCAGATAGTTTGTCTATTTTGTAATCTAGACACATTCTCACCCAGATAGTTTGTCTATTTTGTAATCTAGACACATTCTCACCCAGATAGTTTGTCTATTTTGTGATCTAGACACATTCTCACCCAGATAGTTTGTTTATTTTGTGATCTAGACACATTCTCACCCAGATAGTTTTCTATTTTGTAATCTAGACACATTCTAACCCAGATAGTTTGTCTATTTTGTAATCTAGACACATTCTCACTCAGATAGTTTGTCTATTTTGTGATCTAGACACATTCTCACCCAGATATTTTGTCTATTTTGTAATCTAGACACATTCTCACCCAGATAGTTTGTCTAATTTGTAATCTAGACACATTCTCACCCAGATAGTTTGTCTATTTTGTAATCTAGACACATTCTCACCCAGATAGTTTGTCTATTTTTAATATAGCACATTCTCACCAAGATAGTTTGTCTATTTTGTAATATAGACACATTCTCACCCAGATAGTTTGTCTGTCTTGTAATCTAGACACATTCTCACCCAGATAGTTTGTCTATTTTTAATATAGCACATTCTCACCCAGATAGTTTGTCTATTTTGTGATCTAGACACATTCTCACCCAGATAGTTTGTCTATTTTGTAATCTAGACACATTCTCACCCAGATAGTTTGTCTATTTTGTAATCTAGACACATTCTCACCCAGATAGTTTGTCTATTTTGTGATCTAGACACATTCTCACCCAGATAGTTTGTCTATTTTGTGATCTAGATACATTCTCACCCAGATAGTTTGTCTATTTTGTAATCTAGACACATTCTAACCCAGATAGTTTGTCTATTTTTAATATAGCACATTCTCACCCAGATAGTTTGTCTATTTTGTGATCTAGACACATTCTCACCCAGATAGTTTGTCTATTTTGTAATCTAGACACATTCTCACCCAGATAGTGTGTCTATTTTGTAATCTAGACACATTCTCACCCAGATAGTTTGTCTATTTTGTAATCTAGACACATTCTCACCCAGATAGTTTGTCTATTTTGTGATCTAGACACATTCTCACCCAGATATTTTGTCTATTTTGTAATCTAGACACATTCTCACCCAGATAGTTTGTCTAATTTGTAATCTAGACACATTCTCACCCAGATAGTTTGTCTATTTTGTAATCTAGACACATTCTCACCCAAATAGTTTGTCTATTTTTAATATAGCACATTCTCACCAAGATAGTTTGTCTATTTTGTAATATAGACACATTCTCACCCAGATAGTTTGTCTGTCTTGTAATCTAGACACATTCTCACCCAGATAGTTTGTCTATTTTTAATATAGCACATTCTCACCCAGATAGTTTGTCTATTTTGTGATCTAGACACATTCTCACCCAGATAGTTTGTCTATTTTGTAATCTAGACACATTCTCACCCAGATAGTTTGTCTATTTTGTAATCTAGACACATTCTCACCCAGATAGTTTGTCTATTTTGTGATCTAGACACATTCTCACCCAGATAGTTTGTCTATTTTGTGATCTAGACACATTCTCACCCAGATAGTTTGTCTATTTTGTAATCTAGACACATTCTCACCCAGATAGTTTGTCTATTTTGTAATCTAGACACATTCTCACCCAGATAGTTTGTCTATTTTGTAATCTAGACACATTCTCACCCAGATAGTTTGTCTATTTTGTGATCTAGACACATTCTCACCCAGATAGTTTGTCTATTTTGTGATCTAGACACATTCTCACCCAGATAGTTTGTCTATTTTGTAATCTAGACACATTCTCACCCAGATAGTTTGTCTATTTTGTAATCTAGACACATTCTTACCCAGATAGTTTGTCTATTGTGTAATCTAGACACATTCTCACCCAGATAGTTTGTCTATTTTTAATATAGCACATTCTCACCCAGATAGTTTGTCTATTTTGTAATCTAGACACATTCTCACCCAGATAGTTTGTCTATTTTGTAATCTAGACACATTCTCACCCAGATAGTTTGTCTATTTTGTAATCTAGACACATTGTTACCCAGATATTTTGTCAAATTTGTAATCTAGACACATTGTTACCCAGATATTTTGTCAATTTTGAAATATAAAGATTTTCACAATTTTTCACACAATTTTTCACAATAGATATAATTCACAACTTTTTAATAAATATATAAATCAAGAGATCAATTGTATTGCCAACGATCTTATCAGGATATTCTTGGCGACACAAACCAAATTAATATAAGATAACTTAAACACGTGGACAGAATGTGTTACATTTTTTTAATGATAGGATGTATTGCCCATTACTATCTATACATGACGGTTCTTCTACAATTAGAAGAAGAATGTTCTCTATCCAGTGCTTGAAAATGTGTCCATTCATTTCAATGTTGTAGTCCCTAGTCTGTACATTTTAATGTTGTAGTCCCTAGTCTGTACATTTCAATGTTGTGGTTCCTAGTCTGTACATTTCAATGTTGTAGTCCCTAGTCTGTACATTTCAATGTTGTAGTCCCTAGTCTGTACATTTCAATGTTGTAGTCCCTAGTCTGTACATTTCAATGTTGTAGTCCCTAGTCTGTACATTTCAATGTTGTAGTCCCTAGTCTGTACATTTCAATGTTGTAGTCCCTAGTCTGTACATTTAGATGGAAAATACGTTCAGCGTTATGGACAAGGCCGTTATTATTTCTTCATGCGTGCGTTAAGTATACTGAGCTAGGATTTACTGCTTGGAAAATTTTTCTTGCGTTCACCGTCCACTGATGGCCATTCTTCAACTTAAGTGTGGTGTGAGCTTATCCAGGATTTGTCGAAATGTAAAATATCATAGCCTTGCCTCCTCCGGTCAGGAAACTATCACGGGTATTTGCTTCGGGCAGCCTCTTCTTCCTCTTCTTCTTCTGCGTTTAGGATTCTTTTGGTCTTGCTAAATCTTCAGGCCAGTCAACAAGGTGATGCTCCCAGTCTTCTCAGAACGGCTGCCCCACAGTTTTGATCTCAGTGTGGCCATGCCGTCTTCGCAATTCTTTGTATTCTGGTCAGTATTGGAGTGTGTATTCAGGTGTCTGTATACCTGTTCCACACGGATATTCATGTGTGTGGGCCACCTTCTTCCGGTACAGGTGGTTCTGTAGTCTGCAATGGCGAGTTATACCTAGAAAGATGATGGGCCTTGTTGCCTATGAAGCTGGTGTATTGGGCATTGCTTCGAGCAGTAACCAGTTGTGACTTTTCAATAGCAACATCAAATATCAAATAGCCAACATACTGCTACTTCCATCATCGTCAATCAGGAAAAACTGCAGGTAGTCGACAATTTTACTTACATTGGAAGCACTCTCTCTCGCGATGTCAACATTGATGTGGAAATTAACAATAGACTGGCAAAAGCTAGTGCTGTATTTGGCAGATTACGCAACAATGTATGGGACAGAAGAGGTATAACAACAACCACCAAACTAAAAGTGTATCATGCTGCTGTCATACCAACCCTACTATACGCCTGTGAAACGTGGACAGTGTATGCTAGACATGCAAGAAAATTAAATCATTTCCATCTTACCTGCCTACGTAAATTACTAAACATCCATTGGTGGGACAAAGTACCAGACTACGAGGTCTTGGAAAAATCAACCTCAATAAGCATCCACACAATACTTATGAAGGCGCAAGCACGCTGGGCAGGCAATCTTGTGCGTATGGAGAACTCGCGTTTGTCAAAACAAATATATTATGGAGCACTCAAGCAGGATTTCGAAAAGCTGGTGGACAGAAAAAGCGCTTCAAAGACACGCTCAAGTCATCCTTGAAACATCTTAATATTGACGTAGGCGCTTGGGAGAGCCTCGCTCAGGATAGAACAGCATGGCGTTACAGCATTAGAACGGGAGCACTAGGGGCGGAAGAATTCAGACAAGATATTGCAAGACAGAGCCGGACACGTAGAAAAGAACAAATCTCAACCTTACATAGATACCCTCTATTGTTGTCAATTCTGTAAAAGAACATTTTTTGCGCGCATTGGACTTGCTAGTCATTTAAAAACGCACTATTAACGTTTATTATTTTTTAAAATTTATTGTTATTATTATTATGGTTGAGTTTTTGGTCATCGTCGATTACGACGGACGAACATCATCATCATCTAATCCAACGGGTACAAGATGCTCTATTCCGGTAACCTTCTGCATAGTTATAATTTATATGTGATATGCCTTGACTGAACAACAGCTTACATGAGATCAGTCTCTATAGCGTCTTTTTGTTGTACGTGGAAATCGAGAATTGTAATTTCCTTAACTTTCCGCACTAGGAAACCTGTGTTTAGAAAATAAACGGGACTTCATTCGTTAAAATTTTAAAATGATTTTTGTGGGTTTTGTGGTTTTCGATGGTCACTATTTATATACTTTGATTCGTCTGCCAAAAAATACCAAGAACGACCAAAGAAAATCACGGAAATAATCAAAATCGACCTTTCATTTCATCTATGAGCAAGTTTGTTATACTAGAGACCAGTCATAGTAATTTAGTAGTCGAATTTCACCGTGACTCTCGCAAATAGAAAACTTACAGGCAGAATAAAAACACACCTATTTTACGTCTTGTCTTCGATTCCGTCCTATTCGTTGCTCGGTGTTTGCAGACAGGCAAAGACAAAGTATTACTTATAATGATGAATGAAGAAACACAAGAGTAGTCACATGGATTATCCGGAAGGTTGATTTCACTTTAGCAAGCAGGTCTTTTATGAGTGGAAATCATACATTTCACGGCAGAAACTATCTTTACAATAATGCAGCTGTTCAATGTAGGATATGTTATATTATATTATAGGGAGCCGGGTACCGCAGTGGTTAGAGCACTGGCTTCGCGTATGAGTGATCCTGAGTTCATTCCTCAATTGAGGCGGAAATGTTTACCGGATAATCCGGGAAGTAAAGAATGCGAGGGAGATGAGATGGCTACCACCCTCATTTTCAGAGCCTCTGAAATGTGAGATCGCTAACATCTCACACCCCTACGGCATTAATAATTGCTATGGGTTACTTTACTATATGATATTATGTACAACAGAATTAGGTTGATATATATATATATATATATATATATATATATATATATATATATATATATATATATATATATATATATATATATATATATATAACATAGACAGCAAATTTATTTCATTAGATATATTTTCTACGAACAAGAAATTATAAAATAATTATTTAGCGTTATTGATATTCAAAGGTTGTTTGCCAAAAAATATATGCGATCTAACCGTTAGCTTCAGCGACATTTGCTTCCAATCATGGTTATTAATTAGTAAACGTACTATAGTGGAACGTTTCCTGGTTTAAGCAGCTGAGCAGTATACTAAAACCCGTTTGCGTTGACTCTGGATCATAACTCTTTTTCCCCTGTGAGTTGCCGAGGCCCGAAAGGGGAGCAAAAACTGTTTACATTCCATGCATGTCCTAAGAAGCGACTAAGGAGGTTATGGGATGGAGCTGGCTATCCCATCTCATATAGGGTCAGTGACCCAAAGCCATGCTGAAGTCGGATGTGTCAGATATCGCAGTAATGCTGTAAACTATGACACAACGCATTCCGTTCTCCGGACTACATCCTGCTAATCTGCAGGAGTTTGAGAACGAACGCAAAAGAAGAAGATAACTCAGTTTATTAGCTTACCTTATTACAGAATATTTTTTATTAAAAACTGCTGTAATAAAAAATATTTATTTACAGAACAAGAAATAGTTGCAAGGTAATACGATAACCTCCGACAAATTGGCTCAAAAATCGTAAAAGATTGACTTGATTATACTGGGGTTACGCCATGTGTATTTCATTCTTTTCAACAAAGACACATGTTGCCTGCCGACAGTACGACTCATAGAACGTAACACCCTAGCTCCAAGCAAAAATCCTCAGGGATCTATGGAAAAACATCCACTTTTTAAATAAGACGACACGAGTGGTATTGATTTGAACCCTCGACCTCTTAAGCAAAAAGCGAACGGTTTAACCAATTTTTTTCAGAAATATCACCATCTCAAGCAAACCTCCGAAAAAAAGGTTGTTATTCCGAACTAGTCTATACTGTGGCCATGTGTGAAACATGAAATTCAGATATTACATTCAGCGGAACACCGTATATACATTATAGTTTGGAAGGAATCAAAATTATCCAAACATTTTGTATTCAACGTGTTTAATGTTTAAGAGGGTTACTTTATCAGAAGCCTACATTGCCCACTTTATCAGAAGTACAGTCCCGTTACATCAGAGGCTTACACGACCCACTTTATTAGAGAGCTACAGTCCCATTTTATCAGAGAGCTGCAGCCCAATTTTATCAGAGAGCTACAGTCCCACTTTATCAGATAGCTACAGTCCCACTTTATCAGAGAGCTACAGTCCCATTTTATCAGAGAGCTACACTTCCACTTTATCAGAGAGCTACAGTCCCACTTTATCAGAGAGCTACAGTCCCACTTTATCAGAGGCTTACAGGGCCCACCTTATCAGAGAGCTGCAGTTCGAATTTATCACAGAGCTGCAGTTCCACTTTATCAGAGGGCTACACTCCCACTTTATCAGAGAGCTACACTTTATCAGAGAGCTACACTCCCACTTTATCAGAGAGCTGCAGTCCCACTTTATCAGAGAGCTACAGTCCCACTTTTTCAAAGAGCTACAGTCCCACTTTTTCAGAGAGCTACACTCCCACTTTATCAGAGAGCTACAGTCCTACTTTATCAGAGTGCTGCAGTCCCACTTTATCAGAAAGCTACAGTCCTACTTTATCAGAAGCTAAAGGTCCATTTTATCAGAGGTCTACAGTGCCCAATTTATCATAGACCCACACGGCCCACTTTATAAAACACCTACATGGACCACTTTATCAGAGGCCTAGAGGGCCCACTTAATCAGAGGCCAACATGGCCAATTTTATCAGAGGCCAGCATGGCCAATTTTATCAGAGGCCAAGAGGGCCCACTTCACATCGGGCAAGCCGACACCCTGGCCAACCTGTCATTGGTTACGCAGACTAAATACAATTTTATATGATGGCTTAAGATAATATAATAAAATATCATATCTGCAATTGTATTACAAAATTAACCGGCAATTGTGTATGTGTTGGAGTGTGTCAGTCACCATAATATCAATACACGCTGATTCCAGAGTTACTTATCTTAGCTGACCTGAGTTGTTCTGTCACTATCATTGGCTGTCGTCACAAAGTATAAGCAAATTGACCACTGATCAGTCGCACCAGCCAAGATAAGTGACGCTGTTTGGGATTTCCACGCAGGACTATTTTGAAGTAAGACTTGGAGATTTATTTAATGAAACAGTATCAGTATTGGATACCTGTGGGAATAATGAAGTGCCAGAACTAAATTAAGATAATGAAAAAAGCAGTCCGTAAGACAGACATGGGATCTCATTATCGGGCAAGCTACTGTTGGAAATACATTTTTCAAACTGTTCAGAGATTCAGCTCAGACATTCAGCAAGTGAGGAATTTGTCATCTGGGAAATTCTTAAAGTAGATAATCGACTATATGTCTGGTAATATTCTTGAAGTAGATAATCGACTATATGTCTGGTAATATTATTGAAGTAGATAATCGACTATATGTCTGGTAATATTATTGAAGTAGATAATCGACTATATGTCTGGTAATATTCTTGAAGTAGATAATCGACTATGTGTCTGGTAATATTGTGGAAGTAGATAACGGAATATACGTCTGGTAAAATTGTTGAAGTAGATAATTGATTATGTCTGTCTGTCCGTCCGTCTGTATAATCTATCTATCTATCTATCTTATCTATCTTATCTATCTATCTATCTATCTTATCTATCTTATCTATCTTATCTATCTTATCTATCTTATCTATCTTATCTATCTTATCTATCTATCTATCTATCATCTATCTATCTATCTATCTATCCATCTATCCATCTATCCATCTATCCATCTATCCATCTATCCATCTATCCATCTATCCATCTATACATCTATCCATCTATCTATCTATCTATCCATCTATCCATCTATCCATCTATCCATCTATTCATCTATCCATCTATCCATCTATCCATCTATCCATCTATCTATCTATCTATCTATCTATCTATCTATCTATCTATCTATCTATCTATCTATCTATCTATCTATCTGTCTGTCTGTCTGTCTGTCTGTCTATCTGTCTATCTGTCTGTCTGTCTGTCTGCCTGCCTGTCTGTCTGTCTGCCTGCCTGCCTGTCTGTCTGTCTGTCTGTTACCTGCCTGTCTGTCGGTCGGTCTGTCTGTCTGTCTGTCTGTCTATCTATCAATCTGTGTCTCCCTAATAAAAAATAAATTGTTATAAACTTGTATTGAGACTCAAATTACTGTAAACATGCATTCGTGTGGAGACTCTAGTCAATACAAAGAAGTAATCATACGGATCATCAAGTCACAGCAAAGATGCAATCATACTGAGACTAAATTCACAGCAAAGATGCAGTCATAATGAGACTCAATTCACAGCAAAGAAACAATCATACTGAGACTCAATTCACAGCAAAGAAACAATCATACTGAGACTCAATTCACAGCAAAGATGCAGTCATACTGAGACTCAATTCACAGCAAAGAAACAACCAGAGACTCAATTCACAGCAAATATAAGTCGTATTAAACCTCAAAGAAACTGTCGAATGTGTTATTAATTTCAAATTTTATATTCTGTGATGAAGACACTATCTATAAATATAGTCGACATCACAATCTATATTTGCAGAGAGTTTAACGACGCGTCTTCTCTACCTCATCATTCACTTGGAGACTGAGTCTAACCTCAAGAGGACGTCTAAAATTAGTTTCATATCGTCACCATTATGTCGCAAGTTGAACTCCATCTTCAGTCACAGTGTTCTGCTTAATAACAGATAATGAATACTGTCAAGCTATATATTTCCAAGAACTATAAGGCTTGCATTCATAAATCAAAATGTCAGACGAAAAGGAAATCAGAGGATAATAATTGAGAAGCCAGTTAATACTTTTATAAAATATATTCAATATCTTTTTCTGCGTTGTTTCTCAAACTCCAAAAGATTAGCAGGATGCAGTCCGAAGAACTGAACGAGTTTTGTTTTTATTTATTTACAGCTTAGCTCAGATATCTTAATTTTTCGGAGAAATATTCTATTTCAGCATGGCTTGTACATCACTTTCACCCTCTATCGTATGAGCCAACACCACCCATCAAAAATATTCTTAGTCGCTTCTTACGATATGAATAGCAGATCACAGTGTTGCTCTTGATTTGTGCTCAAACAGCCCAGGAGGAAGTACAGGCATATTTTATTCAATAAGAAGGTGTCTGCGATCATATAAATAAGGGATACTCTACAAGATAAGAGTTCGATATAAAGAAACACATTCCAAACATGTGTACGTATATCTCTATATAAATGGATCTCCATAACTCTGTAACTTTGTTGTTGCTATAGGGTCCGAAGTTACATGACGCATATGAATGGCATTTGGCACATTATAAATGATATTCTGACGATAGTGTGGTAAAAAAAATCTTAAAAGCTCTCCTGTGGTCCGGCAAAGCTGACCACCATTGGATATATATATATGACATAAATCTACATATAATCCACATAATCTAACCCTAATCCTACTAATCCTAATCCTAATCGTCGGTTTCACTAACGAAGTTGAGAGCAATTTAAATAATAAACAGGGCCTTAAATATGTCATCAGTTTGTTTGTTTGTTTGTTTTTCGTTCGCTCCATTGTAACCATCACGGATATCCGTGCGATTTCAGCCGGGAGCGTGATTACGTTGTGCCACCGTTATGTGCCTTGTAGGCCTAGCACATCCGATTTCGGCATGCCTTGACAATTCGGGTGGGCTACCCTTAGCCTGTGACAGCCTCTATATCTGTCGCCCAGGCACGCGTAGTGGAAACTCTTCGCCCAGACGTTTTTTTGCTCTCGTCTGACTCGCACGAGGTGTTCCACTGTCTATGAACTTGCCTCGTGTAATTGGACGTGCTGTGCCTGTGCCCATTGGGTACCGAACCGTTTCTCATCCGTGAGCCTGGTTCCTTATGGGGAAGAACTCGACAGAGGAGTTGGACCCTGGCTCTTTCGCCCTCTTAGCCGAGGTGTCATTCACCGACATCGTGTACCCCTTATCCAAGTTCGAGTCTCACACCACGCGTTTGAGAGCAAGGCGTTCTCGAGCTGAGCGTCCTTGTCCCAATAGCGCCTGAGCCCATCAGGTACTGAACCCTTTCTCTCTTCAAGTGTATTTCCGGTGTAGGAAAACCTGATAGTAGAGTTGGGCCAGGGCTAAATCGTTGTCCCTTTTGTGCTTGAGCGCATCGAGTACGGAACCCTTTCTCTTCGCGAGCATATTTCCGGTTTAGGAAGGCTCGACATTAGAGTTGGATTAGGTCTTCTTTCTTTACCAAACGCCAATGAATGGGTCTGGGTCTCTGCCTGTAAGGAACACAGATAATTAGAAGCTCGTCTCGAGCTGACGGAGCTTGTAGTTCCCCTTTCCTAGGAACTTTTCATTTTCTATTTGCAGTTCGCGCTGCCCTCTAGCGCTGTTCTGCCCTTTCATTGTTTCATTGTACTCGGTATGAAATCTATTTGTCTCTCGCGATGCATCTACCTTTACGTGCTTTTTACATTGGCCGCCCCTCCAATGTTCGGACTGGACTGACTAGCTTCACTGTATGTCGACAGTGTCGCTATATGTGGTGCTGCTGGTGGTGTCGGAGATATTGTCTGTCTCTTGTGCAGTCAAATCTCTTTCCATCTGCTACCTCCACATTCTCGGACACGATCCCCAAATGATTTGGCCAGAATCAGCTCGAACTGCTGTATTTCTGTTTTCAGGGTGCACCGCGTGGAGGTACATTTGGGATCTTGGTTATCTGCTAACCCAGGGTCCGCCTAGAGCAATGCGTTCCCTTTGCACCCCATGTCATCAGTAATGGGCTACGGGTTTTCCTAGATAACAGAAAAACAAAACAAAATAAATGAAGTTTCTTAGTTTCCGTAAAACATTTGTGATCTTGTTTTGTTGGAATGCCATTAAACGGCGGGAGGAGGTGTGGTTTAGGGTTTACCCGCGTGAAGGCGTGTAGGCTTGTAGGCTTGCTTCCTAATACTAAATGTCATGTTATGATTTTATGATAGAGAAAACAATTTTTACTCTCAAATCCTAAACCCTAACCCCCTCTTTTTTCTGCTATCTTACTACAAGAAAATTTAATTGTAATACAACAGATTGTTTCAGCGTCAGTTGACGCCAACTTTTGTCAGCGTCAGTTGACACAATCTGTTTTAAATTTGTATATACAGCTTTAAATAGTATTATAACGTATTACGCCGCTGACAACTTATCCCCCCCAGTCCACTCCTCATCAGCAGAATGACAACTTATTCACCCCCACCCCTTGTCAACAGCAGTCCAAATTATCCATACCACCGCCACTCCCTTCTCAATTGTTGACGTAATCGAGAGCTTCTAATGCTGTATTCTATAATTATTTCTTTCACAGAATTTTAAGGTATGCCTTCATAATAAGACGAGTAAGTCCAAAGCATGGGATACATCTAGGGATAATCGATTTTATTTCATAAATTATGTTAAATATAAGTCTTTTTTTTGGAGTAAAGTTCGATATTCAATTTTGCAAAAGGGGAAACCCTGCATTAATCATTCTTTACCATTTCGCGTGGCAACACTGTAGTTTATCTTCGACTTTCTGCTATGCGCGTGTACTTGAACAAAAGACAAGAAGATAAGTCGGTGTGTGTTAGTTGTTTACGTTTAACATCATGCTTCCAGTACTATTACAAACAAGCCCATAAAAAAGTGTATACCGGAAAAGGGGGGGGGGATATGAGGTTGAGTTTTCAATTCTCTTCCTTTTAGAAAATAGGGTATACCACTTAATAATAAAATACTAGTAAATAGATACGGTCCACCAGTAGAGATTTTCCGAATAAAACACTACTAAATAGATGGTAAGACACCCCCACCCCCCCCACTTGAGCTTTTTCCAATAAGATACTAGTAAATAGATGATGGTCTACTCCTTGAGGTTCTCCTAATAAAATACTACTAAATAGATGTTAAGATTCGCCCCTAGTGTTTTTCCTAATAAGATTCTAGTAAACATATGATAATATTAACCTTTAGTTTTTCCTAATAAAATACTAGTAAATAGATGATAAAATTCACCACTAAAAATTTTCCTAAACAAAAATTAGTAAATAGATGGGAAAATCCAGGCCTAGAGGTTTTCCTAATACAATACAAGTAAATAGATTATAAGATCTACCCCTACAGATTTTCATAATAAAACACTAGTAAATAGATAAGGACAATCCACCCCTAGAGGTTTTCCCAAAAATCACAATAAATAGTACCAAAAGTTCGGAAGTGACATTTTTTAAATAAACCCCTCTCCCTGAACTAAGTCGCATTTACGGTCCAGATGACGACCGTTAAAATGCGTAAAGTGACAGAACAGTTTTACAAATGTTTTAGTGGTATATTGGCACCGACGAAGCTCAGTATACGCGTCCACCTTTTCGAGCTTCCCCTTCTCCACATCCTGACAATAATAATTGAAAATACGGCAGAGTATAACAATTGAAAGTAACGACTTTGTTACTGGAGATTATGAAGCCATATTGACTCACGCTGTTTAATCTATTCTCTCTCTCTCTCTCTCCTTCAACCAAGTTATCTCTATTTCTACCATCCATAATTTCCGGTTTTCTTAAACCCCCTGAACACTGCACAGGTTTTATTTCCACATCTTTGACAGATATATTACTTTGACAGATCGCAATCTCGTCACACTTGGAGTATCGATTACCACGTACAGACTGTGACTTCGACTCTAGCACTTCTGATTGCAGAGCTGTCGACATCCTTGGTGCAAGAGTACCTTCTACTTGGAACAAGATTGTCACTCTTATTAGAATAGTGTTGTCTTTGTAAAAATAATCAATCAATGAATTTCAGGGGAAGCTTCTTAGAAGATAAGGCATGCAGGCAGTTTATTGTTCTCTCGTCTTCTTTATCAGTACTTTATATATGCCGCTTTGTTCATTAGCTATGTGGAATTTTTATCATTATATACGTGTCGGCTGGCGCAGGAGATGATGCATATCAACGCAACCTAAGTAATGATGGTAAATTCTGTTAGCGAATGATGATATCGACTGACCAAAATATTCTAAATATGTCGTCCGTGTTTTAAAAAAAATATTTTACAAGACAGATTATTCAATAAATAAACAGAAGCATAAGATATATGGAAACATCTTATTCTTTCCCTCGCCTGGAACATGCTTATATCTGAAGTTTATTCTCTTCTAATAAACTTGAAGAGCCAGGGGGTAGATAAAATGAATGAGTGAAATGAATATACTTGACTGTTTTTCAACTCGTACAGAGGTCCGTAGATTTTTTCTTTCACTTTTGTTTTTGGGTCCAGTATATTTGCCCCAGCATGTCCGGGCATTCCTTAAGAATATACTCTGTTGTCTGAGATGCATGTACATATGTACACATGGTTCTGTTGTCTGAGATGCATGTACACATGTACACATGGTTCTGTTGTCTGAGATGCATGTACATATGTACACATGGTTCTGTTGTCTGAGATGCATGTACACATGTACACATGGTTCTGTTGTCTGAGATGCATGTACATATGTACACATGGTTCTGTTGTCTGAGATGCATGTACACATGTACACATGGTTCTGTTGTCTGAGATGCATGTACATATGTACACATGGTTCTGTTGTCTGAGATGCATGTACATATGTACACATGGTTATGTTGTCTGAGATGCATGTACATATGTACACATGGTTCTGTTGTCTTAGATGCATGTACATATGTACACATGGTTCTGTTGCCTGAGATGCATGTACATATGTACACATGGGTCTGTTGTCTGAGATGCAGGTACATATGTACACATGGTTCTGTTGTCTGAGATGCATGTACATATGTACACATGGTTCTGTTGTCTGAGATGCAGGTACATATGTACACATGGTTCTGTTGTCTGAGATGCATGTACATATGTACACATGGTTCTGTTGCGAATCTTAGACTTTGTATACATATGGTTGCGGAGTCGGTTGTGTCATGTTCGGTGGCGCAGAATGACAACTTGTTTGTTGAGAATGAAAACTTGTATGTTCACAATTCGAGTCTTCTTGTATTGGCGTTGGCTGTCTAATTGCTTTAATCATCTGTTTCTATTGATGGATGTTATTGGCACATCTGGTTGATCGTCAGATTCCCCCTCCTTAGCCAAACAAACTGACATCTCGTTTCCAGGTTTTCCACATTGCTATGGTATTCACTGAATAGCTTACCTTACGATGATTGCTTAGTTCCGTCATTAATAATTACAGATCTTGTAGTTTTCTGGACTGAAGCGCTTGGGGTAATAATCTTGCACCTGCCAGGTATACTACAGGCTGCGGACCTAGATTGGCACTCAGCAATTTTTAGATTGCCACCTATAATTTCTGCATTGTAATTATAACAGAATTTCCACTTCATTCTGGTACTTTGATTATCCCGAACATTATATATATATATAATGTTTCTGCTCTACCATTTTTCAATTCATTTTATGCTGACCCATCTATACATACTCTGATGTAAATGTCATGTGTATATTCCTCACACGACCGAAAGATAATCAATGTTAGAACAGAAGAAGACAAAGAGAGATGTAACTAGATGTGTTTTCATAATACAGAGGAATGTTAACGAACTGAACTGATTAACACCACAAGAGACATAATTCTAGATACACATGATGGCCTACGCAACCTGACAGGGCACTTGATTAATTGGTATAAAGCAATCATTTTTATGAATAGCTAAGTTTCTACACATTATATATATATATATATATATATATATATATATATATATATATATATATATATATATATATATATATATATATATATATATATATACACACACCAGTAGAATATGGTCGGTCCACTATCCTTGTAAGAATACTTTAAATATGCTTACAAGTCACAATGGCATCGGAAAAATCGAGATTTATTGGCCTTTCCTCAGTACTAGTCTAAATTATCCTAGTCAGTAATACTGTAGACAACAGTTTTAACGTTGGCGTGCCGTTGTTTGTAAATACCAATTCTTTCTATTGAAGGAATTTACTAATTCCTACCAATACGGTCGTGTTTGCTTTATTAAAACTACGCAATTATTACCGTTAATGAACTAAGATCTTTGAACTGTGAAAGTGTTCAATTGTCGAAGTAGTGACAGTGTTTCAAGGCAAGAAATATGATTTTGACTAGGGTAGAACAAAACGCTTCCTCCCATATTGTAATGTTCTTACTGTAAATAGTACGTCAGATCATATCACAGAGAACGTTATTTTCAAACAAAGTATTACATTTCTTAAATTACGTGCGCTGGATTAAGAATCCATGAATAGTTGGTGGTAGAATGGATAACATGGTACACGCACGAAAAGTGTTCTTTTGAGAAAATCTGTGGAAAGAAGTGTGTCTTTAAAGCTTCTATTAGCAAATTGAATTCTATTTTGGGGAGGAGTTTAATTATTTCAATTATTTATGACCATGATAAAAATGGAGGTTGCAGTTCAAGTAACCCTGCAACCAAAATTGACGGTTGACCTACTATTGATTTAGCTACAGACCTCCACACATCATTGAAAATGGTAAAAAATTGAACGCACCGACTCCATCTACTGTGTGCGATCACATCCATTCTGAATCATTTTTATAATGGTGAATGATTAGCCGAGTAAGTTACAAGCTAGAGATTCCAACCAAGACATTGTCCAGAACAGCTATGAATATCTACCTGTTTATACTACTTGTGGTCGTCACAAACGCACCTCTATCTGTCTCTTGGCCATTGGTTTTTAATCGACATCGTTACATTTGAGTCAGGCCCATGGATGTCCAATGTCCAGGCAGATGTTGAATGGCGTGCATACTGATAGCTACCCTAGCTCGCTAATTCCAACACGTCTGCCGCTCAGGTTCCCAGTTCTAATGGTATGTACTGCTCACAACTCTCTACCAAACATGTATGGTAAAAACGCATGTCCTGGGCATACTCTGAACAGTAAATCTATCCGTGTTAATGAATGTATTCCTTTAGATGAATTCTCGTGGAAAATTAAACCATGCCGAAATCGGATGTGCTATTGTGGCACATATTAAAGGGTAACACAAAATACTTCGTGCACCCAGTTGAAAAATCACACGAAAGTTTGAGTTGATTTTCAGAGAGTGAACGCAGAAGAGAAAGAATACTTACAAATCAATGATTGTACTTCTGCCGTTATCCCTAATCGGTTCTGCTGGCGTGTGCACCAAATAGGGATACACACATCCTTATTAATGGCTTCATCGCTAATCGGTTCTATAGGTGTCTGCACCAAATAGGAATACACATACTCTTATTCTGGAATGTATTTTGTTCTGTCAAAATATTACGAAATCATGCCATATTATAGAAACAATTAAACCCCGATACAGGATGAACACGCAGCTCTTTTTCACTAAAAGTGTCACTTTCCTTTCAATTAACAGAAATTGTCGGTGAAATGAAACAGTGGTAAAGAAGATAATTTCGAATTCCTCAACATCTTTGATCATCAAAAAATGTTGTTACTCACACTGATGTGAGTTACTGGAAAATGAACTGTGTTGGGAATTGAACACCGTGATCTAGGTCGTAAATGAAACTGGGCCATAAAGATAATTATTTTTTTTTATAATAGGAAGTAGCAATTAACCCAGAATCAGGATTATATTATTTTTTGGCTACATTTATTTTATAAACAATATAAATATGTTTAGTAGTTTGCCATTGCTTTCTGAGCGGTCCGGATGCACAATTGCTTGCGCGGAAATTGTAACTCGGTATCTTAGCCTTTACAGTCGTCGACACAGGGATGGACAGAGAAGAATCTAAACGTTACAGTCGTCGACACAGGGATGGACAGAGAAGAATCTAAACGTTACAGTCGTCGACACAGGGATGGACAGAGAAGAATCTAAACGTTACAGTCGTCGACACAGGGATGGACAGAGAAGAATCTAAACGTTACAGTCGTCGACACAGGGATGGACAGAGAAGAATCTAAACGTTAGTCGCCGACACAGGGATGGACAGAGAAGAATCTAAACGTTACAGTCGCCGACACAGGGATGGACAGAGAAGAATCTAAACGTTACAGTCCCCGACACAGGGATGGACAGAGAAGAATCTAAACGTTAGTCGCCGACACAGGAATGGACAGAGAAGAATCTAAACGTTACAGTCGCCGACACAGGAATGGACACAGTACAATCTAAACATTACAGTCCCCGACACAGGAATGGACAGAGAAGAATCTAAACGTTACAGTCGCCGACACAGGAATGGACAGAGAAGAATCTAAACGTTAGTCGTCGACACAGGGATGGACAGAGAAGAATCTAAACGTTACAGTCCCCGACACAGGGATGGACAGAGAAGAATCTAAACGTTACAGTCCCCGACACAGGGATGGACAGAGAAGAATCTAAACGTTAGTCGCCGACACAGGGATGGACAGCGAAGAATCTAAACGTTACAGTCCCCGACACAGGGATGGACAGAGAAGAATCTAAACGTTACAGTCCCCGACACAGGGTTGGACAGCGAAGAATCTAAACGTTACAGTCCCCGACACAGGGATGGACAGAGAAGAATCTAAACGTTACAGTCCCCGACACAGGGATGGACAGAGAAGAATCTAAACGTTACAGTCCCCGACACAGGGATGGACAGAGAAGAATCTAAACGTTACAGTCCCCGACACAGGGATGGACAGCGAAGAATCTAAACGTTACAGTCGCCGACACAGGGATGGACAGAGAAGAATCTAAACGTTACAGTCGTCGACACAGGGATGGACAGAGAAGAATCTAAACGTTACAGTCGCCGACACAGGGATGGACAGAGAAGAATCTAAACGTTACAGTCGTCGACACAGGGATGGACAGAGAAGAATCTAAACGTTACAGTCGCCGACACAGGGATGGACAGAGAAGAATCTAAACGTTACAGTCCCCGACACAGGGATGGACAGAGAAGAATCTAAACGTTAGTCGCCGACACAGGAATGGACAGAGAAGAATCTAAACGTTACAGTCGCCGACACAGGAATGGACACAGTACAATCTAAACATTACAGTCCCCGACACAGGAATGGACAGAGAAGAATCTAAACGTTACAGTCGCCGACACAGGAATGGACAGAGAAGAATCTAAACGTTAGTCGTCGACACAGGGATGGACAGAGAAGAATCTAAACGTTACAGTCCCCGACACAGGGATGGACAGAGAAGAATCTAAACGTTACAGTCCCCGACACAGGGATGGACAGAGAAGAATCTAAACGTTAGTCGCCGACACAGGGATGGACAGCGAAGAATCTAAACGTTACAGTCCCCGACACAGGGATGGACAGAGAAGAATCTAAACGTTACAGTCCCCGACACAGGGTTGGACAGCGAAGAATCTAAACGTTACAGTCCCCGACACAGGGATGGACAGAGAAGAATCTAAACGTTACAGTCCCCGACACAGGGATGGACAGAGAAGAATCTAAACGTTACAGTCCCCGACACAGGGATGGACAGAGAAGAATCTAAACGTTACAGTCCCCGACACAGGGATGGACAGCGAAGAATCTAAACGTTACAGTCGCCGACACAGGGATGGACAGAGAAGAATCTAAACGTTACAGTCGTCGACACAGGGATGGACAGAGAAGAATCTAAACGTTACAGTCGCCGACACAGGGATGGACAGAGAAGAATCTAAACGTTACAGTCGTCGACACAGGGATGGACAGAGAAGAATCTAACGATGAAACTGTAAAGAAACCACGTGAACTGTAAATAACATTGAATGACAGTCAATAAGACAAACTTCATCACGAGACGTTGTTGTAAACAAATCAATCACCATGAACATAACAAATAATGATGAAGAACCCAACTTACGTACACATCACTTGTGTACCATGGAGACATGGTCCACCCCTCCAGGACGTTGTTACAGTGCGTGCACAGAACCCAAGATAACAACATTCACCCACCGAGACGTTTCACTTCGTGCCCAGAACTCAAGATTTAAACTCTGCAATCACGTGGTCTGATAAGTCTCAACAACTTGGAGATATCGATTACCTCTGAGTGATTGAAGACCTTATCTCGGCACTTCTCGCGTGAGACGATCTTGTAGTAGGTGAAAAAAATGTTTCAGCAAAAAACCGAATTTGTTACAGTTTAAACAAGAAATCAATTTTCAGAGTGTGCCGTTTTTTGTAGGTGGTTATGATCCTTATCCAATGTAACGTTTGATCAATTGTATGTGATATTATTGGATGGAATCTGGTGAATTAGAGATAGAAATCATAGCGTGAGATAGAAATCATAGCGTGAGATAGAAATCATAGCGTGAGATAGAAATCATAGCGTGAGATAGAAAATGATAACATAAGATAGAACATGATAACATAAGATAGAACATGATAACATAAGATAGAACATGATAACATAAGATAGAACAGGATAACATAAGATAGAACATGATAACATAAGATAGAACATGATAACATAAGATAGAACATGATAACATAAGATAGAACATTAATAAATGACATTTTTATACCAACGTTGCGATATCAATGTCAAAAATGGAGCCCTTCCAAAATACATGACAATAAGATTACAGTATGTGAGATGGGGTGTTTGAGAAAGTAAGATTACAGTATGTGAGATGGGGTGTTTGAGAAAGTAAGATTACAGTATGTGAGATGGGGTGTTTGAGAAAGTAAGATTACAGTATGTGAGATGAGGTGTTTGAGAAAGTAAGATTACAGTCTGTGAGATGGGGTGTTTGAGAAAGTAAGATTACAGTATGTGAGATGGGGTGTTTGAGAAAGTAAGATTACAGTATGTGAGATGAGGTGTTTGAGAAAGTAAGATTACAGTCTGTGAGATGGGGTGTTTGAGAAAGTAAGATTACAGTATGTGAGATGGGGTGTTTGAGAAAGTAAGATTACAGTATGTGAGATGGGGTGTTTGAGAAAGTAAGATTACAGTATGTGAGATGGGGTGTTTGAGAAAGTAAGATTACAGTATGTGAGATGAGGTGTTTGAGAAAGTAAGATTACAGTATGTGAGATGAGGTGTTTGAGAAAGTAAGATTACAGTATGTGAGATGGGGTGTTTGAGAAAGTAAGATTACAGTATGTGAGATGGGGTGTTTGAGAAAGTAAGATTACAGTATGTGAGATGGGGTGTTTGAGAAAGTAAGATTACAGTATGTGAGATGAGGTGTTTGAGAAAGTAAGATTACAGTATGTGAGATGAGGTGTTTGAGAAAGTAAGATTACAGTATGTGAGATGGGGTGTTTGAGAAAGTAAGATTACAGTATGTGAGATGGGGTGTTTGAGAAAGTAAGATTACAGTATGTGAGATGGGGTGTTTGAGAAAGTAAGATTACAGTATGTGAGATGAGGTGTTTGAGAAAGTAAGATTACAGTATGTGAGATGAGGTGTTTGAGAAAGTAAGATGAATTGTGTGAGAAACATTTTCGGTGTCTCAAGAATGGTTAGACTGTGAAACAACGACGAGAGAGAAATGGTAGGAACAACATCAGTCAATGAATACATCAAACGTCAACAAATCACGTGGTTTGGACATTGAATGAGAATAGATTCTGTTGTCATCCTGTCGAGAGCGTATATTAGTAGAAGATTCGGGATGATGAGGAAGACCAAGACGAAAATGGATTTACAATATCCGATATATTCTAGAACCCTGTCGAATTACAACAACAATAGTTACACAATTAGCAAAAGAACATGGACTTATTTCGCTTCCCACGACGCTTCACGGCAAATCTCCCGTGTGTTGCCGGGGCCCGAAAGGGCAGCAAAGAATAACAACACTGTTTACCTTCCATGCATGTCGTAAGAGGCGACTAAGGAGGTTATGGGATGGAGTTGGTTGTCCTATCCCATTTAGGGTCAGTGACCTAAAGTCAAGCTGAAGTCATATATGTCAGGCCGAAAGGGCAGATATCGCAGCAATGCTGTAAACCATGACACACCGCATTCCGTTCTCCGGACTACATCCTGCTATTGTGCAGGAGTTTGAGATCGAACGCAAAAGAAGACGAAGAATATACGAGAAATGAGGATAACATGAGATAAAGGATGACAACATGAGAAAGAAGTTGATAGCATGAGATAGAAGATTATAAAAAAGGAATAGAAAATGGTAAAATGAGAAAAGATATGATAACATGAGAGAAGACGATGACATTAGAGAGATAACATGGGATAGAAGATGATAATATGAGATCACGAATGATAATATGAGAAAGGAAATATTTTATTATGGGATATTCGTGGCATAGTATTTTAGCGACTAGCATAATTTGGAAGAGGTCGGTGATCCCAGGTTCGACCCGGGTTTTTTTTTTTTTTTTTTTTATAGATTAGTGTAAGTTATTGCCTGAAACTACAGCAGTCCGTGCTATGAGTGGTACTCCTGGCAGGTGACGTGTCGATTCATTGAAAAGGACGAAGAACACATGGGAATCTCGAATACAATAAATAAATCCTACTACACCTTTTGATATATTTTGCAGATAGTACAATACTACATCTACAATACTTCATCTACAACACTATATCTGCAAAATTATATCTACAGCACTGTAACACTAATATAAAGGGATTGGAACAACTAATCAAGAACACAAAGAAATATAGCGAAGCACAAAATTTGTATTTAAACACGCAGAAAACAAAAATCATGTCAACAGATATAACAACACAACAACCAAAAATCAGAATAGACAATACAGAGATAGAATGTGTGGATAAATTTGAATACTTAGGAGTAAACATCAACGGTGCAGGAGACTGCATGGCAGAAATAAGGAAGAGATTGGCAATGGCATATTGCAAAATAACACGGCTGAAAAACATATGGAAAAACAACAAAATAGAAACGAAAGTGCTAATGTTACGAACTTTTATTTTTCCGGTTGCAACATACGGCTGTGAAACATGGACTCTAAGTAAAACAGCGGCAAAGAGGATCAACGCCTTCGAGATGAAATGCTACAGGAAGATACTTAGAATATCATGGAAGGATAAAATCAGAAACTCAGATATTATAAACACACTGAAGGGGTGCAAAGGGAACGCATTGCTCTAGGCGGACCCAGGGTTAGCAGATAACCAAGATCCCAAATGTACCTCCACGTGGTGCACCCTGGAAACAGAAATACAGCAGCTCGTGCTGATTCTGGCCAAATCATTTGGGGATCGTGTCCGAGAATGTGGAGGTAGCAGATGGAAAGAGATTTGACTGCAAAAGAGACAGACAATATCTCCGACACCACCCGCATCACCACATATAGCGACACTGTTGACATACAGTGAAGCTAGTCAGTCCAGTCCGAACATTGGAGGGGCGGCCAATGTAAAATGCACGTAAAGGTAAATGCATGGCAAGAGACAAATATGTTTCATACAGAGTACAATGAAACAATGAAAGGGCAGAACAGCGCTAGAGGGCAGCGCGAACTGCAAATAGAAAGTGAAAAGTCCCTAGGAAAGGGAACTACAAGCTCCGTCAGCTCGAGACGGGCTTCTAGTTACCAGAGTTCCTAACAGGCAGAGACCCAGACCAATCCATCGGCGTTTGGTAAAGCAAAAGACCTAACCCAACTCTAATGTCGAGCCTTCCTAAACCGGAAATATGCTTGCAAAGAGAAAGGGTTCTGTACCCGATGGGTGTAGGCAAGAAAGGGACAACGATGGCAGTCCTGGCCCAACTCTACTGTCAAGGTTTCCTATACCGGAAGTAACTTGCAGAGAGAAAGGGTTCTGTACTCGATTTGCTCAGGCACAAAAGGGACAACGATTTAGCCCTGGCCCAACTCTACTGTCAGGTTTTCCTACACCGGAAATACACTTGAAGAGAGAAAGGGTTCAGTACCTGATGGGCTCAGGCGCTATTGGGACAAGGACGCTCAGCTCGAGAACGCCTTGCTCTCAAACGCGTGGTGTGAGACTCGAACTTGGACAAGGGGTACACGATGTCGGTGAATGACACCTCGGCTAAGAGGGCGAAAGAGCCAGGGTCCAACTCCTCTGTTGAGTTCTTCCCCTTAAGGAACCAGGCTCACGGATGAGAAACGGTTCAGTACCCAATGGGCACAGGCACAGCACGTCCAATTACACGAGACAAGTTCATAGACAGTGGAACACCTTGTTTGAGTCAGACTAAGAGCAAGAAAATAGTCTGGGCGAAGAGTCTCCACTACGCGTGCCTGGAGACAGATATAGAGGCTGTCACAGGCTAAGGGTAGCCCACCCGAATTGTCAAGGCATGCCGAAATCGGATGTGCTAGGCCTACAAGGCGCATAACGGTGGCACAACGTAATCACGCTCCCGGCGGAAATCGCACGGATATCCGTGATGGTTACAATGGAGCGAACGAAAAACAAACAAACACACTGAATATTCCAGAGTGTTGGTTACTAAACACAATAACAAAAAGAAAACTACGCCTGTTTGGTCATATAAAGAGACATAACTGTTTAGAAAGACAAATAATGGAGGGAAGAGTACCTGGGTAGAGGAGAAGGGGCAGACCATGAAGACGATGGACTGACGACATTAAAGATAACATGAATACATCTGCAACACTACATCTGGAACACAACACTACATCTGCAACACTACATCTGGAACACAACACTACATCTACAACACTACATCTGGAACACAACACTACATCTACAACACTACATCTGCAACACTACATCTGGAACACAACACTACATCTGCAACACTACATCTGGAACACAACACTACATCTACAACACAACACTACATCTACAACACAACACTACATCTGGAACACAACACTACATCTGCAACACTACATCTGGAACACAACACTACATCTACAACACAACACTACATCTACAACACAACACTACATCTACAAGACAACACTACATCTACAACACAACACTACATCTGCAACACAACACTACATCTACAACACAACACTACATCCACAACACTACATCTACAACACAACACTACATCTACAACACAACACTACATCCACAACACTACATCTACAACACAACACTACATCTACAACACAACACTACATCTACAACACTACATCTACAACACTACATCTATAACACAACACTACATCTGCAACACAACACTACATCTACAACACAACACTACATCCACAACACTACATCTACAACACAACACTACATCTACAACACAACACTACATCCACAACACTACATCTGCAACACAACACTACATCTGCAACACTACACTACATCTGCAACACAACACTACATCTGCAACACTACACTACATCTGCAACACAACACTACATCTGCAATACTACACTACAGCTAGAATACTACATCTACAACACTACATCTTTAACAATATATCGAGAACACTACATCTGTAACTCTAGGTTTACAACACAACACAACTCAATCATATGAAAGATGTTAACATCAGATTGGGGATGATAACATCATTTTTAACAACACATAAAATAATAACTTTAGATTTATAATCATGTCATTCGTATATGCAACGTCATTATGCTAACATAATTAGCTCCATTTCAACCTTTATAAATTATATATATATGTATATATATATTAATTACATATAACTATTGTATTCTCATGCCCATAGTTAAAGGGGCATGCCTCATTAGGAGGACATGTTAATTGATATCTCCGTTTTCTTTGCGTCAATGCCTCGACACATTGTACTTCGTCAGAACTACTACATTCTATTCGTGGTAAAAAATGATGTTTCCACAATAAACAGCTTACTACATTTGGAAAGTAGGTGCAATCGACCTACACTTCATCACATATGGGCTCTACTACACATACATAACGCGCGCATGTTACATGTACACATCACATATACTACACATACACATCACATATACTACACATACAAATGACATATACTACACATACAAATCACATATACTACACATACAAATCACATATACTACACATACAAATAACATATACTACACATACACATCACATATACTACACGTACACATCATACATGCTACACACACACATAACAAATATAACACGTGCATATCACATAACACACATCATATATACTACACATATACATCATACATACTACACATACACATCACATATAATACACATATACATCATATAATACACATACACATCACATATAATACACATACGATATATACCACAAATACACGCACGGATAAGCGCAGGTTGTTAGCCAACTATCATATTCAGGAAATAAGTATCAATCGAGACGTTTTGGCTGTAGTGATCTTCTAAGTAATATTTAATAGGTTGACATTGCTTTGTGAACGGTAAGAAAGCACAAATGCTTGCGGCGGAAATTAAGCCTCATACCTTGGTTCTCAGAAATGCTTACTCCGTAGATCCCCGTGACAGAATCAGCCAAGTATTCTTCTATAAATATTCCAATATCCTGTTCATGGCTGCACACATAAATACTGGAGGATGACATTTATCTGATGTCAGGATACTAATATATTATTCAAAAATAACTATTGATCTTCTTATTCCCTGCGTATCATTGATTGTATGAAGATAGTCTACACAAGCAAGTTTCTCGACAATGCAGTTATATGAGACCATCAGTAAGAATTTTATGAAGTGACGCTATGTTACTTTTCTGAACATTTTAATTCACCACATTGTGTGTTCTTTCTGTCGACAGCCAATTAAAGTCACGAGAAAAGAAAGATATCGCCACTTTAGAAGGATGACTCTCGATGTGCACATAGGACTGTATTGTCGAGGGACTCGGCACAAGTGTATCTTTCCAAACTTATATACACAACTTAATGTGCGTCATTTCCGTTTATATATTTATCACATTTTTGTGACGTTTTCACTTTCTGGAGTTGACTGCAGTAATTTTGTATCGATAAACATGACCTGCGTTTATCGAACATCGATTACTGCGTTCTTATTCAATTGTGCGAATATACTTGCTGAATCTGTCAACAGAATATGTATACAACGCAACGATATATGTATATTTCTTAAAAATCAATTCCATATCTCAAATATTTAACAACGTTGATAAGCTATGATCCAGAGCTAACGAATCAAATAACAATTATAAGTAAAACTCCACAGTAATTAATCTTCGCTGCATTTTAGCTGTCAAGAAATGGCTTTCTAATCAATTCTGCGTCAAATAAAATATTATGTCTATCTGTCTATCTGCTAAACCCCTTATTGTCTTTCAGCGTCAGGGGTAGAAGAGTTTTCTGGAAATGGCCCTCGTGTGTGCTGAGTATATTGTGGAATTTGTCGCCTCTTTTATTTCGGTGGTCCATCGTTTTCGAGGTCGACCTTTAGGTCTGCCTTCACTGTATCTGTGTAGCATAGCTTGTTGTGGTATGCTGTCTGGTAGTAGTCTGCTGATGTGTGCAAACCATTTCATCTGTTGGCGCTAAATATACTTTAAGATTGGGCGGTGCCGGTTCTTTGTCTAATGTATTCATTTCTCACTCTGTCTCTTAGGGATACTCTTAGGATTCTGCGTAAGCATGCCATTTCAGCTGTCACTAGTTTACGTTTGTGTTGTGCTGTCGTTGTCCATGCTTGCCTTTGGTAGCACAGCGTTGGCATAATAATCGTTTTGAATAGTGTTATTTTGATGTTTAAATCTACATTCTTGTTTCTGAAGATTGGTGTCATTTGCCCTAGGGCAAGGTATTCTTTACTACATCTATTGTGTATTTCTTCACTGCTCTTGCCGTCTGTTGTTATATTGTTATGTGTGGAACATCTGTACGGATTCATGTGTGGGATATCTGTACATTTTCATGTGTGGGACATGTGTACATGTTCATTTGAGGGACATCTGTACATGTTCGTGTGTGGGACATCTGTACATTTTCATGTGTGGGATATCTGTACATTTTCATGTGTGGGACATGTGTACATGTTCATTTGAGGGACATCTGTACATGTTCATGTGTGGGACATCTGTACATTTTCATGTGTGGGACATCTGTACATGTTCATGTGTGGGACATCTGTACATTTTCATGTGTGGGACATCTGTACATGTTCATGTGTGGGACATCTGTACATGTTCGTGTGTGGGACATCTGGGGCATCTGTACATGTTCATGTGTGGGACATCTGGGACTTCTGTACCTGTTCGTGTGTGGGACATCTGGGACATGTGTACATGTTCGTGTGTGGGACATCTGGGACATGTGTACATGTTCGTGTGTGGGACATCTGGGACTTCTGTACCTGTTCGTGTGTGGGACATCTGGGACATGTGTACATGTTCGTGTGTGGGACATCTGGGACATGTGTACATGTTCGTGTGTGGGACATCTGGGACATGTGTACATGTTCGTGTGTGGGACATCTGGGACATGTGTACATGTTCGTGTGTGCGATATCTGTACATGTTCGTATGTGGGACATGTGTACATGTTCGAGTGTGGGACATGTGCACAT
Source organism: Meghimatium bilineatum (assembly GCA_034231615.1). Taxonomy (NCBI): domain Eukaryota; kingdom Metazoa; phylum Mollusca; class Gastropoda; order Stylommatophora; family Philomycidae; genus Meghimatium; species Meghimatium bilineatum. Next base: position 25,400,628 of record CM067321.1, read on the forward strand.
GTTCGTGTGTGGGACATCTGGGACATGTGTACATGTTTGTGTGTGGGACATCTGGGACATCTGAACATATTCGTGTGTGGGACATCTGGAACATGTGTACCTGTTCGTGTGTGGGACATGTGTATTTGTTCATGTGTGGGACTTCTGTACATGTTCGTGTGTGGGACATCTGTACATGTTCGTGTGTGAGACATCTGTACTTGTTCGTGTGTGGGACATGTGTACATGTTCATGTGAGGGACATATGTACATGTTCGTGTGTGGGACATCTGGGACATCTGTACATGTTCATGTGTGGGACATCTGGGACTTCTGTACCTGTTCGTGTGTGGGACATGTGTACATGTTCGTGTTTGGGACATGTGTACATGTTCGTGTATGGGACATGTGTACATGTACGTGTGTGGGACATGTGTACATGTTCGTGTGTGGGACATGTGTACATGTTCATGTGTGGGATATGTGTACATGTTCGTGTGTGGGACATGTGTACTTGTTCGTGTATGGGACATCTGGGACATGTGTACATGTTCGTGTGTGGGAAATGTGTACATGTTCGTGTGTGCGACATCTGTATATGTTCGTGTGTGGGACATCTGTATATGTTCGTGTATGGGACATGTGTACATGTTCGTGTTTGGGACATCTGGGACATGTGTACATGTTCGTGTGAGGGATTATCATGTTTAGATAGTATAGTATATATGTAACATACTTAGTAAGTTTTTATTACTACGATCAATTTGTTATTACAAAAGCAAAGGGGTTGGAAGACGAAAGCAAGGGGGTTGGAAGACGAAAGCAAATTAATAAGACTAAGGGGTGCAAAGGGAACGCATTGCTCTAGGCAGACCTAGGGTTAGCAGATAACCAAGATCCCAAATGTACCTCCTCGCGGTGCACCCTGGTAACAGAAAACAGCAACTCGAACTGATTCTGGCCAAATCATTTGGGGTTCGTGTCCGAGAATGTGGAGGTAGCAGATGGAAAGAGATTTGACTGCAATAGAGACAGACAATATTTCCGACACCATTTGTATCACCACATACAGCGACACTGTCGACATACAGTGACGCATGTAAGTTCAGTCAGAACATTGGAGGGGCGGCCAATGTAAAAGGCACGTAAACGTGGATGCATAGAAAGAAACAAATATATGTCATAATGAGTACAATGACATAATGAAAGGGCAGAACAGCGCCAGAGGGCAGCGCGAACTGCAAATGAAAAGTGAAATGTTTATAGGAAAGGGTAACTATAAGCTCTGTTAGCTCGTGACGAGCTTCTAGTTAACTGTGATCCTTATAGGCAGAGACCCAGACTCAATCGTGGGCGTTCGAAAAAGCAAGAAGACCTAAATCAACTATAATGTCGAGCCTTCCTATACCGGAAATATGCTCGCAAAGAGAAAGGGTTCAGAACCCGATGGTCTTAGGCAAGAAGGGGACAACGATGGCAGTCATAGCCCAACTCTATTGTCAAGATTTCCTATACCGGAAATACACTTGCAGAGAGAAAGGGTTCAGTACCTGATGGGCTCAGGCGCTATTGGGACAAGGTCGCTCAGCTCTAGAACGCATTGCTCTCAAACGCGTGGTGTGAGACTCAAACTTGTGCGAGGGTTCACGATGTCTGTGAACGACGCCTCGGGTAGGAGAGCGAACGAGCCAGGGTCCAACTCTTCTGGCGGGTTCTTCCTCATACGGAACCAGGCTCGCGGATGAGAAAAGGTTCAGTACCCGATGGACACAGGCAGAGTTCGTCCAATTGCACGCGATGGATTTATAGACGGTGGAGCACCTCGTGCCAGATAGACGCGCTCGACAAGCGTCTCGGCGAAGAGGCACTACACACCAGTGTGCACGGCGACAGATAATCAGGCTGTCACGGACTAGGGACCAAACCCGAAGAAAAGGAATGACGAAAACGGATGTGCTGGACCTCGGACGTCCTGACCACAAGTGGCCAACCGGGGTGCAAATAATCACAGTTTTACTGTGGAACTTGCAGCACAACGTACCTCACGCTCACTGGTGGAAATCACACGAAATATTCATTATGGTTATTTGAGAGCGAACGCTGAAGAAGAAGAAGAATAAGACTAAAACACTACAAATTCCAGACACACAAAGTTGAAAATTAATAAGACTAAAATGTATGTTCATCCATCGCACATCCATCATAAAAGGTACTGTCAGTAAACAGTTGTAAAGACGCATGATCGCCTATACCAGTCCGTACCTTACATGATGATATTGAGAGAATAACTATTTATATGACTCTAGTTAAAGACTTGCTCAAGTAAAGTTCATTGAAGCTGTTAAAACAAACATATAGATTATCGCAAACATATGAAAACAGGCACATAGATCCATCGCAAGCATATGTTAAAACAGGAGCATAGATCCATCGCAAGCATATGTTAAAACAGGAGCATAGATCCATCGCAAGCATATGTTAAAACAGGCACATAGATCCATCGCAAGCATATGTTAAAACAGGCACATAGATCCATCGCAAGCATATGTTAAAACAGGAGCATAGATCCATCGCAAGCATATGTTAAAACAGGCACATAGATCCATCGCAAGCATATGTTAAAACAGGCACATAGATCCATCGCAAGCATATGTTAAAACAGGAGCATAGATCCATCGCAAGCATATGTTAAAACAGGAGCATAGATCCATCGCAAGCATATGTTAAAACAGGCACATAGATCCATCGCAAGCATATGCTAAAATAGGCATATAAATCCATCCCCAGCACATGTTAGTTCTGATTCTATTGTATGTGTTTTTCTATGTGTTATCTGTAGTTGTATATGTGTGTTCATTTGTATGTGTTATCTGTGATTGAGAAACACCAAGTAAAATGGTTCGGTCACCTTATGAGAATGAAACCAAATCAAATACCAATAAGAGCATATAACAAAAAAATATCCGGGCGCAAGGCCAAAGGTGGACAAGAAAACAGTGTGTAGAGAACATCAAGATAGCTTTGAACAAACATGGACTAAATGCAACTACGGCGACACATCTGGCCATGGAACGACAGCTTAAGCTCCCACCACTACGCTTAACAACAAGTGTGAATATGATCAACCATCATTCACCTGGGGACATACAATAGACAATCTGTGGTTGTGTGGGCATCATTACGTGTATATGTCTGCATATTTAGTTTTAAATATATATTTATGTGAGGCATTGCTCTATTTATTTTGTACAAAGCTCTTCAAGAATGTTTATTTACAGTAAATATTTTTTTTTAATGTTAGATAAGCATCCCATACTTACACACTTTTATCCTGCTACAATATAATTCTAATGGAGTTTGAGAACCATATAGTTACTTACCTTTAGTCACACGTTACAAAAGATTTATGCAGAAGATATCACAGAAAAAAATGCATCACATGACCTGTTTGGTTCACATTCTCATGTATAGAACTTCTTGCACGTTAGCTGCACATATACCGAGACGTATTATGTGTGATGATAGCTCCTTCATTTGTAGGATACAAACATCTATTTATTCGTTTACAGGATACCAACATCTATTTATTCGTTTGTAGCGTGACCTACTCGATGTCAAACCATACAAAGAGCAGTCTGTGTTTTTATTTTGTTTTCACGTATAAGGTCCTGTTTGCTACAGCTAACGTAAGCCTATAATGAGGAACTGGGAAATAAAATATGTTTACTACAGCTAATGTATAAGGAGAAACAGGAAAAATAATGTATTTTTGTGTAGATCTTGATCATGATTTTTCAGACGACGTGGAGTTAAGTTCAACTCATGATAAGTTTCACGACTTGGCGTTAAGTTCAACGCATGATAAGTTTCACGACTTGGCGTTAAGTTCAACGCATGATAAGGTACACAAAATGCTCAAAAGACATTATAATCTGACATAAAACTTTGTATTCAGTTAACACTTCTAAGACTATGATAATGAATTTCACGAAATTGTTAAAAGCTTTTAGCCGACAAGTCGAATTTGTACGTTTAGAAATTTCAGGAAACTGTTGAAAGTTTTATAGTCAAAAAGCTACATTTATGAATTTCACTAAACTGTGTTAAAATGTTATAAGAAACGTTAAATATTTATATTTTTAAATTTCACTCAAATTCTTGAAAGATTTTTAGTTGACACGTGGAATGTGTATATTTAAAAATTTCACCAATGTGTTAAAGGCTTTTTAATCGAAACATTAAATGTGTGTTGTTTTTAGTAATTCGTAAAATGTTGCTATATATATGCGTGCACATTTCCTCAAAACAAACGAAGGAATACAAAAGTAAACATGATTGCTCAAACAAACAACAGCGACAGAAAACTAACATGATTATATGACGCAGGACGGGAAAACTCCACACATTATCCTATTTGATTGATGAGAAGACTTTCGATTGCACCAAGATGGCAACGAGTACATAATTACTTTGCTGCTACAATACACCTTTTTTTATTCAACAAGGTACATCTACCAAAAAATACGGATGTATTGAGTGGTGAGAGCAAATAAAACAGTGACTCACTGTACATCCATTCTATGAACTCCATCCTGTTGTAAAACTAGTACGACCAATGTCCTGCTACAATATAATTATATTGGGAGTTTAATAACCAATTAAGCACTTTTACAGGAACTTCCATAATCAATATATTTCTGGAAAGCATCATGAAGTAATTGATCACCGTCCAAGTAAATAATGTTGGCCCAAGTGGCACGGGGCAAAATACAAAGTGTAAGAAACACAATGAAACGATTATTTCAAATTGTAAGCAGTCAAAATATAGCAGTAGAAAACTATCCAATAATAAACGACTTCTTGTCTTCTAGTAGTGAATGGCCTACAACTAGCTAAAACAAATAAATCTTTACATGACTAATATCGTACCAAATGCATAATACCTGATCTCAGACAACAAAGGAAATGTATCATGACACGCAATATAGGAATTTAATAGAAAAGCTGCATAGAAAAGGTGGAAGGAAGAAGTCAGCAACAGAAGAATGATATCACACAGATGACATCAGCAAAGTTAAAGACATTGCCTGTAATAGACATAAACGAGAAATATATTGAAAGAAAGGAACCTTAACGGTTGTGACGAGGCAAAAGAAAAAAGGACAAAGTCCAGAAAAGATTAGGTTGCGATCCTACGAAAAATCCTAGACTGAACTATATGATACAATGTATTGATAGTATCGTACCCGTGCGAGTAGTAGACACGTACCCGTGTGAATAGACAAAGCCAATATACCAGTAACAGAACTGGGCTAGTGCACTAACATAATTGAACTCCCAGACTAGTGCAAGCAGCCGAATCACATATAACATTTATGGAGTTCTGATTGTTATTGTCTGCAAGCCGTAACACAATGATAGGTTTCTTAGAAGACTACTTTATTTGAATTGGGAAAAAAAGAAGTGTACGTATATTTCACACATTTCCATTACTTAATTGGTAGCTGTAGTAAAAGCTGTACTTCTTCCATCTCAGCTAAGTCAGTTGTACTGTTTGATTCGAGATGTCTAGAATTTCTCTTTCATCTCAGCTAAGTCAGTTGTACTGTTTGATTCGAGACGTGTTCTCGTAGCATTTCTACGTGTTTTTAAAAAAAATGTATCTATCTTGTTTGTTTATTTATTTGTATGTTTACTTCAATTCTAGGAATTACGATAAATATAGCTATTGAATCATATGTGTAGTCTGAATGCATAACTTTATTTCGTACCCAGAAGGACCCAAATTACAGCTGTGTGCAAAAATGTAGAAATAGCTAACTACTCAGTGGGAAGGGAGAGTTAACAGTGTTACATAATTGTGAAACTTAAAGGTTGTGGGGTTTCATTAAGAGGAAAACCTCATTATGCATGCATGTTATTTCTAGGGTTTTAAGGTTTAGCAGTAGAAAAAGGAGGACAACAGAAAGTATGAATTTATAATATTAAGCATTGGACAGGATTAACATGTCTTCACACTTAAATACGGAACTGAGAACAGAGAGACAAGGGGGGAATTTGTTGTGTTGATGTATCTAGAGTCGCACTCCTAAGACCCTGAAGAGAATACGCATGTGATGATGCACTTTAGTTGATTTGATGGCCCACTGGTGAGACCTTTCATACGCTGCGGGAATATCTATATAAAATTTAATTTAAACATGCCTTCCATGAGAGGACCTCAAAGTTGATATACTTAATATACAAACACAATGTAGATCTACCTAATACATAAAAACAAAATATATCTTTTTAATATAAAACACAATGTAGATCCACCTAATATGAAGACACAATGTACATCTACTTAATATACAAACACAGAATAGATCTACCTAACACCGAGACACATTAAAAGTTATATCTAATATACAAACACAGAATAGATCTACCTAACACCGAGACACATTAAAAGTTATATCTAATATACAAACACAGAATAGATCTACCTAACACCGAGATACATTAAAAGTTATATCTAATATACAAACATAAAATAGATCTACCTAACACCCAGACACATTAAAAGTTATATCTAATACACAAACATAAAATATATCTACCTAACACCGAGACACATTAAAAGTTATATCTAATATACAAACACAAAATAGATCTACCTAACACCGAGACACATTAAAAGTTATATCTAATACACAAACATAAAATATATCTACCTAACACCGAGACACATTAAAAGTTATATCTAATATACAAACACAAAATAGATCTACCTAACACCGAGACACATTAAAAGTTATATCTAATATACAAACACAAAATAGATCTACTTAATATACGAGTACAAACGAAACCGCATCTAATCTGCCTAGTAAGTTTAAGATATACAAACTATTTTATTTTACTACTCTTTTCCTCCCCCTAATGTGAAAGTGCAAAAGGATTCTTCTTTCTTCTTCTTCTGCGTTCGTTCTCAAACTCCTGCAGATTATCAGGATGTAGTCCGGAGAACGGAATGCGTTGTGTCATGGTTTACAGCATTACTGCGATATCTGCGCCTTTCGACCTGACACATCCGACTTCAGAATTGCTTTGGGTCGCTGACCCTTTATGGGATGGGACAGCAAACTCCATCCCATAACCTCCTTAGTCGCCTCCTACGACATACATGGAGGGTAAATAGTGTTGCTATTCTTTGCTCCCGGGCCCCGCCAACACACGGGCGAAAAGGATTCACCAGGGCTCCTATGACCAACCACTATGTAGATGACATGCATATATTTGTTCAAATATGTGAACGAATTCTGGAGGTGAGTTACCATTTGGAGGTGATCTAGCCCAGTTTACCACTTGTAAGTAGATTAGCCCACTGTATCACTTAAAGGTGGCCCAACCCATCTTTCATTTGCAGATTTAGACGTTATTTTAAGTATCGGAAGTGTGGTGGATCTCTGACAGAATGACATTTCTAATTTCATACATTGTGACACAAGAGAATTGCATTGATTTGAAAATGACACTTTGGGTTTGAAACAGCTTGACAAGAATAAATCGATCTCTAAACAACACTTTTAACTCCATACACTTTGAGAAGGGAACATTTAATCGAACTCAGATGAATACTCTTACAGAAAAAATGCATATTTCAAGTAACGTGACATTGGTAGGTGCACCCCGTGTACGCAGTCATAAAAGTAAGATACAAGTTTTGTGTACGCAGTCATAAAAGTAGGATATAAGTAACCAACGTGTATTCATTGTACAGCTAAACGTTTTTGAATAAGGAATTTACGACATAGATAAATCAGACTAAGAAAACATGACATACATAATATGTGCCGTTTATGTGGCCGTGAAAAAACAATAAAGAATGTTTTGAATGATTTAAATATTTTAAAGCAAATTTACAGAAGTAAATATCGGTGTTTCTGTCAAAGAGTCTTTATCAAGGAAGATACATACAAGAAAGAAAAACAAACGGTTTAACCTGTTACTTCTTTTTATTCTTAGAGAGATTGGTTTAGTACAACGGTTCAAATGTACTGGAGTCACTTTTGAAACGCATTTTTATTAACAATAAAGCTTTGAGAAATTTGGCCACATCTGTAGTCTCTCTCTTTCTCTATCTCTCTCTCTGACTCTCTTTGTGTGTGTGTGTGTGTGTGCGTGTTTGTGTATGTGTTGCGTTATGTGTGTGTTTTTTATGTATGTGTGTTGTGTGTGTGTATTATGTGTGTTGTGCGTGTGTGGTGTGGGTGTGCGTGTGTGTGTGTGCGCGTGTGTGGTATGTATCCGTGCGTGTGTGTTGTGCGTGCGTGCGTGTTGTGTGTGTTATGTACGTGTGTATTGTCTTGTGTGTGGTGTGGGTGCGCGTGTTTATGTGTGTATTTTTATTTTTATTGTTACTAAATCTATATCCCATGTCGATGATAAGAATATATTACTTCAGAAACTTGGTACTAGTTGCATGTTTTATAGAGGATGTCATGAGAAAACTTGGTACTAGTTGCATGTTTTATAGAGGTTGTCATGAGAAAACTTGGTACTAGTTGCATGTTTTATAGGGGATGCCATGAGAAAACTTGGTACTAGTTGCATGTTTTATAGAGGTTGTCATGAGAAAACTTGGTACTAGTTGCATGTTTTATAGAGGTTGTCATGAGAAAACTTGGTACTAGTTGCATGTTTTATAGAGGTTGTCATGAGAAAACTTGGTACTAGTTGCATGTTTTATAGAGGTTGTCATGAGAAAACTTGGTACTAGTTGCTTGTTTTATAGAGGTTGTCATGAGAAAACTTGGTACTAGTTGCTTGTTTTATAGAGGTTGTCATGAGAAAACTTGGTACTAGTTGCATGTTTTATAGAGGTTGTCATGAGAAAACTTGGTACTAGTTGCTTGTTTTATAGAGGTTGTCATGAGTAAACTTGGTACTAGTTGCTTGTTTTATAGAGGTTGTCATGAGAAAACTTGGTACTAGTTGCTTCTTTTATAGAGGTTGTCATGAGAAAACTTGTTACTAGTTGCATGTTTTATAGAGGTTGTCATGAGAAAACTTGTTACTAGTTGCATGTTTTATAGAGGTTGTCATGAGAAAACTTGGTACTAGTTGCATGTTTTATAGAGGTTGTCATGAGAAAACTTGGTACTAGTTGCTTCTTTTATAGAGGTTGTCATGAGAAAACTTGGTACTAGTTGCTTCTTTTATAGAGGTTGTCATGAGAAAACTTGGTACTAGTTGCTTCTTTTATAGAGGTTGTCATGAGAAAACTTGGTACTAGTTGCTTCTTTTATAGAGGTTGTCATGAGAAAACTTGGTACTAGTTGCTTCTTTTATAGAGGTTGTCATGAGAAAACTTGGTACTAGTTGCTTCTTTTATAGATGTTGTCATGAGAAAACTTGGTACTAGTTGCTTCTTTTATAGAGGTTGTCATGAGAAAACTTGGTACTAGTTGCATGTTTTATAGAGGTTGTCATGAGAAAACTTGGTACTAGTTGCTTCTTTTATAGATGTTGTCATGAGAAAACTTGGTACTAGTTGCTTCTTTTATAGGGAATGCCAACTATTTAGTTTGTAAAGACACTTTAGCTTACACCCTGACTTAACCAGCGTACATCTGTTCATTTCACAGCATAATTGATTCTCTATCTATACGCTGTAGTCCTTGTTTGCCTTGTGGCGTCAGGGGTAGAAGAATTCTCTGGAGATGGCCTTCCTGCGTGCTGTTTTTAAGTTTGTTCCTGTGTCTTCTTTGATTTCTATGATCCATCTTTTATATTTCGTAGACATGTCATTTCTACTGTGACTTGTTCTTTTGTTTGTATTGAAAGCTAAACAAAAAATACCAGCAAGGATCACATGAAAAGATGTAAACAAACGTCACGAGCAATGATATTATGAAAAGAGCTAAGCAAGCACCAGCAATGGATGGAATGTCCAGAGAATTAAAATGCGTTGTGTCACAGATGGTCTCCGACACATCCGTCTTCGGTGGCCCATTCAATATCAAAGAGTATGTATGCTCACAATAATGTATTAGCTCTTGGATTGCTCACGAATCCTGCCTGACCTTCACAGCAATGTATAAGTTCTTGAATTGCCTCTAACCCTTGCCTAACTGCACAGCCATGTACTGGCTCATGAATTACCCGTGCCTGATCTACACAGTAAATCAATGTGATACTTTGAATATCGACAATGCTGAAAATAGTTATATAATCACCTATTATTGAGTATGTATCCTTCTCTGTAAAGAGTTCGACGACATATTCGATCACACCACACAGATAAGATCTAAATCTAGTACAGTAATCTCTTCAAAACTTTACACCCTACGTCTGTAGAATTTCTTTTATCTGTTGTCAGTCACACATTCGTAAATATTTATATTTGTTATCGGAGATATTGTTAACAAAAACAGATCGATACTGCAGACGTTTGTTTTTTCTACTGTTCTGGGATTATGAACCTGAAGTACTTACTATACGTACTTTCCGATCTTCATAGATTTATTTGGAGGATTATAATTGGGTTTTTTTCCATTGAAATACTAATGTAAGAACTTAAATGTGATATTTTCTAAGTTACGAATTTAAATAAACATGTGTACAAAAGGTCGCGTACTATGAATTTTATGTCGCGTTACGTTTCGTAAAATGAATACCACCTTCAGATAGATTTCTTTTGTACCAAATACGAATTCCAGCACACATATTTCACTATAGACTATTACACTTACAGTACACATCGTATGTTCCCTCATGTTCAGCTATGGTGTGTATTATATTTTTCTTTGGTGCAATATATTGTAAATGAAGCCGTTTCTCGTATGACTTATATTTCAGATGTATTATTTTATAGCCTTTATTGTAAATTGAATATTTTCTATGGTGCATGTATTTTGTAAATACAGTATTTGCTCTGATACGGGAGTTATAAACAGTAAATTATATATATGTATGTGTTTGTGTGTGTGCGCGTGGCTATGTGTGTGCGTGTGAATGTGTGAAAGAGAGAGAATTTGTATGTGTGTGTGTGCATGCTTGTGTGCATATGCGCGTGTATTTGTATATGATGATGATGAACTAAGCCTTTTACATATGAGCGGGTAGCTTTTGACAGACCCATAGTCATTCTGACAACAGTACATTCTCTTCCGAGATGTTAACTGAGGTAACGTATAAGGTTGTTTCAAAGTTATTGTTGTGTAAGGTGGGATTCTTGATGCATGTTTAGTCCCCGAATAAAGATATTACAGTGTATTAGTGTCATAGATTAACTACATCTTGTCAGGAGTACAGCACACACATCTCGGTCAACTATTTCTTCATTTTTCTGACAGATTCGTTGATCCATCGGCAGTTATAGCAAATCTAACATTTCCAGGCACCTTGAGAGTCTGCCGCAGAAAGACAGACTTATCGACTTGACTGCATCTTTCTCATCCATAGAGATGGAGTGAAAGGCATGGAATGCCAATATACATTCAGACCCATGTGAAAGGAATACTAAGCGAGGACGAACAGAACAGTGTGCAGCGAAGGACAGTCACCCTCAGTTTCCTGGATGAGGAATATCCACAAGATATATGGGTCAGAGTATACACAGATGGGTCAGCACAGAATGCCGTGAGGAATGGAGGTGCAGGTGTATATATAGAATATCCACACAAGCCTAGAGATACAATCAGAACACCGACAGGAAAATTCTGCAATAATTATGATGCAGAAATCCAGGCAATTATTGTGGCAGCTAAAAAACTGCTGAACTCCAACTCTGAACTACAGCCTGTGGTATTCCTGACAGATGCAAGGTCAGTGCTTCAAGCTCTCCAGTCTGAAAAACTAACAGACTTGAAAAAACTACTTAGCGAATTGTCTTACCAGTACAGGATAACCATGCAGTGGATACCCTCTCACTGTGGAATACCAGGAAATGAAAAAGCAGACCAACTGGCTAAGGAAGGTGCTGCCGAAGACCAACCAGATATACCAATCACCTACCATCAGAAAAAACAGATGATCAAGTCAATAAGAAAGCCACAAACACCAACACAAGATGACTATCATATTATGAACAGACCAGAACAAGTTATAATTCTACGTCTCAGAACAGGACACAACCGACTCCGCAGTCACATGTATACAAAGTTCAAGATTGGCAACACAGCCATGTGTACATGTGGACAGGCAGCACAGAGTGCCAAACATATACTTCAAGAGTGTTCTGAGCATGAAACGCTGAGGCAGACATATTGGCCAGAGGAAACAACACTGGAATCAAAACTCTATGGGACATTGTATGAACTACAAAAGACCGTGAGTTTTATTAAGGAGACAGAATTACAGATATAGACATGTTTCAAGTGAACGAAAGAAGAAGAAGAAGAAATCAATAGAGATGACATATTAGACGACATAATAATATTACAAATTGAGATTTGATGCGACAATGGAGACAGGTTGACAGCCCATCCGCTAACTTTACTTAGTCGCCTCCTGCGACATGGTTGAAAAGATTCATGATTAGGAACAAGCGTCACAGCACTGGGGGCATTCCCATATATGATCTGTTTGCCGTTCTGTCAGCCATCAAAAAGTGTATACGCTCAGTCTCCCAGTCAGTTCCTGATTACGCGTTCTTTTTTCCGGAGAGGGAGCACTTTCTATCACCTCTAGTCACTCACATTGCTACCATTCTCTGAATATGTACATTGTCACGTTCGACCTCCTCCTCGTCTTCTCATAGGGTATCCATGACTGCTCTAATCAATTCAATCATGTCTCTTCTTATCTCGGTGCCGTTCACCAAAGCTTTACCAGCCAACACAACAGCTCTTTCGTTTCTCCTGACCCCAGCATGAGCAGGACAGTAAATTCATGTAATGCTCTGCGCATTGTCGAGAAGAGTGACCCATTCAGTTCTGATCATACAATTTTCTATCTTGCGCAGCATACTTTGAGAGTCCCATAGAATCACTGAGTCTGTTGGTGGTTGCGTCGCCAGCCAAGTGAGAGCTGCTGTCCCCGCTTATATTTCCATTCTCAAACTCGATGTTGTAGTGGGGTAGACAGCTGACTTCTCAGCTAATTTCTTGCCATTTTGGTAGGCCACGAAACCCTAACCACACCTGTTTGTTTCTTGCGTTACTGAGACGTCTGTGTAAATTATTGTATCGTGTGCCTTCGAGTGCTGCAGTATGAGTTATTGGATCATTTCCTCTGTTCTGTTGGCAGCCCAGTCGCGGCCCTTTCTTCCCATCTGTATCACCACTGTTGTCAATGATTTTCTCTCTTTGCCAAATGCCATCCATTCATGGCCTCTTCCCATTTCCTCCAGCTCACAAACTCTGAGTAGGGTATCTTCTGCTTCTGCCATCCAGTGTTTTCCTCTCTTGATACTTCTTCCTTTTGTGTTGTCTAGAGATTGGTGTAAGAGGTGGTGATAAATATTGGCAACCTTGAAGTATTCTTTAACCTGGGCTATTTTATGTCTTGATTTGATACTAGGTAGGTCTAGGAGAAACCTCATGGCCACGATATGTGTATCTCTTGTGCATCATAGGACAGCTCTCATGGCCTAATTTTGAAGTCTATCCAATCGATCCAACAGTGTTTGCGACAGTGTCAATAAACCCAAACCATAGTCCAACACAGATAATATTACTGCCTGCATCATCTGAAAAAGAGTTCGTTGTGGCATCTTTGCAGATGCCATGATTTTGACCGGATTGACACCCTTCCCATCTTTTTGAATGATATTGTCAACATGTTTTGCGAAAGATAGACTTCTATCAAAAGTGATGCTTAGATATTTCATAGTCTGCTCCCTGTCAATGTTAATGCCCATGCAGTAGAGTGCTGGTAAAGAAAAGACGACAGCGGCGGTATTCTTAACTAGAAGTCCAGGTCCCCAGATGCCACACGGGCGGCGATATATATATATATATATATATATATATATATATATATATATATATATATATATATATATATATATATATATATATATGATAATGTCCGCGTTCACAGTCGTTCTGGGGCAAGATATATTAGTTGTCGCTGATTGAGTGACCACGAATTCTACAAGTCTTGTTGTGTCTAAGACTATAGATTAGCGTTTCCCAACTCTACTACATTTGTAGTATATGTAGTATATGTGATAGCTATCGCCCCCCCCCGCCCCGGGAGAGGGGGGATTTGATTGTTAGGAAGTTTCATTTAAGAAATAATTCATTTTGAATATTTAAAAAATATGTATTTGTTACATAGGAGGAGGCATCAGAATTTTAGAAAGATTTAGTTTGGGTATGGTAAAACACAAAGGTTTGGAAACACTGCTATATATGAATGATTTGAGAGAAGCATTGAAAAATTTTGGGAAACATTAAAATTTATGGAGTATGCCAACATTTAATTAACGTTTGTAGAAGTCTCTATAACAACAGCAGTTGCACTATAAGAACAGCTGCAGGCTACACAGAGGACTTTGTGATTAGCACAGGAGTAAAGCAGAATGTGTATTATCCCCACTACTTTTTATTATTCGTACATACATGGACCATATAAACAAAACAGCAAATTCTAATGAAGCAAATGAACTGCTTTTTGCAGATGACCAGGTTTTATTCCACAACAGCATTAAAAACCTGCAAGACCACCTAAACACAATAGACACAGCAGGCAAGCAATTTGGAATGAAAATCAACATAGACAAAACAGAAGTAATGAATATTGCAAGAGAAAAGGAGAACATCAACATACAGATAAATAATAGACAACTAAAACAAGTAGATAAATTCAAATATTTGGGCAGCACATTGAGATATGACAACAAACAAGAAGCATAAATAAACGCAAGATGTAATAAGTCCTGTCAGATCATTGGTCAATTAACACCTTTACTAAGAAACAAAGATATTACACTAGAAACAAAGAAAGCGCTTTTCAACACCATTTTCTTACCAACATTGTGTTATCAGTGTCACACTTGGACATTAGATTCTAGAACAATACATAAGATTAACACCACTGAAATGAAATGTGTGAGACGTATGATTGGAGTTAGCTTGAGAGACAAAATCAGGAATGAAGCACCAAGGAAACAATTAGGGATCAAACCAACAATAGAATACATACAGAAAAAACAAGTTAAATGGTACGGCCACATAACCAGACAGAAAGAGCAAAGTATTATCCAAAAAACACTTAACAAACGATACGAAAACAGGAGACCTATTGGACGCCCTCGTAAAGGTGGATAGATAGTGTATTAGAGACACTCGGAAATATAACAGCAGAGGAGGCAAATAGAAGGGCAAAAGACCGTACACTCACTCTCCCCTCAACACCGAAAGGTACATGAGGACAGAAAGAAGAAGAAGAAGAAGAAGAAGGATTGACACATTCTACATACACAATGTCACTCCATGCATCTGAGTCTTCGTTCTTCAGCTCTGCCCAATATTAAGTTCTCATATGTGCTACAACTGCTAGACATGTTTATTTCTAGATAACGTGATCTGCCTCAAGTATTTTCCATTAAATATTTGCCATCTCAGACGGTGATGGCAACAGTTTCGGACTTGTTGCATTTCTCTGATGTGTACGAGTTTATTAAGTCAATTTAAGACATAGAACCCCCGGCCACATTTGGGGCATGTCAAAGTTGAACATCTGTGTATATGTTGTTGTATTTTTTAGTAGCACATATTCTCTGTGCCTCTGAAATTTGATGATTTTTAACAATTCGTGCACCTTTGCTGGTGTTGCTGTGACACAGTACACGATTCTGCGCGAGAGGTTTACTGAAGGTTTAATACTGAAGCTGTGACATATGTAAAATATTACAGAGAACGATATTATCTTCCAGATATATTATGTTGGTGGCGTATCCTGTTCAGGAAGTAACGATCAACTCTGCATTTTTGTATGGAGTGATTCATGACGTATCGATAAACTTAGCAGGTTTGGATGGAGTGATTCATGACACATCAATCAACTTAGCAGGTTTGGATGGAGTGATTCATGACGTATCGATCAACTTAGCAGGTTTGGATGGAGTGATTCAATGAATATCAATCAACTTAGCAGATTTGGATGGAGTGATTCATGACGTATCGATCAACTTAGCAGGTTTGGATGGAGTGATTCAATGAATATCAATCAACTTAGCAGGTTTGGATGGAGTGATTCATGACGTATCGATCAACTTAGCAGGTTTGGATGGAGTGATTCATGACGTATCGATCAACTTAGCAGGTTTGGATGGAGTGATTCAATGAATATCAATCAACTTAGCAGGTTTGGATGGAGTGATTCATTGAATATCAATCAACTTAGCAGGTTTGGATGGAGTGATTCATTGAATATCAATCAACTTAGCAGGTTTGGATGGAATGATTATCAAAGCAATAATCATTTTTGAATGGAGTGTTTGTCAAGGCAATAAATCGATAATATGTACTAACCGCAATGAAATTAAAAATACAATAAACGAAATTTGGAACAGTGTAATGAAGGTTTGGTAATCACTAGTAACACACATAATAGCATACACAAATCAACGTTTCGACCAAATTCACAACGACGTTTCAATACGATTACGATGAATGGGTCATCTGCAAAGACTTAACAACAACTATTCCACAGTAAATATTGCTGGGCAAGCTTTCGGTAAAGAAAAGAGGTGCAAATCACTCATCAGCTACAAAGATATATTCAAGGCATCAATGAAAAGCATTTCTATTGACTACAATAGCTGGGGAAATGTGGTCGGCGACTGAGTTGCATAGAGGTCGGCTAAATGAAAATGCGGTCAAAGACCGATTTCCATGGAGGTCTGATAAATGAAAATGTGGTCGACGACTGAGTTGCATAGAGGTCGGCTAAATGAAAATGTGGTCAAAGACTGAAGTGCAAGGAAGTTGGATAAACGAGAAGGTTCAGAAAATGTCCACACATGCCTTAGCACAAACGACACACAAAACGCAAAGGCGGATGAGCAATGGATGAAGAATTATACAATCATCATTATTATAAAACCCATAACCCTTCAGGGTCATAGTAGTAGCATTCTAGAAACATCAAATAAAAATTCTTCCATGTCTCCCTGTTCTCAATTTCTTGATTAAGTGTGAAGAATCTTTATCATGTCCAGTCCTTAATGTTATTAATTTCCCACTTTATTGTTCCCCTTCATCTTTTTCTTTCCTCAACAACTCCCTAAAGGAAAATTTTGGTTAATTAAAGCATGCCTCATCACGTGGAAAAACCACACAAGTATTCTATGATAAACTCCACTTAAAAACGTGAGCCTGCTGAATAAACCGTCTAAAAACGTGAGCCTGCTGAATAAACCGTCTAAAAACGTGAACCTGCTCAATAAACCGTCTAAAAGTGAAATTGGTCAAATTATTACATACTATATTTGGATATTTCTATAAATATACGTCAACAATTAGGGTGGGTCTGAAAAAAGTTTACTCTTTTGAACAATAGGGGTGGAGGTTGACGATAGTTGACGTCAACAATACTCTTTTTATACACCACTAAAATTGCATTTAAAATATTTTTCTAAAAATGTGAAACAAAACAGGGTTTTTCCGTATATTTTCTCTATTAAAATATATTATTATGAGGGGGGGGGGGGGTAGGGAAAATGGGCACAATTATGCAGTTAATCATTGACAATTGTTAACAATTGGGTTGGGAACTAAGTCCAACAATTGGTTTCAAATTGTTGACGAAAAATATGGACAACGATATCTCGCTATGTATATATACATGCACACACATATGTATACATGCACACACATATGTATACATGCAGACACATATGTATACATGCAGACACATATGTATACATGCACACACATATCTATATGTTGTAGCTTACTGGCGAATATGATCAGTCGTAATTTTATGAAATGTGTATACATTACACGTAGATTGTAAAAAAAAGATTGTTGTGCATAAACTTGAAACTTACCTGATAGATAAGTTCTATACAAGTCCACTACAGGAACGTCGTCTTTCAACCATAGCACACACTGTAGTAATCCAGGATATTGAAGCCTTTCAAAATGACTAGCGCTTGAGGCTAGTGGTCTTCAAGCTGGTATTGTCTAGCGTATTGTCACGAAAAATGTTCAAAGTTTTGTAACCGCATTATTAAATACAATCTATTTCTGGTACTTGTAGAAAAGAGTTACAGAGAGATAAATGAAAAGTAATTTGTTTTACTATTTTCTTAGTACACATTGTGTTAGGATATGTTATGGGTCTCCAACATTGAGGGTCACAACTTAGTTCTCGCTTTTAAGGTAGTCTAGATTTAAATTCAGTTCTCACTTTTAAAAGGGGAGGGGGGTCCTTGAAGTTCCTATTTTTTTAAAATTATTATTATTATTCTATTACGATTACTACTACTCTTTCTATTACTACTACCAGTACTGCTGCTATTAAAAAGGGTTTAACAGCCGTAGAAGATTGACTTCACTGTACTCGGTTTCCCATATGTACTCCGTCCTTCTCAATGAAGCGGCACGCCGCCTACCGATAGTACCACTCATAGCAAGTAACTCCGTAGCTTCAAGTGATAATCCGCAGGGATCTCCGAAAAAAATCCACATTATGACCACTACGCCAGGGAGATCCCCCGCTACTACTGCTATTACTATTGTTATTACTACTATTCTTACTATTACTACTACCAATACTACTGCTATTACTACTACTAATACTTCTACTCTATAAATATCTCTATTGTTCAATGCTACGCACCGACAACAGAATCAGATGACCAAGATATTGACACTTTTTACGAGCAACTTACAGCGCACTCTAGATACAACGATCAGACATTATTATGATAATGGGGGATTTCAACGTTAAAGTAGAGAAAGACAGAACACATCATGAAATTAGATCTCGAGGGAAATACGGCTTATGACATAGAAACGAAAGGGGCGAACGATTGCTCAATTTTTGGTAGGTAAATAATCTAGCAATCATGAATAAGTTTTTTTTTAAACAGCATGACAGAAGACTATATACATGGAGGTCACCAGATCGAAAAAGTGAATATTGTATAAATTACATAATAATCCAACAAACATGGTATTATATGGAACAAAACAACTGCTCACAAACATGCATATATTACGCAGTGGCATGTGGTCAAAAGGCATGAGTCTATGGACCGCTGAATCAACGACCAACTAACAAAGATGGAAAACAAGGATTTCCCTAAGTAAAATATTACCACAAATAGACTGCGACACTGACCACGAAATGATGATGACGAAATTTAAAGTAAGAATAAAGAAAAGCAATAAGAACACCTATACCATTAGATATAACACATCAGACTTAGCAAGCGAATACAATATCCGGATACAAAACAGATTTATCACACTTGTAGATATACAAGAAGAATTGACATCAAACGATCTTGCCAACAAAATAAGAAAAGCTATCACCAAAATTGCAGAAAAGCTTCTACCCACAGAAGACCAAAAAAATTAAGACTACTTCTCAGAAGAAAAATGTAATTTAACTGAAAATATGAGATGCAAAACCACCGATAAAAAGTCAATCAGGTTACATAGAATTATCAAAACAAAATTAAGATATAATTAGGTACGACAAGCAACAATACATAATTAATACGTGCAGAAAAATCGATTAACAAAGACAACAAGGAAATAGCAAAAGAATGTTCAATGCTACAAGAGCATTACATAAGAATAACGTCGAGCATACACTTCAATTACTAAGGGAATATATCCGAACTGAGAGAAAAGGTATTCCACATAAACTAAAGGAATATTGTCAAGACATGTATAAAGTAACAACCCAGTCACCAAATGAGAGCACTAATGACACAGAGCAAGAGCCAGAACCGACGATGGTCAGACTTTCAATCAAAAATCGGAATACAAAATGGAAAAGCTCCAAGTAAACATAAGAAATATACAAGCCGGCAAAGATTCCAGTGTTAAAATATACTATTCGCTATTCTTCTGCAAGATACAGTAAAGCAGAATATGGCTAGAAGAGTGGAAAAACTCAGTATGCATACCCTTGCCAATATACCACAGTCAGTATACATACCCTTGCCAATATACCTCAGTCAGTATACATACCCTTTCCAATATACCCCAGTCAGTATACATACCCTTGCCAATATACCCCAGTCAGTATACATATCATTCCCCAGCTGAGGCGGAAATGTTTTCAGATCGCAACGGCTCCCAGGTCGACCCAGCCTTAAATGGGTACCGGATTAATCCAGGAAGTAAAGACTGCGAGGGAGAGGAGATGGCTACCGCCCTCATTTGCAGAGCCTGTGAAATGTGAGATCGCTAACATCTCACACCCCTACGGCATTAATAAATGCTATGGGTTACTTTACTTCTTTTTTTTTTACTATACATACCCTTGCCAATATACCCCAGTCAATATACATACCCTTGCCAATATACCCCAGTTAGTATACATACCCTTGCCAATATACCCCAGTCAGTATACACACCCTTGCCAATATACCCCAGTCAGTATACATACCCTTGCCAATATACCCCAGTCAGTATATATACCCTTGCCAATATACCCCAGTCAGTATACACACCCTTGCCAATATACCCCAGTCAGTATACATACCCTTGCCAATATACCTCAGTCAGTATATATACCCTTGCCAATATACCCCAGTCAGTATACATACCCTTGCCAAAGAAAGGAGACCTTCATTTATGTACCAACTATAGAACAGTAGCAGTAATTAGTCAAACCAGAAAAATACTACTGAAGATCATAATGAAAATAATACAGCACAAATTAGAAACAGAAATTCATGAACAAGCAAATTTTCTAGCAGTGAGAGGAACAAGAGACCACATATTCAGCATTAGAAACATAACTGAGAGAATGTGGATAATACACCGTAGATCTACATTTGTGTTTCATACACGACATCAAGACGTTTGATTGTGTTAAACATCACCAATTATGGTCCACTATGAGCCGCAAACATCTAATACATCTTATTGAAAAATTATACCAGGAATAACAAGTAGTAGTAAGTGTGGTGGGAGAAACATTAGAGTGGTTCGCTGTGTGCACTATATCCCCTTATCTTTTAAACATCTAGGCAAAGAACATCATGAGAAATATAAGAGAGGAACTAAAGGAAAATTAGTTTCATCCATTAAATATCGGTGGTACAATATTCCAGAAATAAGATATGCAGATGACATAGTCTTCTTTACTACACATCCTGGGGGAATGAAACAGCTAATGACAGCAACAAAGAAATACAGCGACATCCACGATCTATATCTAAACGCACAGAAAACAAAAATTATGACAATATACAGAACAAAGAAGAAACTGATAATCAAAATAGACAATATAGAACAAGAATGTACAAATTCGAATATATGGGAACAAATATGAACAGTTTCAGAGATTGTCCAGTTGAGATTAAAAGAAGACTAGCAAATGTAACATTCAAATTAACACAAATTAGATAGCTGTGGTAAAGTAAAAGTAAAAATAATGACACTAAAATAGACCTTTTATATAGATGCAACATATGAATGCGAGACTTGGACTAAACAAGACAATATGCAGAAGAATAAATTCATTTGAAATGATATGCTAGAAGAAAAGATAGAAGCATGATGACAATACTATGGGCTGCCAGGAAAACAAATATAGAGGCATTGAAAGTGTCAAATACGAAACGGATCTTAATCAATAAAATAAGAAAAAGACAATCTTCATTTTTTGGCCACTTTGTGAGACAAGGATGTTTGGAGAACATAGTCACTACAGACAAGATTGAAGGCATTAGACAGAACCTAGCACCGCAGGGAATCAACAACGATCCTGATACATAATACTGGAGATAAAGAGCTGTGGAGAGTCATGATCGCCTACGCCAGCCAGCATGACACCTGATGATAATAATGACAGAAAGATCCTACGAATATCATGGACAGAGAAAAAAAAACATAGAAATTTTGAAATTCCTTAAACTAAATGAAGGATGGCTTCTGAATACCATCATAAGAAGGAAGCTACAGTATTTTGGACACAACAGACATGGTGGCATCGAAATTCTGATTCTTGAGGGCAGAGTGTCAAGAAAGAGAAGAAAAGGAAGTCCCAGAAAACGATGTACCAGCGACATCGAAGAACGTATGAGCATGTCTCTGACCAATGCAGGTCTGCCTGTCCGGAACTCAAGAGTCATTCAGAGTATCTACGATCAGGATAACGTTCTAGAAAGAATATTTCACTTCATATATATACCACTGCTACAACTACTACTACTACTATTACTACTAATTATAATACTATTATTCAAACCACTACTACTAGTAATACTACTAATACTACTAATACTAATATTACTACTATTACTACTACTACTAATACTATTACTATTATTCAAACCACTACTACTACCTACTACTACTACTACTACTACTACTAAAACTACTACTACTATTACTACTAATATTACTACTACTACTGCTACTACTACTACTACTAAAACTACTACTACTATTACTACTAATATTACTACCACTGCTACTAATATTACTACTACTACTACTACTACTACTACTACTACTATTACTACTAATACTAATATTTCTACTACTACTATTATTACTACAAATACTACTATTAATACTAATACTACTATTAATACTAATACTACTATTAATACTAATACTACTATTAATACTAATACTACTATTACTACTAATACTATTTCTACCTGCTCACCTACTTCTACCTAGTTATAACACCTGATATACTTCAGAGGCGGTGATTCGATGAACCACAACTCTCCATTATTTTTATGGTTATAAAGTTCTGATATAACTAAATTGTACTAACGCCCAAGGTTAAAAGTAGCGCACCTAATAACACTTTTACTCAAACTAAAATGTTCAACTTCTTCTTGTTCTCTTGAGTACTTTTTTCACACTCATGCAAATTAGTATGACTGAGTTTAGAAAATGAAATGCGTTGTGTCATGGATTATAGATGAAATGCAATATTTACGGGATTCGGCCCACAACATCCAACGTCAGCGTGCGGGAGCTAATTCTCTCTTAGATGAGACAGTCCAAAAACCTCCGTAGTATCTTATTAGGATTATGGCACAAAGCACATTTTCGTAACTATATCTTGTTAATTTGTAGGAATTTGAGAATGAGCGAAGAAAAGACGACTGCACTAGGGAACTTCACACTAGATGTTGACTTGCTCACTATCAGTTAATCTCACACTAGATGTTGATTTATTATTTCTCACGTTCAGATAGTTTTACATTAGAGATTCACTTCTTACTTCTCACGTTCAGGTAGTTTTACATTAGAGATTCACTTCTTACTTCTCACGTTCAGGTAGTTTTACATTAGAGATTCACTTCTTACTTCTCACGTTCAGGTAGTTTTACACTAGAGGTTAACTTCATTCGTCTAATCTTTAGGTAGTCCACAATACAAATTCACTTTCTACTTTTCATGTTCAGATTGCGTTATACTGAAGGTTCACTTCATACGTTCCACCTTCGTGTTGTCTCAGACTAGATGCTCAATTCTTACATCTAATGTTCAGGTAGACAAACAGGTTTCCATCTTACTTCTCACATTCTGGTATTCTCACACTATTAGGTTCACTTTCTACTTCTAATGTTGAAGTGGGTTCAGAGATTCACTTTCTACTTCTAATGTTGAAGTGGGTTCAGAGGTTCACTTTTTACTTCTAATGTTGAAGTGGGTTCAGAGGTTCACTTTCTACTTCTAATGTTGAAGTTGGTTCAGAGGTTCACTTTCTACTTCTAATGTTGAAGTGGGTTCAGAGGTTCACTTTCTACTTCTAATGTTGAAGTGGGTTCAGAGGTTCACTTTCTACTTTAATGTTGAAGTGGGTTCAGAGGTTCACTTTCTACTTCTAATGTTGAAGTGGGTTCAGAGGTTCACTTTTTACTTCGAATGTTGAAGTGGGTTCAGAGGTTCACTTTCTACTTCTAATGTTGAAATGAGTTCAGAGGTTCACTTTCTACTTCTAATGTTGAAGTGGGTTCAGAGGTTCACTTTCTACTTCTAATGTTGAAGTGGGTTCAGAGGTTCACTTTCTACTTCTAATGTTGAAGTGGGTTCAGAGGTTCACTTTTTACTTCTCGCTTAGATAACCTCGCACGAGAGGCCCATTAACAAAATCATATTTTCATTTAATCAGTTATGTCCAACGTGAACAGTGGCCGCAGGTAGATATAGTTAAAAGAAAGTGTTAGTCCTCTGATTTCAGATATTGATTAAAGTAAACACAGATAACGTGCTCTAGGTAGTCAAAACTAAATATACCAACATAAAAAAACCACTCAGAAATAAGTTAACAGTACAGAAGCGTACCCCAGGAAGAGATTTTAGCATGATTACCTGAACTGGAGCCTCCATAATTTGTATGGACATAAACTCTAATATAATCAAATAGAGCTCCCTCCGTGGTTGAAATGGCGTGTCTCACCATAAGATAATACTACAAAAAAAAAGATGTTATCTCATTACCGCGCCCTCACTGAGGTGAAACTGCGCAGATGTGATCATCTTCAGCGTTTATTCTCAAACTCCCGCTGGATCTCTCTTGTAGCAAGACACTGGTTTTTCTAGATTCACAACAGAATGTAGTCCAGAGAATTGAAGTGCGTCGTGTCGCCGTTTTATTTGCCTGAATGGTCCGACATATCCATTTTCCGCTGATCACAATGGGAAAATTACATTATATGAAGCGCATAATTGCAAGTGATACTTGTCATAACTTTCACACAATTACAAATTTACCAAATCGTAATCAATTGACAAGTAAAGGTAATATGAGTTTATCATCTAGCGCGATATCACACGATTTTCCATAAGTGTTTATCTGTCTAATCAGGAGTCGACCAGCAACTACATGAACATTGTCTATTACTCCACTTGTTCATTATCGATGATGACATTCCTCGACCTTCCCAGAGCATGAATTCTGGTGCCCTATTTATGGATGGCTGGATGAACCACTGGGGTAATTTTTATTACGAACCACGAATATAGAGTAGATTTAAAACCCAGATTTGCAGGTCAGTGGACACATTCCTTAACATAACACTACCGCGAAATCTGACAATAAATTAATATCTTAAAGATGAGAATAAACTCATATTTTTTTTCGTAACCGCAGTGATAATTGTCGTACCTTATTGAACTTCCAAACAATTACAAATTAATCAAACATAATCAGTAAATATCTCACAGATGAAGGAATAAATTGATATTGTCTAAAGCGCAACCGCTGTCACAATTTGTTAAATGTCCAAACTATTACAAAATAATCGATCACAATCAATAAAAATCAGTCTACAAAATCTAAAATATTCTTCTAACACCCATTAGGATAACTGTGAACGGTACACTTACTATACGTTGAAGATCACTGCAATAAACGCCAGCACCAACTGTAGCAGAACGACAGACCATACAGCGGTTTGTTATCGAATCCTGTCATAGGAGAAATCAATGGAAAATATATAGTGAATGCATAGCAAGGGTATTTTTAAATATATGTGACTTACGTAACTTCGTCGACAGGAGAATTCCAGACATGTTTTTCATATAGATCAATTTGTAACGTTAGAATCGTGACCATCGAAATTATAAGATATGTGGGCTTGGTTGTGTGAATTTCATTGGTTGTGGACACAAAGTATACCTAAAGTAACCAATGAAATTCATGGGAAAAGTAAAGTATGTCACTTTAGAATAACGAATACTGATCTGAAAGAAGGATTGTATATTTGACGAAAGCCACAGTAGAATTGTAACAGAGCAGAAGTGCAGAGGGGAGAACTGCAGTAGCAAGTAATGTGTGAATTACACTAATTCAGAAACATGGATAATGAAACATAGATAATGAAACTTGGATAATGAAACATGGATAATGAAAACATGGATAATTAAACATGGATAATGAAATATGGATAATGAAGCATGGATAATGAAACATGGATAATGAAATATGGATAATGAAGCATGGATAATGAAACATGGATAATAAAACATGGATAATGAAACATGGATGATGAAACATGGATAATGAAACATGAATGATGAAATATGGATAATGAACATAGATAATGAACATAGATAATGAAACATAGATAATGAAACGTGGATAATAAAACATGGATAATGAAACATAGATAATGAAACGTGGATGATGAAACATAAATAATGAAACATAGATAATGAAACGTGGATAATGAAACATGGATAATGAAACATAGAAAATGAACAAACAGAAGACAGAATTGGTGCTTTTAAAATTCGAATAGGGAGTGGGTTAGAATAATGTTCAGTCATTGGTCCGCCGACCAACAGACTTGAGTTTCGAATCCGCTGCATATTCTAGTCCTGAAATAAAAGTCACTCCCATGGTTCACTCTGCCATCAGGAAATAGAGTACCAAGATTCATGCTCTGTAAAAATCGAGGAATGACAATATCGATCTGAGCAAGTGTAATAGGCTATACTAATCATGCGGTTTCTAATTAAATCATTTACCAAAATAAAAGGTGTTAAGAACAATTAATCTCCAGGAAGGTTGGCTTCTGAGCACCATATTTTAAAAAAGCTAGTTTTTTTCGGTCACATTAACAGACACAACGGCATGGATAGAGTGTAATTGGAGGGGATGATAGAAGGCAACAGGGACAAAGGTCACCCAAGACGACGCTGGAATAAAGATATTCAAGAATGCCTGCGCATGTCACTAAAAGAGACGAGACAGTTTGCTCAAAACGACAGAGAAATTAAGAGATCCGTAGAGAAGACTACGTTTTGGAAAGAATATATCAACTGATGATGATGATTTTTGCATATATCTTTCCTGTTTGGCTAAGTATAAATATTCCTCTGTATGTTTCTCACTCTCTCTTGTTCCCTTTATTTTCCCATATCGGGATAATGATCTCTTTCTGCTAGTCATCAGGTACCTATTTTTCTACCCATGTTATATTGAATATTCATTTCAGTCATCTTACTCCAGTTTGATTACATGCCTGGATTGCTTCAGTTGTTATACCATCTAGGCTGGTGATTTGTTTCTTGGACTGTTTTTTTAATGGATTTTTCTGTTACTTGTTCAAGCATTTTTGTTTCCGGATTTCTGTGTGTTTTGGTATGAGTGGTGGTCTTTTGTTATTGTTTGGTACGTTATATAGCTCTTGGAAATATTCTAGCAATCTTGTTTTTCTCTCTGAATATTGGGACGCCATTTTTATTCATTGTAATGGTCATTTGATTATATGTTTCGTCAATCCTTCGTGTTGATTTTATGTACTTGTAGAGTTCTTTTCGGTTTTTTTCAGTGCATATGTCTGAATGATTTTATCTGTATTTTGTCCATGTGTGTGTTGTGTTTTTTCGCTTGTTTTATTATGCTTTTGTCATTCAGAATAGAACACTTTAAAAAAAATAATGGTCTCAAAATGACACCACTAAAATAAAATACATATATTAGTCCAGATATTATCACAGTCTGAAATGATTGATATACGTTTGAAATGTTAAAGTACGATGGTTGTCTAAGCCAGTGATTCTCAAATTGGAGCCTAATGCTTATCTTGGGAGCCACTGTGTTCTTTGGAGACCACAAAGAACGAAAATGAAAGTGGGAGAGTGGGGATTTAATTTCCGCCGGCATGGACACGTCAAGGGTTATCATGGACAAGTCAAGGGTTATCATGGAAAGGTAAATATTTTGCTGATATGTAATATATATATATAATTTTTGAAATATTTAGTGCGAAATGCAATAGTCAGGGAACTTCTTAATGCCGATG